>CM046876.1:550917608-551633801 GCA_025667525.1 Glebionis coronaria
TAAGCTTCAGATACATATGTAACATAATAAATCTGAAGAGATTCATTAAACATATTTTGACCTTTCAGTGTTGTGTTGTTAGAACCAATCACTGAACCATTTGTGCCTTATCCACTAGCTTTGTTGCCAGTACCAACACCTTTGCAATCCATTTTCTAGTGTCCAGGTGTCCCACACTTCCAACAAGTCACTAATGATGACTTCTTGTTAGGATTTGCTTTGGTGTTATCCTGATGCTTACGTTTGCCCTTGTTGTCATTGTACTCGGAGGAGTTGTTGTGCTCCACCATATTGAAAATTGATGAACTAGCAACATTGTTGCTCTTTGGCTTGTCACTATCATGCACTCTAAGGGATTCTTCAATTCGCAAATGACTGCCCAACTCAACAAGAGTTAAATCCCCCTTCTTATGTTTCAAGGTGTGCTTGAAATCTTTCCAAGAAAGAGGGAGTTTATCTATGACAAAAGAGACCTGAATGGTCTCATCCATGTGCATATGATGTTGTGTGAATCTACCAAGTATACTAAAAAGTTCATTGCAGTGTTCCATGACTGGTCTTGAATCAGTCATTTTGTAATTTGTGAAATCACTCACAAGGAACTTCTTACTTGATGCATCCTTAGCCATATATTTGGCTTCCAAAGAATCCCGTAGTTCTTTAGTAGATTCAAAATTTTGGTAAATATCAAACAAGGAATCAGACATACCATTGAGAATAATACCACGACACACATAGTCATCATTCTCTCATTTGCTCCTTTTCCTTATTTTCTCCAAAGTAGCATCATCACCACCATCAGGATTAGGAGTTGTCAGCACATACACCACGCTCATGGTCGAAAGAAGAAAGTGCATCTTCTTTTGCCGTCTCTTGAAATCCACCCATTCAAACTTATCTAGCTTGGAGAAGTTAGCCACCATATGCTTCATAGCAGCCGCCATTGATTATCACAAAATAGTTTACTTTGATCGTTGGTGTTTATTCGTCCTAATCAGGGTATAGATAATCAATCCTAGCTACGTACCAAAACAATGGTTACCGGATATCACTTGGAATCGTGTGATCACTTTCCAAAGTAAACTATTCGACCCTAATGACTGGGTATCGCGAATACTTACTTGGGATAAGACCAAATGCAGTTAGTGATTTAGGCACAAATCTCTAACCCTTTCGTTGTTATGTGTTTCTTGTTTTCTGTGTATCTCATGCAATGTTATGATCACCTATTTATAGGTGAAGTACTCCATATCTGGTCAATGGTATTAAGAGGATTCAACGGCCTATTAACTCCTCTTAATATTTTCTATAATACCAGGACCTAGTGGTTACAAGACCAAGTAAACGTGGTCTTTAAAGCACTTGAATTTTTCAAAGACCGTTACAAGTATTCATGTTTAGCTTCAGCATTAGTCTATCCTTCAGTCCCACTGAAGCATCAGCAAACCCCTGAAGGGTGTTCCTATTGAAGCCTTCAGTACTGAAGAAGACTATTGAGTACCTTTAGTGCTGAGTTACTCTCTGAAGAGTTAATTCAGTGAAGGTCATCAGCAATGTTGAACAACATATTAACCACCAAAAGAGTCAGGGTGTTCAGGGACTTATGGGTGTACACTCCGTACCTCCTTAGCCATTCACCAGTATGAACTGTGTTGAAGCATAGTTTGGCTAGGCCGGTTTAACGACTCTCTTGGGCCGTTCGTCGTGCTTTCCGGTCCCGAGTGATGCTGCAAACAATAGAAGAACCGGTTAGATGTGGACCCGAGGCCGGAGCCCCGGGGTCTACCTTCGAGGGTCAAGTTAGTATCGGTGCGATATATAATAAAAGTGGTGTGGTTAAGAGAGATAACCTAATGATGTAGAATGAGCCCCTACCCCTGTTTATATAGGATTAGGGTTTCTTAAAGGATAATCAAAGTCTATGGGCCACAGGCTTGTTGGGTAGCGGGCCTCCTGGGTCGCGCGCATGTTAGGTCGGGCTTATACCGACTATACGTCGACATGTCCCCCAGGCTAGTATGATATGGTTCCTGACCAGGTTATGCTAGATTCATTCATATGTCACGCTTACCAAATAAACCTGTATGGCTTGCTGCTAGGACATCCACGTGGTGGGATCCTTTAGCAAAAAGATGATGGGAAAACTATGCGAATAGTGAGTGCAGACACTATACGTCATCATGTCCCCCCAGTCTAGTATGCGAGGTTTTCACCAAGGTTACTAGACTCTACACTATATCCGCTACCTGTAAGCGTATCCATGTCAAAAGAAATGGGGAACCCGTGTACGTAAGACGGGTGGGTGTGCTCGAATGCTTGGTTTCCCGTGTTTAGACAGTAAGGACCCCGTAAGAAGAAACATGTTCTATAGTCGGGGTAACACTGGCATTGGCAAGATTTTATTCTTATTTATCTCTAACTCGAGGATGACAAGAAGGTTTTGTAAAGGTGGAGGTGGAACCCGTATGTTGCATCGTGAATACTTTGAAGGCGAACTTCTTATACCCACTGCTGATGCAACATAGTGAGAATATTGCATTCGGCTTAAGGCCAACAGAAGACGCACTTCATATGGCATAGCGCAAGGCTTTATGGTAATTAACTTAACGCAAGGCTCGCGATACCTCTTACGTGATAAATGTGAATACGATATCCAAATTTAGCACACAACAGGTTAGCAAGACCTCTTGCATGCTAAGTGTGAATACAAAGTTTAGCATATAATGTAACACCATTAATACCGTATGCGGTATCGTTTTCACATGTACCTGGCATGCGCGCTCCGGAGAGTCTTGTGGTGGCGGATGACCGCACAAGATACATGATCTTGTAGTAACAAGTAGTTACGGTGCGCCTGCAGTGCGCCTTAATGCTCGCGCGGAGGCTTAGATACTCGTATCATTGATAACGCTGGGGTTGCAACCCTCTTACGCGAGAGGCACGTTCATGAGCTGCATGAACCTACGACGGATACCTGATCCGTCATTTTGCGGACGCGCGATTCGGCTTAGTACCGGGATTGCAACGCCACTTACATACTTAATTGTGGAAACCTGGTCCACAACAGCAGGTGCCTGACATGACGGATACCTTATCCGCGCAATAATATTTACAATGCACAAAGTAGTATTCTACATGCTTCAAAATATAAATGCTAAAATACAATCAAATAAGATCATATCAATTGTAGTATGATACCTCTATAGTCCCCCAAGTTTAATAGTGCTATATTTACTTAGTAGTATTAAACTTATTTTCAAAGTATCCGAAAAATTTGAAAATGTTTTAACGCGTACCCCTATGGGACATGGTCCTCATGGCTTAAGCATACTAGAAAGGTGGTGGATCCTACCTTAATATAGTGAAGATTTATAAAATAAAACACAAGGCGTGTGTTTATTAAGATTAAACTTCGCACATTAATATGGTGAATATGTATGAAATCTGGTTTAAACAATAATAGGCATAAGATGTTGTCAACAAATGTAGAGATGCTTAAGTCATAACCAAATAAACGATAAAAGATATTACGAAAGGATGTATTATTTAGGTCAGGCTGCGCATGTTAGGTCGGGCTTATACCGACTATACGTTGACAAACTCAACTCACAATTGAACTATATTTCCAACATTACAACCTACGACTCCAAACAGTTTATAGATAGTTGTTAAGTTGGTAAAAGTTTATGACCACCATTATCAAGTCTAGATCCTCTTAACGGACACAATAAGAAGTCACTACAAGAAGCTTTCGAAAGAAATTAGCGGGTTTAAGTTTTGTAGCTGGTAGCATACATACTGAATCTTGATGAATTAGTCAGCCAAAGTTATTGTTAGTGATTTTAATGTCATAGACTATTTTGTGGATCTTGATTTACTAAAAGTAAGTAGGTTTTGTTAAACACATATATGATTTAAGAACAAATAAAGTGCACACTCGTTAAAATAAAAAGGTTTTTACCAGATAAAGATGTGAGGGTCAAGAGAGGTGTATCACCATGCAAGGTCAATGGGTAGCGTCCTTGCGGGGGTTTGAGGCAGAGCCCAAAACCAAACAATGTTCATGAATCACTATTAAAAAATTTACCATATTGTCTTATGTTTTGCTTTGTTCTCTTGTGGCTAGATAAAAAGTTTTCTTCTTTAATTATCTCAATGAGAATTTTGTGGTATTCATGCATCAAGATGATCGAAATACTTATTTCGTGTTGGTTAATTACTTCAACAAACTCAAAATTCGACCATGAGACGCTAGGTCGCAGACTGTATCGAACACAAGCACTGATCTTCAAAAAATACTCGTTGAATTACAAAAACGAGAAAACCAAAATACTACAAGTAAACGAACTTGTATTTTTTTCAAACCCTGTAACAACTTGCGGGCATTACCTCTGGTCAATGCTAAAATGGCGTTGTCCGCACGCCTAATGTATAATAGATTAATAGTTTTGCTTTTAATGTGCTAAACCAGCATTGTCCGCACGTCTAAGAGCACAAGGAGTCATCACTCCAAGTGACTCCTTTTTAGGGTGCCACGTCAGCGAAACTCACTCACTCACTCACATGAAAAAATCAGGGGAGTCATTACTCCAAGTGACTCCCTTTTGTGGGTCCCACTTTTTTTTTATTTCTCATATTTTCAAATTAAATTAATTCATTTCATAAATAAAAATAAATATTACAATCCTAAAAAAATAGAAAAATACAACTTCGAATAAAAAAACGAAAAAAATACGAAAAAATTACGAAAAAAATTACGAAAAAAAACTACTAGTTGGAGGAGTCTTCGGAATCTTGAACGTCGCGGTATTGATTGGTATTCGGCATTTTTGCGCGTAGAAGAGCATTGATTTATTCTTTTTAAAATTTATAAACGCGACCGTTTCGGGATCCATGTTGGAGGTGTCATAGTTGAGAAATTTCAACTCCTCCATTCGGCAATCGTGTCGTCTTTGCGTTGCGAAGACGCATACGCTTTCTGCGCGGCTTCACGACGGAGACGAAGGTCATAGGTAACCACGTCTTCAAATCGAGACGAGTTACTTCCTCCGGTACTCGCCGATGTTTCAGAACGGATCTGGATTTCATATTTTCGAAACCCGGTTCCGACCGAAAAACGGGTCATATTGATCTGGATTTCATATTTTCGAAACCTGGCTCGATCCGTCTGGTTTGGGGTGACCCGAGTCAACCCGGTTCTCTAAACTCGGTCGGCTTTTGATTTTTTCGGGTTTTTTTAAAAAGAAATATGTAAATTTTACCTATTTACGACAAAATTTTATTTTTACAAAACTAGATATGAAACTCCCGGTATCAGTTACAATGCTCACTATTACGGATCCCACAACATATTATACTGGTTGGTAATAACTTTATATTTTCAATATACGGAAGTTTTTATGGTTTATATATATAATTTTATATAATTATTAAAAATATAAAAATATAAAAAATAACCCGGGTTGACTCGAACCCGGTGACTCGACCAGTTCGATTTAAAAACTAGGTTATAAAACATTGGGTTTAATATTGTGATAGGTGTGTAAACACCCATCCTTTTACCACTTAATTACAATAATAACCAAGCTCAAACGTGTATTTTATGTCGTAAATGTCAGAATTACGCGTGGTTCGCGTTTTTGTTGTGATTTAGGACCAAAATGTGAAAAAGGGAGATAACACGGGCTTTTATCGAAGAAAAAGACAAAAGACGAAGTCAAGAGATCAAGAGTGAAAAAAGAACGGAAGTCCAAGGCCAATTCTGAAGATTTATCGAAGAATAAAGTCTAAAGACGGAAGTTTAATAAAGCCGAAGAACTCAAGTCTTACTAATGAAGAATTTTCAAGACAAGTTTAATTAATCCCGAGACAACGTCAAAAAAGTCGAAGAATTAAGAAGACGAGAAGACGGAAAGAAAGACGGAAAGAAAGAAGGAAGCAACACATGCTTCCCTCCTCCCTATATATAGTCCACTTCCGCCTCATTTCACACTGGTTGGCTAAATTGACAAATTAGCTTTCCACCATTTTCATTCCTTGCAAATTCACTTTCATGTCATTTTAAATACTTGTCTTGCACTTTAATTCCTTTAATCCAAGTAAGTTTAATCTTTAATTTTGTTATTTAATCTTTACTTTTAATCAAGCTTTTCTTTATCTTTCTCATTCTACTTTTCTCTTGTTTTTGGTTCGTTTCAATTTCGGATTAAGCAAGGTTTTGCTTAATCTCTTTGCTTATTTGATTAAAAAGTTCACCTTTTTATTTCTATCTAAGCTTTCATACGAAATAAGCTATAAGTTTGACAATCTTATTGGCTTAATTTGTATTTAGCTTATTTGTTTTCTAAGCTTTCTAAAAAGTTTCATCTTTCTAAAAGTTTGCTTATTTTGTTTACTTATTTCGTGTTTTGAAAAGTCTTTAAATTTGTTGCTTATTGTCTCGTCTTATTTCCATTTCATTTAAGGTTTTGAAATTAGCTTATTAGTTTTGGCTTATTTAGTTTTTGCTTATTGCGAATTTGTTTCTCCATCGAAAAGAGATTTAAGTATTCCGACGGTTCTTCTCCATATTCCAATAGTGACAGTATCGGATAGAAGGGTTTTACATTCCGACGTGCTTTCCGATCTGACTTTGCGATCTGAGGTTATTCCCCCTCATTCCGATCTGGGATTGCGATCGCACATTGCGATCGCACATTCCGACGGCTCTTGAGGTTTTCTAAGTCGAAGTGCTGCCCAAATTTATTAAGCAACATTCCGATCTGAAGTATCATTCCGACAGCTTGTTACGATCAGTATTCCGATAGGTTGCAATTTTAATATTCCGATAGACACATTCCGACAGGCCTTTGCGATCTGGATTCCGATGGGAATGGTGACAGCATTCCGATCAAACATTCCGATGGTTGTGGGGTGGAATTAAATTTTGCTTTGTTTGATTTTTAAGTTACATTTTTAATATTTTGTCACGCTTTAATTTTAAGTCATTTACTCAATTTACTTTTCAAACGTTTTAATTTTGCACCATTTACTTTTTAATTAGTCTTAGATTTAATTAACCTGCCAATTACTTTAAAGTCTTGCAATTTAATATACTACAACGACCAATCTAATGTTTTCCACCAAAAGACGAGTGAGTCGCACGGTTAACTATTATCAATTCGATTAGACCACTTCAACGAACTTTATTTTCATACTAGGCAAAAACCTTGTATTATATTGCCTTTAATAATAGTTGAAAGCAATGTTGCAGAACAAGGTATACAAGGCCGATTAATCGATGTATAACCATTAAAAGGCCATCAACCTTGCCGATTAATGTAAAGGCGATTAATGGCGGTTAAATAGGGTCAATGGTGGTCAAGGGAGGTCAAACTTGCCGAAAACCTGCAAATCTCGCCGAAAATACCAAAAACTCACTATAAACTTGTGCTTATCACTTATAATAACTATTTATAAGTATAATAAGTTGGATTTTAGTAATGATAATGCCGAAAATAACTAAAACTAGTTAAAAATATCCAAAACTTGCTGGAAATACTCAAAATATGCTAAAAATGCCGATCCTGTTATGAATAATAATTATGTATGTCCATATTAGGCCCATGGCCCAATTAGCTACTAGGGTTTTTACCCTAATTTATCTTATAAATACTCATGATGTATTCTCTAGATATCAATCAATACAATTCTCTATATTCTCTATATCTCTTGTTCTTGTCTACTATCTTTTACTTTATTGTTTCACAACACGTTATCAGCACGCTCTACTAGCTTTGCTTTTCTTGTTCTCGTTACTCGCTGAAAAGTGAAGGTCATGGTTTTCGTAAACAAAGTTTCAAAAGAAAAAGTTGACTGATTTGTGAAGGTACGTAATCTTGCACTTTTCTTTCATACTTCAATAGATCATCGATTAAATATAAATTAGTAATTCGATTGCTAGAGGTCTTATTATATTATGTATACATCATTAATGTCTCCTAACCGGCAGATCCGTATATCTAGCAGATCTATTTTATTTTTCTTGTTTAATCGAACCACGCTAATGATAAATCGAACAAAATCTTTATTGTGAGAGTTACTTATATGTAAAATTGTTATACACTTACACGTACGTAAATCATGAGAATAGAACAAGTGAGATTTATCACAAATATTTTACGAATACTATCGATGGGTTTTGTCCATGTGTGATATGTCATACGTATAGTACTTGAGGGATATATACGCCACTAATGAATGCAAGTATACTGATTATGATATTGTCATTAATTGTTTTCTTTAAGCTTAATGTACTGCTTGTATTTGATGTTATTTTGATTGTGTTCTTGTTTACGCTTGATCGTCTGTGGTATGTATTCGAACTCTTTTACGATTACGATTATTGTTCGCAAGTATATTCTAGGACAATAGCTGTTATCTCGAATGATAAACAATAAAATTACTATACCCTACCGTTGAATACCCATGGTATAGACATGCGTATCACGAATCAGATATTTTTACCAAATTACATATTCTAATTTCTTTGCAACTTTGATTGCTTATTATACAAAGATTTATTTTGTGAATATAGCATATATTTTTTTAAGATTCAATTTAATGGCTAATAAGAATGTGTTTTTATGTACATGGCCTTTGTTTATCAGATTGTTAACTACAGTATATGGTTTCAATTTTTTTTTCTTCTTAATATGCTATGTGTTTTTATAACTAGATAATTCTTAGCGAAAAGTGAGTCAGATAAACTCATAATATCACACATCATGAGAATTTGGTTAATAACACTTTGTAAAAAAGAAAAGAAGAACGATATCTGTGATATAACAGACCATTGAGTAAATAGATGACTACGGTGATGGAGGATCGCTAAAGTTTATGGTTCGTTGCAACAGGTATGACTTATACCAATGTTTAATTTTAGTTGTTCTACTACCTGCACATTATTGATATTGATTACTGCAAAGAATTAACAAGTGTTGGACAATTACACACTCGAATAATTAGTAAACCCCATGATTAAAAATGAAACTACGAGTATATTTTAATTGTGTCAGAATGTTAATGTGATTAATTACAATGTACATGACAATCACATGTGTTTTTTTATATATAGATATTTTACCTCGCAACCTATTATGTTTTGTTACCGAGATTTTCTAGCTTAGCGAGATTCTATGTTAAAGTGATATGTGTCTGATTATGCACACTCCAAAACAAAGGCGTTGGTTTTTTTTGTTCTAGAATCATGAATTGTGCATGCTTGAATACAATAGTTGCCTCTAAGATATAAATAGGTGAATATTTGATATTGCACTCGTTGATGATTTAGTCTTATATAAGAAGAAAAAGTGCATGCATTTATGATTATTATGGTTAAATGTAAAAAGAAAATATGGCTCAACTGTATGCAATTGCTTATAATGTATGATTTGCTTTATAGGCTACGATGGTGAAACATGAGTCATTTAATACTCCACATATTTTATTATTTGAGAGTTGTTATGGGCTAATATATGTGTCATGTGGTTTTATTTTCTGTGAGATATTTGATTAGTTGATTAATGACATATTTTGTTGTTATAGATTTTGTTTTACTACTTGATAATGCTATAAAGTAATGTGTTATGTTAAACTTTGTGTGAAAGACATAAAGAGCTAATCGAAGAAATGCGAGTTGTTCATATTATTTGACTTTTTATATATAAGAAGTGCAATTGAAGCACATGTGGCCATGAAATATAAGTTTATGAGCCAAGATTATTTTAATAATTGGCATGACCGGTTGGACCATCACGAGTCAATGATGATGCGAAAGTTATAGAAGAATCATAAGTTTCTTCAAAGATAATTTTGATTATCTTTATTCTTCTCAACGGAAGTTCATTATTTATCACCACTAAATATAAATAAGGACTCATTCCTTGAAATTTTGAAAAACATAAAAAGAGCATGTATGTAGGCCTATACATGTCTCATGTGGATCATTTTGAGTTATAAATCGATGCATCGTCAAAATGATCATCAAATACGCAACTTCAAGTTGGCGTAATTAGTGGCTCGATGTGAGCGTGATTATCCAAATATGATTATTGAGAATAGTGGTGAATGCTTACAAGTTTGAGCGATTATTGAAATAAGTGTTGAACTTTATATAGCCCATGTTCATACGTAAATTAATTTTTTTGAAACGTTTATAAAACGTCTTCAGTTGATTGCAAAACCAATAATTATGAGAGAGTTTTATGGGGCATTATAGAACATATATTCGCATCATGCCAACAAGTTATAATGAATCCTCCTCGTTAATGGTTTTTGGTCACAAACCATATTTCCCATGTGAGATTATGTAATTGTGCGACATATGTTATAAATCCACCACAATGCACAAAATGGGATGCTGAGAATGATAATACATTCAGGGGGAAATGAGCAGCGGACAATTTGGAATGAATTATGATAATAAAAGGTTGATCCTCACAAGTAATGAATATGAACATAAAGTTCATGGGACAATTTATATTCCAGATCTAGTAATTGCCAGACAAGGTTAGTTACCTAAACAAAGTGACTAGATCATATACGCTGCTTGTGCTCCAATTAAAATGTGTGTCCCAACAATAAAACCAATGATTGGTAGTAAGTCTATGGCACGTCTGCAACGTGATAGACTATTTGATTCCAAATAAAAATCCTCGATTAAAAAAATAATATGGAGCAAGAAAATTAAGATGGTCTTATCGAGGTAATAAAGACCCCATGATAGTCTCCTAAAGAGACACTAGACATGAATGTAACTGAGAAAACCCCGGGTACATGAAATACTATGAGATCTCAATAAATGATAAAATGCAATGTCTAGTAAAGTGTGGAATCGAAAATAAATGAATCGACGTCGATGGATATATATGATAATTTGCATGACAATGACAATAAATAATATAGCGCTAAATTTAATGTGAGGATCATGGATAGATTAATGGCCAAAATATAATGACGCGAGAAAGCAATGAATAATTGAATTCTCTTGTGATGAGACATATGATTGAGGCTTATAGTCCATTTATACAACCTATTGGATATGCATCGGTCTTTATGAGAAACGAAATTGAAATATACATAAGTTATAAATGATGGCACACATATTTTCTCAAAGACTTGAAAATGATCATACATGTTCACATGTGGTGGATCCAATAAATATTGTAATAGTCTGGCAATACGATAAATAAGTGATATGCGTCTAAAAGATATATGATTAGAGCTCATGTGATGGTTATTGCATATAAAATGCATGAAGCATGCTAGTGGTTTTAATGCTTATAGCATATAAGAAAAGTTCTCTAGAACAATACATGATTGTACTAAATTAATCATGTTTTGGGCATATATGTTATAATCGCCTTAGTGTGTAGAATTGTGCCAAATAAAGGATTATGATTATAAAGGCGGTTAGATGCATATAAAATTGAATTTGAAACAAAAGACAAAGTTTTTCTTAGCTATGAAATTGAACATCTTAATGATGAAATATATATGCATCATGAAAACTAAAGATAAAGTTGTATCTTTTTGTGGATAAACAACTCATATTTATGAAGTCACATGATGTCAGAAAGACTCCTTGATTTATAAAGATGATGATCATCGATATTGTGATCATAAAGGAAGAGAAGATACGTGTTGCACTCTTTTTCCCTTGACCAAGGTTTTGTCCCTTCAGGGTTTTCCGGCAAGGTTTTTAATGAGGCAACATCCCTGATCGTATAAAGAATTCATGTTTAGTTTTTTTTTCCTTGATCATGGTTTTGTCCCCACAGGGTTTTCCGGCAAGGTTTTTAATACGGCAACAACTGATATCGTGGAATTATGTATTTTTTCCTTCACTAGATTTTTGTCCCACTGGGTTTTGTCTAGTAAGGTTTTCAACGAGGCATATTGTTCAAATGGATAAAAATTGAATTGACGTTGTCCATCAATGGCGATAAGACAACACATTTTGTTCAAGCGATTATTTGGTGGATATATTTACCAAGGTACTTTCTAGGTCAACATTATGAAGTTAATCTCCCACAACAATGGAACGCGTCGATTAGAAGATCTCAAGTGATGTAGTCATCAGAGGGAGATAATACGCGCTACACTCTTTTTGTCTTTGGTCATGGTTTTGTCCCATTGGGTTTTCCTGACAAGGTTTTAACGAGGTAGTATTCTCAAAAACGTATTATTAAATATGGACATCCAAGAGGGAGTGTTATGAATAATAATTATGTATGTCCATATTAGGCCCATGGCCCAATTAGCTACTAGGGTTTTTACCCTAATTTATCTTATAAATACTCATGATGTATTCTCTAGATATCAATCAATACAATTCTCTATATTCTCTATATCTCTTGTTCTTGTCTACTATCTTTTACTTTATTGTTTCACAACAGATCCGATTAATTATCGAATAATCCCGCCTAAAACATTACAAGCTACAATGTGATCGACCGGTCGAGTAGCAATTCACGATCTTTACAATATTGGTTGAAAGTTAAAAAGAAAGTTTGAATGAAAGTTGCACGTAAATTTAGTGTATTAATATTTATGTACATAATTCATGCAACTTTCTAATGTTTAAAAGTGATTTTGTGTTCATATACCAAGTTTCAATTGAGTCATGAATCGATGTGGGATATTTGCAAGGATCTATTAATTATTGTTCCAACACTACAATATACTGCACCCATGTAACTATTAAGGATTTTGACAAGCATCACAATATTTTTGTTATTGAGATGATCGTGTGTGAGCAAAAATTCAAAATGTAGCTAAGGCTATAAATTAAACTTCAACGCGATATGTAACCAAATAAGATTGGTTATTTCAGACAAGCATTTAAACCTAGTTTATGGGCGCGTAAGTGATTCATTCTTTATTAACACCTCAATCGGTTTACAAAGAAATTAATAGAAGAATGCGTTCTTTTATATTTGTAATAAAAATTAGTCGTTCGACTACTTGTATGATTCTTGTTCTTCTTCGTTTTTGTTCTTTAACTATCATCTGAAGGCCACTTGTGCCCGATACAATCTGTGATCTAACGGTTCGCGATCAAACTTCGAGTCTATTGTTATACAACTCGAAAATGACCTTATACGATTCAAGTAAGTTATCAAAAATTATCATCACGTCCTAACCTGAATTTCTAACAAAATCGAAAACAAGCTAAGCAAAAGAACAAGTCCAATTTGTGCACCAAGAGAGTTCCAAAGTGTCATATTTCATGCTTAAAACCTTTACCCCATGTTTTTTGTTTCTTTTTGTTTATACTTTTTCAAAGCTTTGAAAAAGTGAGGCTTTTGAATTTGATCAATCATTGTACTGTATAAACTCTCATGAACACCTTTCTTCCCTTTTTTTCTTCACTCACTCTTCTTGTTCTCATTTTCATAACCACTCTATTTCCATAATTAAACCCAATTGTGCATTGCCAAAAAAACACACATCTTTTGTACAAACTGAGCTTCAATGGCTACAACTCAATCTCCAACCAAACAAATATCATCTTTTTTAAGTTCTCCAAGGTTCTTTAACAGTTTTTTCATGGCGAAAACGCCTTCTGACTCTCAACCGTCTCCAACTTCAGTTCTCGACACTAAGCAACTTTTTTCTAGTTTTAAAAACAACCCGTTTCAGTTTAGCCAAAATTCACTCAAACCCGCAAAAATCTTGGAAGAAAACAAAAACCCTTTTGAGAAATTTGAATTTGAGTCAGAAAACGGTATAAAACTTGCTCTTGTGCAAGAAAACCAGACTGATAGCATTCGCAAACCGAATGCTATAAGTAGAAAGGTTCTTTTCGGGTCAAATTTAAAAATTCAGATACCCTCTGACCCTTTTTCAAATGGGTCAGAAGAGTCTTATGATTTTGGGATCAAGACCCGGAAAACAGAGTTTCCAGGTCAGTTGGCTCGAACAGGATCCAAGTCTGGATCCGGGTCGCGTAGAGGGTCTTTGGATGGTATGTCTTTGAGTGAGATGGAGCTATCAGAGGAGTATACTAGGGTGATCTCATATGGGTCTAACCCGAAAACAACCCATATTTATGATAATTGTGTTGTGGAGAGTTGCTGTGATGGTATTATATCAGGTGCTGAAGCGAGCCCGAAATCGCCTTGGCAAAGCTTTCTTAGTTTTTGTCATGGTTGTAAGAAGAACCTTGATGATGATTGTGACATCTTTATGTACAGGTTAGTGTAAAGTTTGAATTTTTAAGTGATTCTTAGTATTTGCATAATCTGAAGAGAAAGTATCAATCTTTCTTTTGGTATTTTTTTTCGGTGATTGTGTATAGTAAACTATGAAAATGAGTATATTGTTTAATAGTGTAGATGTAATGTAACTACCTAATAGCCGAACAACCTATAATTTATGCTTTTGAAGTACCTGATCCTAATGAAAACTAAAAAGTGCAATCCCATTCCTTAAATTTGCTATAGATTATGGTTAATGATCATGAGATCAGCTCTTGATTTATGTTATTGATTGGTGATTACAGGGGTGAGAAAGCTTTCTGTAGTGAAGAATGCAGATGCAAAGAAATGATATTGGATGGGTTGATGAACTCATAGCAATTGTGTTCATGACTATTTAACTCGATCTTCTTATCTCACTAATCACTATGCTATGAGTTGATCAAGTTAAAGTTCCTAAATTTTTAGTGTGCTTGAAGGAGTATGTTAGTATTTTTGGTATCAATAATATGTGAATAAGATTTCAGAAGTCAGTAGTTCATGAAATTTTTATATGATGAAATGACAAGTCCTATCGTCAATCCTGTGTTTTGTGGTCCTTTTGTATCTTTACACTTCTAACAAGTTACAAATCATTAAAGGAAAAGCCACTGCTGAATTCGAGAGGAAAAAAACTAGTTAAAGGAAAGAAAAGATGAACATGTGAACTTAAACCAATGTGTTTAAAGTTTTTAAAGAAAAAAAGGTAACATTAGAAACACTCACCTCAGCAAAAGTCTGAAGGATCCAAGGGAAGAGAAGACTACATAGGTCACCACCCATATTGCTTAACAGTGGACCTAGAAACTCGATTAATTCATAAATTAGCCAGAAACTAGTAACCATAAGATCAAGCTTAGAGTATACACAAGGGTGATCAAGCACATGTGTGATCCCTAATTGTTTGCATTCCCTTATCAAATACAGTATATATTATGAATTAATGATCACTAAGCCTCAAAGAATTGCTTATTGTGAAAAGCTGTTGTTCACAAAAATGGCCTCTTATATCTGTGTGTGGCAGACTTTGACATTCATCTACTAAAACAGCTTACCTGTCTCACCATTGCTTATCAGTGTTTATTCAAGCATTTTATACGGGCACCGGCGATATGACTTCGGAAAAGGGTCTTCCCTTGACTAATGTGTCAACACTTGCTATCAACTCGATAAATAATTCCAAAAGGAAAGACCATTTCACATGTTGGATTTTTCAATTGCGACAGAATACAGCCTAAAGTGGTACCCATTGGTAGAAATTCATGCATAAGAATGACTATCAAGGAAAGCGATTACACACTAAAGAGGAATAGAAAATGGTAGACGTGTGAAGCCAAAATTGGGTGTGGGCACGGCACGGTAACTCCCATTAGCAGATATCATATACATTTTGTAGCTGACGAACTTTATTCAAACCAAGGTATCGTCATGCAACGGAATAAATTTAGCCAGGTTATTGTAATGTAACAAGCCGGGTCGTGAAGGAGTAGTAATAGGGTGCGCTATTTAGGTTATTTGTATAGATTAAGCTAGCAAGTATGTTGCTTTGACAGCTTATTAGTACCTTGCATATATGAGCTGTACCAATTATAAACTTGTAAAGCGAACCTGTACAAAAGGTTGCCAATGCAAACTGATCCAAACTAAGTCTGTGAATGATAACTCATCCTATCAAAACTATGATCCATACAATCCTAAAACTAACTCATTTAAGCGGATCATCATACGGGGTCAGTACACAATCTAAGAAAGAACGTCAACAACCATTTTCTTTCTAGATAACATCCCCATTCCAAAGTCATATAACACAAACTAGTTGTAATACAGTAATAGAGAATATGCAGTGAACATTAATGAAAGAGAACTTGAACCAAAGTCATATAACAACACAAACCTAAAACAAACATAGCCTTCATATAGTCTTGCTCAGAAGGTTCAAAAGTAAAATGCAAAAAAAACAAAAAGAACAACCACCATAGAGAACAGGGTGTTTTGGACGAACAGCTTCCTGAAGACGCTTTTCTCCTATCAGCAACATCCACCTGCCTCCACTGCAACAGATCATGGTATATGTTAGGGTACGGTCAAAAAGTAGACTACAAAATCAAAGTAATTGCTTTGAGACCAAATCGTTAACATAACACTAAACAACCAACCTTCTGATCAAAATCCTCCAAGAAAGTTCAAAAGTAATCCCAGTAAACCAACTACGGTTTACGACAGAGTCGACCACGGTACCTATGGAAGAACAAAATCCTGAATATGCTTCTCCTATCTAAGGATACCCCTTCCTGTCATTGATTAAATAGTACACATGTTAGGACCTACAGTATAAAAATATGTACACAATTAGAAAGCATTCATGATCCTCTTACCTTTAAGTGGCTTGGCAAGATCAACAGTCTCAAAAGACAAAGCATACACCTTTTTAGGTCCAACGGACAGTGGCAATGACCTTCTTCCAAAATGGTAAAGTAAGCTGCTACTCGAGAAAGACGTACAGACCATACGGTGTTACAAGTTACTATTAACTTCCCCTTCCCACTTTTCAATATTAAAAACCAGAAAAGATGGTGAAGAGGAGCTCTACAACCTCACTAAGAGAAGATTTGAAATTCTAATCCTATCTTTTGGAAATAAATAGAAAAAGAAAACTGAAAAAAAGATGATGACCCACTGTGACACGAACTATCGGAAATGGAAGAGATCATTAGCCACTGCCCTAACCGACTACGAGAATGCAAGACCCGGGATGTTTCTCTTATTTAATAGGGTCAAAGTTATAATGACGGCGGGTGAAGGGAGATCCTGCAGTACGGGAATGACCCATTATGGATTCTACACTATATACAAGTATATTAACCTAGAAACCCCTGTCACCCCTGCCAAATACTTCATATGTTATCGAAGATATATCCTGTCACCCCTGCCAAATAATTGCATCAACAGCATAGCCACCATTTTACACCCAACATCTGCCTCTACAACATATGATCTATCATCTACATATCCTGTCAATCCAGTTCCTCCTTCTACAAATCTGTATCGACTTTCGGAGTACTGATCTACAGCCAACCCACCTAAGCAGGCAAACCCTTTGTACACCTGACACCTGCTTCCACAGCATACGATCCACTATCAAGATGTCAAATTTACCACCATACCAACTTTAATCTCCCAATAAGCTCCAACAGGTTATGCATCTGTATTGACTTTGAGAATATTGATCTTCCACCAACCACCTAAGCAGGGAAACCCTCTTTACACCAACACCTGCTTCCACCGTATATCACCCAATATCGACATGACCCATTAACCACCATACCAACTTTGATCTGCCAATAACCTTAAGCAAGTTATGCAAATGCATTTGACAATTTTGATCTACCACCAACCAACCAAGCAGGCAAACCCTTTTTACACCCAACACCTGCTTCCACCACATATTATCCATTATCAACATACAGCAATACCAACTTTGATCTCCCAATAGACTTCAGCAAGTTATGCATCTGCGCCACATTCAAAAATATTAATCAATCTGCCTCTTCCTACAAAGCCAAACGCCTTCTACACCATTCACTTCCACGACAAATGATCCAGTACTAGCATGTCAAACTAATCCCATTCTCAACTTGGATCTCCAAGAATCTTCAGTAAGTTACAAATCTGTATCTACTTTTAGAAGATCGATCAACCACCTAAGGGCTAAACCGTTTGTCACCTAGCATCTGCTTCCACGACATATGATCCAGCATCAATATTTCCCATCAATTCAAATACCAAATATGATTTCAACATAAATTTCAGCAATATAAGAGCAATTATCGACTTCCGAAATATCAATCTACCATCAATCACATAAACAGCCACCTCTTTTCCATCCAACATCTGCCTCCGCGACACACGATCAGCATCAATATGCCCCACCAATCTCGGCTCCAGTCTCCAAATAAACTTCAACAAGTATTAAAACTGTATCAACTTTCATAATACGATATACCACCAACAACCTAAGCAGCCATCAGTATCCTTATCCTTGTACCATTACGCCGTAACTACATTAGCAGTTTAGCACAACTATAACAATCCAAAGTAACCTTATTTATTCATCCTATATACAATCTACACTACAAACTAAAAAAAGTAAACACCTTTATTTACAGGAGCGCTTCGCCACTCCTTAAAACCATCACTCGTCAAGATTAAGAATGCGACGAAGCGTCTTCGTCGCAAACTCATCATCACCACCGTCCCCAACAAACATATTCCTACGAGCCAGCTTACTATGCTCCCTAGTAGGCGAAGCCGGAGCAGATTTCGCAAACATACCCAACAAATCAACATCACCACCCCTAACCGACGGTAACTCAAGCGAAACAGTCCTCTTCGGCTTCACAGAAAACCTAGGAATCGGCAACGAACTCGGCGGAGGCGAATTCGAGTACGCGGGTCCAGCCCAAAGCTCGCTATAAAACAACCCATCATTCATATTAACTCTTACACTATCTAAAGGTATCGGAACGGACTTACTTTTCACAATCCTCTTACCACTACTACTCCCATTAACCTGCTTTTTCTCCTTATTCGGCGTAACTAAAGGCGGCGTTCTAGGCGAATTGGGTTTCGTAACGGGTGGGGAGCGAGTTTTATTATTACTATAGCTACTAGCAACTACCCCAGGCCCCGACTGAAACGAACTACGACAGTTAATATCTCTGAAACTACTCGAATATGAATACCCATTGTTACGCCCACCCCGGTTTCGGTTATGAAACTGATCCTGTTGTCCAACTGCCACAAGTGTCTCCATTTCACTTTCACCGAGTCAACTAACCGAGTCAAAAATCAAAACCACCGAGTCAGGAAACTGAGTCAACTCACCGAGTCAGGTTACCGAGTCGACTCACCGAGTCAGCTAAACAAACAAAGAGACTAAATCTGATAGATCTGAGCCATGAGAAATCTGATAAAAGCAAAACGTCGTCGTTTGATCCACAAATGAACATGTAATGACCAGATCTATAAAAAATTAAATAAATAAAGCGATTAATTACATGCTTCATATTATAATTAAATAAAAAAAGTTTTTTTTTTATAAAAATGTATATTTTTATAAAAAAATGAAAATGGGTTACCTGAATTGATGATGAATTAGTGATTATCGTATTGTATTGTTTTGTGTGTGTGTTTTTAGTGTGTGTGATTATTTTGGATGGGAAATGATGGGAGGATGAGTGAAGAAGGTGAGTTTGGGGAAATGAAGATATATGAAAGAAAAGCGGATCTGAAATGGTTTTCAGAGGTGGATTTTATAAGTGTGTCATAAGTCCGGTTATGGGTGGGGATGTTACGTGGCTACTTGTCAATTTACCATTTTGTCCTCTTTTTGTGGATATGGATTAAAAAATTACTCCTTCACTTTTCTTTTTTTTATTATCCAAAATTATTGTCATATACTAAAAATAAATAAAAAAGTCATATACTAAAAATAAATAAAAAAGTATTATCAAGTTTACCATATTATTCTTACTTGAAATAAGTATTACAAACTAATAGATGTATTTTTTTTTAAACTGTGTGTTTTTTATCGCGAGATAATAATTTTAGATAAAGTATTAAATAAAACTTTATCGTTGTAAAAGAATATTCACATTGGATAAAGTCTTTTAAAACTTTATACATTTATTACATTAGTTATTGCATTTGTGATTATACACAAAAAGCTCTTCTTTAAAATATATCCAACTAGTTTAAGGATCCGTCTAACGTCAAGGGTAGTTTAAAAAATAATTTTTATAACAAAAAAATTAACGAATGTTTATGTTTAAAAAAGTGAAACGGGTCTCGTAATAAATGAGTACAAAAAAGAGCATGTAGTATTTGTGGTCATACTAAAGTTTGTGACTATAATAAAAAAAAAGCCTTTGATCCGTTATGGTCTTCACGTATGACGTATGTGAGTCTCAATCAACTGAAAAGAAATTGGCCATATCGTTAACACCTGAAAGTTTAAGATTAAAAATGATTATAGTGAATATGTGAACGATGAGAAATATTTGTTATAAAATAATGTTATCATATTATATTGTTTGTACCCAAGTGTTGAGTTGAAGAAAAATGTGATAGAAGTCCTATAATTTTGTAATGATGCTCATATACTAATAATATACGCAATTACAAAAACATATGATGTTTAGTCTTGACAATAGTGAAGCAAACAATAAATTACAACTATGCATATATTAGACGGGTTGTATAATAAGTGCAAGAAAAGGACTCGTCATACGTACATAATACATACTACATAGTTTAACCTGCAACTATTCTTGACCTGCACCGGATATGCACTAAACACCACACTTAAGCGCCTAAATTAGTTTATGACAATTGCTTCAAAGTATATATAAAGCAAATAAATTACATGGTTATCATGGCAATATGTGTCATGGTACACCCTCGAAAAGAGAAAAATAATTCTTAAGTAAAAAAAATCTTATGCTTTCAACGTATATATATCTCGTTTACACCATCAACAATTACTAAAAACGTTCACATGTATTACCATAAAAGATAATATATTTCTGTTCAGAATCATACTCGTGAAGCCATCAATCCATGGAAATAGTTTTTCATTTGTCGTTTCCTCAACCTACTTACTCTAATCCATACTTTTAGCAGATATATTTCATGCACCAAACCACGTTTTATAACTCCTTTGTCACCCAAGCACTTAAATGTAGATTTATTTATACGATTAGATAAAGTTAGTATCTTTAAGACAATGTAGTTGCATATACACACAGGATATGGACGTGTGTTAGAGAGATATGACCCAATGATGGAGTTTCACTATAAACCACCTTCAGTTAAGGCTTTGAGTAGTTTATTTATCACGCTTATGAGTCTACGTAAATTTAGAAAAATTCATAAACACCATATACAAATAGTCCATGTAAAAATATTGAAGCATGGCTCTCAAGCACACGCACATATGTGTTTTAACAATACATTCAAAAGATTGAAGCATGTATAGGTAATTGCATTTAGTGGCCAAATACTAATAGTCCATGTAAAAAATGACCACTCCATCTTATAGAATCTGAAATGTTTGAATATTAACTACATGTGGGATGAATTAAAGAAAGTTAAAATTCATTGAACGCCTCAAATTTCCATTACATGATATAAAACAAAAATATTGCAGAAGGAGAGTAAAAAACAACACAAATCTAGAAATTGAATTTTGGAGACTTTTCAGGATCAAATGAAAGATGCATATCATCACAATCGTAAAACTCTTGATGCTCATATTCTTCTATGTCGATTTCCTGGTCAGATTTGTATGGGTCGTCATCTTTAAATCTTTCCTCATCGTCATCCTCATCCTCCTCTAGCAGCCTTCTAACAGCAGCAAGCTATTCCTCCCTTTGTTGTTGTTCAATACGCGTGTTTCTTTCATCTTCCTCCTTGCACCTTGCATCGTCAGGCAATATCTTTTGATCTTCAATTATTGTGGCTTTTGAAGATTCCGCTCTCGATTTCCAGAAACGTAGAATACAAACTGTTAGTCATAGTAATAAAATGAATACAATATACTTTAGTAAATAAAGAACAATACTTGTTTTCATTGGCTTTGATGTCTTCAAGATCAACAACAAATGAGGTCCTTTTATGAGATGAATTCATTTTTTGAATTTTTGAAAAAGATTGAGAAAGAGTGTAGGGTTGGATTATCAGGTTTGGAGATAGCCATTGCATAAAACATGTTTATATACACTAATTACAGAATGCTATCAGTCTCCGATATATGCATACATCAAATGCATATGCATGAATGTAATTATGATATGTAAACTTTCAAGAAAAAAGTTAACTTGCGTGTGTAAATGCATCCACGAAATATTTTTGTTGCACAATAATAAATTTGTGATTGAAATTACAAAATATCACATTATTAAGCCAAAGTGTAAAAACAAAAAATATAGAAAACTTGTGCATGTAAGTGCATAATTTTGTATCATAAAATCTAGCCATAGTCTTGATCCAAA
Source organism: Glebionis coronaria (assembly GCA_025667525.1). NCBI lineage: Eukaryota > Viridiplantae > Streptophyta > Magnoliopsida > Asterales > Asteraceae > Glebionis > Glebionis coronaria. The sequence goes on from CM046876.1 coordinate 550,939,939, forward strand.
TATTATAATGCACATGACATGTTCCAAACTTGAGAAGCATTTTCTTGAACATCCACTGATTAAAACATGTTGATCATGTTGAAGATGTAGATGTAGCTGAGGGACATACTTACTTGAGCATGCATGACTTTCAGTTAGTAGTCCAAATCAGCCTTTAAAACAAATGAAATCAATCCTGGAAAAAGATGAAAACAACGTCTATGTTGAGACTCCCCAACAAATATTCCAAAATGAAATCATTTGTTGTCTTCATCAAAAACATCAAATTGGGACTCCCCAATCTAAAAAAAACAACCAAAATGTACTACAAAAACAATCAAATAGTGTCCAATAACGTTTTAATGTAGTATGATTATTCATATCCAAATTTTTTGGTGACGGATGTAAATAATAGAGAGCCTCAAGGATTTTCTTTTTTAATTGCAACAACCTTATTTTTTGCATTTGAATTTGCAATTCCGATACCGTCTTCACCAGCACGTTTGTCACCCGGACTCGAAACACCAACTTTTTGAGAAGCCAAAGGAGTAACATTCTCATCTGTTTGGGACTCAAGATCCTATGAGAATATGAATAGATACAAATTTAAATGACAAACTCATTATGGTAAAAAATTATTGTCAACCAAAACATAAATGAGTATTCTTATTACCAAAGTAATCACACCAGTTGCGGCAGAACTTGTGGCTTTAGACTCCTGTTCCGTACCACAAAATTTAACAATAAGATTAATATCCAAAGCATATAAACTGTCCAATGATTTTAGTAAACTATTTACCTTGATAGGTGTAGCAGTTGGACGAAGACTTTCTATAATATCAACATCTCTGGTAAGTCGCACAATAGTAAAGTAAGAAAGCATTTTCTTAGCACTATATTCGTCTCTACTTACCTTGAAGGGGAATTTTTTTCCCACCAACCCAGTATTGACCGGGGGGAACACATCCACGTACATGACACAAAAATTGGATCATATGTTATGCTTACATGAACAATTTGAATAATTCTTTTACATAAATTAATTAATACCTTGCCAAATTTATCACACAAAAGGAAGGCTGATACTGTAACCAACGATTGAACCTATCGTTCCACAACATCAATGACATTGTACCACTCTCGTCGTGGACTCTGATTTGAAACTTGAAACTACACACCAAAAATAATATAATAGTTAAACAAACATATTAATTTATTAACCTTAATACATTTCTTCTATTAAATATCTAAAAGTCATTGAATTGAGGTATTATTTACAATGTTTTAATAACAGGAACTATGTTGCACTTTTGACATCGCCGTTCATATTTTCCATCTGCGGGTTTTGTAGGTTTTACACTAGTATCTAGATCAATAATATCCGACGACTTTACCGACTTCTTTTACAGGCTTTGCATCCGAGTACCATCAACCGTCCTCTTCGTGAGTGGCTACTATAGTACCGATTATGATACTTGAAACATCCTATGGCAATAAAAAACATAGGGTTATCACATGAATGCACTTATTTATGACAAATGAAACTTGTACATAAAACAAATAAAAGTACATGCTTAACATCCAAAAGCTCAGTTATATTTTTAGGAGATAATCCAGTGACGAAAACATCCTTTGTGGATTGCTTTGAAGCATATGAGATATGGGTCACTGTATTTCCAGATTCCTCTTTGTTGTCATTAGAGAACAACATGTATACACATCCACAACAATATTTGAGCATTGATACTGTAGACTGAACGCATATAAATACACTATCAAATATCAGAAAAAATGAAAATTACCTTCCACATTATTCTTTCACTTCGGTAATGTTCTCATCGGTAATTGGTGACGAACAGTCGAATAGGAACAGTTTGGTTGCATTGTATTCATTCTCAATGCACATATGTCCTGGAATTTTAAAAAATAAAATATGTTTGCTTACATTATTGAAAAATAGAAGTATAAAATGTTTACTTATGAGATTCATAACATGTTACTTATCATCCCATGTTTTCATCATAGCCAATTGAATGACTATCACAATCTTAGAATATGATAACGCACAAATCTAACATGTTTTTGGGAGCGTTATCCGTGCTTTTGTACATGTATTTTGGTTATATCTATAATACTTTTGTCCATATTTGTGGGAAAATGTGTTTGCAAGTCTATGTGTAGCCAAATGCAGGAAAAAGAATAAAAGGACGAATGAAGCAAAGTAAACGTGAAGATTAGTACAAGTACGAAGAATCCTAGCCAAGTTCAAGACTCGTGTACGAGTTACAAGCCTTTGAAGATTAATTCCGGGTGCGAGAACAAGTGTTTTCAAGAATATATAAGCTTTACAAGTAATCCCAACTTAGGAAATGAAAGAGAAATCATGTAGCTATTTGTAGTATCAAGTGTGCAAATCACTCAACATGGAAGTAGATGGCAGCCGTGTGAGTAGATGTCAACCATCTTCAGTTGCCACCATCTCCTTTTCATTCATCAGCCACCAGCAAGAAAATAGATTGCCCTAGCCAACTTCAGCTGCCACCATCTCCTTTTCCTTGGGCGTAATTCCTACTACAAGTTACAACATATTCTTGAAGCATCTAAAGAAGCCACAAGAACATTCTATTGGAGGTTCTAGTATTCCCTTGGCATCAAGCAAGATACTTAGCCAACAAGCCATGCAGTGAAGTTTAGCCATTAATTTGCCAATAAATAAGACCCATGGGGTCATATCTTTCATATGCTTTCTCATTACAACTCTCATAACCATTTTCCAATCAATAAAATCTCTCTCCTTTGTTTTAAAAACTGAAATTCGGATTTAGCAAGGTGGTGCAAGAAAAGTCACTTTTGAAGCCCGAAAAGCAAAGTTAACTTCATCAAACTCTTAGAGATCATTACCCTAATCATCAACACTATATTTCCACTTTGTAAGACTCTTGATTATGACTTTTAAGACTATTACTTCTGAGTTTATGGAAATGTTTAGTATGAGTGGCTAGTTTCATTTTAAACTTGGTAAGATGATGTTTGTTGTATGATGATGTAGTTGTGATTGTGATTTATATTTTAATTCAATTTCAAGCTTTTCCTTTGAACCATTGGTACTTATGTTTCATGTGACATTGGTTGTCAAAACTTAATTTGTTGTTAAAGATTTCATAGGTCGAAAGGGTTATTTTCTAACAACAAGTCATAGCCGGTTTGTTTATGGATTGGCTATCTTTTGTATTGACCATTTCTTAAAAAGGTTTAATCACTAAGAAACATAACTATAAGTGTTAACAAATTTGTGAAATGAACCGCGAATCAAACAAGTTGAAATTGGATTAAGTCGACTCACCGAGTCAGCTAAATAAAAAGAAAGACTAAATCTGATAGATCTGAGCCATGGGAAATCGAATATAAGAAAAACGTCGTCGTTTGATCCATGAATGAGCATGTAATGACCAGATCTATACAAAATTGAATAAATAAATTGATTTATTACATGGTTCATAGTATAATTAAATAAAAAAAGTATTTTTTTATAAAATATATATTTTTTTATTAAAGAATGAAATTGGTTACATGGATTGATGATGATTTAGTGATTATCGTATAGTTTTGTGTGTGTGTGTATGTGTGTTTGTGTGTGTGTTTGATTATTTTGGATGGAAAATGATGGATGATGGAGTGAAGAATGTGATTTTTGGGGAAATGAAGATATATGAAGGAAAAGCGGATCTGAGATGGTTTTCAGAGGTGGATTTTATAAGGGTGTGATAAGTCCGGTTATGGGTGTTTTACGTTGGTGGGTAGGTGGGGATGGATGTGTGTGTTACGTGGCTACTTGTAATATTACCATTTTGACCTCTTTATGTGGATATGGATTAAAAAATATTAAATTCTTCTACTAAAACTTTATTATTGTAAAACTAAGGGGAGCATTTGGACTGTCAGATCATATCAGACTAGAAAATTGAACTAGATCGGATTAACCCAGACCGGACCGAGCAAATTCGGTTTGGTCCTATATCTGTGATTTTGGACCATTTTGGTCCTCGGTCCAGTCCGGTTCGATCTTACCAAAAATTCGTTTATTTTGCCTAATTAGGATCGGAACGGATCGAAGACCGGATAAGACCGGATCGGACCATTTTTAGAAAATGACCCTTGAACTTGCATATAATTGCATAAGAAGTTCAAATTTGTAGAAAAATATCTAGTAACATAGAAAATAGTTTTGGAACTTATTTCCAATCACAATAACATTAGTTTTTCAGATTTATAGCTCATGAAATGGATTTTAGCTCATTATTTTATGTGAATTATAAAACTATGATTTTTGAACATGTTTGGTTTAGGAAAATCAAATGATATGATTTTATGAACCAAGCCTTATTCGTAGTGCTTATTTAGATTATAAAAAAGCGTATTCAAGGTTTAAAACATAAAAAGAACTTATATAACATGGTTAATACTTAAAAAGCTTCAAAGTTAGAAATTAGTGCTTGTAACGGGGCTTATGTCTTGTAACGTATTCAAAACACTTCAAGAGTTTGTGGAATTTCTTATTGAGCTTTCTACTAACTTAGGGACCTTAGAGGACTTCAATGGAGGTTTGAAACACATAATATGGTATTAGGAAACAAGAGTTGGGGATGAGATGAAACAAAGGGGTAAATGTCCCTATTTATAGTCATAAGGGGCTAGGATTCATAAGTCTAGCTTAGTAAGGTGTAAGCCATATAGACTTATGAATAAGTATAGCTAGGAGTGATTCATGAAGGATAGATTCAAAGTTACTGATGATAGATGAAGCATAGAAAGACACAACCAGAAACAAGTACAAAAGGCACATGCTCTTGTCAAGGAGGTGATACACCAATGTGTTTGCTTTCGTAAGGTAGTACTTATCCTATTTGATCAAATTTCAAAGTTTAAATTATGAAGGGAACAAATTTTTTGTGTGGTATACCTAGGTTTTCGACTCGATATTGTAAGCCGACTAATCTTAGGGCGACTACTATTTTGAACAGCCCGGAGTCACCGCATGTAAACCTCCGTGGGCACCCCAAGTGTACACAAATAGTGAGGTTTGAACCATTGACCTATTGTTTGAGAATCAATGACCTTACCACTAGGCCACTTGGTGGTGGTTAGGAGGGAACAAATTTGAACATGATTTTGGTGGAAAACCTAGCCAGATCTCTTTGGGAGGGGTCTTTAGTTTAGTACTTGTAATTAAGGTTCAAGACTATGATTAAGGATGTATTAGGGTGTATTTAGGATTTACATATTGTAATTAAAGAGTTTGTAACATTGGTTTAATCGTTTATACATGTACGAAGTAATTTTGGGAAGGAAGACCTAACTAGGTTTACTTTGGAGAGGTCTAGGGTTCAATTCTTATTATGGCCATTATTTTTAGTGATTGCTACTGCCTAGGCTTAATTTAAATCTTATACATTGAAATTTTGAACATTGTGCATTACGGGTGTTGTACTATGTATTATGATGAGAATATAACCTATATTCTATTCTAATAAGGTTTGTACACTTTTCTTAAGAGATTGGATAAGTAACTTGTACATTGTACTTAGGGTTTTTGAGTGAAAACTTACTCATAAATGATGTATTATATCTTGTTCATATGCCTTGATAACTTATACATAAGTGTTAGATAGTGATCTTGTATGAAATTAGGATTTCCAAATGCTTTGTAGGGTTTTATAGGGTTTTTTAGGACTATGAGTATGATTGTTATAATTGAGATATTTAAATCAATAACAAACTTGTAAAAGTAGATTTAGAACTTAGAAATAATATATGTAAGATGTTTATACCATATAAACATGAGTTAAGTTTGGCAGGTGGTGGTTGCATGAGCCCATTTACTTTGTTATGTAAGTTACATTATATAATGTTCATATGAAAGGCAAAATTTCATAGTGAATTACCTTTTTGTATAGATCAAAGTATATATTACGTAAGTGGAAATTATGGGTTGTTATAACATGGTTCAAACTCCTACCAGTTACAGGCATGAACTCAAAGTAGGATCATACTACATAAATTACTAATAACCTAATGTTTATGTTAATTGTTTAGTGTTCATGAAATCAACAAGTCTATTAGGTCAATATCCCTTACCCTATGCCTTTTAAATCCTTACTACCGTTTTCGCGGCTATAAGCGTATATAAAGTCGTCAGTGAGGATTTAGATGGGATAAATACCTACGCAGTAGGTTTTAGAAATGGTATGTCTTTGGGACCACGCTGGAATTTACGGCGTAGAGGGAACAAGAGTCTACATCGGTAGTTCTTATTTCCTCTGTTAGCCTTGATCTTGTCCTTAGCAAATCTTGTTAGCAAAATAGTACCTAGGTTGTAGACACCAAATCTGTCTACACCATAGGGTCTTCTATTTCCACCCGTTAACCCTTTTTTCCGCCACTTGCTCAGTTTCACTTGTAAAATACAAAATTTTCAAAACTATGCAATATCGGTGTTAATTAGCATTAAATTGAGCATAATCGAAGGGATATTACGGTAAAAAGCATCGAACTAATTGATGTTATCAGATATCCCCCCCACTTAGTTCTACTTGTTTTCAAGTACACTTGTTAAAAAAGTACACTTGTTAAAATAAGTTCATAAAAAGACATCTCTAAATAAAATAAGAAAATGTGAGTCTACAAACATTACTTATTATAGATAACTGAGTCAAACACCTCACCAACTAGGAAATCCTACTTACTCACTCTCATCCTAGTCTATGTGTAATATTTGTGGTGTTCACTCAATTGCATAATTTTTATTTATAAGAAGAGCGTCAAATACCACATATGCTCAGTCAAAAAGATGAAACAAACACATGCAACTACACCGTCCTCAATTCAGAAAAGCTAAAGGTAAGATCCACTTTTGGGTTTAACAAGGGTATGATAAATCCTAAAGATACACTTAAAATGGTTTAAAATGTAAAAGACACGAAACAAGTAGTCGAGAACATGCCATCACCAATAACCATCATTCCTCCACAAGCTTAAGCTTCAAAGCACGAGAATCTTTATCTTCATTTATTATGGATTTATATATAACCCATTCTTCAAACACTTGTTGGTTTATAATACGTACTAACACTTTATTTTTAAAACACATATTTTTTCCTTTTTTTCTCATTTTCTCTTTTTTTAAACATAATCATAAACATATATCCCCCACTTTAGATAAATAGTGATAAAACTGGAGGGTCTTCGGAGATCATAATGATAATTCAATTAAGCGTAATTCACGAACCAATCTTCAAAAACTAATGTTTGTTGAGTAGCCAATAACTCCTCCACCGACAATCGATTACAAGGGTAGGCTTGGTTTAAAGTAGTAACGAACATCGGTTTAATCCTAAAGGAAAGGCTACTACGGGTTATACTAGCGGCATACACTTAAAATGAGTACGATCGGTTTTGAGAACGGGGGTCGACATGTCAGTGTAACAATTCGATAGATACAAACACATATGAAGGCGTTTTGGTTGTAATCCTAAGGTGGTTGCCATCCCTATCACTCAATTCGGTCTCGAAATGATGATACAAGCCAGGTTCCAACATCTACAATACTATTGACACACTCAATATTTGATGGATTTATGTAAAGTTTGAGAAAACAGAATATATAACACCTCACCAATTGAATAAAGGTTAATTTGTGTGCTTGACATAGACTTCTTCTAATTTTGGTTATGTTTGGCACGCTAGCTTATTAGAGCTTATCTATTCATGAGCTTACTAATTTTTAAAAGATATGCTACTTTAAAAAATAAGCCTCTTTTGGTTAATATAACTTGTAGTAGCATGTGAAAAAATAAGTTAAAATGATCTACTAAATGAAGGGTATGTTTGACGTTTTTAGGAGCTAGAGCATAACGCTGGAGCGGGTTGCTGGAGCTGAATGCTGGAGCATGTAGCTTAAGCTTAGTTTTACATGATACTTTAACGAGCATGCCATTTATGAGATTTTTTTTAATAAGCTCTTTCAAATTCTGTCAGCCAAACGAGACTTAATTTTAATAACAACTTATATATGTCATCAAATGAGGAGTTCTTGTGAGCCTTGGTGGCAATGATTGATTTTGCATGAATCTCCCAAGCGTCACCAAGAGCTCCAAGAAAAGGCAGCACTAATGTCTTCTTCTTCAAATTCAGTTCCCATAAAGGCCAACTTGCTGGTGATATCTTGAAGACGACTTCTCACCTCACTTAGCTTCTCATTAGGATAGGCTTTAAACACAGTAAATTCCATTACCAGCTGCTTTTTCCTTTGTTTGAGTGTTTCCTCGTAACCACCATAAATAGTTTCAAGGGCTTCCCAAAGCTCCTTAGCAGATTCATACTTTATGAATTTATGTTGTTGCTTAGGACCAAGAGCCAGTTTGAGAGTACTTAAAGTCTTCATATCATTCCTTCCGTCTACTATCTCAGCAGCTGAGACAACCCTTCCATCTTCAGGTTTTGCAAGTAGCTCATCTCCAGTCTTTTGAGCTGCTCTTCGTGCTTCTATAGCGGCAATAATCTTTTCTTCCTTTTTGAATTGATTACCAAACTCAATAACTTCCCAAAGAACATAGTTATCAACTTGGAGATATTGATCAAAGTCGAATTTCCAAAGTTCAAAGTTATCAGGATCAACTATAGGAATTTTGAGATTGTGATTTGAGGATGAATGTGGAGTTTCAGTTGAGGTAGACATGGTGTTTAGATGTTTTTAAGGTTTTCTGCGATTTAGGGTTTGTGTGTTCTTTAGATCAAAAGTTCCTCAACAAGTTTTGATACCACTTGATGATCCCAAACTAGATCGATTAAGCTTTTGTATTATCGAGATTAGATCAAGTATAATACGTAGAGAAACCTTTGTGTATTCAACAATCTAAGTATTATGCGGAATTAATACTTAGAACAAAGAACAAATAACAAAGTACGTATACCAAACTTTCAACTTCGATTAATAATATGAACGGTGAACAATGTGATTAAAAGAATATAAAACATAAACCCTAAGGCCTCCTTTTATACAAATAAGGAGCCTTGTACATTAAGCTATCGTATCAACAATTCTAGGAAGATATATTAAGATAAACATAACAAAATACAATATTCAGATATATCTTCCTAACTAAACAAAACGTGTTGACTTTAACAGCTAATAAGTCTTGACAGTGGTTTATTCTTCTTGTCTGTGCCTATTCTGTCAGCGGCTTGATTGCTCTTGTTTGCGGCTTGATTACATGTGTCACCGGCTAAATGACTTGGATAATTTTATTCCCAACAAATAGTAGTAATACGACCCATTTGGACTCACATTTCTAGTGGATGAATTGACGCGTCATCAAGAAATATACGTATTTATGTTAAATGAGGATTAGGCATAAAATTTGTGGTTAATTAAATTTCACCAACTTTTAGATTCCTTTAATGAAATAATGGTTCCTAGAGAGAAACTAGTATGAAAGAGTGAGCACACGTTAGTACGTTATTTTATAATATAATTAAGTTATTTTAGTAAGCTAATTCAAATAGTCTCTAATCAACCTAAAAAGTATCTAAAAACACTATTATCAAACGCTAGCTAACAATTCGACAAAAAACATGACAAAATGAATTGACAAAACTCGACAATTAAACTACACCAAACGACTAAACACCATAAAGGGTAACCAAATCAGTCAACAAAACCCCCACTAAAACCTACATTTAACATCACACACATAACTTGTTCGACGAAATGCCTGAACAAAAAAAAACATCATTTCTCAAAACTTACTACTTGGGTTGTCCAAAAATCGAAACCCGATGCAAGTTTGTGTTTAAATGAATGTGGTTATATATTTAGATTGTTTGTATTGTGTTCAAATAAATACTTATATTATGTTCAATGAATGTTAAAGAGAAAAAGACAAATGATATTTTAATCATTTAAAAAGGTAATACGGTCATTTTAGGCTTACATGAGTGTAGGCGTAATTAATTTAAAAGATTGTTGTTGATATCACGAGAAAAACAAATAAGTGTTTAAAATCTGTACATTTAGAAAAATGTGTGGGTATTTTTTAACTTTTGTAAGATTTTTATTTTGAGATATTTTTATTTTTTTATATATTATAGTAATAGAGATAAATTAATTGATATTTTATTCACGAATCTGTTTTCATTTTGCCGACATGCTAAATACTCAACGTGCAGCTAACGATTCTCAGCTGTCCATGATGTTGTCAAGTGTTTCAGCTTACCAACTTTTACGTCAAACTATTATCACTGCAATTATTGATATAATATCTTAACTTCTATATTAGACTTTGAAAACTTCACAAGGAAAATACTGGCATGTGCTTGACTTTGCCGTCCAATATTTATAAAGTAAAATTTTCTTTCAAATTATTGTCTAACACTTGTTTAAATAATATATAGAACTTTTCCCTACGAGGTACGATATTCACTCCTACCTTAGGCGGTGTTTCTTTTTTTCAAAATGTCTCTTAACAATATTTTAACGCGACTCATCCAAATACAGTCAAATATTTAGGTAAATAAAACTGTTTGTTTTTTTATTTAATTCAGAAGCAGTAAGAGATAACCAGTGTTAAGAACTATCATTAAAAAGCGATAAAAAGCATAAACGTTTGATTAAACTAGATGTAGGGGGACTGTTTTAACACCTCTTAATGTCATTTTCCTTGTTCTTAATTTTTATTTCTTTTTTTTGTTTTTACTTATTTTTTATTTTGTTATATTTTTTCTATTTTGGTGTTATTTTTCATTCTTTTCTTGTTTCACTTTTATCTTTATGAATCGTTACATGTGTTTTGCTAGATAAACAGTTTATAAAATGGTTTGTGATAATTCATATTTTGTTCAAATTGAAGAGTTCGGTTTCAGACTCATGTATCAGATTCATATGTAAAAACTATAGCTGATTCATATTCAGATTTCTTAACCATTTATTCAGTTTTAGGCTGCGTTTGTTTATATCTAAAGAATCTGAACAACATCTGAAGTTGGAATCGGTCAGACATGTGTAAATTTAGACCGTTTGTTTTCTTTCAGATTTAATATCTTATTTCTTCTGAACTGCTTCTGATTCGGTTAGAGATGAGGTAATATCTGATTACATCTGACAACTTGATGAAAGGTGATTAAAAGGAACCAACAATGTTACATATTCACACCACTCATTAAAGTCCATTTCTTTATTCTTACTAGGATTTGGTGCCCGCGCTCCACTGCGGGAGAGCGCAGGCGTTTTATGTTTGCTTTTCTATAGCAAATATTCCAATCAATATCAATTATATGAAGTTTTATCAATTCTTTATAATAAGATCACGAAAATCGTTTCAAACATCAAATCACCGTAAGCCAAAACTTAAATTTATCACTAATTTGTATGGAGAATTTGTGAAAAATAAATTGTTATCAGATGGTAGGAAAAAACGTTATGCTATATCATGCTATATTAGTACTTAACTTGATTATTCAAACTAAAGTAACATAATAAGATAAAACCCACTGTAAAGCGTTAGCGCTGTGTGTAAGTCCTCTGTTTCAACACTCCTAACTGACAGCCTTCACGATGCCAAATGTGGTCGTTCTTGTAATATGCATCATTGTTTATATGCATCATTGTTCATCGTCAATCAAACACCACAACTACTATCTTTTGCTATATTTTTAATAATAATCAGTATTTTAACAGAAATGTGAAAAGTATATAACTATAATAATAATCTAACTTTTTCTGTCGAGCAATTTACACGGGTCTATACAAAAAAAGTATACTACATTTTTAGCGTTTTTTAGCGTTTTTTAGCTGGTTCAACTGATTTGCCTATAGTGGAAAGCTCATTTGAAATCTACTACGTTTGCTGCAAGGTGTGTGGAGAAATAATAAAAAGTGAGAATGAGAAATAGTCTTATATATGATGTGCTGTTTAAGATCAAGCATGAATTCAGATATAAGTTTAACGAAACTAATTTTGTTCATCATTTTGGCAATATTAAATTTAAAACACAGATTATTTCAATATGATACCTTTATGAGACTGTCAAATTAAACTTAATGACTTCAGTAGCGTGAGCCTGCAAAACATATGTATAAATAGTGGCGTTAGATTTCAACTACACTGTGGTATTTGATCTCCTGTTTTTGCAGGCTGAACAACACCCATAGAAGTCGAGGACCAAAAATAGTGAATCTCACCATATTAACATTGGCTAGAAGTTACACTTTCTTTCGATACCATCTGATGTGCAACGGCATCCGTCCATTTCTTTAACCATAGCTGCAAGAAGCATAAAAGATTAAAATAGTTTATTACACTATATAAGTTATACAAAGCGGACAAAACAAAGAAAGATACATTAAAGGGATATGTAGCTGCTATGTAACCGCTTGCTTGCAAATAATTTCCTGTTTTAGCAAAACATATATTAAATCACTAAGGTCATATTTTTGTTACTGACAAATATTAAATCACTAATGTCGTGTTTGTAATTAGCTGAAAGCAAGGGATCACCCAACGATATGCAATATGTACAACCCTTTTTAGTTACAAAATGCAGGTCAAATCTTATATGATATAATCGGAATGAACGGTAAGCACTGTTTGCAGCAGGAGTGTTTACGTCGTGGTCTAACAGCAGCTCAACACCCCTTTTTGCATAATAAAGGGTGTTTAGTTACTGTTCTACACAATGCTCAACACCCCATTTTGTGTAAAACACTTTGATTATATGAGTTCAGTTGGTCATAATAAACATATACACTCCGAAAAGACTAAGAATTTGGTACAAATAGTGTGCTTATCCAAGTAACATATAAACCCTCCAAAGTATTGCTGCTACATATAACAGGGTTTTTTTGTTTTTGTTTTTTTGGTGTCCACATTGACACAATTACTTATTTATTCAAAAGCGTGAGCAAAGTAAAAGTGCAATCCCAAACGTCCTCCTCCAGTTTCCTTTCAAATTTAGAAATTGTCCTATTTTGTTCGTGAAAAGGCACTCATCAGTCTCCCCCCTTAACCTCATTTCTCCATTTAGTATTTTTAGAATGAGTTAATAGATATTCATATATGGTTTAGGGTTAAGCAGTTTATGCGACCATATGGTAAATTACAATATGGTGCTACAACAAAGGATAAAGCCAAATGGCCATATGCAAAAACTGCATAGGGTGCATATGGTCATTTGTTGTTAACAATAACTTTGCAAGTGGCTAAAGGAGGCATATGGAAACTTGCAGAAAATGCATATGACGATATGGTGCTAAGAGAAGGAAGCTCAAGCACAATTTATACATGCAAAAGCAAAGACAAGTCTATTGCTAAAGCAAAGACAAAATCAATCATCATGAAAAAATATAGAATAAAACAATTATAGTGTTACCTCACAAAAGTGTCTAGAAAAAACGTACCTGATGTCGATCCCCACTTGCTAGTCGCATCTGGTAGCTATGAACAGGTGTTAGTGACTCAATGTCGTATTCCTCACTAACATGTATCATTCACTTAGATACATCGATGGTACTTGTTCTTTCAAGGATTGTTGCAACTCCAATTCTGCACGAAGCAACAACATCTTGGTCCGGACTGCAAAAAAGGAATTAATACTGAATAAATTTTGATAAGTAGTTACTATCAAAATTGCTATAGGACAACATACCTGTAAGCGTTGCTAGTGTAATACTCTGTCACACAAACAACGATGAGAGCAACCTATATTCCTCCGATGAGTTTAATAATATCTTGAAAAAAATCTGTAAGATTTAGATATTGTGCGAGGAATATAGGCTGCTCACATCGCCTGTTTAACAATATCTTGAAAATAATCATGTAAAACAAAAAGAAGTTTTTTTTTCTAGTATAGGCTCAGATAAGTGCATCATAACAACCGTAAAATTCTAAAGTCATTTCAACATTTTGTATTATGCGTAAGGTATGGCCAGATAGTGAACATTCAAGGGAAATGTAGACACGTTCACCATGGCTGCAGCCATAACGGGTTGCCCAGCCAAGATGCAGGTGGTCACAACTTTATCCAGGTCCGTAACAGATCATCATCGCAAGAAAAGTGAGACTCCATTTTGCAATTCATAAAAAAGCAGGGTCAAATAAGGCAACCAACATTATAACTTATTATAGTTTAGCGTTCATAGTGTGTGAGTGTTATGAACAGGAAAGTAGGCTCAGATAAATACAATGGAAGAAAGTACGGACACACACCCATGGCTCAGTCGTAGCAGGCTGCCCCGCCAAGATGCGTGTGGCCTTAACTCTATCTAGATGCGTTATTCATCATCATAGCTAACGAATCTCGTTAACCAAGTATTCAACAGACACAAAGACAATAGCTATCGGTGCACGCCACCAACCCAGCAAAGAAAGTGGCAATCAACCTAACAATAAGCGGCTGAATGGTAGACAAAACACTATGCCAAACCAACAATAACCGACATCAACTGTACCAAACAGTACCGAATCCAAACCCATTATTCATCCTCATAGCCAACAAATATCATTAACCAACCATTCACCACATATTCATCTCACCACATAACTTTATTGTTTCTCTGGTTACCCGACCGTTAACAACCCATCAGACTTGGGGGCAACGGTCGTGGTTAAGTAGGCTCAGATGAATCATTTATCATCATGTCCAAAAAACTTCGGTCCATGAACCAAAAATGAAGTAATTTTCCAAACCGAAGATGAAATCAAATTACTGTTTCTAACAGTCACATAGTGGTCTTCCTAAACTATAATAATTTATAATAAACAATGGAGATCCATCAATAAACAATTTGGGAAAATATTAAAAAACCCACTTACTGCTCATAACACTCACATACTGCTTTTCCTTAAAAGTGAATGATCACTGCCGCCACAAAAAGGCCAAAATTAATTATCAATGAAATGATAATCGATTGGGGCTAACAACCCTCGTAACCGTATGCCAGCCGTCACCAACTTAAAAACATTAGGGGTAACGATTTAAACGGGCCTAAGAAAAGTAAAACCAACCTTCGATGACAATCAACAGGGGATAAAAAGATATGATAATGTCATGACATATTGGGGATAATAACAGCTAAAATCAATTGTCATCACCCCAAAACCGATCATCGCCAACCCATCAAACATTGGGGGCAACGATTGGCGCCATGCAAACCCAAAAAAGCTACATATATATCGTAAACTATTTTCCCAAATATCATATCCACCTAAACATGTCTCCCCTATAATGAAGGTTTGCAACCATTGTTGGATCCCGTGTCGAGCAACACAGTCCACTTAACACGTTCACCCAACACCAGTTTTGGACATAACAGCCCGTAACATAGCTCATCTATTATATTATGGACATCACAGTCCGTAACATAGCTCATTTAAGGCAACTGTAACAAATAACAAAAACCAAGCGGGGGTGCCTAAAATCACATATACAACATAATTTTGTAAGCCTGACCAAAAGAAGGGAAAGCCTCTCCCAAAACCCTTCATGGCTGCGATCACATGGTCGCCACGCCAAGATACGGCTTTTGGAAAAGATTTCTAGCCAAAACGTTCCATACACACAGGTTTCATCAGCGCATGGTCGGAATTACATATGGCAAAACACGTGAGATTGTTACAGCGTAAGACGCGGAGCTCAGGTATGCGAGGGCGAGACTGAGGAAAAGTGTGTGCGACACACCATGGCTGCAAGCACTACACAGTGTTGCCCCGCCAAGCTATGGATCGACTACACTTGCCACATTCTGTCACCCACAACTGCAATACTCTCATCGTCGCCCATAGCAACAGTTTTTTAAAATTGAATCAATCGTGGACAGAAACCCATATCACCAGAGACATTCAAACCTGGCTACAATATCGTCACCCACCCATCAGAATAACCACACGCCTACGGGTTTATGTATCATTCAATTAAACCGGGACCATCATTCACTGGACGTGAATTATACATCAACCCATGTAATGTATTTCTTTCATATTCCTCTGTCCAAAAACAAAACCCACAAATACTTTTTGCCACTCACAGCCACACACAACAGGTGGTATAACCAAACGTGAATAGAAGAAGGTGTTATAACCAAATCGTTCATAGCAACAACACTACCCGAGATAGTCAGTTCCTTAAAATATTCAGGAACCAAGGATAAATCAGGGGTCGATCCTGCAAATTAAAACCGGGATCCATCGTTAATAGTACCATCCTCTCACAAACTTGTCATATTACCCTATATATAGAGTTTAACAACAACAGAAAAATAAAAAAATGAATTACTTCCAGAAAACTTACATGTGATATCATCAACTAAGGCGAGGCAGATAACTTACTTTCTAGCAAAAGCCAAAACTGAGGCCTCTGAATGATCAATCAGCTGACCCGTAAAAGGAAACACCGACCTAACCCCGCCGACGCCACCTACCGACCATCAACACCGCACACCATGAACGACAGCAATGAAGAAGCCAGTGGCAACGAAAAGAGTCGTGGGTATGCGGTTCAAACATCCACAAATCATATAATAAGCTGGGATTTCCTTATCACCATATGCACATATGTTTAGCTTATGAAACATCCCTACTGTGAAGTGTGAGTAATATAAAAAAATATATATATCGTAAACTATTTTCCCAGATATCATATCCACCTAAACATGTCTCCCCTATAATGAAGGTTTGCAACCATTGTTGGATCCCGTGTCGAGCAACACAGTCCACTTAACACGTTCACCTAGCACCAGTTTGGGACATAACAGCCGGTAACATAGCTCATCTATTATATTGTGGACATCACAGTCCGTAACATAGCTCATTTAAGGCAACTGTAACAAATAACAAAAACCAAGTGGGGGTGCCTAAAATCACATATACAACATAATTTTGTAAGCCTGACCAAAAGAAGGGAAAGCCTCTCCCAAAACCCTTCATGGCTGCGATCACACGGTCGCCACACCAAGATACAACTTTTGGAAAAGATTTCTAGCCAAAACGTTCCATACACACAGGTTTCATCAGCGCATGGTCGGAATTACATATGGCAAAACACGTGAGATTGTTACAGCGTAAGACGCGGAGCTCATGTATGCGAGGGAGAGACTGAAGAAAAGTGTGTGCGACACACCATGGCTGCAAGCACTACACAGTGTTGCCCCGCCAAGCTATGGATCGACTACACTCGCCACATTCTGTCACCCACAACTGCAATACTCTCATCATCGCCCATAGCAACAGTTTTTTAAAATTGAATCAATCGTGGCCAGAAACCCATATCATCAGAGACATTCAAACCTGGCTACAATATCGTCACCCACCCATCAGAATAACCACACGCCTACGGGTTTATGTATCATTCAATTAAACCGGGACCATCATTCACTGTGCGTGAATTATACATCAGCCCATGTAATGTATTTCTTTCATATTCCTCTGTCCAAAAATAAAACCCAACAAATACTATTTGCCACTCACAGCCACACACAACAGGTGGTATAACCAAACGTGAATAGGAGAAGGTGTTATAACCAAATCGTCCATAGCAACAACACTACCCGAGATAGTCAGTTCCTTAAAATATTCAGGAACCGAGGACAAATTAGGGGTCGAGCCTGCAAATTAAAACCGGGATCCATCGTTAATAGTATCATCCTCTCACAAACTTGTCATATTACCCTATATATAGAGTTTAACAACAACAGCAAAATAAAAAAAAATTACTTCCAGAAAACTTACATGTGATATCATCAACTAAGGCGAGGCAGATAACTTACTTTCTAGCAAAAGCCAAAACTGAGGCCTCTCAACGATCAATCAGCTGACCCGTAAAAGGAAACACCCACCTAACCCCACCGACGCCACCTACCGACCATCAACACCGCACACCATGACCGGCAACAATGAAGAAGTCAGTGGCAACGAAGATAGTCGTGGGTATGCGGTTCAAACATCCACAAATCATTTCAAAAACAACGATCATATCTGATCAAGAGTCATCGAATCAAACAGAGATCCACCAATATTTTTTAGATAAAAACACTTATGAGATCCACCATTTTTTAGGTGAGAGCGAGTAGTTGGGCAAATGAATGGAATGAAGCATCCAGTTTATGATAGGGTTACTAAAAATTGATGAAAGGGTAGAATTAATCGCCAAAGGTCAAGATTACACAACGAGACAACCCAATTAATCAAAGGTTACTCACTTTAATCAAAAGGCAGAATAAACAGTAAAGGGAAAACTCCCCTCTTTAACAGAATAAACAGTAAAGGGCAAACTCCCCAATTAATGAAAACAGGGCACCATTAATGAAACGGAAATAATGATGTAGGTGTTAGTGTGTGAAAAAACTGTGAGGGGGAAGGTTTTAGTATTGTTTAATAAAATGTGAGGGGATCACTGTTTCTATAGAAACGTGATTCCCCTCTATTATATAAGGTAGAATTCTCATAAAAATACAAGATCTTTTAAAATGTGATAAAAGGAAACTTTGGTTTATTTAAATAACACACTTTTACGACAACACCTACAAATCTGTTTATTTTTATATTTTTGTTTTTTGGTAGTAGAAAAAATATATAAGTAAAAACATTTTGCTAAAAGAAAGTTTGAACGTTTATGAAAATATATTTCCATTAGATTAGAAATTAAGCATCCGATAACAAATTTGGCGAATTAAAGCATTTAGACGTTTTTTAAAAAACAAACAGTCTTATATAAATCAGATTCAGACTTTTTAACCATCTCTTATCATTCAGATGTGTTATTCAGATTTAGACTTGAAATCTTTAAAAAAACAAACGCAACGATAGAAATCAAATTTAGAATTTTCTACTGAATATTCAGATTCAGATGTGCGAATCAGATTCAAAATCAATGCCTCTTAATAAACAAAGAACACTTTTATATTCTTGCTAATCATCTGAATCATAGGATTTTGATATATAACAGAGCTGTGGTTCAAATGAAAAAAAGTTAATTCATAAATTACACATGTCACAGTTTTATATAAATTCAAAGATAAGTAAAATTACATAATTAAAGAATATAAAATCCCTGCATAACAATTTTTTTTTTCAAACTCATGTTATAAGGCTACCTTCAATAGCGACCCTGTGCGATTTTGATTTTTTTTGTCACGTCAGCTTTTCTCTCTAACGATCTAGTACGACCTATTTGTCTAATAAGGCGACCTAGTTGAAAAAATATTAAAAAAAAGAAATAACATTACATTTATTTAAAAAACATTACATTTAATTAAAAAAATTACATTTAAATTAAAAACACTACATTAAAATTAAAATTAAAAACATTACATAAAATAAAAAATATTACATAAAATAAAAAAAACATTACGAAACATGATAATAATATTAAATAGTAAAACTTATAAACTTAAATTCCTGGATTATCAAAATGTGACATTTCAATGGTGTTTCATGCGGGACTTTGTTTCAATTTTTTTCCAACATTCATAGTATTCAAAATCCGTATGACGAAGAATGCGATATTCAAATGCGGCTTCTTGATAAAGAGTATCTTCTGAAGTCCCAACCGGTGCCTACGTACAACGTTACCGTAAATCGCAGTAAATTGATCAACTATATGAC
Source organism: Glebionis coronaria (assembly GCA_025667525.1). Classification (NCBI taxonomy): domain Eukaryota; kingdom Viridiplantae; phylum Streptophyta; class Magnoliopsida; order Asterales; family Asteraceae; genus Glebionis; species Glebionis coronaria. The sequence goes on from CM046876.1 coordinate 550,959,567, forward strand.
GAATTGCACTTTTCCATTTACTGATAATTGAGTCATAAGCTCTTTTTTGCTTACCCGTTTTGAAATAAAAGAACTCACGTACCTCCGACCAAAACCCTTTCAACTTATGATGACAGTAATTCTCCGTAACGTGTACCTAAGCTTGACACAAGGCTACTGCCTCCTCGGCAGTCCACGGAAATTGAGAACTCATTATTTTAGTTGGTAACTGAAGTTTGAAGAATTGTGAGTTTAATGTGTATGAAAAAAGGTTGAATAAATGGGGTTTTTATAGCAATAAAAGGATAAATTAATAAAAAAATTGAAAATAACGATAACTTTTTAAACACAGCTCAAGCTGCATTCGATCGTAGACACGACCTAATTGATGTAAAGAAAACCTACAACTCGGTCGCTACAACTGGACGACCAAGTGAGGTCTCGATCGTGACCTACATGTTGTACTACCGTTGCGTGTAGCCTAAGAAATGGCGTTACTTTAAAAGAGCTAAAACTTACATATTTTCATAAGAATCTGGTTAAAATACAAAGCATAATGAACACCGCATATTTTCGTTATCATTTAATAGCTTTTGACAAATTTTTTGTTTTGTTATTTCCTATCTTAACGGGCCTTTTAAGTCTACACAACTACACGTTTTCTTTAATCGACGAAGTTACGCGTAATCGAGAAACCTTGCAAACTACCGTTAAATGAGCTCACGATAAGACATTTGATACTTACACATGAGATTAAGGGTTCATTTTTTTTTTTTTTGGTAACAGTGATTTCCGACACATTGGCCGACTAATCCACGGGGTTTGAACCCACCACCACACAGACTCAAACCAGGTAAAACCCTCACTTTTCAGAAGGTTGGCGTGACCACTTCAAGTTTATTTGCACCTAGCAAGAATTAAACTAAAGACCTCACACAAATAGCCACAAATTTTTTTTGACACTAGACCATCCTTAAGTGATTTAAGGGTTCATATCTCACTAGTTACATATTTGAAATGACAAAAGAAGAGTAAAAAATTGTCCCGTGAATACCATAACCAATATATGTGAGTCGAAAGACTCATACTTTCAACGTAATGTGAACAAGTAAAACCTCACTTGGTTACTTGTTTATAAAATAACGATTTAGAATCAAAACCAGCTGAAATACAAAAATTGAAGTAAGGCGATCACCGACTACATAGCAATTACATAATTACGGAGTTGAAATCCATATCAACTAGATGCTTATATGTCAAAATAGAGAATGATAAATTAAAAGACTGTTTCGTTATGTTTGTCAGAAAGATAAAAATTAGATATTAATTAGTGATTAACGAATGACATATGAGAATCATTTGATTAATATGGTTATTACTTTTTAGTACATACATACTAGAAATGATTAGCCAGTTTGTCTTCGTTATAGGAAAAGAAAAAGTTTGATATACATATTATACTAAAATTTTATGAAAAATTGATACATTTCCAAGTAATTAATTATAATTAAATCATAGCCAACTTGCATGCACCTTCGTTTGAAATAATTGGAATGATGAGATATGTTTTCTTGTAGGGTACTGGTATGGCCTTATGAACATAATGCAATAGATGATGATGGAATAGTCTGGCCTACAATAATGGTGTTGTTAGGTACACAACAAAAGAATGTTTTACAACCAAACATGTTACCAAGTTGGCAAGGAAATCAAGCCCTTTCAAACGAAAAATTGCACCAAAGTTTGGTTTCAAATTATGTTTTCAACTCGAATATGAGTTTAATACGAGTAGTTTATTGCCTGCAAGTTTCTGTGACATGCACAACAATCATTCTCTTCATCTATGGTTTTTGCTTTGCAACACACCCAACTTTTGTGGGGTTAGCAACTACTAGTACCAAGGTTCTTAAGATCGGGATCTTACTTAGGATCGTTTTCGTCTTTGCAAGATCGAGATCGTAAAGTAGGATCGGGATCGTAAGATCCTATTATAATGTAATTTTTTAATAGTCTTTGCAATATTTTATAAATTTACAAATTAATATACATAGTAAACACAAAATTATACGAATATTTTATAAAAATGTTGTCCTAAATTATAATTATAAAATGAATAAGAAGATTTATACGTTGTTTTTTAGATTATACAAAATAGAAAGTATAAATTTCTAGTTTTTTAGTTTGTCGCACGAGAAAAGTAAGATCTTATGATCAAGATCGGAATCCTATAAGATCTTAAGCACCTTAAGATCCTACGTAAGATCCGGATCGTTTTTACTTTACAGTATCGTAAAATCGTAAGATCCTAAAATCAAGTTCGGGATCTTGACAACCTTGACTAGTACTGCGTACTGAAATGCGATGTTTTGTTTCTTTGTTGCTTGGTGGTATAGTTGATTTGCATCTTGAAGCTTTTTTCCTTCTTTTTAGAATTACAAAAGGAGATTCTTTATTGTACCAAGTGAAATGAACTCAGGAAAACAATGATTTTGTCGTGCTAGCTAGGTTGTCCTAGCTAGTATCTGAATTCCATGGGGATAGTTTAACATATATAATTGGTATGTCCTTTTAATAAGTAAAGACACCGAAATAGACATGCATGCGATAAAAGTTTACTTTTTTTTTTCAAACATGGAAAGGTAAATATTTAAGCACGGATTCATTATGGACTTTTAACAAAAGGAATGAACAATGATACAACCGCAACTAGCTCCGTGTTTACCACGACATAACTAAAGTAAAGTCGCTAAAATCGTTTTTTCTATCGTACGTGTTTTTTTTTTTCTAACGGCTCTCTCTTATGTGATTATTCTGCATCTTTTAATATAACGTGCGCGCAGTCGCGCACACATTACTATCAAACCGGTGAGGACTAGGTCGTGTTCCTAAAACAAGGAATAAAAATGCCCTTGATGGCTGCTGTTTCAAACCAACAACGCAAACTTATTTTAGAACTTTTGATTGTGTCATAAGTTGCCGGATGCATACCCGAAATGACTAAAATTAGAAAGAAAAACACATTTGAGAGGTGTTGATGCAAATCTTCTCGGCCATTATAGTATACGCTAGCTTATTATACAGGAGGAGCCTTTTTTTTTTCGTCTAACATACTCCATAAGTTGCTATAATTGCGCCCAGTGAGTAAAAACTCACATTTCATGCTAACCAAAATCAAAAGCTATATAACGCCACATCTGTTCATGGCCTTTTCATTATAAGATGAGCTATTATCGACTATTAGAGCTCTAGGTAGGGGTGTAAATCAGGTTATCGGGTCGGGTTTGGGGTTTAACGGGTCGGGCTTATCTGGTTTTCAAAAATAAAAAACTAACCCGCAATCCGACCCTATAAGGTATCGGGTCTATCGGGTTACGGGTTATCAGGTTGTGTCTATCAGGTTATCGGGTTACATGTTAAGAAAAAAAAAAAACTCAAAATTAAATCAAAGAACGTGTAGCATTAGTTCTATCTATCCATTTTCTAGTATAACCAAAGTAAAAAACGAGTAGCATTAGTTTTATCTATTGATTTTCTAGTATAATCAAACTGTCACACTCTGTATTAGTAGTATTCGATTACTAATGCCAGTGCTCTAACATGAAGTATCCTAACTGATCCAAGATGAAGGCATGTTTCTATGTGATCCACAAGAAGATTATATAAGTAACCTCCGAGCAAAAACATAATGCTAGTGTTCTCGACACCGGTTAGTGCAGTGGCGTTAAACATCACATCCCAATCGAAGATTAAAGATCAGATCTGTTACTAAATGAGTATTATATAATTTAATAAGATGATTTCATAGCGTTATTAGTTATTTAGCAACGAATGAACATCAATCATATAAAAGACAATTAATCAAATTTGAGATAAAACATAATGTCATTTGACTTAAGAGGAGTATTTTCATGCAACTCCTTAGACAACAGTCCATATGTTATCGGGTTGACCCGATAATCCGATTAGCAATTAACTAAGACCCTAATCCGACCTTATTAGTTTATCCAGTGTATCGGGTTGACCAGATAAACCCGATAAGCTAAGTTAGACCCGATAAGACCCGACCCTATAAGGTCTTATCGGGTTCGGGTCGGATCGGGTCAACCCAATTGACACCCCTAGCTCTAGGTGTAGTAACTTGGAAAACGCTAAGTTATATCGTTACATCAGCGTCACGTCAGCAAAACACCTAAATAAATTAACCCCTCTAATCATAACACTCATCAATAACACTTATCATTTTTTTTCAAAAAACCACCTTAACAATTATTTTGTTCATTAAATAAACCAACTATTTCATTTATAATTATAAATACAAAATATCTTAAAAATAGATTATAAATAAATTTAAAAAAATATATTACAATACATAATACATAGTAAATCTTTTGTGGGGTTTATATTACAAGTTTTTTTTTCTTCTATAATTACTAAATGGACTAAAAAAACCTATACAAACATAACTAAATACAACTAGGCCCTGTTTGGTTGACAGATATTTAGAGGTTTTAGGTGGTTTAAATTTCAAATTCACTTTCTTAACGTGTTTGGTACAAAAAATAAGATGGTTTCTAATTTTAAATACAATGAAAAGGATGTTTTTTAACTCATTGGCTAAGTAGTAGATTTAAATGTGGGCCTTTAAATATGGGCCTTTAAAATTTCACCCATATTCATTACTCTCACAAAATCCTTACAAAAATCATCATTTAAAGTAGCACATTCAATTTTTTTTCTTCAATTCAACAAGCTTAAAACGTTTCTCTATAGATTTACATGGTTGCAAAATGATTTAAGTCACCAAATTAATTTATTGATGTCATCAGTTGCAAATTGGTCATGTTTTACGTGTATTTATAGTACACTAAATTAATATTGTGTGGAGTGGTTAATTAAAACTAATTAGAAATATGATTGTGGTATTATCCGGTGAATATCATGATCTCTTGGACCATGTGATGAAGAAATAAAATTGTATTTTGGGACGATGGAAGGTCAAAAGAGTCTTTTGCTGTAGATTTTGCTATAATCATGTTATGGAACTTATGCTAACCAAACATGAAAGTGTACTATAAATACACGTATTTTATAACTCAAATAATGTTAAGTATCACCATGTTTCAAAACTATGGGTTTAAAATTTGCAAACCAAACGCCCCCTAAGGGTTTCTATTTTCTTTTATCCGCCTCCACCCTGCCTTTTTTCTTCCTCCGTCCCTGCAAATAGTGGCAGCCAACAATGGCAGCACTGACAGCCAACAATGACAGCACTGACAACAAACAATGGCATAAAAGAAAACATTGGCAAAAAAAAAGCAAAGAAAAAACATGGAGAGGTAAACGGATACTGCTGAAAGGGCAAAACGAAATTTTTTTTAAGAAAATACTCCCTAACGCGCGTTGACCAAACAACGTCCAGTCAGACACCGTTGAGGATTTTGAAGGTGGGGTGTAGTAACACCCAAAAACACCAGGCAACGCGCGTTGGTGCGCTACTACACCTAGCACTCTTAGGCTATATATAATGGCCAAGCTAGATTCATATCAACTATTTTTTTCGTCTTAAAATAAGTATTAATATTTAACTTTTTAAAATTATTTTTCTGTAATTTTAATCGTTAATATTTTTGTTTATGTTTTATAATATTTAATAAAAATTATATTATTAAAAAATAAATTTGAAAGTTTATCCATCCATATATCACATTAATTTTTATATAATACATATAAAAATAATTACTAAGAAAATTTCTGTGTAAGGTTGTAGTCAGTGGCGGAAGCAGAATAATGGGCAGTGGGGGGCAAATTTTTTTTTGACAATAGCAAGGTAAAAAAAACTAAGATCCGAATAAAAAATCGAGTATTTTAACTTAAAAATGGAGGATTTCACGCTTTCAAAGTGTTAAATGTCGATATTCAATATGTGAGTGAGGGCAATTTACGTTTTTAGTGAGGGACATTAAAAAATGTCGAAAAATTACACTGTAATCTCGTCTTTTTAGTCGAGCTATGAAGGGCGATGCCACCCCATACCCAATACATACATCCGTCCCTGGTTGTAGTTCCGAATAAGACTTGCAGCTGGTTCCTCAATGTCTTGTAGTTTAAACATATCATGGGAGACACGTGTCAGCTGTCCTCTAAGTTTATTCGACTGTTGACACGTATTACCAAACACTCCTACGTATCAGCCCAAAAACCAAACTCTTGATCCTAGTCACCCTCTATGTGTCAGTCAACTCTCACTTACATATATCCTCTTACAGTCCCACAAACGCATCAATCCACATTCCAGAGTCATTTTCTTACGTAAAAAAATGAGTCAAGGACAACCACGACGACCACAAGAGCAAGAACCCGTCAAATATGGCGACGTGTTTAAAGTCTCTGGTGACATAGCTAACCAACCCATAACAAAAGAAGATGCAGCCACCATGCAAACTGCTGAAAACACGGTTCTTGGTAAAGTGCAAAAAGGTGGACCAGCTGCTGTCATGCAGTCTGCTGCAGACGTTAATGTAAGCCGAGGTGTTGTAGCACGTGATGATAAGGGTATAGTTGCTGGAGATAAAGGAGTGGCGATATCGGATGCCGCAGTTGGTGGTCATCATGTTATAACCGAGTCTGTTGGTGGTGAGGTACAAATGTACAATGTCTAATTCATGGTCTATTAATTACGATATTCTTTTAGCTATTATCAATATTTCATTGTAATTTCAGTTAAACATTTTGTTTCCTTAATAACGAAATCTGGCCCGCTGCTAGTGGTACTAATTAGATTAATTGGCATCTTAATGCTCTACACCAATAACGTGGTTGTTCGTGTTTAGAAATGTCTGTAAAAATGTGCATCGGCTTCACATTTCTCCTTCAATTTTTGTTTTTGTAATGTGACAGGTGGTAGGACAGTATGTACGACCTGATTCGAAATCTACTCCTACTCCCGCACCTGCACCTGTAAAAACAAGCGATGATCAGGTTACAATTGGAGAAGCTCTGGAGGCAGCTGCAATATCAGCAGGAGAGAAACCAGTAGAACAAAGCGATGCCGCTGCAATACAGGCAGCAGAAGTCCGTGCTACAGGCCGAATGCAAATTACACCTGGTGGCGTGGCGGCTAAAGCTCAGGCGGCTGTTTCACAAAACACCCGAACCATGCGAGATGAGGATAAAACAAAGCTTGGGGATGTGCTGGCGGTAAGATTCATCTACCAACTAATTCTGGTTTCATTCCTCGAGTTAATAAGTGCATAGTATCTCACCCAAAAAAAAATGCGTGCATAATGTCGTCGAGGCTTTTGAGATTTATGATTGAGCTCACTTATAATTCCTGTAGGATGCAAGTGCAATGTTACCAAAAGACAAAGTAGTGACCAGGGAAGACGCGGAAGGTGTGATAGGAGCTGAGATCAGGAACAAACCAGACCTGTCTACGTATCCAGGTGGGGTGGCTGCGACCATGGCTGCAGCTGCTAGGCTCAACCAGAAACAGTGAAGGACTGGTGCTGTTGTTGGTCGTTATGTAGCTTGATTACATGGAGCGACTTCTATCGTAGTATGTGGAGTTGTAGGATATGCAGTATCTAGTATATTAGTAACTCTTTGGCATGTAAGACAAGGTTAACAAGACAAGGTTAACATATATGAAGTTAATGAAAGCACCTATGGTTTGTGTTTTTTTGTAAATTGTATCGACCATTTATTCCTTTCTTGGGTCCTTGTTTGCTCTTGAACTTTACGTGGTGCTCGTCTTGTTAAATAATCCACAACTCGACAGTGGCGGATCTAGGATTTCAACGGAGGATTCAACGGAGGGTATGCACTTTTCTTCGCGTACTTTCGAAGGTATACACTTCATGTATATGATCATTAAAAAATTAAAAATTAACACTAACCCCTCGAAATGGAGGGTATGCACGTGCATACCCGTGCTATAAGCTAGGTCTGCCCCTGCAACTCGAACTATAGATAAGACCAGAAATATAAGAGCCCATGGCGGCCTTATGACAGTACACAACACCAGAAATATGGCGGCTTATGACACAAGACTCTATAAGTAAGAAATTGAAGGAAACGAGGATAGAGTTGTCACAAGCACAAGCTCAAAAAGCTGATGCAACTTCACCAGAATCTCAAAATGCGATTTCAAATCACATATATAAGTTGTTGAAATTGCTGTTGTGTTATAGCAAGGTCATAAGTCTTGAAAGGGCATTTATGTAACTTTTCTTTATGAATATAGCCGTTAGGCTACTTTTGTTTAGTTGTGATTTGTGCAGGGGTTTTTTGGGACAATCTTAGAATCTTGCACTAGTAAAAAATGGTACACTTAAAAAGAGTGATCAGACTGATCGTAGGCTTACAGTCACACACGTTTTTTTTAGCTTTTGTGATCGAAGGTGCTGCGACCGTAGGTACCATACGGTCACAAAATGATCTAAGTGACGATAACCGGCAAAAAAATGTAACCAATGTGTGACGAACGACGAACTATGTACAATATTTGGTGTTTTAGTGCATATGTGTGACGGTAAATACACTACAGTTATACGAGTTTTGTTTAAGAGTGACAATTGTTTATAAGTTTGTCACATGAATATACAATATGTGTGACATTTACTATATGATTACTGTATTTTGTGTGACTATATGCATCAAATAGTCACATGAAGGGTATGTTTGTATGACCTTTTATGACATGTAGTCACACAAATTATGCTAGGCTCTGAGTTTGTCACATACAATTAACCAAAGAGTTACGAATAGTAGAAATAAGTGTGAATGTATGCTTTGTTAAGTCAAACTAATTGTATTTTGTGTGATTATATGCATCCAATAGTCATATGAATTGTATATTTGTGTGACCTTTTATGACATGTAGTCACACAAATCATGCTAATGGTACTGAGTTTGTCACGTACAATTAAACAAAGAGTTACCAATAGTAGTATTTTTTTGGTAATGGGTTTCCCCGATAAATAGATTAACCAAAAAATAGTGAAGTACAAATGGAATGTGGCTAAAGTACCACATTAACCTCAAGCTAAAAACAGCTTGATAAACACCTAAATCTAGTGCTTATAACAGGCCATAAACACTTACAAAGCACCTAGTACACAACGAAACAAACCAAACTAGCTAACAACTGCCGTGAAGGAGTTTCCACCTGCATTTGTCTTAGAGAATAAATTGATTGTTTCATCATATACCATTTCAACCTCGTCATATTCATCATCATGATCCAAAACAGAGTAAGTATTTGATGTAGATAAACCAGCACATGACGATGACGTAACAATAGACTTCAACTTGGGCAAAGAACCAGTCTTCGCACTAGTCACCCCCTTCTTCGGGTTACTAATTGTAGATTTAGGCACAAATTTGACATTCGGTTGAACTGATGGACCAGTAAACTTACCACCCTTAATAGAATTCGGCATATTCGTCTTTTTCTTTCTTTTGCTCACCGTTTGGAAACCATCATCATTCTCAACAACAGGAATAGCAACAGAAGTAGATGGACCAGTACTAGCAGTAGGAACTATAGGAGAAACAACCACCTTATTAGAGCATTTATCAAGAGAGTGACCAAAAGTCTTACACTCAGCACATCTAGGAGGTCTCCATTCATATTCAATACGGATAGTTTCCTTTGTAAAACCCTCCCCCGAAAGAGAAGGGACACCAATTGTAACAACATCCACAAAATCAGCCTCATCATTAACCTCAATTAAGCATCTGGCAAAACTACTCTGACCCCATGACTCCTTACACATAGAACTAGTATAGGAATCTAGCATTACAGGTTTACCAATGAAAGAAGCAATCAAACTAATTCCATCTTCTTCAAAAACTTGAATAGGCACATCATGTAATTTTACCCAAACAGGAATACGAGTCAATTCTTCTTTGATCAACCTAGTATCCATCGACCATTTTTTGAGAATGATCGGAGATCTACGAATCAACCAGGGGCCCTCTTCTAACACAGCTTCCAACCCAGCAAGTGACTTTAATTTGAAAAAGAAAAAACCCTTAGAATTCATCATGATCCGTGTCAACCCATGTTTCACCCAGTTGTTTCTAACAAAATAATCCACCACCGGGAAAGCCATTCTCTTTCTAATAAAGTAACCATATAGAGTATGTTCAAGACGATTACTGACCTTCTGAACCACTTTAGAAGGAATAGAGACATTTACACCTTCAAAAACATCTTCTGACACCAAGTGAAGGAAACTACCAGTATCTGCGGACTGCTCCTTTTCTTTTGCACTAGTATCATGACTGCAAGTAGAAGCAAGCGTATCTATTTTATTAGAAAAATCAGCGGTAATATCCTCAATCGACTGTATACTTGCACCATCCAGAGTAGGCACATCATCAACCTTCGACAGGACATTCTTACTCACACTGACACCTTCTTCACCAAATATAGACACATACATACTAACAAACTCATCTATTTGCTGTGAACCTAGTCCATCATGCTCCTTTCGAACCACAAAGCCCTCACCAGCAAACGATGGTCCCTCACGCTCATGCAAACCCATAATAGGGTTTCCATCCATCTGCGACAAACCAGCATCCCCATCTAGGAATTAAGAAACCATAGGAGAAGACATAGTAACAAACTCATGTTGCTGCACATCAAATGACGGGTATGAAACCCTAACCGGTTGCGTGTTTGAGGAAACCCTAGTCTGATCAATCCCCTCCTTCGCAAGCAAACCAAATTCATTAGAGCACAACATATTAAATACTTCTTGGGATCGAGCACTAGACACCAAGGACCAAAAGTCATATTCATTCATCTTCAAGTTGCGCATAAAATCATGCACGTCGCTAGCAGTTGCCAGTTGCATCCCAAACACCTTCCTAATCACATCCATGTTACAGGACTGCATACTGTTGATAGCAGCAGCCTTGCCTCTTGAATCCAAACTCGCATAATCAATAGAATCCATCTCGAAAAAAGAAACCCTAAGTCGAACAGTAACCAAACCCTAACCAAAGAAACACAATCACAATCACAATCGCACAGGGAGACAAGACAACGAATCACAGAATAAGGAATTAAGACCTTTAATAGATGCGACAACCGACCTAATTAAAAACAAACAAAACGTTTTCACTATCGCAACAAAAAAGAAAAAAAGATACCGATTAAAAAAACCCTAAGATCTATCAACCGAATAAAAAAGTCTGTTAACTCAAGAGAGATCGAGAAAACATCCTTGTTAGACGGTATGCAGATTAAAGAGTATAAGATAATCGATTTTTTGATGGAGAGAAATTTTTGCCGCCATGGATGAAACTAGGGTTTTTTTTGTTACCAATAGTAGTAATATGTGTGATTGTATGCTTTGTCAAGTCAAACCAATTGTATTTTGTGTGACTATATGCATCCAATAGTCACATGAATTTTATGTTTGTGTGACCTTTTATGACATGTAGTAACACAAATCATGCTAATTGTACTGAGTTTGTCACACACAATTAACCAAAGAGTTACCAATAGTAGAAATAAGTGTGACTGTATGCTTTGTCAAGTTAACATATGCATCAAATAGTCACATGAATTGTATGTTTGTGTGACGTTTTATGACATGTAGTCACACAAATCATGCTAATTGTACTGAGTTTGTCACGTACAATTAACCAAAGAGTTACCAATAGTAGAAATAAGTGTGACTGTATGCTTTGTCAAGTCAAGCCAATTGTATTTCGTGTGACTATATGAATCCAATAGTCACATGAATTGTATGTTTGTGTGACCTTTTATGACATGTAGTCACACAAATCATGCTAATTGTACTGAGTTTGTCACGTACAATTAACCAAAGAGTTACCAATAGTAGTAATATGTGTGACTGTATGCTTTGTCAAGTCAAGCCAATTGTATTTTGTGTGACTATATGAATCCAATAGTCACATGAATTGTATGTTTGTGTGACCTTTTATGACATGTAGTCACACAAATCATGCTAATTGTACTGATTTTGTCATATACAATTAACCAAAGAGTTACCAGTAGTAGTAATATGTGTGACTGTACGCTTTGTCAAGTCAAGCCAATTGTATTTTTTGTGACTATATGCATCTAATAGTCACATGAATTGTATGTTTGTGTGACTTTTTATGATATGTAGTCACACATTGGAATGTGACTAACAATGATAATAAGTGTGACTATGTTTCATCTTTTAAAAACCCTAAAAGAATTCAATAAAAACAAAAAACAAAATTCTGGAAATCAAATTTCAATTGCATTAATATATAAAATTGAATGTACATAAGCAAATCAACAACTATAATGTCGTATTATTTACAAGTAACATACTTTTCACAAAGAATCACACTTGTAAAGACATTGAATCACCGTATTGTAAAGTCTTTTGAGCCTTGTTATTCCTAGCTTGTTTCTGCATATGAAGAATAGTCGTAAATGTACTGCCTGCTAGAACATCATCGAGTGCTTAGTTCCTATCTTTGGTGCATTTTCAACAATAGCTTTTAGGGTATTTGGTGGTGTTGTTTCCTGTATGGAAACAAAACCCATGTATTAATCATTGAACTAAATATGAAAAGCTATGTATATGTAAGATGATAAATCAAGTGCATGTACCTTTTCCAAAAAAATAACCTTTTCCTTTGGCCATGCCACGAAACTACCTTTTACATCCTTAACAGTTTTTAAACAATTATTTCGTCATCAGGTATGAATGCTGCATCCACTAGGGATTCATCAACTGAACTTTGTAGCAATTTTTTGGTAGTGGTTGGTTATGAATCATTACATTGTCACCATCCTTAGACTTGTATACAGTACCATTACCAATGATAATTTTCCTAGAGACGTTCTACAGTTTGCACTTAAATGTCTGAAGAAAAATGTTTACATGCGTTAATGAGGAATAAATTAAACAAATAATTATATGAATAATGATGAAATACTTACATCTGTTAGTGATGGTGGAGACTGATTTACATTCGATTTAGAATGTGTACGCTTCTTTCGTAATGACACAATAGGTACGTCTTGTTGTGTCGAGGGAGACAGATTTTGTTGTGATCCGGAAGCTGGATAAATATCTTCTTGATATTGGGAATTTTGAAGTGGAGACTTCTTTTCCAACGATCTAGTCTTATTTTTTGCTCCCCTAGTTCTAGCAGTTACCTGCATATATACATAACACAACAAATAAGTCATGTATAGTACAATTTAGAAACCAAACATGGTTTTTTTGTAACTTACCTTCTTCGCAGTTGTAATTGTAGCTGCAGTTGCAGTGTCCAAATCCTTGTTCGGAGTTGCAGTTGTCTTAGACATTGGAAATAACACACCCTACTGAAGTCCACCACCACTGATCGACGTCCTTTGCTCTTCACTTGTTATTGTGTTTAATGTATTATGTTCTAGTTGTAATACATGCAATATATAAGTATGTTAATTTTTATTGGTATTACAGACTGAAAATCATCAAATCAAAATAAGAAAACTAGTCTTACATTTGACTGACTTGGCATTAACGCTTCTATATTAAGCCCATGTGCAGACATAAATGTCAACATTTTATTAAGAACTTCTTGTGTTTGTGACATCTGGGTGGTTAATTGAGTGACTGTATTCTCTTTATCTTTACGCGCATGTCTCTCCTTATCAAGTTCAGTTTCAAGCATCGCAATCCTTACATCAGTTCCTTGTTTCCTTCTAGGTAGATCAAAGAACTTCCTGCACGTAACTCTGCCTCCCACTCCTCTTGCATACCCTCCCTTGTCCTTTCCTAATACATGTGATAATGAATCTGTGTCACTATCAACCGTCAAGGTTACATCTCTGATCTGGTCCTCTGCTTCCATCTGCACACAAAAAATGGTAAATAATTTATTATACGAATATAAACATAATATACAAAAATTTGCTAACACTTACAATCTTAGTGACAACTTTGATTGTTTCATCATCTGTCTATTTTCCTTCTTTTCTGACCCTTCCATTAAACCACAATACACCACAGGGGGGGGGGGGGTTCTTGATCTGGTTTAATTTGTTGTTTTATGATCTTCGAAACATCAAATACATACATATGAAAAGTTAAACCAACATGGACAACAGTGTTAGGATATTACACCAATATAACCTTACCATTTGCTCTTTTATGTATACATAACCACCACGTCCCATTGTATGCTGATAAAGAGACTTGGAACGCGCCAATTTATTTGCAGCTGATTTCACCTAACAAAAGAGATTACTGGATGAGAAGTTGCTAGTACGTAACAGAGTGTGTTTGTCATACGGAGTTTTCAAACAATACATACATACGGTGTTTATAAATGTAAAACGAAATAGAAATTAACAACCTTAAATTCTTTTGTGGCCGTGTGGTTTACAAAAGCAACCCACTGTTCGGCATTGACGATTGCTCTGTAATTCTTTGGAACTTCATTTAGTTTTTCAGGTTTATCTAGGTTGGGAACTATGTGCTTTGCTGCCAATTTACTTTTGAAATTTCTTAGAAGTTCACCTAGCTTATTCATTACCAACTTTTTGTAGGACACATCAAATTCAAAGTATTGCTGCACATATTAACATAATGTTAAAGTAAATGTACGAATAAGACTAACAGTTGGGTAAAATTTTTTGTATGTGTACCGTGGTTTCAGTCCAAAGTTTCTCTTGCTTCCTCCTTCACATCTTTCCATGATAGAATCTTCAATCCTATCTGCTCCCGAACCGTGTCTCCTAAAAAACTGATAAACAATGATCTGTTTGGCCCTGATATTCTATTCAGTGCATCAAAGTTTACATTTATCTTCATGACACATGTTTTTCCATATTTTATCCGAAACTTGGATAACCTAGTTATACCCCTCCTATTAACAACCTTCTGTTTAATGATGTTTTCATCCTCATCTGATTGATCACCATAATCCTTTGATTCATAATCTCCTTGATTATGGTGATCTACATTATGGTTATTAACCAAAGAATCATCATCATTAACAATATAATCTTGATCATCGTTTACAGTGTTCATGATTATTGACGACAAATTGATGTGTACAAGAACAATAAGTAGAAATGGCATGAAACTAATGAAAAAGTAATTGAGTTTTGTATATTTTGTGATTTTAGGGAAAAATTAGGGTTTGATATGGAGATGGAGTTAGAAAATTATGGTAACTGCATATGCATTTACTTAGCATGGACATTCAAAATTTTCGTGAAAATTTTAGCTCCAAATACAAAAATTAAACAACCAGATATTTTAAACTCCAACTTGCCTCTAAATTAAACATTCCAACTATGTAAACTTTCCCTTTGAGTTTCTTGGTAAAAATAAATTTTGAACAAAATTTTAAACTATTTTACACATTTTAACATTCAACCAAAAACCTTTGATAGATAACTGATAATTGCTTGAGTATAGATATTGAATTGTACATGGACTTAAAATACTTATATTAACTAGTTAACAAACTCATATTGTTGATTACAGATAACTGATAATTGTTTCATAATGATAGTAATGCATACAAACCTATTAAATTGTTGCAACCTGTAGGTTGATAATACAACAAGTGCCTAGCAATAGCAGACCAACAAAACACAAAAAATTGTTCATATTAAACAAGGAGAACTGACATCATCCAACCTTCCTTTTTCCTTTGCTGTTGCTCCCCTCCGTAGCATTCCTTGACCGAACCTTCTTCTCAGCAATTTCTTTCCAAGTTTTTTTATTGGCTAGGCCAACAACGACATTTGGTCTTGGAGCTTTCGCTTGAGAAGATTGAGCTTTGTGAGTGTGCTTTGATCTGGGAGTGTGCTTTCGTCTTGGAGCATCAGCTTGAGCAACTAATTCTTCATCCATTGAGTCAAAGAAAGGGCTCTTTCAAATCCAATCTATGTTTTCTCATTCCTCCTGATATTTGACCACATCACGTGTTTAAAACAATTAATCGATGGTATAAACGTATACAGCTATATGCATACACACATAACAACTTAACTATACCTTGTTTGAAATTTTCTTATATCCTTTCGAGTAATCAGCCGGCTTTGACTTTGAACCTGACATAGCATTAGGTTGAATAAATAAAAACTTCACACTGCTGTACATTCAACCATAAACTTTAAGTTTAAACAGCTTTACCTTTAGTATTGCTATTCTTCTTAAGTTCTAACTCATAATCCTCATCACTCGTGTCTTTCTCCTCATCACTTGTATCTTCCTCCTCATCACTAGAATCTACCTCGGCATCATTAGTGTCTTCCTCCTCATCAGATGAATCTGATTCATCCTCTGTAGTAGGTTTGAATAGAATAGGAGTTTCTAAACAGGGAGGACGAATAGAGGGAGGACGAACTTTTTTGGAAGATGTTTGGCATTAGGTACACCTAAAATTTGAGTTTGAAGCAAGGGAGGACGAACAGAGGGAGGACGAACTCGAGCGAACGAACTTGTGGCATTAGGAGTTTGAAACAAGGAAGGACGAATAAATGAAGAACTTGTGACATTATGTATGCCTACAATAGGAGTTTGAAAAAGTGGAGGTCGAAAACAGGGAGTACTTGAAGAACTTCTTGGAAAACTACGGATAGGACTTGTATTGCTAGGGGTGGGCAAAATTTAGCACTTTCAGAAGTAGATGATGAAGTGTCGGATTCTATATGAATTACTTCTGCAAAGATATACATATTAATGTTAGTTATATGTTGATGAAGGGAGTGTTTGGCAGTATGTGTAGCATGGTTGTGGATGTCCTAATAACATTTGGATTTGGTTATACATATGTTTGTATAGGGGACCATATCCTTAAACTATAACATACCATCAGACCATATCCAGACACATTAACAAAACCCATATCCTAGATTGGAACATAGACCATATAAACACATTAAGAAGGGTTAATCCTATAAATTGAATCACGTTAATTAAATATGACATAGGTCCACATACATGCATTAAAAGTAAGTGTAAACTCTAATATCATAGCAAACTTACACTATTTGTATGAACTCTAATATTAAATTAAACAATACTGATTTTTGCATTACCTCTTTCCAGATGTTTCATGTTGTTAATGATTGTGTAGATTGGCGACTATTGTTTACGAGGTTTGATTTTTTTGATCGGTTATTGGGTGGTTAATTTAGGGTTCGTTCTTCCTGTGTGATTGTGAAAATGGTGGTGGTTACAAGATGGTTACCGGATATTATGTGTGTTTAATGAAAAAGTAAATATTAAATTTAATTAATAATAAAACTATAATTAACCTTTAATTTTTAAAAGTTAATAATAAATAAATAATAAGTAAATAAAAAATCATATACGTTTTATTTTTAAACATAAAATTATAGTTAAATAACTTAAATATATTAGGTTATAATAATGCTTGACAATCGCGAGATAAATATCTTTTGGTTTTTTAGCAGTATGTGGGATTTAGTTGAGATTTATATCAATCACCTTGAATAATCATCTCAAGCAATTTAATATGAATAAGGTTGATTTTGAATGGTCGGTTTAATAAGGTTAGGGTGAGGACATTCTACTTTGGTATTGGGTTACGGTTTATAGTTTATGGTTGAGTTTAAGGTTTATATATGGTTTAAGGTATAAGGTTTAGGGTATGGGATTTATGGTTTAGGGTTAATGGTTTATTTATCTAGGGTTTATGGTTTAAGGTTTACGATTAATGGTTTAATTAGCTAGGGTTTGTGGTTTAGTTTAAGGTTAAATGGTTTAATATTTATGATTTAGTGTTTAGGGTTCATTGGTTTAGGGTTTAGGGTTTAGGGTTTAGGGTTTAAGGTTTATGGTTTGTGGTTTAAGGGTTAATTAATGGTTTAATGTTTATAGTTTAAGGTTAAATGGTTTAAGGTTTGTGATTTAGTGTTTAGGGTTTCTTGGGGTTAAGGTTTAGGGCTTAGGGTTTGCGGTTTAGGATTTAGGGTTTAAGGTTTCGGATTAATGGTTTACTTAGCTAGCGTTTATGGTTTAATGGTTAATTAATGGTTTAATATTTATAGTATAAGGTTAAATGGTTTAAGATTTATGATCTAGTGTTTAGGGTTCATTGGTTTAAGGTTCAGGGTTTAGGGTTTAGGGTTTAAGGTTTGTGGTTTGTGGTTTAAGGGTTAATTAATGGTTTAATGTTTATAGTTTAAGGTTAAATGGTTTAAGGTTTAAGATTTAGTATTTAGGGTTTTTTGGGGTTAAGGTTTAGGGCTTAGGGTTTGCGGTTTACGGTTTAGGGTTTAAGGTTTAGGATTAATGGTTTACTTAGCTAGGGTTTGTGGTTTAATGGTCTAATGTTTATAGTATAAGGTTAAATGGTTTAAGATTTATGATTTATTGTTTAGGGTTCATTGGTTTAAGGTATAGGGCTTAGGTTTTATGGTTTAAGTTTGGGTTTATGGTTTAAGGTTTAGGATTACTGGTTTAATTAGCTAGGGTTTGTGGTTTGAGGGTTAATTAAAGGTTTAATGTTTATACTTGATGAGACTGTATTTATACATAGTCTCATCGTCCAAATCGGGCTTAAAACGCTTAAAATATCATCAAAATACCCAAAAATGTGCTTGTATTTGTTCATTGTGTATTTCAGGTACAGATATCGTGAATTCACCAAAAGATCAAAGGAATCAAGCAAAAACGAACACGGGAAACGAAGCCGCACAAAGAACCAGACCTGAATCATGAATTTCCTTTGAAGTCCTTGAAGTTTGAAGATTTGGCAAAAATGGTCCCTCAAGAATTGAAGACTTGTCATATTATACCCTTGCAAAACTCAATTATTGCATTTGGGTCCCTAATATTTCAAGATATTGCATTAAAGGTCCTTGAAGAATATCAAAATTACAAGAAATACCCTTGGAACATGTTTACAAAACATATTGTGGCCAAAGTATGAAGTTTCAAACTTCATTTACAAAGGAGTAGTGTTTATGGCTGTTAAAAACTGAAGTGAAAAGAGTTAAGGAATAGAGGGGCCATTCAGGGGAGAAACTCAAACTTTAGCCAACCAACCAGAACCCTCCACGTCACTTTGACTTCTTGACCACCCAATCACCATCTCCCCTGCTTCCATGTCACGAATCCACAACCTTTTTATTAAACTCGTTTATTAATTTTGGTGGTAAACTTGTTTTTTAAATGATAATCACTCACAACTGGATTAAACTTCACCTGCTTAACACTCCCATTCCCATAAACCCTAAAAACGGATTGATTATAAATCAAGGGGCTATCATGTGATTACCTCCAGATTAGTAATTAATCAAAACTTAAAACAAAACCCACAACCAGATTCTTCACTCGTGACCTCCTTGGGCCCCACTCATGCTCCCCTGCCCCTCTTAATATGGCAAAATTGGTATCTTCATACCAATCAATGGTCCAGGACCAATACTTGGTCCCAAAGGCTCCCAATGAGCGTCTAGGATGCATTCAACAACTGTACAACTTCACATGAAGCCACAAGACCAAGTTTGAATTCAAAGATGCCAAAAAGATCTGAATTTCTCCAAGGGCTTTTCTGGAATTCTAGGATTAGGGTTTTTAGTTCTAGAATATTCATAGTTTTAGTATAAAAGGAGCATGCAACTTGTGCATTTGCCCTTTGTTCCAGATTTTGTAATTTTTAAAAATTTATTAATGAAATTGAAAGGTTTTTAGTTTACAACTTCTGAGTTCCATTCTTTCATAGTTTTAGTTCTAGAATATTCATAGTTTTAGTATAAAAGGAGCATGCAACTTGTGCATTTGCCCTTTGTTCCAGATTTTGTAATTTTTAAAAATTTATTAATGAAAATGAAAGGTTTTTAGTTTACAACTTCTGAGTTCCATTCTTTCATATTTTAGATTAATACTCAAGTTTCAGTTTAAGTTTAGTTGTGTTACTTTTTAGTTATCAAAAAGGTTTTTTCTGTCACAAGTTGTTTTTAAAAAAAACGTGTTTCAAGATTTTTCAAATTTAAATCAAGTTTAAGGGGGAAGTGAAAGTGGAAGCTTTAAGCTTGAATTGGTTTGAATTCATCTTGAAAATTCAGTTTTGTCTTAAAGATTACAAGGTTTCAAAAGGATTTGAGTTTAAAAGATTTTTCAGAAATTTATTTCATTTTTTTCTTTGGTTAATTAGCTTACTGTTTGCAATAAGCTAAACCAAAAGCTTGATGTAGTGTTTTCGTACACGTTTTAGGAAAAACGCGTATGAGCGGCGAGTATTAAGTCTTACGCTTTAGGAAAAACGTAAAACCGAATAAATGCGGGTTCGTTCTCGAAGGAGGTGTGTGTATTAATGTGCCAATATATATGAAATCAAAGTTTGGATTAGTGATGTTTTTGGTTGAGAAGAGTAAAAAGTAAAGACGAGCTACGCTACGATTACACTACGACGTTGACGTAAAACGCGAACGTAATTACGTAAAACGCGACGAAATTAAAAATTAAACCTAAAAATTAATTAAAAGTTTAAACTAAGTCAAAAATAATATAAATAAGAATAAAAATCCAACAAATATATTTTAAAACCTTTTATTAATTAAATATTCAATTTTAAATGCTAATTAAAGCCCTAAAATTAAATATAATTAACAAAATGTCCAAAGTATTATTTTATTGAACTAATAAGTTACTTATATTATTTAAAGACTAAAAAGTATTTTTCCTAAATTTTCAAAACTATTTTTCTATTTTTAAATGACTAAAAACTATTTTAAAACTAAAATAATCATAAAAAATAATAAAATAATGCCAAAAATATTTTGACAATTTTAAAAATCCTAAATTACACTACTGAACAGTAGAAAATTGAAAAAGTTTGAAAAAATGTAAAATTTTTCACTAAAAGACAAAACTGATTAATAATTAAACCCTAATTAAACTAAATTAATTATAAAAAATAATTAAAAAGTGAACAGTGAAATATTTTTTGACTAAAAATCTTAAAATATTTTTCTTAATCTATAAAAAATTTTAAAACTGAAAAATATTGGACTTTACCACTAAAAGACAAAAACAGATATTTAAAAAGTTAAATAAAAATTCAATTTAATCAAAAAAATACTTAATGAACAGTAAAATAAAAAGTAATTAAACAGAAAAATCAAGAATTAAATAAGAAAAATATTAAAACAAAAATCAAGTCCTAATTCCTAAAAAAGTTCACTAAAGACAAATTTTGGAGAATCTGATAGTGACACCTTGTATGTTTTTGTCTGCTAGCTAGGCAGTGGGAACACTTGTGCTAGCAGGGGGAACTTAGTTCCCACTGTTTTCAAGGAAAAACGGGTCTGGTGGGTTAAATGCTTATAAGTTGCTTGATACTTGATTATATTGGGAACCAAAGGCACCCCCACAACCAGTTGGGTTGTGGGGAGTCAGATAGACAATAAAAATGGCAACTAGCTCACAAAAATCAAACACACATAGCACAAAAACAGTCACTGTGATAGAGGGTGTGGTTCTGATGAACAGTAGCTGGTCTAAATGGCCAAATAACAAGATTCAAACTCCCAAAACTTGTTCACAACAGCACTCAACTACCAAATACTTTTTAAGAGCCCTGAGTTATACTATAACCTAACAATTTTCAGAACTTGATGAACCAATTCAACAAAAAACAGTCAAGTAAGGGACCTACTGATTTTGACTGTTTAACCAAAAATAAAGCATACAAACTCACTTATATCCTACCAAACTTGAACCAAACTAACAATACAACCTATCACTACCTTGTTAAGTGTGTCTAGTCTGTTTTTAAACCAAATATATGTCAATTACTTGACTCAATAAGCAGACCCAAACACCCTTTTAACTAACTGAAATTGAAAATTTATAAACCAAATGCATTCAAGACTTAACCAAATTGATTTACACTACTTCTAACATGCATATAAAGCCTAAACAAACATAATCAAACTGAAATTCCAACAAACCAGCAATTTAACTAAAATCACATAAACTTCATAAAAAATCCAAAAAGTTCATGGAAAGGGTTCAAGCCAAACCTTGGGCTGAGGCCTTCTTTAAATGGACTAAATGGGCTTATGAGAGCTTGTGAGTAGTGTAGAGAGACCCTGCTGGTAGGTCTACAACAGACCCAGGGTGCAAAATATCTTCAACAATAGAAAAGACAATGAAATGATGGAAAAGAACTTGTCTTGCTTTCTTGATACCTACACAATCAAAGCCAACAAAGAAAAGATTCAAGTTGGCAATAAGCTAAACCAAAAGCTTGTCAAGGCTTTTGGTGTATCTTATTACAAACAGTAAGCTAATTAACCAAAGAAAAAAAAATGAAATAAATTTCTGAAAAATCTTTTAAACTCAAATCCTTTTGAAACCTTGTAATCTTTAAGACAAAACTGAATTTTCAAGATGAATTCAAACCAATTCAAGCTTAAAGCTTCCACTTTCACTTCCCCCTTAAACTTGATTTAAATTTGAAAAATCTTGAAACACGTTTTTTTTAAAACAACTTGTGACAGAAAATACCTTTTTGATAACTAAAAAGTAACACAACTAAACTTAAACTGAAACTTGAGTATTAATCTAAAATATGAAAGAATGGAACTCAGAAGTTGTAAACTAAAAACCTTTCATTTTCATTAATAAATTTTTAAAAATTACAAAATCTGGAACAAAGGGCAAATGCACAAGTTGCATGCTCCTTTTATACTAAAACTATGAATATTCTAGAAATAAAAACCCTAATCCTAGAATTCCAGAAAACCCCTTGGAGAAATTCGGATCTTTTTGGCATCTTTGAATTCAAACTTGGTCTTGTGGCTTCATGTGAAGTTGTACAGCTGTTGAATGCACCCTAGACGCTCATTGGGAGCCTTTGGGACCAAGTATTGGTCCTGGACCATTGATTGGTATGAAGATACCAATTTTGCCATATTAAGAGGGGCAGGGGAGCATGAGTGGGGCCCAAGGAGGTCACGAGTGAAGAATCTGGTTGTGGGTTTTGTTTTAAGTTTTGATTAATTACTAATCTGGAGGTAATCACATGATAGCCCCTTGATTTGTAATCAATCCGTTTTTAGGGTTTATGGGAATGGGAGTGTTAAGCAAGTGAAGTTTAATCCAGTTGTGAGTGATTATCATTTAAAAAACAAGTTTACCACCAAAATTAATAAACGAGTTTAATAAAAAGGTGGCGGATTCGTGACATGGAAGCAGGGGAGATGGTGATTGGGTGGTCAAGAAGTCAAAGTGACGTGGAGGGTTCTGGTTGGTTGGCTAAAGTTTGAGTTTCTCCCCTGAATGGCCCCTCTATTCCTTAACTCTTTTCACTTCAGTTTTTAACAGCCATAAACACTACCCCTTTGTAAATGAAGTTTGAAACTTCATACTTTGGCCACAATATGTTTTGTAAACATGTTCCAAGGGTATTTCTTGTAATTTTGATATTCTTCAAGGACCTTTAATGCAATATCTTGAAATATTAGGGACCCTAATGCAATAATTGAGTTTTTCAAGGGTATAATATGACAAGTCTTCAATTCTTGAGGGACCATTTTTGCCAAATCTTCAAACTTCAAGGACTTCAAAGGAAATTCATGATTCAGGTCTGGTTCTTTGTGCGGCTTCGTTTCCCGTGTTCGTTTTTGCTTGATTCCTTTGATCTTTAGGTGAATTCACGATATCCGTACCTGAAATACACAATGAACAAATACAAGCACATTTTTGGGTATTTTGATGATATTTTAAGCGTTTTAACCCCGATTTGGACGATGAGACTATGTATAAATACAGTCTCATCACTCCCCTATACTAAACCATTGCCGTGTCCCCACGCAATGCTAGAATTAAGTATCTTAGCACTTCCAAAATTCATTTTATGATGATATTTATTGAAAATGTAAACTTAAATAAACTACTACACGCGTTTTAGACTTAATGTATTGTTTTCATCATGATATAGTGACTTTTGGGATCATAGAACAAGAACACGTGAATGCTTCGTTAGAAATAATTTCGTCGTCCTCGATTTTCACCCAATTATATGCTAAGTGTGTAACGAGATCATTGTTATTATAAGTTAGCAACACGATCATATCTCATGAGTGTTAATTACGAACCTAAACTCCCTTATTCCTACTTGGTATCTCTTATATTTTATTTTGTCTTAATGATCACGAGGATACATTATTGACTTATGCGTGAATAGAGATTAAGTCTAAAAATAGAGTTTTGACGGTGTAACCAAAATCATTCAATTTATAATTCATCCTAATAGACAACGATGTCAAAAAATTAAGTCAACAAGAAGGATCGATAAACACGATTTTATAACGGTTTTGAACATGAGACTTATTACCAAGACTTTTATACGCCCCCTAACGGAAGGGCCTTATTATCTTTGGTATACCTCCATCTTTTATTCAACTCCGCCATGGAGCTTTTATTATGACTTCAGTCTTGCCTTGCCTTTTATTATCCGCCTCATCGGTGGTTTTATTAGCCAAAGACGTATATCCTCACGCTAAAGCGAATTTTGGATCTTTAAAGCTTCGAAGATTAAGGCTTGATTCACTTTCAATTTGGGGATAGATTTTTCGGCCTTGTAAGCTTCAAATTTTTGCTTAATTTAGGTGAGCACTTGAAATCTTATTATTAGGTGAAGCTTTCGATTATTCGGGTGCCAATACTTCAAAACCGTGACGCTGGTGATACCTTAATGTTTTCCCAATTTAATTACATGGAAGCTACTAAAACAAATTAGAAACCAACAATAGTGACTAAACCGCCAAATCAATATTTATTAACAATTTATTATGCAAAAGCGTTGGGAGAATAAGCTAATAATTACTACACATAAGATCGTGACGATTACGAGACTTATAAATAACTCTATCATTTCTCGTCCTCATTTAAGAGACTTAGCCTAAAAAGTTAAGGAATCGAAGCTAAGTGCTCAACACGCACGGTCGAGTCAAAAATTACTCTTATTCTCACCATCGGAAAACCTACATTCGTTTCTTAAACACTTATGAAAATCAAGAAAAATTTTAAAATTTGGCCATTTTTAGCCTTATTTTGCAACAAAACGATAACAAAAAGATGAATATTGGATTGCGTGGTGACGTAAGCAAGGTGAAGTATCTACTCACCCCCCATACTAAAACTAAACATTGTCCTCAATGTTTCGAGTCTAGGGGTGTAAACACCCTCATACTAGAGACAAAGTCGAATGCTTAATCTCGAGCATGGAAAGGGTAAAATGAATAACCTAAAAGCCATTTATGAATTATGCTAATAAGATAAACGTTAGAACATAAAAGGATATCATCGGATATCGGAATCTCCAAAGGCAACGATCGAAGCTCGAGTGATCCGTGAAACGAACACGAGAGGCTTCAATGATGATGATGAACCTAATAAATCACAATCACAAACAACCACGAAACAAAGGTTGGAAGAGCACAAGTCCCCTCGTTACATTAAACTAAGAAAGCAATAATATTTACAAGGATAAGCATGAGAATCCCCCACGAGGCACCTTGTTTTTGATAACCGAGTCAAAAGCTCGACTCGAATCCCTATAAATGTGATCATTTAGGGATAATCTTGGTATGGTCATTTTTGGTGGGGCTTACATGATAAACAAGGCCCAAAAGCACATGGAGTACTTTAAAAACCCGATACACGAATACCAGGGTCAAAGATAGCGTCCTCGTTTTCGGATGAAAGACGAAACAACGCTACTCCAACACGAACCCCAATGGGGTAGAAGAAAAGAGATGATAAGTAGAAAGGTGGGGCAATGGGTAAGTCAAACATATGAGCTACTTGAGGTAGACTCACACCAAGCAAACGAAAAGATTTTCCATTTATTGCATCGGTGGAAGACCGAGATTTCCCTTTACAAGCAATTCCGGGATCGTAAATCTCGTCCTCGGTGGTAAAGTGTGAAGGAACATTCGGGGCTTCCCCCACACTAAAACCACACCAACCGTCGTCAAAAGGAGTAGACGAGGTGGTAGCACTCATAAAACGATGTGATGACGGAGTTAAACATGTAGAAAAATATTTTAAAACATTTTTAAAATCTTTTCCTTTTTCATCGTTCAAAAACTCTTTATGAAAACCCGATTTGATAATGTCGAAAATATTTGGCGTGTCAAATTGAAAATTAGTCGCGCTAAAAATCCTCACATTTAAGTCTTTGGTGGGAGGGGGTGTCAGATTATATAAGTTCTCAAAACGTTTGTCAATAAAGAACACCGCCCCCTCGGGGTCAACATACTCGTCATCCTCATGAACGTCGATCTCATCGATTTCCTCATCAAAGATAGGCTTGTCAAACCAAGGCTTGTCATTCCCCTCCTTGAGTATCTTAGAAACTCTCTCGAAAAGATCACGATCAAGCACGAAACCATCATTCTTTTGTGGGGATTGTTGATAAGTTAAATCCTCACGAATGTGGTAAACGTAATTCTCATTTGAGGAGTGTTGATTAGGTAACTCCTCGAGAATTGGACTTTGGGTGGTCACATGAGTTGGTTCGTCATCGAAAATAAGACGTTCCAACTCATTAAGTTCATCCTCGATTTTGGAAAGATCAACCTCACTTGTAGGTGGAAGTGGAGGCATAAGAGCTAGCTCTCGTTCAATGATTTCCTCAATCTCGGGATCAAACTCATAATCATCGTACTTCACATGTTTCTTTTTAGGAGAATCAAAAATTGCATATGGATTTTGAAGTAGGTGATCAATCTCGGCAAAATCGCCATCGTCATCGTCAAAGAAAGAGTCGATGTGAGCACTCACAACCATGGTCTTACAAGTCGAATGACTATGCTTAGGTGACTTTTCTAAGACGAGAGGATCGATGTCGATAAAACCTTTAGCCTCAACGGGTGTTGGGCTAGGCAAAAGAGGCACTTCGATGGAGTTAGAAGTTGAAGCCTCAAAGACGTGGTCCTTCGAAGGTGGTGAAGACGAGCCCATATTGGTCTTTGTCGTGATGGCACTAACGTCGCCCTTCGGAATTGGTGTTTCACTTGTTTCGCTAAAAACATCCCAAAGTGAGTTTTCATCCATAAATTTACTCTTACCCTTTTCAATTAGGTATACGTATTCTTTATCATTAAAATCATCATCTTTAAAACCGTTTTTCTTAATTCTTTCAAAACATGCATCAAGCCTCATTTGTTCCGCTAAAGTGAACATTTTGAAATCATTAGGTTTTGAAACCTCGGTTTTTTCATTATCATTAAACCCTCGGGATTTTCTAGCGAAAAAGTCCATTTTTTCATCCCCATATCTCATAGTAAGTCTCCCCTCGTGAACGTCGATTACGGTTCGAGCCGTTGATAAGAATGGTCGGCCTAAAATAATGGGACATTTAGGGTCACACTCGTAATCGGATATAACGAAATCCGCGGGAAAAAAAAACTTTCCAATCCTAACATAGACATCCTCGGCTATTCCAATTGGTATAAGTGGCGTACAATTTGCAAGCTCGATTGTCATGTTTGTGAGGGTAAGTCTAGGCAATCTCATCAATTTCCAAAGAGAATTAGGCATGAGATTGATGCTAGCACCTAAATCGGCAAGGGCTAAACATCCCTCAATCTCGGAAAAATCACAAGGTAGTAGAAATTGGCCCGGATCCTTTTCCTTTCTCGGCATACGCCTTTTGGGTTTTTTAAGAAGGATCGATGCACAAGTTTCTTCAAGGGTTACTTTGGTAAGGTCAACAAAGCTCTCTTTTTGAACCATGGATGGAATTTGAGGTACACGAGGGTGTGCACTCTTTTCCTTGGTCGCCACGTTCACCCCATCGACTTTAGAACAATAAGACGTCTTAGAAGTCGAGGGTTGAGAAGAATAAACAATACGGAATCCTTCAAGGTTAGGGGTAATCACACGACCTTTCTCACGAGACGAGGCGGCTTTACATTGTTCCTTCGGATTTGCAACGGTGTCACTAGGTAACGAACTCGATGACGCACCCGAGGACTTGTTCATTATGGTCGAAAACATCCTTTTTATGTCAATTTGTCCTTGCTCAATCTTCGTGTTTTGCAATTTCAAAGTATTAGAAAATTCATTTTTCAAAGTACCAATTTCTCCCTCTAATCGTCTCATATTAGCCTCATTCGTTTTCATGTAATTTTGAAAATCGTTTGATGAACTATTTTGATTTGAATTGAAGTTCCCTTGGTTTTGATTACTTCTTTGAAAATTTCCTTGATTACCACTTGAAAAATTGTTTCCTTGATTGTTATCTCGATTTTGCCAAGTTATATTACGACCTTGATTATAACCTCCTTGATTTTGATTCGAAAAATTTCCTTGTTGATTATTTCCTTGAAAATTGTTTCGGTTTTGAAAATTGTTGCCTTGGTTATAATTGCCTTGTTGTGATGGACCCGCGTTATTTTGATTTTGAAAATTGTTGTTTCCATTTAACGCACTCACATTCGACGTTTTCCCATCCGTAGCCGCACACTCGTAATAATTATGAGGTCCACCATAAAACGTACACGAAACCTCAACCGCTTTCACCGTAGCGGGAGCGTCTTTCTTTTGCATTTCAACGAGAAAAGACGTAAACACATTCGTCAACTTGTCGACTTTCGCATCAACCCTCTCAATGTCGCGATTAGAACTACTAACATTGGCGACATTGGCAACACTCGGTGCGTTGCGGAGTTGGTAAACCTTGGATCGGTTTTCGATAATTATCAATGCATCTTTCGGAGTTTTGCACAAAAAGTTGCCACCGGCGGCGGAATTCAACGAATCTTGCTCTTGAAAATTAAGACCGTTGTAAAACGTATCGATTTGGTGCAACTCGGAAAAACCATGGTGAGGACATTGCCTAAGCAATTCCTTAAAACGATCCCACGCGTCTCTAAAAGATTCATTCGGTTTTTGCTCAAATTTCGTAATTTCATTTTTGAAAAACGTTGTCTTAGACGGTGGGAAAAAATAATTAACGAACTTCGAGACGAGATCCTTCCACGTAGTTATGGAATTAGGTGGCTCTTTCTCGTACCAATCCTTGGCGGCACCATCGAGCGAGTACGGAAAAAGCATAAGCTTGACGACATCGGTGTCGACGTTCTTAAACTTGCCCGTGGCTAAAAGACGATCAAAATTCCAAATATGGTCGTGAGGATTATCGGCTTCACGACCTCGAAACTTCGTAGCTTGGATTAATGAAAGCATTCCGCTCTTAATCTCAAAATTCTCCGCTTTGATAGCGGGAATTACGATCGCGTCTCCATAACCCTCGGTGGGCGCTTGGAGCAATTCCATCATCGAACGATTGTCGGCCATCTCCTCTACGGTCTCTTCAACAACGATATTAGGAACGTCGGTTTCTAATTCTCGTCTACGTCGTCGATTCCTTCGATTACGATTGCGTCGATTCGAAGCTTTGCTAGAATTGGAATAATCCTTCGATCGAGTGCGCATGCACTAAACGTAGAATGGGTGGTAGCAAAGAAGATTCTTTTTGCGGTTTTTCGATTTTTTCAATTTTTTTTGGTTTTTGATTGTTTTTAATTTTTTTGGATTTTTGAATGTATTACGTAGACACAAATCTACAAATCTCCCCTCGAATCGATCTTCTCGATTAATGGAGCCTCAAAGAATGAAAACGATCACGTGGAGTGAACGCTTTCGATGACTTTAGAACGTTGGTGGAACACCAAAACGTTCAAGAGGGTTTAATCTTGAAAACACAAGCAAATATAATATACGTAGATAATACTTGGGCGGCAAACCCTCGATTAGCCCTCTTTCTCAAAACACGCACAAGCAAGCGGGGGAAACGAGGCGACGCTAAGCACTTAAGAGCCTTTTTCCCTTAGGTCGTGAAATACAACCGCCTTATACCCACCTTATAGTTTGTGTTAATTGAAATTAAGCCTCACGAAAGTATTTATCTATTTTGCCTTTAAACTTTTGCTTTAGATTCGAATACAATGATCGAGTGATGAAATCCCGAATCAAGGTTGCGTTTTCACGCTTTTGGAGTACTTGTATATTTATTGTTCTTACGTAAGTACAATATAGTAATAATATATTGACAATAAAATCGAAAACCAATATATCTACAATATAGTAAATGATTGTTGTGTGTTTAGTTTAGGAAAACTAAACACGTTTTATTTGGATACTATAATATAATAGAGAAAAATAACAAAAATGAGTATGTGCGATATGTACGCTTTCCAAAAATTGAAAAGCAAAAACGCACTACTCACACAAACACGATAATAATAATGACACACTAAAAACACCTCCCCGGCAGTGGCGCCAAAAATTGATGTAGTGTTTTCGTACACGTTTTAGGAAAAACGCGTATGAGCGGCGAGTATTAAGTCTTACGCTTTAGGAAAAACGTAAAACCGAATAAATGCGGGTTCGTTCTCGAAGGAGGTGTGTGCATTAATGTGCCAATATATATGAAATCAAAGTTTGGGTTAGTGACGTTTTTGGTTGAGAAGAGAAAAAAGTAAAGACGAGCTACGCTACGATTACACTACGACGTTGACGTAAAACGCGAACGTAATTACGTAAAACGCGACGAAATTAAAAATTAAACCTAAAAATTAATTAAGTGTTTAAACTAAGTCTAAAATAATATAAATAAGAATAAAAATCCAACAAATATATTTTAAAACCTTTTATTAATTAAATATTCAATTTTAAATGCTAATTAAAGCCCTAAAATTAAATATAATTAACGAAATGTCCAAAATATTATTTTATTGAACTAATAAGTTACTTATATTATTTAAAGACTAAAAAGTATTTTTCCTAAATTTTCAAAACTATTTTTCTATTTTTAAATGACTAAAAACTATTTTAAAACTAAAATAATCATAAAAAAATAATAAAATAATGCCAAAAATATTTTAACAATTTTAAAAATCCTAAATTACACTACTGAACAGTAGAAAATTGAAAAAGTTTGAAAAAATGTAAAATTTTTCACTAAAAGACTAAACTGATTAATAATTAAACCCTAATTAAACTAAATTAATTATAAAAAATAATTAAAAAGTGAACAGTGAAATAATTTTTGACTAAAAATCTTAAAATATTTTTCTTAATCTATAAAAAATTTTAAAACTGAAAAATATTGGATTTTACCACTAAAAGACAAAAACAGATATTTAAAAAGTTAAATAAAAATTTAATTTAATCTAAAAATACTTAATGAACAGTAAAATAAAAAGTAATTAAACAGAAAAATCAAGAATTAAATAAGAAAAATATCAAAACAAAAATCAAGTCCTAATTCCTAAAAAAGTTCACTAAAGACAAATTTTGGAGAATCTGATATTGACACCTTGTATATTTTTGTCTGCTAGCTAGGCAGTGGGAACACTTGTGCTAGCAGGGGGAACTTAGTTCCCACTGTTTTCAAAGAAAAACGGGTCTGGTGGGTTAAATGCTTATAAGTTGCTTGATACTTGATTATATTGGGAACCAAAGGCACCCCCACAACCAGTTGGGTTGTGGGGAGTCAGATAGACAATAAAAATTGAAACTAGCTCACAAAAATCAAACACACATAGCACAAAAACAGTCACTGTGATAGAGGGTGTGGTTCTGATGAACAGTCGCTGGTCTAAATGGCCAAATAACAAGATTCAAACTCCCAAAACTTGTTCACAACAGCACTCAACTACCAAATACTTTTTAAGAGCCCTGAGTTATACTATAACCTAACAATTTTCAGAACTTGATGAACCAATTCAACAAAAAACAGTCAAGTAAGGGACCTACTGATTTTGACCGTTTCACCAAAAATAAAGCATACAAACTCACTTATATCCTACCAAACTTGAACCAAACTAACAATACAACCTATCACTACCTTGTTGAGTGTGTCTAGTCTGTTTTTAAACCAAATATATGTCAATTACTTGACTCAATAAGCAGACCCAAACACCCTTTTAACTAACTGAAAATGAAAATTTATAAACCAAATGCATTCAAGACTTAACCATATTGATTTACACTACTTCTAACATGCATATAAAGCCTAAACAAACATAATCAAACTGAAAATTCCAACAAACCAGCAATTTAACTCAAAATCACATAAACTTCATAAAAAATCCAAAAAGTTCATGGAAAGGGTTCAAGCCAAACCTTGGGCTGAGGCCTTCTTTAAATGGACTAAATGGGATTATGAGAGCTTGTGAGTAGTGTAGAGAGACCCTGCTGGTAGGTCTACAACAGACTCAGGGTGCAAAATATTTTCAACAATAGAAAAGACAATGAAATGATGGAAAAGAACTTGTCTTGCTTTCTCGATACCTACACAATCAAAGCCAACAAAGAAAAGATTCAAGTTGGCAATAACCTAAACCAAAAGCTTGTCAAGGCTTTTGGTGTATCTTATTACAAACAGTAAGCTAATTAACCAAAGAAAAAAAATGAAATAAATTTCTGAAAAATCTTTTAAACTCAAATCCTTTTGAAACCTTGTAATCTTTAAGACAAAACTGAATTTTCAAGATGAATTCAAACCAATTCAAGCTTAAAGCTTCCACTTTCACTTCCCCCTTAAACTTGATTTAAATTTGAAAAATCTTGAAACACGTTTTTTTTAAAACAACTTGTGACAGAAAAAACCTTTTTGATAACTAAAAAGTAACACAACTAAACTTAAATTGAAACTTGAGTATTAATCTAAAATATGAAAGAATGGAACTCAGAAGTTGTAAACTAAAAACCTTTCATTTTCATTAATAAATTTTTAAAAATTACAAAATCTGGAACAAAGGGCAAATGCACAAGTTGCATGCTCCTTTTATACTAAAACTATGAATATTCTAGAACTAAAAACCCTAATCCTAGAATTCCAGAAAAGCCCTTGGAGAAATTCGGATCTTTTTGGCATCTTTGAATTCAAACTTGGTCTTGTGGCTTCATGTGAAGTTGTACAGCTGTTGAATGCATCCTAGACGCTCATTGGGAGCCTTTGGGACCAAGTATTGGTCCTGGACCATTGATTGGTATGAAGATACCAATTTTTCCATATTAAGAGGGGCAGGGGAGCATGAGTGGGGCCCAAGGAGGTCACGAGTGAAGAATCTGGTTGTGGGTTTTGTTTTAAGTTTTGATTAATTACTAATCTGGAGGTAATCACATGATAGCCCCTTGATTTGTAATCAATCCGTTTTTAGGGTTTATGGGAATGGGAGTGTTAAGCAGGTGAAGTTTAATCCAGTTGTGAGTGATTATCATTTAAAAAACAAGTTTACCACCAAATTTAATAAACGAGTTTAATAAAAAGGTGGTGGATTCGTGACATGGAAGCAGGGGAGATGGTGATTGGGTGGTCAAGAAGTCAAAGTGACGTGGAGGGTTCTGGTTGGTTGGCTAAAGTTTGAGTTTCTCCCCTGAATGGCCCCTCTATTCCTTAACTCTTTTCACTTCAGTTTTTAACAGCCATAAACACTACCCCTTTGTAAATGAAGTTTGAAACTTCATACTTTGGCCACAATATGTTTTGTAAACATGTTCCAAGGGTATTTCTTGTAATTTTGATATTCTTCAAGGACCTTTAATGCAATATCTTGAAATATTAGGGACCCTAATGCAATAATTGAGTTTTGCAAGGGTATAATATGACAAGTCTTCAATTCTTGAGGGACCATTTTTGCCAAATCTTCAAACTTCAAGGACTTCAAAGGAAATTCATGATTCAGGTCTGGTTCTTTGTGCGACTTCGTTTCCCGTGTTCGTTTTTGCTTGATTCCTTTGATCTTTTGGTGAATTCACGATATCCGTACCTGAAATACACAATGAACAAATACAAGCACATTTTTGGGTATTTTGATGATATT
Organism: Glebionis coronaria; assembly: GCA_025667525.1. NCBI lineage: Eukaryota > Viridiplantae > Streptophyta > Magnoliopsida > Asterales > Asteraceae > Glebionis > Glebionis coronaria. The sequence goes on from CM046876.1 coordinate 550,993,396, forward strand.
TTAAGCATTTTAAGCCCGATTTGGACGATGAGACTATGTATAAATCCAGTCTCATCAATACTTTTAGGTTAAATGGTTTAAGATTTATGATTTAGTGTTTAGGGTTTATGGTTTAGGGTTTATGGTTTATGGTTTATGGTATGCATGATTATGCTTTATGGTTTAATTAAGGTTTATGGTTTAATGGTTTATGGTTTACGGTTAAATGGTTTAAGGTTTAGGATTTAGGTTTTACTATTGGTTTATGGTTTAATTTGGGTTTATGGTTTAACTGGTTAAGGTTTACGATTTAGGGTTAGCATCATTCGAGATAGATGGGTTTGACATTTCATATTTTTTAAAAACTTTAAGGTTTTAAGATAAATCAGATAACAAATTAATCATTGTTTATGTTACATTCAGACGTGAGCTTGTTTAAATAAGTCATAAAACCGTTTAAGCACCCGACTTATATTATATAATTAATAAACAAGATTTATGTTATAATTATTAATATAATTATCATGATAATTAAACATGACCATTTTATTTAAATAAACTTTAGGATAAAATAATTATTAATATAAATATTCATGTTACATTTAATTAATTAAGAAAAGTAGCTTAATTATGTTATATTAATTTTTAGCCAAGGTTTAATTAAATTAATAACATGCTTTAATTTAATTATCCAATAATCATGTAAGGTAAAGTTCAATTAATAAAATCATGAAATATTAATAAGATTATACTACTAAACTCGACTTATACTAACATGTCTAAAAAGTGAAGCATTTTATTTACATGCAACTTGATATATTACACCAGTACCCCGTCCATTAATAACTCACTCTCACACACACACACACATTCAATATCCTGAGGTCAAATAATGAATCAACCACCCACCCACCCAGAGACAAACAGTAACAAATCTTCAAACCCTGATAAATCAAACCTAAGTGACCAGATGGATATTGATTTTAAGATTACTGCTGAGATGATTGATTATGTGATGGATAAGTATAGAACCAACTGAAGATATGATGATCCGATTGCTGACACTATTATTAAAGACTTGATGCAGTTAGAGTTTAAAAAACAAACTAAAGGAAAATCAAAACAAGGTTAGGGTTTTTACTTCGCAAGAGTATTATTGAAGTTTTCATGATTTGTTTTTGTTTTGATGATGTTGCATGTTATGAAAATACCAACAATTGATTCTGTTTTAATATTTGTTATATAGATGACAAGGCAGATGAGGCTACGAAGGTTGATGAAGCTATGAAGGTTGATGAAGCTATGAAGGTTGATGAAGCTACGAAGGCACATATTAAAGGTCAATTTTGTGCCATTTAATGTTTATATGTTTGTTAGAAAGGCGTTATATGGATCAATAGTTAGTGTTTACTATGTAAAGTTTTAGGAGTAGTGAAAATGATAAATGGTTCAAGTATTCTGTGGGTTATATGATGATGTGGATACAAGAGATAAGGGGGTGTTTGGTTTAGCTTATATAATGGGCTTATAAGCTTATTAGCTTATATAAGCTTATAAGCTCAAACCAAGTGTTTGGCTAAGCTTATATTAGTAGGCTTATAAACTTATATATGGGTGTTATGATAAGCCATAAAAATGTGGCTTTTTTAGGAAGGTTTGGGCTTATATAACATATTTACCATTTTACCCTCATGTTAACTTAAGTTTATATAAGCCATGGGCTTATAAGTTTATTAAACATAGGCTTATTAAGAAAAAATGGCTTATATAAGCCCATTATATAAGATAAAAAAACACACCATAAATTTTTAAAAAAGGGGTTGGTCATACTTGAAACCTTAAACATTTGAGATGAGATTAAGTTTGATTATCTTGATGTGAAAACGTATAGACTTCCTGACCAACTTTTTTGAATCTAAGATGGCATCGATAGAACAACCTACATCTTTTCGTTTACCCTTTTTTATGTAAGTACCTCTTACTATGGCCGTGTCATTTCCCTTTTTCATGGTCCTTCTTAACATCAACTACGGTCTTTAATAAACGACCCTTTTCTTTTCTGTTGATTGGTCGAATGTTTTCATTCCCAGTTCCCACTTTTGGGGCTTCATGGGGTAGCAAGTTATCCGAGTAACCACTATGAATGCTCTCACTTTTCAGTTTTAGTTTCAGTATCCGAATACTCTTTCTAGTTGAGTATCTAGATACAGACTTGTGTGGTTTATATCATGCATTTAGTATTTGGATTGATCCATGTGTGGATTATATTTCGATATTGAAACTCAAAGTGAGAGTGAGCGTGTTCAGAGTGACGACTCGGATAATTTGATGCCGAAATAAGTGCCAAAATTTACAAACGAGAAGGAAATCCTTCGACCAATCAACAAAAAGGAAAAGGGTCGCTCAGTAAAGACCTTAGTTGATGGTAGTGATGTCCATGAAAAAGATATTGCGACGGCCATAGTAAGAGGGGCTTACATAAAAAAGGGTAAACGAAAATATGTAGGTTGTTTTGTCGATTCCATCTTAGATTAAAAAATGTTGGTCAGGAAGTCTATACGTTTTCACAGCTGCATTGGTTCAGTTACTATGTTGTTTATATGTTGGTTATATGTTGATGTAGATACAAGAGCTAACTTAAAGAAAAAAGAAAAAAGCAAGGGATCAACAGAAGCTGATAAAGCATTTGATCCTTTTAATCTAGATAATAGAGTGGAAAAGCTTGAAAGGGAATTCAAACTTCTTAAACATACACAGTTGCAGGGAGGTAAGTAAACTAAATTTTAACCTTTAGAGAAATATAGTTATTCACTAGCTTCGGTATCACATGTATGCTATAAAGTATTACAGCTCCAGATAGACGACATCTCAACCCCGTTTCCTCTTCGAGGTAAATATCGCCATGATTCCTCTTTCTCGTGAAAATCATCATCTTCGTGCCCAATGTGTGAATTCAGTATGCATTAACATCTTTTTGTTTAGCCTTTTTAGTAAAGGACCTCTTACTTTGGCACTCATATTCGCTTTTTCATGGGTATTGATGATATTGATATCAATCAAAGACCGAATACGAATGTCAAATTTTGAGCTACTTACATAAAAAAAGGATAAACGAAAAAGAAGTAGGTCCATATTGGATTCATATATTGGGCACGAAAATGAACATGTTCACGAGATAGAGGAATCATGGAGATATCTACCTCGAAGAGAAAACGGGCTTCAGATGTCGTTTATGTGCAGCTATTAAACTTTATAGCAGATATGTGATTATGTATTTGTAGTTAACTTATGCGGTATTATGGTATGTAGATACAGGAGCTGACTTGAAAAACAAAGAAAAAGGAAACGGTTCAATGGAAACTGATACCACAGCTGCTCTTTCTAACCTACATAATAGGGTGGAAAAGCTTGAAAGGGAATTCTAACATTTCAAACAGAGACTATTGCAGGGAGGTTAGTATAATAACTTTTAACCTATAATAATTTTGTATATGAATGTTTTATTGTTTTGAGTATCTGGGTGGCTGTTAGTATCTGAATTTATTAAAATTTGTCTTGTAATTTACAGATGTTATCATCATTGATTCCTCTGAAAGCTCTAAAGAAGATACGCTATCATCAGATGAAAGCTTTGAAAGCTCTGAGGAAGATTTGTTGTCATTAGATGAAAGCTTTGATCATGTAAACACTAAAGACTTCCAGCACCCATTTCATGATGACCAGGATGAACCTTCCAAGTATTCCAGCACCTCTACAGATGATTGTAGTTCAGACGATACTTGGGGAGAGACTAATTAACCGTCTAAGAAGAAAGGCAAAGCTATTGGCTCATCCAGTTAAACTGCAGGCAAGGCGAGTGGATCATCCAAACAGATAGTCAGTCCAAGGGTTAGCAAGGGATGTACACCAAAAGTAGAGGCATATTCTCGGTCTCCATTTTCTACAACAGAAAGGCCCCCGCCTATCAGAAATGCAATCATTTGGCTTTTAAGTTTTTGCTATTACATCTGCAATTATTTTTTAGTTGGATAGAAAGTTGTTAGGCTCTTGCCTTATTCTTCTGAGCATATGTTTGTAACAATACTACTAGGCCATTCTTCACTCAAAACTAAGCTAATATTGAGTATTTTTTGAAAAGCTGCTTGTTTCAGCTTATTTTGTTTTTAATCATTATCTAGTCAAGCACAAGTTAAGATTTTTTTATCTTTTTAATCTATTTCACTAGTCCTCCCAAATATTTATTCCAATTTGTGTCTAATTTCCCATAAACAACTAATTTGTTCAAACAATATGCTTAAATATTAATCAAACTAAAAATGAAAAGTTTGAAATGACTGAAGTAAAATAAAAATAAGACAAGGTGAAAACTGATCAAACATAAATTCAATTCAATAATACTAAAGGATTACAGGTTTTAAATAAAAACAAACATTTTGTTTCTCTAACTAATCAAACTTTGGAGATTTTTCAGGATCAATAGCCAAATGAAGTTCATCGTAATCTAAAGCCTCTTTGAACTCGTCTTCGTCTTCTTCAATTTCATGCTCAGAAAAATAAACATCATCATCAATGATTTGACCTTCTTCCTCCAGTTTCCTCTTATACGCTTCCTCCCTCTGTCGCTGTTCCTCTTGCCTCCTTCTAAAGGAAGCAACTTCCTCCCTCTCGCGTTGTTCTTGCTCTTGTTGCCTCCTTCTTAAGGAAGCAGCTTTCTCCCTCTGGCATTGTTGTTCAAGTCGGGCATTCTCTTCGTCTTCCAGCTTCCATTGTCGATGTTCGTAAGCTTCCTCAACATAGCAATCGTACTCTTCATATGGATCATTGTAAGGACAATCAATAGGGAACTCTCCATCTGCATTAGCTTTTACTTTGGGCACCACACAAGGTTTCCTGAAAAGAACATATAAGATTATTGGTACTAAATGATAACAAAGATACAATGTTAATAAAATAAATAATGATACAAACTTGTTAGGAACTACACTGGTATCTTCAAAGCAGTAGAAAATGTTCTTTTCATTACTTAATCCTTGTTTATATAACCAAGGATGGAATACAAAGAGTAAGCAGCCTACATGCCAACATCTAATGCATATTCATGCATGTAATTAATTTCTGTGAAGTTCCAAGAATTAGCATTCTCATTAGGCGTGTAGAAAGTGTATGCTTTCTGTGTTTTTAGGGTTTATTGTGTTTTAAAAAAATAGCAAAAAACAAGGTCTAGGACTCGAACCCTAGACCTTTCATTCAAACACTAACACACTTAACCAGTTAGCCACATGAACATATTTGGTTCTAAATATGTGACTAATATTAACATTAGTGAAATTTGAGATTACATTTGGTTATAAACATTTGTCACATGAATATTTTACTGTGTGACATTTTCAATGTGTTGGTCATAGATAATCCCATTATAATGTGACCATAAGTATAATTTAGATACACATTTCTCAAATGTTGTGACTATTGGCAAACATATAGTCAGATAATTGTTTGACGATTTAATATGATCATGTATTATATTTGATCATAGTCTTCAAGTAATTGTAAAATATTTGTCACATTTAAATAAATATAGTGGCAAATGTTTCAATACCTACTTTCAATTTGCCACACACACAAAATTCATGTGTGGTTAACATTTAACAAAATATACCAGTCACATTAAAATAATGTGTGTGACAACCTTGTTTATCAATTTGTCACTTGTAAAATAAGTCTATGTGACCATACATGATTTTTGGTCACATTCAATGTGTGTATGATAAATATTTGTCACACATGTATACGTATAATGTGACTACTACTTGAACCAGACTTTGATTCGGTAACACTCTCAAATTATTAAGTGACTAACGACTCATCTAAAAAGCATTTGTTAGCCCTAGTCAGGTAAATATTCATATGCGTGACAAACAAAATACGAAATGGTCATACAAACTGACTTCAAGTGTGACTGTTTGTTTATGACTGGCGAATTCAGTCACACAAAAAAATCATTTGTGACTACACGAAATTCGATATGTATGACCGAAACCCATTTTTGTACTAGTGTTGGCTCAGCTTATACACGCTCCCTTTGACCAAGACTCATTCATTCAACTTTCGAGACACTTTTTGGAAAAACACACACACACCTAACTCTCTCTCTCTCTCTCTCAAACAACTCTTAAACCCTACTCCCAAATCATCCAAATCATTAGAACCATACGTTAAGAAATGTAAACGTTTGGTTCTTATTTAGTGTAGTTTATTGTTTTTTATGTTGTTCTTGATGTATTTGAGATAGCATCTATTTTAGGACTATCTGCTTTCTTATGTATGTAGAGTAGCATCCGATAGGGGACTACTCATTCTAATGGTTTAAGGTTCAGTAATATCTTGTTGGTTTTTAGTTTTTAAAATTTTTACATGGTATCAGAGCTATTGGCTCTATTCTTGGGTAAGTCTTTTCTAAATATTGGTGAATTGGGTTTTTAATTATGCATATCTTGAAGATCTGCATGTTAATTTGTGTTTTTAAAAAATTAGGGTTTCAAATTTTTTTTGGATCTTTTTCAATTCGAGGCTTGGGTATTGTTTTTGAGGTTTGTAGTCGGTTATTAACAGTGTTAATTAACCTTTTCTTGGTTTATTTTCGAAAAAACCTAAAATCAGAAATTGGGGTTTTTCTTTGGTAAGTTTGGATTCTTATTAGTGTTAATAAACTTATTCTTGGTTTATTTTTGGAAAACCCTAAAATCAGAAATTGGGGTTTTTCTATGGTAAGTTGGATATTTATTCATTTGTTGGTTTCTTGCTTATTGGTGGTTGGATCTACTCTGCTCGTGTAAAATTTGTGAGTTTTCTTGAAATTTTGAATTAGGGTTTCTGAAACCCTAATTTGGTACTTTTGGGGGTTTTTTGTTCTTGAAGCTGGTTACTGTTTTTGGTTCAATATTAGGGTTTGTGAAACCCTAATTAATAATATTTTGAGGCTTTTGTTACTGGTTGTGCTTTGTTCATCTCTACTACGTCTGTCTCTTGACTAAGTGAATCAAGAGCACAAGTAGTCCATTGCTTCCGCCTTTTGAGCACTGTAATTTGCTTGTTTCTCTTTGGGATCATTTATCTAGTCTAAGTGGGTGCAAACGGGTTCGGTTAACACCTTGACCCTCCAGCTTGACTGGTGTGGATACTTGCTCTGGCCAACCCCAATTCACTAGACTAGTATTGGTGGTTTTGAGACTCAAGTTTCTCTTTCCTTATCCTCCTACTTGTTTACTTTATCTGTTTTGTGTTTTATTTATCCGTTGTTTTCCTGCTTATCTGTTTTGTGCTTTTTTGGTTGCTATTATGACTACTCCTAGTCCTGATTTGATTAGTTCTTTAGATGCTGGTAACCCTTTGCATTTGCAGCCCAATGATAATAACATTGGGAGTTTAGTTAACATTAAAGTTATTGGGTGTGAAAACTATATACTCTGGGCTAATGCTGTTAAGATTGCTTTGCAAGCTATAAATAAAATGGGATTTGTTGATGGTAGTTGTGTTAAGACTGCTTATGCTAGCAGTGTACCTCTTTCCAATCAATGGGATAGGTGCAATGTTGTTGTTTTATCTTGGTTGTTAGGATGTATTTCTGAGGATTTGTATTTAAGTCAAGTTTACTCTGAAAATGCTGCTGAAGTGTGGAATGAACTTAAAGATACTTATGACAAACTTGATGGCTCTATTTGAGTTAACTGGATATCCTCCGGGGTATAAAAAGAACTCTAATGTGAGTAACAATAGAGTTCCTTTTAAAGTTAACAATCGGGTTGGTTCTAGTAACAATGTTGATACTCAGACCTCCAATAGTGCTTTACCTTTTTCAAATGGTCAAATTGCCAAAATCATAAGTTTAATTGGTGAAAAAGAAAACTCTGGTGTTCAAGATAATATGGCAGGTAATAATTTCAGTTTTTTTTAATGGGAACGTTTTTTTCAACAATCACTTTAACAAGTTTTTTTGTGCCAATATTAAACTTTATGGGTTCAAGGTTAATTTTGGATGGATTATTGATTCAGGGGCTAATCAACACATTACTAATTCTACTGAAAACATGACTAATATTGTTGACATTTCCGATTTAAACATCACTATTGGTCATCCTAATGGGACTACTACTAATATTAATTGTGTTGGTAATCTGAAACTTACCAATAATGTAGTCTTATTTGACGTGTTGGTAATACCTGAATATATTGTTAGCCTGTTGTTTGTCAACAAATTAATCAAATATAGTAAGTTGCATGTTGGTTTTAATGAACATGATTGTGTTATTTAGGATTTGAAAAAGGAAAATACTCTGGGGATTGGTAATGAGTGCGATGGTCTGTACTTGTTTGATTTTGAATGTAAGTTACCTGATAATAGAAGTAACTTGTCTGCTATCTGTTTTCATGCCTCTAAGAATGTTTGGCACAATTGACTTGGTCATCCATCTAACAATGTGTTGAAAATTTTAAAAGACTCTCATAATATCACTAAACCTGAGCACATTAGTCCTTGTGAGATTTGTCACTACTCTAAGCAAACCATAGAACCTTTTCCATTGAGTGACCATAAGTCTGAAATGGTTGGTAATCTTATCCACCTAGACTTGTGGGGACCCTATCAGGTTACCTCAAAGGAAGGGTTCATGTATTTTCTTATCATTGTTGATGATTTTTCTAGGGTTGTGTAGGTTTACTTGATAAAATCTAATGATGAAGTGTTTAACTATGTTGTTGATTTTGTTAATCTTATACTGAACCAATTTCAAAAAAGGGTGAAAATTATAAGATCTAACAGTGGAACTGAATTCATAAATAGTAAGATGGATAGTTTTTTAAGAGATAAAGGAAGTGTACACCAAACGTCTTGTGCTTACACCCTCAGCAAAACGACATTGCTGAGAGGAAGCACAGACATCTTCTTAATGTGGTTAGAACTCTTTTATTTCAAAGTGGCATTCCCTTGTCTTTTTGGACTGATTGTGTCTTAACTGCTACCTACTTGATTAACAGGCTTCCATCATCTGTTCTTGCTGGTAAATCCCCCTTTAGTATGCTTTATGGTAGAGAACCATCCCTTTCCTACCTTCGATGTTTTGGGTGTTTGTGTTTTGCTAATACTTTAAATGTTCATGATAAGTTTTTTCCTAATTCTGAAAAATGCATTTTGATTGGGTACTCTAGTACCAAAAAGGCTTACAAAGTTTTGAGTTTAGAAAATAGAAGTTATTTAATTTCTAGAGACGTTAAATTTTATGAAAGTGTTTTTCCTTACAAAATGAATTCGGGTAATAAAGTTTTAAATAAAGTTGTTAATAATAAAACCTTTTTTGATTATGTTGAGTCTGAACACCAAGATGTTGAAAGTCCCGATGATGATGGAAGGGGACCATCTAATGATGCAGGACCGGTAATTGTGGATCATTCCTCAACTGATACTACAGAGCAGCAGCCAGTTGGGAATGATGACCATACTGCATCATCCATGAATGATATTACATCTATTTCTGAGGGCAATTTTCAAAACAACAACAATGTTCCTACCTTCAATTCCAACAATAGGAAAGATGATGATAGTCCTCTGATTAGTCCTAGAAGGTCTAATAGGGTTCCTAAGCTTCATGAAAAGCTAAATGACTTTGTTATGGACAACAAAGTCAAGTATGGGCTGCATAAATATGCTAACCATACCAAACTGTCTGAAATTAATAGATGCTTTATCTCTAATTTAAATAGGACTGCTGAACCTACTTGCTTTTATGATGCTGTTAAGGATGTTAATTGGATTCATGCTATGAACAATGAGATGGAAGCCCTTTATTTAAATGACACATGGACTCTTACCACTCTGCCCATTAACAGAAAAGCTATACATTCTAAATGGGTTTACAAAATCAAATATAAACCTGATGGTGAAATTGAAAGATATAAAGCTAGGTTAGTGGCAAAAGGTTGTGGGCAGAGAGAGGGGATAGATTATGATTGAAATTTTCAGTCCCGTAGTTAAGATGAGTACTATTAGATGTGTTTTGAACTTTGTTGTGCAAAATACTTGGAGTATTTTTCAAATGGACATCAATAATGCTTTCTTATATGGGGACTTAAGTGAAGATGTGTATATGATTCCTCCTCATGATTTTTTTGATAAAAATGAAAAAAGAGTTTGCATATTAAAAAAGGCTCTTTATGGTTTAAAACAGGCACCTAGACAGTGGAACATAAAACTGGTTCAATTTCTCAACAATGCTGGTTTTTTGCAAAGTAAAAATGATCATTCATTGTTCACAAAGAACAAAGATGGAATTCTTGTTGTGGTGCTTGTTTATGTTGATGATATCATTGTTACTGGAAACAGTGAAAATGAAATTGATAAGTTTAAAAGATTGCTTAATTAAAGTTTCAAAATCAAAGACTTGGGTGAATTGAAGTACTTTCTAGGAATAGAAGTGTTGAAAATTAACAATGGTATATGTTTAAACCAAAGGAAGTATTGTATTGAATTACTTCATGAATATGGTTTACTTGGATGCAAACCTGTTTGTACCCCTATGACTGAGAATGGGATTCTTGCCCATAAAGAAAGTGTTGGTGATAAGTTTCTTATCAATATCACCAGGTATCAAAAGATTGTTGGAAAAATGATTTATCTTTGCAATACTAGGCCCGACACATCTTATTCTGTTCATTGCCTCAGTCAACATATGCATGCCCCTCTTCAGTCTCATTTTAAGGCTGCTCTTAGGGTGTTAAGATACTTGAAAAATGCTCCTGGTGCTGGTTTAACTTACACTAGGTCAAATTCCAATACTATTAAGGTTTTCTCTGATTCTGATTGGGCTAAATGTAAGATGAACAGAAGATCAGTTTCTGGTTATTGTGTTTTTAGATGCAATAATCTTGTTTCTTGGAAAAATAAAAAGCAGGACACCTTATCCAGATCCTTTGCTGAGGATGAATACAGGTCCATGGCATCTGCTGTTTGTGAAGTGTAGAACTTAATCACACGACTAACCAAACATGAATAACATGATGAAGATTAAACCAAAAAAAGAAAGATTAGATTAAGATGAAGAATAAAAGAAAAATACAAAGAGTTTGTGTTTTCCTAGTGAGAGAAAGTAAACACCTTTCTCTCTCTAAAAAAATAAAAAATGAAAAGCACACACACAAATGAGGTAGTGTAGGCCTTTTATACTAAGTAAGAAATATTTAGGAGGCCTTCCTCATTTGTGTGTTCGGGACTAAATCCCGTTACATAAACAATAATAACTAAAAACTCTCGACATCATTAAATAATATTTTCACGAGCTTCACAACGATATGTTATATGACAATCACTTTAATTACTTCTAACAAACTCCCCCTAAGGGGTGGTCATGTAATATGTGACTTCACTTCTTTGTTGTTGTAGACTTCGAAACTCGATGACTTGAGAGTTTCTTCATAGTTCCTTTCATGACTTGTGATCTTGGATCTTTGATCTTTGCCTTGACTTGATCTTGAAACTTTGCCAGCTTGTGTTCTTGTGTCTTTCCCCACATACTCATGTTTTGTGTTGACTTTAAAGCTTGTTAACAATCTCCCTTGATCAACAGAGTAGCGGAAGTCTTTGTCTTTAGATGTACTTGAACTTTCTTCATTTACACGAGCATGTGGTCTTGAATTACGACTCTTGAGGTTACGCCACCGTTTGCTTTCCTCCGGTTTCCCGTTATACAGTAAGAATACTGTACCTGTGATTAGGTAAGTTAAAAGAACTTCCTTGACAGGGTTTCCGGCTGTGGTAGCCGTTCTCAATACTTGAATATATCAAAAGATAATTCAAAGTAAGGAGTGAATCATGGAGTTCCATTCTGCTGATTAAGTCATCAATTCAATTTCCTAGAACAAGTTTGAATCAATTAAGAATCAAACCATTGTTGCTTTCCAGTTGACACAAGTTTGATTCATTTAGAATCTCACAAGTTACCTACCGCAGTGCTGCTTGATGATGACACTGGAAGGATTTCCATTCGTCACTGTAAATACTAATAAGTATTACTCTGAATGTTCTGGCAAGATCATAAAGATATTGCGTAGATACCTGGAACGAGTTTGAATCAAAACAGAATCAAACCACTGTTGCTTTCCAGTTAGCATATGTTTAATTCAAGTGAATCTTACATATGACCTGCCATAGTGCTGTTTGATGTTAACACTGGAAGGATTTCCATTCATCATTGTGAATACTAGAGAGTATCACTCTGAATGTTCTATCAATACCACAAGGATAGAGCGTAGGACTCTGTAAATTATCGCTTGTGTTCTAATGATGAACAACAATTGATATATCGAATAAGTGTCCTAATGAGATTTTATGATGAATCTCGTTGGCTCTAGACTCTATAAGTGCACGTTTATTTGGTGATCGGAGGCTGGAGCAGACTTCCACCTTTTCAATTCTACTATCTCGGAGTGAGAAAGTTGAGAGAAATGAGTTGAACTCCGTGACAATAAAACAAACTTCTTTTGAGAGAAGCTTGAGTAGGCTGGGAAGGGTTGTGCTTTGCATCACTGGGTCCATGATGCTTTGTCTTCAATACCAGAAATCAACAACGTGATTCTAATAGTAGATGTATTGACCCAATTTCTGCCTAAGTTGTGTGGAGATCTTCTTTCTTTACACCCTTTATCCTTACATTTCTTTTTCATTCTTCAACCCCTTCAATGCTTACCAAGACGTCATAACTAGCACTTTGTTGTGATTGTTCCAGTGCTAGCTTAAGTCATTAGTCAGCATTTTTCCCGTACACTCAACTACTCCATCTTTCCTAAGGACTTCTAAATTCTAATGGATTGTCCCTAAGAAGATCCCTCCGGTTCTGGTTGGATCATAGGACGAATACCTAACCACCTTTTGACACCAATACCGTCGTGAATTAATGTGTTGAAGGGTATAAATATCGTAACCAAAAAAACCTATTGAAAAGACAGTCAAGGTGTTGATGAAATCAATGTTTACACATTGAAAGTTTTCTATATCACCAAAACACTACCCCTACATATGTGCATCATAAAGGAAAGATTTTTGCAAATACTAGGAAGAGAAAGCACTTATATCAAAGATGTTATCCAAGATGAGATAGTTTGAACACATTTTATCACTATTCTCCCCCTCAAAAATTACATGAAATTGAAATTTTTGTGTAACTAGTGATAAAACATGGAGGGAATAATGTGTCATGAAAAGTTGGAACAATGTTTATGAAATCATTATACTCCCCCTCGAAAAGAGAGTCTAATTAAAATAGGGGAGTACATGAGCACATAGTTTTGAAATACTTTTAAAAATTAGGCTCAAAAGTCCGCGAAAATTTTTGTGTTCATGAGCTTAAAACTTTGAATGTTTTGATATAAGCTCATGACCGAGAAAAGCGAATTTCTCGTTGTTGAGGATAAGTCAAAAACTTTCCTTTATTTAGGGACCGGGTTATAGTCTGACATGTGACTATAAGCCATTATTAGAATAAAATAGAAAAGACATGTTTTGAAAATATCTGAACTCTTATTCGAACTTTATGTATGTACCCGTGTCGTTATTGAGCGACATTTCTAAGTGCGTCCATATTATCGATGCTGAGTGACATGTCGGAGAAGAATATTTTTGATATTTTTGAAAGATTTTCTCATTTTTTATTTTGTTTTTATAGGTTTTATATTTTTGTATTTTGATTTTCTGATAGATATATACAAGGTTACTGCGAATGTGCAAGACGTGCAAGTTCATGTGGGGCGAAACTACGCATACCAAGTCGACTAACCAAGAATTCAAATCTATCTTGAGAAAGCGCTTTGGTGTATATGTCGGCTAGTTGGTAGTCCGTCTTGACAAATTACAGTTCGATCGTTCCTCTTTCCACATGCTCCTTTATGAAATGGAATTGGACAGCAATGTGCTTGGTCTTGGAGTGTTGTACCGGGTTGCAGGATATGGCTATGGCTGATTGTGAATCACAATAGATAGGAACTTTGTTAAAGTGAAAGCCATAATCCGTGAGTTGTGTTCTCATCCAAAGGACTTGAGCGCTACACACGAATAGAGAGACATATTCTGATTCCGCGGTGGACAATGCCGTGCAAACTTGTTTTCTTGAGGACCAGCTCACTAGCTTCTCGCCTAATAATTGGGCTCCACCGGAAGTACTCTTGAATGTATCATGACACCCTGCATGGTCGGCATCTGAAAAACCAGTTCGATTAAAACCAGAATCCTTCGTATACCAGAGACCCATATGAATGGTTCCCCGGAGATAACGAAAGATCCTTTAAACCTCCTTGAGGTGCTTCTGGGTTGGCTTATCCTGGTATCGAGCACATAAACATGTAGCATGCACAATGTCCGGTCTACTTGAGGTTAAGTACATAAGGGACCCGATCATACTTCGTTATTTTGTAGCGTCTACAAATGTCCCTTTCTTATCCAAATCAAGCTTGTGTTTAGTGTCCATTGGAGTACCAATAGGATCACAGTTTTCTATACCAAATTTTGTTAGAATCTCAAGCACATACTTAGACTGATTGCTGAAAATACCACGGGGGGATTGGTGAACTTGGAGACAAAAAAAACGTCATTTCCCCCATCATGGACATTTCGAATCGACTTTTCATAAGGTCGGTAAATATTATGGAATATTTTGGGTTAGTAGAACCAAATATAATATCTTCTACATAGACCTGAGCCACCAAGATGTCGTTGCCGTAGTGCTTGATAAACAACGTTGGATCAATGGTTCCTTTGCTGAAGTGATTTTGGAAAAGAAATGATGATAATTCGTCGTACCATGCCCTTAGTGCTTGTTTCAAACCATAAATTGCCTTTTTCAACCCTTAGACATGGCTTGGATGTTCGGTGTTGATGAAACCTTCTGGTTGACATACGTACACATCTTCTTTTAACGGCCCATTCAAGAAATCCGTCTTCACGTCCATTTGATACAAAGTGAACGATTTGTGTGCAGCGTATGCCAAGAAAATCCTAATAGCTTCCATCCGAGCAACCGGGGCGAAGGATTCTACGAAATCAATTCCCTCCTTTTGTTTATAACCTCTCACAACTAACCGAGTCTTGTTCCTAATGACCGTTTGCTCTTCATCCATCTTGTTTTTAAATAACCATTTCAGGGTAAGGGGATCGATATTGTCCGGGCGTGGTACTAACTCCCATACATCAAGCCGGATGAACTGATTGAGCTCTTCTTGCATAGACTCAATCCATGATGCATCGGTCATTGCTTCTTTAACACTTGCTGGTTCCATTGTGCTGACTAATAGTGCATAGATATACATATCACTGTCAGTACGCAACTGATTCGTGTTGAAACTAGTCGTGAGAGATTGCCAATCACTTGAACCAAAGGATGATTCTTAGTCCATTTGTGTTCATGTGGAAATGTGGTATGAGAAACTTTATGCGAGCTCGAAGGATTCACATATGGTGTTGAAGGCTGAGTAGTACTTGTGGAAGTCGCAAATGGATTAACAAACTCATGTTCGTTGAGCATCACATTGTTTGCATTTTTAGCAACTATTTCCTTCTGAAGAAGAACATGATTAGGAATTAGCTGAGAATGTTGTTGAGTTGCGTCAGCAGTCGGAGAAGTGGTTGGAATGTTTGGAGTCAATATGGTTGAGGTTGACGTAGATGGTGTAAAAACGGATGCCGTTGGTGTAGATGCAATTGGAGGTTCTGGAACTACCGTAGCAGGTGCAACCGGGGCATTTTGAGGAACACCAAATGACAAAGGACCCTCCATATATTCATCATAAATAGGTCCAAATAAAACTTCCAAGTCACGTTCTGAAGGTTGTAACGAGGAGATTGCTGACGGCACAAATTGAAGCGCGAGTCCTGAACTTACGTGTCCAGAAGTCTGACCTTGAAGATCGGGATGTGAACTTATATGTTGAGAGGCCATACCCGAGAGTTCATCAAAGGTAACATTCATAGTCTCCATTACCTTTCTTGTCCTTCGATTATAAACCCTGTAAGCACAAGCAGTTGAAGAATAACCAATGAAAAAGCCAATATCACCTTTAGGTTCAAGTTTACCGATATCTTCACGATCATTCTTCGAATAACATAATGCACCGAAGACATGTAGAAATGAAATATCCGGTTTTCTTCCATTAATGATCTCATAAGGTGTTTTGTTGAATCGGGTGTGAATAATGGAGCGGTTTTGAGTATAACATGCAGTTACTATAGCGTCGACCCAAAGGAATAACGGTGCACTAGAGAAGAGAAGCATCGTCCGAGCAGCTTCAACTAACGTACGATTCCTCCGTTCCACAACTCCATTCTACTCTGGAGTTCTTACAGCCGAAGTTTGATGAGAAATCCCAACTTCTTCAAAATAAGCTTTCAGTTGCTGATTGGTGAATTTTGTGCCGTTATCCGTTCTCATAATAATGACAGGGGCTTGTAGTAGAACTGATGTTTTCTTCAAGAAGTTAATAATTACACCAAGGGCTTCATCTTTTGATGTAATAAAATGAACCCATGTGTAACGAGAATAATCATCCACAATCACTAGGACATACCGCTTTCCATTAATGCTTTTGATTCTCATTGGGCCACACAAATCCATATGAAGGAGATGCAACCTATTCGTCTAATTTGGAACAGGTTTGGGTTTGTGAGGCTTCTTCTTGCTTTTACCTTGCTCACATG
Source organism: Glebionis coronaria (assembly GCA_025667525.1). NCBI lineage: Eukaryota > Viridiplantae > Streptophyta > Magnoliopsida > Asterales > Asteraceae > Glebionis > Glebionis coronaria. The sequence continues at coordinate 551,010,104 of CM046876.1, forward strand.
ATGGACAAAGATGGTCTTTAGTATATTTGAACTTTGGAAGACCGGTAACGAGATCATCTTTTGCAAGTTGGGTGATGGCATCAAAATTGGGATGAGATAACCTTTGATGCCATAACCATGACTTTGTTGAAGTGGCCCGGGCTATGAGACAAATTAGAGATGCAGCAGACATTTGAAAAAAATCAATGGTGTAAAGGTTGGTAGTACGATTTCCTTTCAGCAGATCAATTCCTTCAAGATCCCTAACAAAGTATGTATGACTTCTGAAGGCTACCTCCAAATCTCAATCACATAATTTCCCAACCGAGAACAAATTATGTCCCAAGCCATCAACAAAAGCTACTCTGGTGATGATTATATTTCCCCAATAAAGATCACCACAACCTAAAATTATAGCAACATGATCATTTCCAAATCGAACAGTTCCCATAAAACGCCATACAAAGTTCTTGAGAAGGCTTTGATTCCCAGTCATATGTTTGGAACAGCCCGAGTCCACGCACCAGAGACAAATCTCAACAGCCTGCCAATGATAAGAGAAGAAAAAATTTTGGCAGCCGATGAAATAGGTTCCTGTAGGGTTAGATGATAATTAAGCCTTATCACATACCGACATTTAACTGTCAGTATGAGAACTACTAATGTCGATAATTTGGCCATTACAGTCAAAATTTCTACCAGTAGGCAACCATTTAGAGGTGAATCTAGGGTTATTAGGCTTAGCAAGACTTTCTGTGGACCCTACGTGCGTACTTTTTGGAACATACATTTTAGCCTTAGGAGTGCTATGTTTTTCACTGATTGAGAGCTTGTCAATTCGAGTGTAACCACCATAATTCAAACCATTCATAGTCAAACCAAAAACATCATGACTAAAAGTAAAGAAACATTTATTACATTTAGCACAAATAACTTCAGATTTTTCATTCCGAATAGCAAGTTTAAAGTCATTACATTCAGAAGAATTAAGGTTCTAATTATGAATAAAAAACGGTAAATTCCTACGGTGTTCTTCTACTTCCACATTATTAGCCTTGGGACGACTACTTCTAGAGGCAAAAGGGACCCTATCGTTCCTTGTATTGCTCGTAGGCTGTGGCCTTCTGCTCTTAGTGTAGTTGTTCATTCATGTAGAAAAAGACACACGCTTGTTAGAATTAGCATTTTTTAAATCAATGACTTGTGGTTGAGCGATAGTGGTCGGTTTTGTCCTAACGCTTGCTTTACGTTGGTTGCTAGGCACAGAGATATCTACCCTAGTTTGAGAGGAAGGTCTAACGCGAAATATTCCTGGGGCAATAACAATAGCTTTCATTCCAGCAAACCTTGGGAAACGGTGTTACAACAATACGAGTGGGTCCCGAGGTTGCTGGTTTCTGGATCATCGTATCTACAATCGAGCTAGGCTCAGAAGTATTATCTTTTAATAAGGCCTTTAACTTACAATTCTCACATATTTTATCAATAAGTTTCTAGACTTACTTTGTTCAACAGCCCGCTTATATGAAACAACAACAGATTCTAAATCTGCAATCTTAGCCTTAAGCTTCTGAGCATTTCCATCACTAGCACACTCTAACCCTGAAGAGGCCAAGTTCTTTTCCTTAATCCTTCCTAACTGAGCCTGCAACCGTGCGATAGTTTGTTGCATTTCATTGTAGGCTTTATCATACGAAAGTTTGGCATATTTGCATTTATCACATTTTTTGAAAAATTTATTCTAAAGATCGGTAAATTCTTTTTCCTTTTTAATGACAATAGATTCAATTTTCTCTTTCGTACGATCAAGCTCAGTTTGGAGGGTTTCGTGATTCGACACAGAGGTATCTAACGCAACGGGGCTACTATCAACACTATCAGGTGCTTTAGAGAGACGTTCAAGATCGTTTTCCAAAATTTTGATTTTATCAAGAGATTCATCAGCCTCCTTCGCCAAAGATTTAAAGTCTTTAACAAAGTTGGCTAATTCTTTTAGAAAAGCGTTTTCCAAATTGCTTATCCGAGCATCAACTTGATTAATAATGGGGTTAATATCATTTTGAAGAATTTTATGGACCTCAATCTGAACATGTGATGTAAAATTTCCTCCAGTGATTTTGGGATTAACAACACATTTAAGTATGAAAAAGTTATCTTTTAGCTCGTTTAGAAATCGGCATGTGATACTCGGTTTAGGAGGGTCATGAGACAATTCCTCACTTGGTAGAAAAAGCATTTCAGTACTCGTTTTAGACCGAACAAAAACTGTTGGAGGATTAACTTTCGGATAATAAACGGGTGTGACTTCTTTATTAAGCTTTTGCATTCTTAAACGACTCTCTTCGGCAAGCTCAAGGGTTTCCTCAGAATCAGGCACACTAGGGGGATCATGCTCACCAGACAAGAGCACACTACCATTATATAGAGTTTGATTTGTGGCCTGAACTTGCTTAAGGTATCCGAGATTAGGAGGAAGAGGACAACCTAAAGCCAATTTGTATCGAGTGTAATTTATCTCATTTACTTTTGGTGCGAGCATATTTATCGTCTACATAGTTTGGCCACGTTTTACCAAAAGGTTTTCTAATTCTCTAATCCTATCCTGAGCTTTGCAAAAATCCTCAAGAAGCCCATCTTCTCGAATTTTGAAATCATGTTTCAGCTTTTTTCGTTCTTCTTTTAAATCCAAAATAATAGATTTTTCAGTTGAAACCTGTTTATTAAGAGAGGTGATTTCATCATTCAATTCGCTTATCTTTTTAGCACTACTTAAGTGTAAGGCAGATAATTTCTTTGTCGACGTATAGTCTGCAGTCGGCCCGGCCCGACAGGCCCGCGGCCCACACATACCTAACTTACCCTTTAAGAAACTCTAGTACTATAAATACAAGGGTAGGGGTCTCATTCTACATCAGGTTATCTCTCTAAACCACACTTCTTTACAATATATCGACCAAATACTAACTTGACCGTCGGAGGTGGACCCCGGGGCTCCGGCCTCGGGTCCACGTCTAAGCAGTTTACCTTTGTTTGCAGCATTACTCAGGACCCGGGAAGACGATGAACGGCCTAGGAGAGTCGTCAGACTGGCCTAACCGAATTATGCTCCAACAAGTTAGCGCCATCCGTAGGACCCAAGGCAAAACTATGTTTCGTGTTCTCGTATGACCAAAAAATAAAAGTCAATGTCGAAAAAGGTAACTGCTAATCCTTCGTATTATTGCTTTTACTTCGGTATGATCTGCCATGCGATTTACTACAATTTTTTCATGCGTAAAAAATAAAAAGGTTATCGTACGTTTAACTTACTATTTTGCATAATCAAGATATCTTCATCATGCATACGCCATGTGCGCAGAAAACAAAAGAACCTATATTCTACGTTTTTAAAGGTATTGTTTAATAAAAAAATAGCTTTGACGAATGATTTCCTATGTTGTTTAGTTCCACTTGATGTTGTCTTTTTGAAGCATCTCGAATTAAGCTAGACAATACTAGTTGCAAATTCATACGTATAACATATCTTATTCGTATGGCCCGTCGGAAAGTTTGAAATCCAGTCCTTCTTATCTTGCATCTTGAATCCGTTTTTTTAAGATATCACATATATCTTACGAATTGGTAAGTCATATTATATTTTAAATTGTTAAAAGATATTATGTATATCTTGTTAGAATTGATAAACGTACTATATATATATATATATATATATATATATATATATATATATATATATATATATATATATATATATATATATATATATATATATATATATATATATATATATATATATATATATATATATATATATATATATATATATTTATATATCTTTCGGTAACAAGATATTACCAGTATTTTTAATTCAAAAGATAGTACGGAAAAATAAAGATTCATATAAAAAATCTGTAACAATAAAATCTTAATATATTTTTTGGTACTGATTATTGGCCGTTCTAAGTTGTCACGTCGGTTACCTCCATGCAAAGTTGTCATGCACCACAAATCAATATACGGAGTACTTCTTAGTTTTTGTTAACTCCATACTATTTTAATAGATACCAATTTTGCATTACATTTTTTTTAAAATACTGATTATGCGGGGCACCATAAAGACGCACCACACTTGATGTAAAATTTTCGAAATCACAAAATCTTTTATTTCCAGCATTTGTAAATCTTTGATTCCTTGTGATATTACTTCGTACAAAAGATATTAAGCAAATGTACATGATACATATTCTTTTGGTCAAAATAATTGATCGTGAATATTTCACGTATTAGTATAAATTATCTAAAATAATTTTTTAATAAATACATGCAAGTGGATCGGATCGCATTGGGTAACTCGTCTCTCGAGCTTTGATCATCTGCGCTAGTTCGTATGTCGGACATATTTTATTTTTTATCTGTGGTCGTGGTATCCATCCGTGATACTCCGCACGTTAGGATATATTTTATTTTTTATTTCTTTTTCGTGGTCATAGCATATCTAGCCGCGCTTCTCCGCGCGATTGAGCATTTTTTATTTTTCACTGCGGTCATGAGCCGCGCCCATGCGTACTAATTCACATGCTTGTTTATATTATTAAGTGATATTACACATATCTTTTAAATTAGTAAGAAATATGGCTTATCTTTTAAATTTGGCAAAGATATACTCATATATTTTTTAAAGAGATAGTATATTATCCATATCTTTTAAATAGGTGGTACGATATTACCTATAATTTCAAATTAATAAAAATATTACCTATATTTTTTATATTCAAAAAATCTTATTGATATTTTTCATATTAATAAAAGGTATTTGTTATCTTTTAAATTGGGAAATAGGTATTTTCTGAAAAAATATACTATCAATACTTTTTTTTATCAATACAAGATATTACATGTATCTTTTTAAATTGACAAGGATATATTACATATATCATTTGATTTGATTAAATATGTTTTTTATATATGTCCGACCCGACGTAGTAATATCGTGATTCACGGTCATGGCTCGTCCATCCGCACTCATCTGCACATTCAACAATTATTTTATTTTTTATTCGTGGTCATGGTATGTCCAGCCGTGCTCGTATGTATGTTCGGTTATATTTTATTTTTCATTGCGGTCATGAGCCGCGTCTTCCATATTAATCCGCATGTTCGGATATATTGTTTATATCAATAACGGATATTACACATATCATTTAAATTACTACAAGATAATCTTTAGGATATATTCCGATATTTTTTATTATATATATCTTTTAAATCGGTAAGGTATATTACATATATTTTTTAAATAATATGTTTATCATTCGCGGTCATGGTACGTCCATCCGTGCTAGTCCGTACACTCGGATATCTTCTGCCTACGGGCGTACATGTACTTATCGTTCCCAAGCAGAATAAGAGGATTGAGTGAACCTAATAATTCAACTTGTCGTGTAAGAGGGTTGCAAACCCAACGACCACGGATCATGTATCCTTATTAGACACCTTCCTATCAAGACGTTGTAGTAAGTTACGCAAACCACATGACTCATGATGAACTTGCAAAAAACACACTGTGCACGTCTAACAATATTTTGTCAAAACTTTGACCGTCCTTATGGTAATAGCGGTACGCATCACGTAATGGCATATCTCATCCCATAAGTTAGTTAAGATACGTCCTATACTATGTGACAATTCACGGTTATGGCAAGACCCATCCGTGTTGGTTCGCACGTTCGAACCCAATTTCTATCTTTTGTACGCATATATGGTACGTCCATTCACGTTGGTCCACGCGACCTTAATTTTTTGAATACTTGATTAAGTTTCATATTACTCATCGAGTATAGCACCATAAAACTTGGGGGGCTACAGGGTATAATAATACCGCTATTTCCGTGCATGACACGCAAATATCTTTGGATATATTCCTTTGCCGTAGAAGTCCGCCTTCTGTCGGTTTATTTCTTTGCCATTGAAGTATCTCTTCCATTGGCTTATTCCTTCGACGCGGAAGTACTTCTTCCGCGCGCTTATTAATTTGTTATGGGAGTATCTCTTCCATTTGGCTTATTGCTTCACCGCGGAAGTACTCCTTCCGCGCGTTTATTTCTGCGCTATGGAAGTATCTTTTCCATTGGCTTATTCCTTCGCCGCGGAAGTGCTTCTTCCGCACGCTTATTTATTTACAATGGAAGTATCTCTTCCATTTGGCTTATTGCTTCGCCGCGGAAGTACTCCTTCCGCACGTTTATTTCTGCGCCATGGAAGTATCTCTTCCATTGGTTTATTCCTTCGCCGCGGAAGTAATCCTTCCGCGCACTTATTCCTTTGCCATGGAAGTATCTCTTCCATTGGCTTATTCCTTCGCCGCGGAGGTACTCCTTCCGCGCGCTTATTCCTTTGCCATGGAAGTATCTCTTCCATTGGCTTATTCCTTCGCCGCGGAAGTACTCCTTCCGCGCGCTTGTTTCTGTGCCATGGAAGTATCTCTTCCATTGGCTTATTCCTTCACCGCGGAAGTAATCCTTCCGTACGCTTATTTCTACGCAATGAAAGTATTTCTTCCATCGGCTTATGCCTTTGCCACGAAAGTATCTCTTCCGTTGGCTTATTCATGCGCCGTGGAAGTATTCTTCCACGTGCTCGTTATCTTTCGCGTCATTATCATTCGTCGTGGAAGTACTCTTCCACGTACTCATTATCTTCGTCGTGGAAGTATCTCTTCCACGTGCTCATTATTTTCGCCATGGAAGTATCTCTTCCACGTGCTCATTATTTTCCCCGTGGAAGTATCTCTTCCACGTGCTTATTATATTTTCCGTGGAAGTATCTCTTCCACGTGCTCATTATTATTCGCCGTGGAAGTATCTCTTCCACGTGCTTATCATCATTCGCCGTGGAAGTATCTCTTCCACGTGCTCATTATCTTCGTCGTGGAAGTATCTCTTCCACGTGCTCATTATTTTCACCGTGGAAGTATCTCTTCCACGTGCTTATTATCTTCGCCGTGGAAGTATCTCTTCCACGTGCTCATTATTTTCGCCGTGGAGGTATCTCTTCCACGTGCTTATTATCTTCGCCGTGGAAGTATCTCTTCCACGTGCTCATTATTTTCGCCGTGGAAGTATCTCTTCCACGTGCTTATTATCTTTGCCGTGGAAGTATCTCTTCCACGTGCTCATTATTTTCACCGTGGAAGTATCTCTTCCACGTGCTTATTATCTTTGCCGTAGAAGTATCTCTTCCACGTGCTCATTATTTTCACCGTGGAAGTATCTCTTTAACGTGCTTATTATATTTGTCGTGAAGTTTCTCTTCCACGTGCTCATTATTTTCTCCGTGGAAGTATCTCTTCCACGTGCTTATTATCATTCGCCGTAGAAGTATCTCTTCCACGTGCTCATTACCTTCTCCGTGGAAGTATCTCTTCCACGTGCTCATTATTTTCGCCGTGGAAGTATCTCTTCCACGTGCTTATTATCTTCGCCGTGGAAGTATCTCTTCCATGTGCTCATTATTTTCGTCGTGGAAGTATCTCTTCCACGTGCTTATTATCTTCCCTGTGGAAGTATCTCTTCCACGTGCTCATTATTTTCGCCGTGGAAGTATCTCTTCCACGTGCTTATTATCTTTGCCGTAGAAGTATCTCTTCCACGTGCTCATTATTTTCGCCGTGGAAGTATCTCTTCCACGTGCTTATTATCTTTGCCGTGGAAGTATCTCTTCCACGCGCTCATTATTTTCGCCGTTGAAGTATCTCTTCCACGTGCTTATTATCTTTGCCGTGGAAGTATCTCTTCCGCGTGCTCATTATCTTCGCAGTGGAAGTACTCTTCCACGGCTTATTATCCTTCGCCATGGAAGTACTCCTTCTACTGGTGCATTGTTTTTTCTGTGGAAGTACTCTTCCACGCGCTCATTATATTCACTGTGGAAGCATTTCTTCCATGTGCTCATTTTCTTTTGTCGTGGATGTATTCTTCCACGGGCTCATTCTCCTTCGCCGTGGAAGTACTCTTCCACTGGCGCCTTATTTTAGCCGTGGAAGTATTCCTTCCATGGGCTCATTGTCTTCAAAATATTCGCATTATGTTGCATCATCAGTGGGTACAAGAAGTACGCCTTCAAAATATTCACAATGCAACATACGGGTTTTACTTCCACCTTCATAAAACCTTCTTGTCATCCTCACGTTCGTGATAAAAAAAGAATTAAACCTTGTCAAATGCCAGTGTCACCCCGGCTATAGAACATGTTTTCTTCTTACGGGGTCTTTACCGTCAAGTAACGGGAAACCAAGCATTTGAGCACAATCACCCGTCTTACGTATACGTGTTTTCCCATTTCTTTCGACGTGGATATTCTTACATGTAGTGGATATGGTGTAAAGTATAGTAACCTCAGTGACACCCTCGCATACTAGACTGGGGGACATGATGGCGTATAGTGGCTATGCTCACTATTCGCAATCCCAACCCATCATCTTTTTGCTAAAGGAAGCCCATTACGAGTGGGGCAATATGTTACGGATAACCCACGAGGATGTCCTAGCAACAAGTCGCACGCGGTTGTATAGTAAGCGCGATACATGAATAAGACTAGCATAACATTATCATATACCATATCATACTAGACTGGGGGACATGTCGACGTATAGTCTGAAGTCGGCCCGGCCCGACAGGCCCGCGGCCCACACATACCTAACTTACCATTCAAGAAACCCTAGTCCTATAAATACAAGGGTAGGGGTCTCATTCTACATCAGGTTATCTCTCTAAACCACACTTCTTTACAATATATCGACCGAATACTAACTTGACCGTCGGAGGTGGACCCCGGGGCTCCGGCCTCGGGTCCACGTCTAGCCGGTTTACCTTTGTTTGCAGCATTACTCAGGACACGGGAAGACGAAGAACGACCTAGGAGAGTCGTCAGACCGGCCTAACTGAATTATGCTCCAACATTCTTAGTTGTGCATTTTTCTTGATAAACCGATGTAGCATGAGCTTGTTCAAGATCTTTAATTTTAGCCTGATGAATTTCAAAACTTTTATTTAATTCCTTGTATCCCGCAAGCTCAGTGGTCAATTTGGCATTAGTTTCTCTAAACTTATTATTAATGTGGGTCCACTAGATGTGGATCTTGCAGCCTGTTAAGAACGGTGAACGACTTCTGTAATCACAAGTCTATTCACAGAGAGACTCTGGATAAATCACACAATTTAAGTGCGGAATACAAATATTATGAACAAGAAGAACAGAATAACTATAACGACTTGATCCTTTTCTAAGGATTTCTAATATTAATATAAACTAGAATAATGTTTGATGAAGGTGTGTTGAACCCTTCTGCCTAGGTTTCCTTTTATACTACAAGGAAACCCTAATACATCATTAAACCAAAACGTGTAAAACTGATATGCATATCCTTTCCTAACATATCTCATGCATATCCTAACAGAATACTCTTAAATAATAAAGTTTGACTTTCTATAAGACCAAGAGCACGTCTTGCTCCTACTACTACTAGGACAGGAGGAACTACATACCTCCTAGTCTACCTATTACAAATAACTATTCCAAAGGTCCTAACAATCCTCCCCTAAACTTGAATTTGACCTGTTAAGTTCAAGTTTCCTGGTAAATCGTGCAACATAGCTTGAGGATTGGAACAACAAATGAAACAACAGCATCATAACCATCAACATAAAGAACATAAAGACTGCTGCAACAAAGAACACCTAGAAGCTTCTTAAAAGCTTGAAACAAATCTGCATCCTGTTGAATCTTCACAGCAACATGAGCAGATTTTATGAGCCTTTACCAAGTAGCTGCTCGCTCATGGGCTAACCAGTCTTTATGGTGGAATAAGCATCACCCTGGGAGACCAGAACCCATCCCAACTCTTAGAATGTGAATAAATGGTGAGTGGGGGTACCCTGATGATTTTAGGCAAACCATCACAGCCGTCAACGGATTTGATATGTCTTTACCAGAAGCCGTACCCTTCTGGACTCGCCAACTATTAGCAATTAAGCATCGGTGAGCGAAAAACCCTATAACTTTGAGCAAGCTATTATAACTATCAACGGATTTGATAAAATCTTTACCAAGATCCGTACCCCATGGATTAGCCACTGTTTAGTCTAGGACCATGGCAAGTGAAAACCATCCAGTTTTGGGTAACCTGGCAACCATCAACGGATTTGACTATCACACCAGAGCCGTACCCTCATGGTGAATCAACTCTTTCTTGTCTGTGAGACATGGTGAGTTGAGTACCATTTGTTGTGTGGACCAGGTCCAACACCAGAAGTAACTCCAAACCAGCACAAATGGGAAACAGTCAAATGAAAAACCAATTTATGATGGAAAAGTATAACAGATAGTATATTATGTACAAGTGTGAAATCCATCATATGTTTAAAGTATAAGCAGATATTATATAAAAAGTATTATTTTTTTAACTATAATGTAAGTCACCAATCACTGTACAGATTGGTGAAAAGAATGGCAGTATAATCACAAAAACAGAAAAACATACCCATCACATACCAGACGCTGCAACCTTGTCAGCTTGCAACCGGGCTTGGATCCCTTCCACCAAAGTAGTAGCCATGGAAGACTCATTCCCGGAATGGGCATTGGAGATCTGCAAATGACATTCCAGCATGGCCTCCATAGTAGCAATCGTTAAAGGATATTCCATATCCGTAAGCATGAACACTATGGCACCAGACTCCAACTCCAATATATGAACCCCACAACCAACATAAAGCTTCCATCGCTTGATCACCCAGCGAGGCTGATCTCTCCAAACACCAGAATGAGGAGCATCAGGAGGAGAGTCAAGCATCATCTTCAAGTCACCCCACATTGTCAACCCAGGCCAGTTGGCCACCTCACTCGGAGAGGTAGGAATACCAGCATCCACAAACCCATACAATGACATAAGATCCCGATGATCCGCCCATGTCAAAACACTTTGCAAACCCGAGACATAACGAACATAACCATCACTGGTTGAAATCCTATGTGTGGATGTACCAGCAGCAATCGGGGATGGCTTAACCGACCAAGCAACAATGTAACCCGTACCCATTGGCAACTCTGTCTCACTATTCGAAGCTGCATCAATAAGATTTTCAGGAGCACGCCTCCCAAAAGGAACAGACTTACCACGTCTAGCCTTCTTCTTTCGAATGGAACGACGAGGTGCAGGAACACCAGAAGAAGATTCAACCTTTACCTTCCCAGCAGCAGTAGTATCAGCATGAGTAGAATCAAAACCTTGACCAACCAAAGGATCAAAGTCGACTGCACCAGTAGAAGGGGTAAGGTGTGGTTCAGTCACTGGTGGTGAGGATTGCTCCATTGCAGGAGTAACAGGGGTGGTAGTAGTAGCATTGGTGGTGGTGGTAGGAACCAAAGATGAAGTAGGATGAACAACCGAAGGCGTGGTTGTAGGACCAGCAGTAGAAGTGTCAGCAACAGATGGAATACCAGTAGAAACAGGAGGAACACCAGATGGAGAACCATGAGTAACAGCAGGTTGAGAAGTGGGAACCACTCGTGGAGGAGGGCGATAGATGAAGCGCTCAGGAACCGGTGTGTTTTGACGCTTTATCATCCTCTGGTACAGATCCTTAAGATCGTCAAAAGACAATCCCCTAACCCGTTCCCAAGTCCAACCAACATTAAAGTAAGCAGCCGACTGATATTTGACATACCGCTGCATTAACTTCCTCTCCTCAGTCCTTGACAAAGGTCTGTTACGACGCCATTCACGGAGTTGAGCAGCAAGAGACAATTGTTGTTTGCGCATTAAGGCCATTGCCCGTGGGATACAATTATGTTCATTCACATCAGCGCCTAAAAGATCAGTAAACTGCGAGTAATCAGATGTAAGAATAGTAAGCACCCGCATCCAATCAATATCATCCCAATGCATGGAATCATGCCTCAACTATTCACGCCTCTACTGTTGAAGGGCTTCTTTCTCAGCCCTAGCAGCTTGATCAATCTCTGCCTGCAATTGCTGTGCAACCTCCTCCCCCAACCGTTCTTCCTCAAGTTGTCTGCGAGTACGCTTCCTTGGAGGTGAGGGTGCATCAGTCATAGGGGCTTTCCCCATAGAATCATGAGACAGCCCAGCAGATGGACCAGCAGTAGTACCAGCAGAAGAACCAGCAATATCCTCCATTGGTCTAGGACTAGCAGCAACAGTAGGGATGCTTGATGGACTAGGAGGAACAGGCAAATCAGCATACGGCTTATCAGCAAAAGCAGCCTTCACCAACAAAGTCAACCCATCCTATGCAAGATCCTCAAAATCTTCATCAGAATCAGAAAGAACAACATGCTTCTTTCGCCTCCTCTGCTGCGTCTCCAAAGCCTTAATCATGTCCGCCATTAGAAGGACAAATTACTTGGTAAGCTTGCGATGCTGATTCAGATCTGTCTCCAAAGAAACAATCCTTGCATAATACCTGTGCATGAGATCAAGCAAAGAAGTTAGTGAAGTAGGTTCCTCCACTTCCCCATCAAGTGGACTCGGATCGGGGAAAGCATCATTGGAACCAGAAGCAACAAAGGGGTCAGCATTATGAGCACGAGAACTAGACGGCTTCTCAGCAGAATGTGGTGCTGGACTAGAAGGGGGAGTATCCACAAATGGGGACTTATGTGGCAGAGAAGAGGGGGCAGCCTTGGAAGTGGATGGAATTTCAACCACCACTTCCTTAGCTGGCTCCTCCACCACCACATGAGGCTCACCACTAGCAGGATGCTCCTCCTCCATAGGATCATCCCCTAATGGAAGTTCCTCCTCGGCTTCAGCAGCCAGAGGAATAACATTAGGAGGACCTTGGACAAGGCCCAATATAACATCAGTAAGAGGCCTCCAAGCTCCCTTAAAACCAAGTGCCATATTTGAATAAACTTTAGAAATAAGCTTGGGGGTCTCATACTCCTCCCTATATCTAGGTATGTACATAAGAATCTGCTTCAAGAACCTAAGGTACATTAAAAACTTCTTCCTAGATCCAGTACTACTAAGATTGCAAACCATCCCATCAAACAAGTAGCGAGAAAAATTAAACACACGACCCTGTGCTATGCAGATCAAACCAGTAGCCAAAGGAATGGGAAATGCATCCCAACTCCCAGACTTTGGGCTTAATCAATGAATCAAAAAGTGCACTAGAAGCTTCCATTGGGGGGTAAACCTATTTTTCTGGAAGTTAAACTTCCCCCTATGATTATAACCAAGATCAGCCATCCCATCCAATACCTCAAAATTGGGGATGGAGACAACACCACCTTCATCCTGAAGATGAAGAGCAGTCCTAATAGAAGCTTCAGACACCACATATGAACGTCCATCGATGGTAGCAGGGAGTTCAAGTGGGCGTCCCAAAACATCCACAAGGTGGGCAGTGGCCCAAAACTGGCGAATGACACTATCATAGATAGTCGGGCAAACCGTAAAAGCATACCTGAGGTTAGAAGCCTCAATAAATTCGATGATGTTTGTGAACTCGTCACGTTTAGGACCATCTCCCAGATAAGCCACCTTATTATGATCGGGTTTGTATAGCAGAGCAGCCATGGATGATGATTGGAAGTGATGGAAGATGATTGATTGGAGATTGAAAGAGTAGGAGCGTATGTGTATGTTATGGTTGGGATGAATGAGTCAAGTGTGGGATTTGACCATAAATAATGGTCTTGTAACTGTTCATTGACCCCTAATAATGTGGGCTGCCCTTTCAAAGTAAGCAGTTAATGCAAAAGTAACCACTTGCCCCATTTAACTTTAATTGCAAATCCCAGTTATCGAAGTTAAATAATAGGATATATACCAGAAGTAACTTGCGTTGACTAAAAGTCAAAACGCGTAAGGGTCAACACTAGAAGCACAATGTGGCCGATGAAAGTCAACAAAGTGAACAATGACCCAAACCAAGACTAGAATCCAACCATCAATGACAATGAAGGATTTATTTCCACTAGAAGCTGAAAACTACCACCAGAAGTGACCAAAATCCTCCACTAGAAGTAGCACACACCGCAAATACCCATGAAATCAGTTGTTAGAAACTACCAATATGTTAGTCTGTGCAAGTAAATATGTACAATAAGCCTCCCCTTAGGCTTAGCCTCCCCTCAATCCTAGGTCTCAAGGATTGACCATTCTAATGTGAACCACCAAGTGGTTGAACCGAGGACCATCAAAGGCTTTAGTCAATAAATCAGCAACATTATCATCCGTATGAACCTTAAGAACCTGTATCAACTTCTTCTCATTGGCATCCTTGATAAAGTGGTACCTAATTTCAATATGTTTTGTACGTTGATGAAAAACAGGATTCTTCACAATGCAGATAGTGATTTGATTGTCAATGAAAATTTTTGTGTTCATAAAGTTGAACCCATAATCTAGCATCTGATTTTGTATCCACAAGACTTGTCTACAACAACTAGCAGCAGCTACGTATTCAACTTCTGTTGAAGAAGTAGCTACTATCGTCTGTTTCTTACATTGCCATGAGATAAGTCTTCGACCCAAAAACTGACAACCACCAGTAGTAGACTTTCTGTCATTATTAGCACCTGCATAGTCACTATTACTATAGGCTTCAAGAACAAAAGATGATTCTCTAGGATACCACAAGCCTAGCTTGGGTTGAGCCTTGATGTACTTGAAAATTTTCTTGACTGCATTCAAGTTAGAAACAGTTGGAGCCACCTGATGTCTAGAACAAGCACTTACTGCAAACATAATATCCGGACGTGAAGCAGTCAAATACATGAGTGAGCCAATCATTGACCTGTACATGTGAACATTTACCGGAGGATCTGTCTCATTCTTGAGTTTGACATTAGTAACTTCATAAGGTGTTGCTGCAGGTCGAAGAGGATCCATATCAAACTTCTGAAGGATCTCATGAACATATTTGTCTTGACTTATGAAGATTTCATCCGACTGTTGCTTGACTTGAAGACCAAGGAAGAATGTAAGCTCTCCCATAGCACTCATCTGAAATTCGCCCTTTATCAGTTGTTCAAACTCATCACACCATTCCTTCTTAGTAGAACCAAAGATAATATCATCCACATATACTTGAACTAGGATAATGTCCTTGGTATTCCTCTTAAGGAATAGTGTTTTGTCAATCGTGCCTCTTCTATAGCCATGTTTCAACAAGAAAGTGGAAAGACGCTCATACCAAGCTCTAGGAGCCTGATGAAGGCCATATAGAGCTTTGACCACCTTGTAAACTTTCTTGGGATGAAGTGGATCCACAAAGCCCTTAGGTTGAGTGACATAAACTTCCTCATCAATCTTGCCATACAGAGAAATA
This sequence comes from Glebionis coronaria, assembly GCA_025667525.1. Lineage (NCBI taxonomy): Eukaryota > Viridiplantae > Streptophyta > Magnoliopsida > Asterales > Asteraceae > Glebionis > Glebionis coronaria. The sequence goes on from CM046876.1 coordinate 551,025,442, forward strand.
CACTCTTGACATCCATCTGAAAAACCGTAAAGCCAACATAAGAAGCAAAAGCCAAAAAACAGACGAATGGCCTCAATCCTAGCAACATGAGCAAAAAATTCAGTATAGTCAATGCCCTCAAGTTGTGTGTGACCTTGTGCAACCAACCTAGCCTTATTTCTCACCATAATACCCCTTGCATCTTTCTTGTTTTTGAGAATCCATTTGGTACCAATTGCTGTCTTTCCATCTGGCAAATCAACTAGGATCCAAACATTTTGAAACAAGAACTGCTGCATCTCCTCCTGTATAGCCTCCACCCAACTTTGATCCTCAAGAGCATGAGAGATTGATCTAGGTTCCACCTGTGAAAGAAAACAAGCAAACAAACAGTGTTGAAAGTCCGTATGATTATTACGCTTTTGGTCCTCAATATAGCTCACAAGAGCATGATAATCAGACGTTGCTTTCTTATGCATTATGCGAGTCTTGACAGTAGAACCAGGATCTCCAATTATTAGAGTAGTAGGATGGTCTTTATGCGACTGCAGAACTTGATTAGAAGCTACATCCACTTCTGGTGCCGAGTTATTAAGATCCCCAACAAAGTCATCATCATATGAAGCAGAGTCGAAAATGCCATCTATTGGTTGCTTATGAATATCATCCAGCTTATTAGAAGACTTCTTTTGATAGTTTCCCAGGTCAGAAGGAATAGAGAATCTAGTAGAGGAAGTGGGATCACTAGCCGGACTACCAATAGGTGTTAAACTAGCACTAGGAGTAACCTTTAGAGTACTAGGAGTAGCTTTGTCAACAGATGTACTCAAAGGAAACTCAAAACCACCTTGAGCAGCTGCTGTAGTAGCATCTTGTTGTTGCTTGAGCAATGTGTCAAGGGCTCCTTGTGAGTCCAAAGTGTCTGATGGAGTAGCATCACTAGGAGTAGTATTGGCATTAGGAGAGACTGTGGTAGAATAGGATGGAACAACAAAAATATCATCCTCTTCATCTGAGTCTGAAAAACTAGAATGAGCACCTGCACTAGAAGTTGCAAACACTTGTGGACCTGCATCATGGTTAATTTTGAAACGAAAATATCCTAATGAATCACTAAGATAATCAAGATCAAAATACCATTCAGGACCCTTTCCTTGTATGTTTGACTTCTCCTCAAAATACCTGAGATTAATAGTTTCAATTACTCGCTTGACTTGGAGATTGTAGACACGATAAGCCCGAGAGTAAGCTGAATATCCCACTATGTATCCTTCATCTGCCTTGCCATCAAATTTCCCCAAATAGTCACTAGTATTCAGAATGGTGACAAGACACCCAAATGGCTTCAAATGAGCAATGCTAGGAACTTTAGCTGTGAGTAGCTCATAGGGAGTATTCTTGTGAGGATTGGTAATAGAAACTCTATTCAAAACATAACTTGCAGTATTGAAAGCTTCTGTCCAAAACATGGTTGGAAGCTTGGAATCGGCAAGCATTGTTCTCGCAGCTTCTATTAGAGTCATGTTTTTCCTTTCCGCAACACCATTCTGCTGAGGAGTTCTTGCTGCACTATAATCTCGTTTGATACCTTTAGAATTACAAAGTGCTATGAGGTCTACATTTTTGAATTCTGTTCCATTATCACATCGGATACCTTTAACCTTCTTGGAAAACTGATTCTCAATTAGTGTAAGAAAGTCCTTGAGAATTGAGCAGGTCTCACTCTTGGCAGCCATGAAGAAAACCCACGTGAACCTGCTATACCCATCAGTTACCACAAGACAGTATTGTTTGTGGTCAATGCTCCTAATGGAGGTAGGACCAAATAAATCCATGTGTAGTAGCTGCAATGGTTCAGTTATAAGGCCGAGAGCAGTAATGGCCTTGAAGGATGCTTTATGTTGTTTGCCTTTGCTGCATGCAAGGCAATTGATGTCATTTATGAAAGTTTTGGGAGGTAAACCAGAGACCAAGTTCATATTTGCTAATTTGTGAATGGTCTTGAAGTTCACATGCCCCATCCTTCTGTGCCATTTAGTGGCTTCATCTTCTGAGGCTTTAGCAACCAAACATGCTAGTTGACCAGTAGGATTGACTTCATTCAGCTTGATACTATAGAGGTTGTGTCTTCTAGGGATTCTAAGTAGAACTTATGAGTCATCCGGGAGTTTAAAGTCTTTGGATAACACTAGTGCATCAGTATCCGTAAAGAGGACAAACTGCTTCTTGTCACAAATCTGAGAGACAGAGATCAAGTTGAAGTGTTGAAGTGCTTCCACATAGTAGACCTGCTCAAAGTTAAGGTTAGGCGTCTGAATCATTCCTTTGCCAGTGATCCTTCCTTAACCACCTCCAAAATAGACCTTTCTGCCTTGAAATGGTACAAAGTTAGATAGAAGACTTTTATTTCCTGTCATGCTCCTAGAGCATCCACTATCAACTATCCCTAGAGTAGGATCTTGGTATGGAGTAACCTACAACAACAAGAAAATATATATGCAATAGTTGGTGTCTTAAGGGGACCCAAACCTTTTCAGGTTTGAGCCTGCCTTGTGGATCTTTAGTAGATAGCCAAGAAGATTGATGAGATCCACTGTTGTTCTTTGGTTTCCTATTCATCATATGGGTGTTATTGTTTGACCAAGAACAACCTGCCGAGGGCTTAATAGCAGCACCCAAATTTCCCAACCCAAAATACATTGGCCTGAATTAAATGCATACTTCTGATTAAAGTTCTGAAAGTAGTTGCTGGTTGGTCTATTAGGGATTAAGCCATTGTTTCTCCAATGATCAGAAGTTAAAAGAGAGTTCCTTCTAGAAGAAAAAAGATTGGACACATGGGTTAAGTCTTCTAGAAGAATATGGAGCAACTCCTTGTGTTCCAGGAGCAGGATATGCTTGATAAACAAAAAGATGTTGATCATAAAAGTCACAATCTTTAATCAAATGAAATGTACTGCCACAAACAAAACATCTTTTATTCACATGACCTTGTCTCAATATGCTAACTTTATTACACACAACTCTAGGAGAAACATTATTCCTAGGACTCAATAAACCAGAACTAGACACAGTTGAAGTAGAAGCAACTCTCTCTTCACTCTTCCTAGCACTAGTAGCAGCATGGTCATTCGTTTTTGAGCTTGTAGGTCTCGACTCTTTACTTGAACCACATGATACAGAGTCATTGGCTTTGTCACTGAAAGTACAAGAGACAAAGGCATTAGTATTAGTAGAACTTTTTGGGGACTCATGCATCTGTGGTCCATCCAAGTCATTATGCCTAGAAGTGAGCATAAACGTTCTTGTTTAAGAGGTGGAGGGACAGCATGCATTGCTGCAGCTGGTTAAAACCTATTGTAGCAAGGTTTTCCCTCTTCCTCCTTGTCAGGATCAAAGATACTTGAAAAAGATAAATCAAACACATCTTCTGAATCAATATATTTATCAAATCTTAACCCTCTTTTAGTCCTACCAGACATGCTACTATCAATTAACTTAGAAAGATTCTTTGGTGCATTTTGCCATTTTTCAAATCTTAACAGTGTAGCATCCAATTTTGCCTTCATGTCCTGCTTATCCTTGATACTGTCATCTTTTACCTTTTCAGTATATTTAAGCATATTTGTTGTGTTTTCTAAATCAATATTTAGAATTCTAATTTTATCTTCATATTCACGTTGTGTGTCTTGAAGCCACCTCTTTTGTTGTTCCAATGTTTTTAAAGAATTCTTATATGCTTGAACCTCTAAAAACTACTTATCATTTTGTTCTTTGAGTCATTATAGTGAGACAACAATTCTGAATATTTATCATGACAACCAAGAGGACAATGTTGTACCTGAGGTGAGATGCCCATAAGAGAAAACTCTTCTGCTTCCTCGGCATCAGACAGATTCCCAGCAATCATTGCAAACACGTCAGTAGAAGGTTCAACTGTTTCCAGGGTAGCATTCTGATGATCACTATAGTTGACCATAGAGTCAACAGACACCAAAGCCTTCTTGTCATCCTTCACCTCCTAAATCGTGAAAGCTGAATACCTGTTCTTCTCCTGGTCATTCTTGTTAGGGCATTCCCTAGCAAAGTGACCTTTGCTGACCTTTGCTAGGGAATGCCCTAACAAGAATGACCAGGAGAAGATCAGGTATTCAGCTTTCAAGTTTTAGGAGGTGAAGGATGACAAGAAGGCTTTGGCGTCTGTTGACTCTATGGTCAACTAGAGTGATCATCAGAATGCTTCCCTGGAAACAGCTGAACCTTCTACTAACGTGTTTGTAATGATTGCTAGGAATCTGTCTGATGCCGGGGAAGCAGAAGAGTTTGCTCTTATGGGCATCTCACCTCAGGTACAACATTGTCCTCTTGGTTGTCATGATAAATATTCAGAATTGTTGTCTCAATATAATGACTCAAAGAACAAAATGATAAGTATTTTTTAGAGGTTCAAGTATATAAGAATTCTTTTAAAACATTGGAACAACAAAAGAGGTTGCTTCAAGACACACAACATGAATATGAAGATAAAATTAGAATTCTGAATACTGATTTAGAAAACACAACAAATATGCTTAAATACACTGAAAAGGTAAAAGATGACAGTATCAAGGATAAGCAGGACATGAAGGCAAAATTGGATGCTACACTGTTAAGATTTGAAAAATGGCAAAATGCACCTAAGAATCTTTCAAAGTTAATTGATAGTAGCATGTCTGGTAGGACTAAAAGAGGGTTAGGATTTGATAAATATATTGATTCAGAAGATATGTTTGATTTATCTTTTTCAAGTGTCTTTGATCCTGACAAGGAGGAAGAGGGAAAACCTTGCTACAATAGGTTTCAACCAACTGCAGCAATGCATGCTGTCCCTCCACCTCTTATATGAACTTTTATGCCCACTTCTAGGCATAATGACTTGGATGGATCACAAATGCATGAGTCCCCAAAAAGTTCTACTTATACTAATGACTTTGTCTCTTGTACTTTCAGTGACAAAGCCAGTGACTCTGCATCATGTGGTTCAAGTGAAGAGTCGATACCTACAAGCTCAAAAACGAATGACCATGCTGCTACTACTGCTAGGAAGAGTGAAGAGAGAGTTTCTTCTACTTCAACTGTGTCTAGTTCTGGTTTATTGAGTCCTAGGAATAATGTTTCTCCTAGAGTTATGTGTAATAAAGTTAGCAGTATGAGACAAGGTCATTTGAATAAAAAATGTTATGTTTGTGGCAGTACATTTCATTTGATTAAAGATTATGACTTTTATGATCAACATCTTTCTGTTTATCAAGCATATCCTGATCTTGGAACACCAGGAGTTGCTCCTTATTCTTCTAGAAGACTTAACGCATGTGCCCAATCTTTTTCTTCTAGAAGGACCTCTCCTTTAGCTTCTGATCATTGGAGAAACAATGGCTTAATCCCTAATAGACCAACCAGCAACTACTTTCAGAACTTTAATCAGAATTATTTATTTAATTCAGGCCAAATGTATTTTGGGTTGGAAAATTTGGGTGTTGCTGTTAAGCCCTCAACAGGTTGTTCTTGGTCAAACAATAAAACCCATATGATGAATAGGCAACCGAAGAACAACAGTGGATCTCATCAATCTTCTTGGCTATCTACTAAAGATCCACAAGGCAGGCTCAAACCTGAAAAGGTTTGGGTCCCCTTAAGACACTAACGTTTGCATATATCTTTTCTTGTTGTTGTAGGTTACTCCATACCAAGATCCTACTCTAGGGATAGTTGATAGTGGATGCTCTAGGAGCATAACGGGAAATAAAAGTCTTCTATCTAACTTTGTACCATTTCAAGGCGGAAAGGTCTATTTTGGAGGTGGTGAAGGAAGGATCACTGGCAAAGGAACGATTCAGACGCCTAACCTTAACTTTGAGCAGGTCTACTATGTGGAAGCACTTAAACACTTCAACACTTCAACTTGATCTCTGTCTCTCAAATTTGTGACAAGAAGCAATTTGTCCTCTTTACGGATACTGATGCACTAGTGTTATCCAAAGACATTAAACTCCCGGATGACTCACAAGTTCTACTCAGAATCCCTAGAAGACGCAACCTCTATAGTATCAAGCTGAATGAAGTCAATCCTACTGGTCAACTAGCATGTTTGGTTGCTAAAGCCTCAGAAGATGAAGCCACTAAATGGCACAGAAGGATGGGACATGTGAACTTCAAGACCATTTACAAATTAGCAAATATGAACTTGGTCTCTGGTTTACCTCCCAAAACTTTCAGAAATGACATCAATTGCCTTGCATGCAGCAAAGGCAAACAACATAAAGCATCCTTCAAGGCCATTACTGATCTCAGCCTTATAACTGAACCATTGCAGCTACTACACATGGATTTATTTGGTCATACCTCCATTAGGAGCATTGACCACAAACAATACTGTCTTGTGGTAACTGATGGGTATAGCAGGTTCACGTGGGTTTTCTTCATGGCTGCTAAGAGGGAGACCTACTCAATTCTCAAGGACTTTCTTACACTAATTGAGAATCAGCTGTCCAAGAAGGTTAAAGGTATCCGATGTGATAATGGAACAGAATTAAAAAATGCAGACCTCATAGCATTTTGTAATTCTAATGGTATCAAACAAGATTATAGTGCAGCAAGAACTCCTCAGCAGAATGGTGTTGCAGAAAGGAAAAACAGGACTCTAATAGAAGCTGCGAGAACAATACTTGCCGATTCCAAGCTTCCAACCATGTTTTGGACAGAAGCTGTCAATACTGCAAGTTATGTTTCGAATAGAGTTTCTATTACTAATCCTCACAAGAAGACTCCCTATGAGCTACTCACAGCTAAAGTTCCTAGCATTGCTCATTTGAAGCCATTTGGGTGTCCTGTCACCATTCTGAATACTAGTGACTATTTGGGGAAATTTGATGGCAAGGCAGATGAAGGATACATAGTGGGATATTCAGCTCACTCTCGGGCTTATCGTGTCTACAATCTCCAAGCCAAGTGAGTAATTGAAACTATTAATCTCAGGTATTTTGAGGAGAAGTCAAACATACAAGGCAAGGGTCCTGAATGGTATTTTGATCTTGATTATCTTAGTGATTCATTGGGATATTTTTGTTTCAAAACTAACCATGATGCAGGTCCACAAGTGTTTGCAACTTCTAGTGCAGGTGCTCATTCCAGTTTTTCAGACTCAGATGAAGAGGATGATATTTTTGTTGTTCCATCCTATTCCACCACAGTCTCTCCTAATGCCAATACTACTCCTAGTGATGCTACTCCGCCAGACATTTTAGACTCACAAGGAGCCCTTGACACATTGCTCAAGCAACAACAAGATGTTACTACAGCAGCTGCTCAAGGTGGTTTTGAGTTTCCTTTGAGTACATCTGCTGACAAAGCTACTCCCAGCACACCAAAGGTTACTCCTAGTGCTAGTTTAACACCTATTGGTAGTCCGGCTAGTGATCCCACTTCCTCTACTAGATTCTCTGGTCCTTCTGACCTGGGAAACTACCAAAACGAAGTCTTCTACTAATCTGGATGATATTCATAAGCAACCAATAGATGGCATTTTCGACTCTGCTTCATATGATGATGACTTTGTTGGGGATCTTAATAACTTGGCACCAGAAGTGGATGTAGCTTCTAATCAAGTTCTGTAGTCGCATAAAGACCATCCTACTACTCAAATAATTGGAGATCCTGGTTCTACTGTCAAGACTCACAGAATGCATAAGAAAGCAACGTCTGATCATCATGCTCTTGTGAGCTATATTGAGGACCAAAAGCGTAATAATCATACGGACTTTCAACACTGTTTGTTTGCTTGTTTTCTTTCACAGGTGGAACCTAGATTAGTCTCTCATGCTCTTGAGGATCAAAGTTGGGTGGAGGCTATACAGGAGGAGATGCAGCAGTTCTTGTTTCAAAATGTTTGGATCCTAGTTGACTTGCCAGATGGAAAGACAGCAATTGGTACCAAATGGATTCTCAAAAACAAGAAAGATGCAAGGGGTATTGTGGTAAGAAATAAGGCTAGGTTGGTTGCACAAGGTCACACACAACTTGAGGGCATTGACTATACTGAAGTTTTTGCTCCTGTTGCTAGGATTGAGGCCATTCGTCTGTTTTTGGCTTTTGCTTCTTATGTTGGCTTTACGGTTTTTCAGATGGATGTCAAGAGTGCATTTCTCTATGGCAAGATTGATGAGGAAGTTTATGTCACTCAACCTAAGGGCTTTGTGGATCCACTTCATCCCAAGAAAGTTTACAAGGTGGTCAAAGATCTATATGGCCTTCATCAGGCTTCTAGAGCTTGGTATGAGCGTCTTTCCACTTTCTTGTCAAAACATGGCTATAGAAGAGGCACGATTGACAAAACACTATTTCTTAAGAGGAATACCAAGGACATTATCCTAGTTCAAGTATATGTGGACGATATTATCTTTGGTTCTACTAAGAAGGAATGGTGTGATGAGTTTGAACAACTGATGAAGGGCGAATTTTAGATGAGTGCTATGGGAGAGCTTACATTCTTCCTTGGTCTTCAAGTCAAGCAACAGTCGGATGGAATCTTCATAAGTCAAGACAAATATGTTCATGAGATCCTTCAGAAGTTTGAAATGGATCCTCTTCGACCTGCAGCAACACCTTATGAAGTTACTAAAGTCAAACTCAAGAATGAGCCAGATCCTCTGGTAAATGTTCACATGTACAGGTCAATGATTCGCTCACTCATGTATTTGATTGCATCACGTCTGGATATTATGTTTGCAGTAAGTGCTTGTTCTAGACATCAGGTGGCTCCAACTGTTTCTAACTTGAATGCAGTCAAGAAAATTTTCAAGTACATCAAGGCTCAACCCAAGCTAGCTTGTGGTATCCTAGAGAATCACCTTTTGTTCTTGAAGCCTATAGTGATAGTGACTATGCAGGTGCTAATAATGACAAAAAGTCTACTACTGGTGGTTGTCACTTTTTGGGTCGAAGACTTATCTCATGGCAATGTAAGAAACAGACGATAGTAGCTACTTCTTCAACAGGAACTAAATACATAGCTGCTGCTAGTTGTTGTGGACAAGTCTTGTGGATATAAAATCAGATGCTAGATTATGGGTTCAACTTTATGAACACCAAAATTTTCATTGACAATCAAAGCACTATCTGCATTGTGAAGAATCCTGTTTTTCATCAACGTACAAAACATATAGAAATTAGGCACCACTTTATCAGGGATGCTAATGAGAAGAAGTTGATACAGGTTCTTAAGGTTCATACGGATGATAATGTTGCTGATTTATTGACTAAAGCCTTTGATGGTCCTCGATTCAACCACTTGGTGGTTCACATTAGAATGGTCAATCCTTGAGACTTAGGATTGAGGGGAGGCTAAGCCTAAGGGGAGGCTTAGTATACATATTTACTTGCACAGACTAACATATTGGTAGTTTCTAACAACCGATTTCATGGGTATTTGCGGTGTGTGCTACTTCTAGTGGAGGATTTTGTTCACTTCTGGTGGTAGTTTTCAGCTTCTAGTAGAAATAAATCCTTCATTGTCATTGATGGTTGGCTTCTAGTCTTGGTTTGGGTCACTGTTCACTTTGTTGACTTTCATTGGCCACGTTGTGCTTCTAGTGTTGACCCTTACACGTTTTGACTTTTAGTCAACGCAAGTTACTTCTGGTATATATCCTATTATTTAACTTTGGTAACTGTGATTTGCAATTAAAGTTAAATGGGGCAAGTGGTTACTTTTGCATTAACTGCTTACTTTGAAAGGGCAACCTACATTATTAGGGGTCAATGAACAGTTACAAGACCATTATTTATGGTCAAATCCCACACTTGACTCATTCATCCCAACCATAACATACACATACGCTCCTACTCTTTCAATCTCCAATCAATCATCTTCCATCACTTCCAATCATCATCCATGGCTGCTCTGCTATACAAAACCGATCATAATAAGGTGGCTTATCTGGGAGATGGTCCTAAACATGACGAGTTCACATACATCATCGAATTTATTGAGGCTTCTAACCTCAGGTACGCTTTTATGGTTTGCTCGACTGTCTATGATAGTGTCATTCGCCAGTTTTGGGCCACTGCCCACTTTGTGGATGTTTTGGGACGCCCACTTGAACTCCATGCTACCATCGATGGACGTTCATATGTGGTGTCTGAAGCTTCTATTAGGACTGCTCTTCATCTTCAGGATGAAGGTGGTGTTGTCTCCATCCCCAATTCTGAGGTATTGGATGGGATGGCTGATCTTGGTTATAATCATAGGGGGAAGTTTAAATTCCAGAAAAATAGGTTTACCCCCCAATAGAAGCTTCTAGTGCACTTTTTGATTCATTGATTAAGCCCAAAGTCTGGGAGTTGGGATGCATTTCCCATTCCTTTGGCTACTGGTTTGATCTGCATAGCACAGGGTCGTGTGTTTAATTTTTCTCGCTACTAGTTTGATGGGATGGTTTGCAATCTTAGTAGTACTGGATCTAGGAAGAAGTTTTCAATGTACCCTAGGTTCTTGAAGCAGATTCTTATGTGCATACCTAGAGATAGGGAGGAGTATAAGACCCCCAAGCTTATTTCTAAAGTTTATTCAAATATGGCACTTGGTTTTAAGGGAGCTTGGAGGCCTCTTACTGATGTTATGCTGGGCCTTGCCCAAGGTCCTCCTAATGTTATTCCTCCGGCTGCTGAAGCCGAGGAGGAACTTCCATTAGGGGATGATCCTATAGAGGAGGAGCATCCTGCTAGTGGTGAGCCTCATGTGGTGGTGGAGGAGCCAGCTAAGGAAGTGGTGGTTGAAATGCCATCCACTTCCAAGGCCGCCCCCTCTTCTCTGCCACATAAGTCCCCATTTGTGGATACTCCCCCTTCTAGTCCAAACCTTTAACCTTAGTGATTCATAAGTCAAGATAGCAAGGTTTCGAGCATCCTCACAATAACGACTTGATCCTCACAAAGGTTTTGGCTGAGAACTCCTCTTCCCGTAAAAGTAGTGACATCAGACTAGTCACTAAATCAGAGTAGTAGCAATCTTACTTGACTAGGAGGAACCAAAACCGACCAAAGAAAGTTAGTATACAACAAGCCAGCAGGAACCATAATCAAGTAAGAACCGAAGCCTACCAGTAGGAACATACCAGTAGGAATCAACCAGTGGTACAGACCAGTAGGAACCGACTAGTAGTAACCGACCAGTAGGAACCGATGATTCAACCAGGAGGAACCATCGAATATTACCAGGAGGAACCTAGAACACAACCAACATAAATAATATATGACCTGTAGGAACCATAGCTCACCAGTAGGAACAACATAACCTACCAATAGCATCTCAAACCCCTTCTTTTTTTTTCTTTTTTTTTGAATCGAAAATCGAAAAACCGAACCTGGAATAATTATGTTAAACTATTAAAAACCCATAGGTTATGATTCACTATTCATCACAATATATTAGAGCTTACATCAAACCCTAACGGACCCTAGCCCACATACCTGACTCGGGCCTTATTAACCCACTAATACTCCCCGGTAGTCCGAGCGGCGAAATCGTGAAAGCTCGGACTAGAGTAGTAACCAAGAAAAAAATGCCCTGCACAAAGCCCTGCTTAACATGATTCATCTTCATAAACGCTAATTGTGGATTGTGACCTTAGCACAAACTTCCAACCAAATAGACAACCGTGTGGATTTGTGACCTTAGCACAAATCACCAACACACGAAGATGAAACAAATAAGTTTTGTTATTTTGTAGAGTTGAGCGATGTATTAAAAGTATGAGGATTGTTGGATCAAAGAGCAAACAATTAAGAAAAAATAAAACACAATTTTTTTTTGAAAAGTTATCAAACAGAACTATTATACTAAGATAGACTTGATATGACACTAATTGGTCATTGATACTTGTAGCATCACTTTCTTATATGTGGTGACATAAGAAAAACGCCACCAACATATATTAAGAAAAGCAAAGCTATGAGTGTGGGATAAAAAAATGAAGGAGTGAAGAATATAGAACAAAGTGACGGCACATCTGTGACTGCTAGGTAGATGGTGTTTGAAAAGGCGGAAGTGTTTTTAGGGTTACAGGACCGGGGTATGGCCTGATACCATGTTAGAATGATAAAACCCTCTTCGGGTCAAGTTAAACCCATAAATTGTTAGGACCTTTGGAATAGTTATTTGTAATAGGTAGACTAGGAGGTATGTAGTTTCTCCTGGTCCTAGTAGTAGTAGGAGCAAGACGTGCTCCTGGTCTTATAGAAAGTCAAACTTTATTATTTAAGAGTATTCTGTTAGGATATGCATGAGACATGTTAGGAAAGGATATGCATATCAGTTTTACACGTTTTGGTTTAATGATGTATTAGGGTTTCCTTGTAGTATAAAAGGAGCCTTAGGAAGAAGGGTTCAATACACCTTCATCAAACATTATTCTAGTTTATATTAATATTAGAAATCCTTAGAAAAGGATCAAGTCGTTATAGTTATTCTGTTCTTCTTGTTCATAATATTTGTATTATGCACTTATATTGTGTGATTTATCCAGAGTCTCTCTGTGAATAGACTTGTAATTACAGAAGTCGTTCATCGTTCTTAACAAGCTGCAAGATCCACATCTAGTGGACCCAACAAGTGGTATCAGAGCCTGGGAGAGTCTCTGTACAAGAAGAATCAATTTTTCTTATTACTAACATCTTTGTTTAATCATGTCTGCCTCAAGTTCTACTCAAATAGGAGAAGACAGCACACCTAAAACACAGCAACCTCAGCAGATCATTGCTACGGTTTCCAACACAAATGGTAAGTTTCCTCTTCTGAAAAAGGATGAGTATGATAGCTGGGCAATGAAGATGGAATGTTGGATCACCAACACTGATCAAGATCTCTGGAAGATTATTCTAAATGGAAACAGCAAGAGGTTTACTGGAAGAGACAAGAATGGTAATATTATTCTTCTTGACCATAAAACTCATGAAGAAATCATAGCTGTTCAGAAGGAGATCAAAGCAAAAACTATTTTGCTTCAGTCTCTTCCTGATGATCACATAGGTGACTCTTATCACCTGGATGATGCTAGAGAAATCTGGAACGGAATAAAAGCAAGGTTTGGTGGGAATGAGGAGTCAAAGAAAATGCACAGATCCATACTGAGAGATGAATTCACAGATTTCAAGATCTCAGAAACTGAAGGTATTCATCAAGGGTATGCCAGGTTCCAAAGATACTGAGCCAGTTGAATCAACTCAGGTCGAAACCTGACAATGGAGATATCAATGCAAGGTTTGTTAGAGCCTTACCCTACTCATGGAATCAGGTAGTAATCTCTCTTAAAGCAAAAGGTGGCCTTGACTATCTTAATTTTGATGATCTGTTTCATAAGCTCAAAACCTTTGAGCCACATGTGAGGGGATACTCAAGTGATTCTTTTCCTACTCCTGCTAACTCTGCCTTTGTGAGTTCCATGGGATCTAGTCCTATGTCTTATGCTAGTAGCCCAAGCTATACTGTGTCTTCTCAGTATACTTCTCAGCATACTTCTACTCCTGAACCGAAAGCCAAGTCTGGTAGCATGGTAGAAGCTGTTCTTCACTCTTTTGTTGCTGATGTTGATCCACAACAACAACTTGCTTTTGATGACTTCAAACAGGTTGATAAACTTGACCTGGATGAAATGGATCTTAAATGGCAGATGGCCATGCTCACTCTTCGGGTTCACAAGTTTGAGAAGAAATCCGGTCGAAAGTTTAACTACAACCCAAGAGAGCTAACAAGGTTTGACAGAAGCAAGGTTAGATGCTATAACTGCCAGCAGCAAGGTCACTTTGCTAGGGAATGCCCTAACAAGAATGACCAGGAGAAGAGAAGGTATTCAACTTTCAAGATTCAGGAGGTGAAGGATGACAAGAAGGCTTTGGTGTCTGTTGACTCTATGGTCAACTGGAGTGATCATCAGAATGCTGCCCTGGAAACAGCTGAACCTTCTACTGACGCGTTTGCAATGATTGCTAGGAATCTGTCTGATGCGGAGGAAGCAGAAGAGTTTGATCTTATGGGCATCTCACCTCAGGTACAACATTGTCCTCTTGGTTGTCATGATAAATATTCAGAATTGTTGTCTCAATATAATGACTCAAATGAACAAAATGATAAGTATTTTTTAGAGGTTCAAGCATATAAGAATTCTTTAAAAACATTGGAACAACAAAAGAGGTGACTTCAAGACACACAACGTGAATATGAAGATAAAATTAGAATTATGAATATTGATTTAGAAAACACAACAAATATGCTTAAATACACTGAAAAGGTAAAAGATGACAGTATCAAGGATAAGCAGGACATGAAGGCAAAATTGGATGCTACACTGTTAAGATTTGAAAAATGGCAAAATGCACCTAAGAATCTTTCAAAGTTAATTGATAGTAGCATGTCTGGTAGGACAAAAAGAGGGTTAGGATCTGATAAATATATTGATTCAGAAGATGCGTTTGATTTATCTTTTTCAAGTGTCTTTGATCCTGACAAGGAGGAAGAGGGAAAACCTTGCTACAATAGGTTTCAACCAGCTACAGCAATGCATGCTATCCCTCCACCTCTTACAAGAACTTTTATGCCCACTTCTAGGCATAATGACTTGGATGGATCACATATGTATGAGTCCCCAAAAAGTTCTACTAATACTAATGACATTGTCTCTTGTACTTTCAGTGACAAAGCCAGTGACTCTGCATCATGTGGTTCAAGTGAAGAGTCGAGACCTATGATAGGTGTGTAAACACCCATCCTTTTACCACTTAATTCTGGCTAAAACAAGACCAAAACGCGTATTTAATATCATTTGTTTGGAATTATGCGTGGTTTTTGTGTTTATTGTGTTTTCAGAGCCAACCGGATGAATATTGGAGAAAACGTGGGATTGCACGGGCTTTATCGAAGAAAAGGACTCAAGATGAAGTCTATTGTCCAAGAGATGCAAAAGATTTGAGGTCACTGGGCCTATTCGAAGATTTATCAAAGAAAAGGACCAAAGATGGAAGATTTATATAAGTCGAAGAAACTCAAGTCTATTAAACGAAGAAATTAAAAGACGAGTTGAATTTAATCGACGACAAATCCCGAATCAGAATCGAAAACGTCAACTTTTCTGAAAAAACAAGAAGACAAGAAGAACGGGAGAAAGCCCACTCACCAACCAAAAGACAAGACTATAGAAAGCCCTCCCTTCACACTTTTCATTCAGTTTTAGTTTTTAGTTTTTTCTTTCCCCACTTTTTTCTCTCTTCTTGTTCGTAGCATCACCAACACCACTAGGGTGTTTGGTGATTTTGATCTTTGTTTTTCAATCTTGTAATTTTAATCTTTGTTTTGTGATTGATAAAACCTTAATCATTCAATACATCAATCTATTTCATTTCATCTTGTTCATCTTTCCTCTTTTTATTCAAGTTCTTAAGTTCTTATTTGATTGATTTGATCTTTAAAAAGTTGTTGAATTCGTGTTTTTACTGTTGGGATTTGTTATTCATGGTAGTTAAATGATTATTGGTTAATTTGGTAAAACCTTTTTGCTTATTTAGCTTGATTTTGGATTAAACTCGTTTTCCTTGTTCTTCGGTATAAGTTTCTGTTCTTGAGTGTTCCCAGGTTCCGGATGAACAAAACTTCCGGATGAACACCAAATTTCCGGATGAACACCAAAGTTCCGGATGAACAAGAAAGTTCCGAATGAATATGTTTTTGAAAAGTTCTGAATGAGTTTCCTTTCAAAAAGTTTCGAGTCAGTTAGAAAGTTCCGAATGAGCTGAAAGTTCCGGATGAACAAATCTTCCGAATGAACTGAAAGTTCCGGATGAGTTTAAAGTTCCGAATGAATGTGTTTTTGAAAAGTTCCGAATGAGTTTTTCCTTTAAATGTTCCGAATCAGTTAAAAGTTCCGAATAAACTTCCGACTCAAAGTTCCGGATAAAGTTCCGGATCAATCTTCCGAGTGAACTTCCGAACGAAAAGTTCTGGGTGAACTTCCGAACTAACTTCCGAATCAAAGTTCCGAGTGAAGGATTTTTCAAAGTTCCGAATGAAGACTTCCGGGTGAAAAGTTCCGGATCAATAGTTCCGAATCAAGGTCAAAGTTCCGAATCAATTTTCTTTTAATCTTACTTACTGTTTCTTTTTGTATCTGTCTTAATATTTCTCATTTTTTCTTCATTTTATATTCTAAGTTTAATTTTAATTCCAGTTTATTAATACAAGTTTTATTAATTGTTATTAATTTAATTGCTTTTAAATTTAAGTTTACATTTTCGTGCATTTAAACTTTTCGTAGATTAAAACTCCAATCCCTTTTTAGTAACCAAAAACAAATCATTCCACTTAGAACCAAGATCAATTCGAGAGGATTCCGAGAGACATAATTGAACCCTAGCAAAATCAGTGTATCAAATGGCGCCGCTGCCGGCTCTTCTTGTTAAGATCAAAAGTTTTTTGTGAGAACTTGGATTTTGGGATCCGTTCCCCGTGAACGTTACTTTTTCATAAAAATTTTCAAAAACACTAAAAAATATAAAATTTTCAAAAATACAAAAAAAATTAAAATTAAAAAACATAAAAAAACCAAAAATATTTTTGCTTTGTTTTTCTCTTGTTAGTTCTTTTGCAGGTGTATGCGCACTCGATCCACGTCTTATCAAGAGCCCGAGCCTCTCGATCACTTAGACATGGCCGGTGTACAAAACAACAACAACTTACCACCTCCAAACAACAACAATAATAACAACAACCCACCTTTCAACAACATGAATAATAACAACAACAATGAGCCTCAACCGGATAATCGGCCGATGATTGAACTGCTGCAAGCTCATGTAGACGGCAACAATGATCCAATTGTCATACCTCCAATTGCCGCCAACAACTTTGAGCTCAAATCAGGCTTTATTCAGATGGTCTCCGCTCAACCATTCTTGGGGCGTACCATTGATGACCCACATGACCATATCAAGAGATTCTTGCAACTCACCAGCACGGTCAAATTCAATGGTGTTCCGCAAGAGGTAATCCGGTTACAACTTTTTCCCTTTTCTTTAGAGGGACAAGCCCGGCATTGGCTTGCTAAGGAACCGCCACAGAGTATTCTCTCGTGGACGGATTTGGAGACCAAGTTTATCAATTACTTTTTCCCACCCTCTCGTACTACCGCTTTGCGGAATGAAATCATAAATTTTGAACAAAAGTATGATGAGTCGTTCAGTGAATCTTGGGATCGTTTTAAAGATCTTTTAAGAAAATGCCCACAACATGGTTTTACCAAAGTACATCAAATTAATACTTTTTACAATGGTTTAAGCATGAGTGACCAAGATTCACTAAACAGTGCCTCGGGGGGTAATCTTTTGGCTAAGACTTCCAATGCTGCTTGGGATATCATTGAGAATAAGTCTCGTGTGCAAACCAAGAGTGTTCGGACCAATGTCGCTAGTGCTAGCACTAGTGACAACGACAAGCGACTGGACAAAATCACTACGCTTCTTGAATCGCTTGTTACCCACACCGTCAACAACAAAAACAACAACAACGCTAAAAACGCTCAAGTCAATGCTGTTAGCCAACCATGCGAGATATGCGGGGGTCCTCACTCTTACATCACTTGTACCGCCACCCAAGACTACCCTTCTGAAAATGTGAATGCAGCATATGGCACCTATCCTCAACCTGCTTATCAAGCTAGACCTCAAGGTGACCGTAATTTGCTTAGCTACCGCTCCAACAACTACCTCTCACCACCCGGTTTCCCTCCAAACAACCCAAACCAACAACAAAACCTCAACTGCCCTCCTCAACAACAACAACAACCTCGTACACCATACATCCCTCCTCACAAGCAACAACAACCACCTCAACGAAACAACCAAGTATACCAGCAACCTGCTTATCAACCACCCGCATACAATGCTCCTCCCAACCAACCCACTGCTCTTCACCAAGAAGTGGAAACTTATATGAGGACTAACGATGTGATAGTGGGAAATCTTCAGAGAGAAGTGCTCAACCTGAAAGCAGACCTGGTCAAACAAGGGAACGATCTGAGAGCTGACATGAGAAATACGTTGGATAGCCAAACAAATGACTTGAAGAACATGATGGCTAGCTTCTTCCAAGGTAATCAACCCTCTTCTTCGGGTACTCTTCCGAGTAACACCGTTGCGAATCCAAGAGGGGAGATGAAAGCAATCACTACTCGCAGTGGCAAAGGTACCAAGGAACCCGAGCTTCTTATACCTCCACCGGTGGTTGTGACTAAGGAGAACGAGTCACCTGCTCCTATTCCTCATCCTTCTCCTTCCCCAGTTTCTCCACCTCTTACTCCTACCCCTCCTCCACCCAAGGATGTGAGTGATCCTATTCTCCCGAAGCCTTCCTCTTCTTCCAATATACCTTATCCATCTAGGTTGAGGAAAGAGAAGCTCAAAAGCAAGGATGATATTCAGGTTTCGAACTTCCTTAAAATGTTCAAACAATTGAATTTCAATATCTCCTTCGCTGAGGCTCTCGCTCACATGCCCAAATATGCGAAAATGTTTAAAGATCTTCTGACTGACAAGGAAAAGCTTCTTGATATTGCCAACACCCAACTTAATGAGAATTGCTCTGCAGTGCTCTTAAGGAAATTGCCAACCAAGCTTGGTGATCCGGGTCGTTTCTTAATCCCTTACAATTTCCCGGGAGTAGAGAATTGCATGGCCCTAGCCGATCTAGGTGCCAGTATTAATCTTATGCCTCTAAGCGTTTAGAAGCAATTATCTCTCCCTGAGCTAGTCCCCACCAAAATGACTTTGGAATTAGCTAACCATACGGTTGCTTATCCAGTGGGGATAGCCGAAGACGTCTTTGTATGAGTCGACAAATTCACTTTTCTTGCCGATTTCGTCGTCGTTGACTACGAGATGGACCCTCGTGTTCCCTTGATCGTGGGTCGTCCATTCCTGAGGACCGGTCGCACTCTCATCGATGTTGAAGCCGGTGAGCTTATCATGAGAGTGGGTGACGATAAAATCGTCTTCAACATGGGAAAGTTGTCTAAACAACCTTATTCATACGAGAGTGTTAATTGTATTGACGTTCTGGATGAGGCTTGTGAAGAACACTTCAAAGATGCTTGTAAAAGTATTCCTACCTCTCTTCCCAATGTTGAAACCGTTTCCTCTATTGATTCATCACTGTCTCTATTTGGAGAAAGTGATTTGTTTTGGAACAGTCTTGAAGACACCATGGGAGATGTGAATTTAGCTACTGATGATTCTCCCACCGATGGGGATGAAGACATGCATTTCTTTGACAACCTTCTCAACGAAGACAATCCTTCTCCTCCATCTCCCACGGTTATTTCTATCGATACTCCGACTTTGCAAACGCCTCCCGTCGAAAATCCTCCGGATTTAGAACTTAAGGAGTTTCCGCCCCATCTCGAGTATGTGTTTCTTGAAGAAGAGAAGAAGTCGCCCGTCATTATCGCAAAGGATTTGAAAGATGAAGAGAAAACTCGCCTCATCGCCGTGCTTAAAGATCACAAGAAGGCTATTGCTTGGAAAATCTCTGATATTCGTGGAATTGATCCTCACTTCTGCACACACAAAATTCTCATGGAGGACGACTTTAAGCCCACAATTCAAAGCCAACGAAGGGTGAATCCAAAAATACATGAAGTCATCAAAACAGAGGTTATCAAATTTCTTGATGCGGGTATGATTTACCCTATTTCGGATTCACCATGGGTTAGTCCAATCCATTGTGTGCCCAAGAAGGGCGGAATAACCGTTGTTCCCAATGAATACAATGAGTTGATTTCCACTCGTCTCGTTACTGGGTGGAGAGTTTGTATAGACTACCGCAAACTCAATGATGCCACGAGAAAGGATCATTTTCCTCTACCTTTTATGGACCAAATGCTTGAACGTTTAGCGGGTAATGAATATTACTGCTTTCTTGATGGTTTCTCGGGTTATTTCCAAATACCCATCGATCCCCAAGATCAAGAGAAGACAACATTCACTTGTCCCTATGGCACATTTGCTTACAAAAGAATGCCTTTTGGCTTATGTAATGCCCCCGGGACTTTCCAAAGGTGCATGTTAGCTATCTTCCATGACATGGTTGAACAAACCATGGAAGTCTTCATGGATGATTTCTCGGTCTTCGGGGATTCCTTCTCTTCTTGCCTTGCCAATTTGGAACGCATGCTCAAGCGGTGCGAAGACACTCGCCTTGTTCTGAATTGGGAAAAATGCCATTTTATGGTAAAAGAAGGCATCGTGCTAGGACACAAGATTTCCAACGCCGGTCTTGAAGTAGACCGTGCTAAAGTCGATGTTATCGCTAAGTTGCCTCCACCCTCAACCGTGAAGGGTGTGAGAAGTTTTCTGGGTCATGCGGGCTTCTACCGTCGATTCATCAAAGATTTTTCTCAAATCGCTCGCCCGATGACCCATCTCTTGGAAAAAGATACTCCTTTTATCTTTTCCAAAGAGTGTCTTGAAGCCTTCAACTCGCTTAAGGATAAGCTAACTAAGGCACCCGTCTTGGTTACCCCTAATTGGGAGCTTCCCTTTGAGTTGATGTGTGATGCTAGTGACTTTGCTATTGGTGCGGTTCTGGGACAAAGAGTGAATAAACACTTCCAACCAATCCATTACGCTAGCAAGACAATGACTGGGGCTCAATTGCATTACACGACAACCGAAAAAGAGCTTTTAGCTGTTGTCTATGCCTTTGAAAAATTTCGCCCCTATCTTGTCCTTTCCACCACAATCTTTTACACCGATCATTCCGCGTTGAAGTACTTGTTGAAAAAGCAAGATTCCAAACCAAGACTTCTTCGCTGGGTTTTGCTTCTCCAAGAATTTAAAATCGAAATTCGCGATAAAAAAGGAGCAGAAAACCTAGCCGCGGATCATCTCAGCAGACTTGAGGATCCTTACCAAGGGGATCATCCGAACAAAGAAATCAATGATTCTTTTCCCTTGGAGACCTTAATGTCTATAAATTCGAATTCTGATAAAACCCCGTGGTTTGCGGACTTTGCAAACTATTTGGCGGGTGGAATTCTCGTTGACGGGTTAACATCCCAGCAAAAGAAAAAGTTTTTCAAAGACATTAAGACTTACTTTTGGGATGACCCGTATCTATTCAAACAATGTGCCGACTTGATTATTCGCCGATGTGTTGATGGACCGGCAGCTTTAGAAATCCTTGATGCTTGCCACAAAGGACCCACCGGTGGTCACTTTGGTCCCAACTACACCGCCAAAAAAGTGTTTGACTCGGGATTTTATTGGCCCTCCATATATCGTGACGCTCACAATATGGTTAAACGATGTGATGTTTGCCAAAAACAAGGCAACATCACACATAAAGACGAGATGCCTCAGAATTTCATACAAGAATGTGAAATCTTTGATGTTTGGGGTATCGACTTTATGGGGCCATTCCCTTCCTCTAAAAGAAACAAATACATCCTTGTAGCCGTTGACTACGTTTCAAAGTGGGTTGAAGCCAAAGCTTTACCTACTAATGACGCAAGGGTGGTTTGTAACTTTTTAAAATCTCTATTCGCTAGATTCAGTGTGCCTCGTGCTATTATTAGTGATCGTGGGACTCATTTTTACAATGACCAATTCGCAAGAGTCATGGCTAAGTATGGTGTAAATCATCGTCTTTCCACAGCCTACCACCCACAAACTAATGGCCAGGCTGAAATATCCAACTGAGGACTAAAGCGAATTCTGGAAAGAACCGTGGGAGAGCATCGTGCCGCATGGGCTGATAAACTTGATGATGCTTTGTGGGCTTTTCGTACTGCATACAAGACTCTGATTGGTTGTACACCATATCGTCTCGTGTACGGGAAAGCGTTCCACCTCCTCATTGAGTTGGAGCACAAGGCTTACTGGGCCTTGAAGTGGGCTAATTTTGATATAAACAAAGCCGGTGACCTACGCAAGATCCAACTAAATGAGCTCAATGAACTCCGTAATGAGGCTTATGAAAATTCTTTGATCTATAAGAAAAGGACTAAGCTCATTCACGATTCTAAGATTAAGAACCGAGAGTTCCATGTTGGAGACAAAGTCTTACTTTTTAACTCTCGGTTGAAAATCTTTTCGGGCAAGCTGAAATCTCGTTGGTCAGGCCCATTCACCATTGCCCAAATTTTTCCATATGGTACTCTCGAGCTCGCTCAACCTAATGGACCAAATTTTAAGGTGAATGGCCAACGAGTGAAGTTGTACTTTGGTGAGGACACCTCTCAGGAGGTGATTCCATCCCTCACCACGTTCCCCATGAACTAATTTTGGGTCGAGTCAGGCTCGTGACTCGGTTATCAAAAACAAGCGCTCCTCGGGAGGCAGCCCGAGTATCTATCCTTTTATGCTTTAACCTCCTAAGTGTAGGGGGACCTCTATAGGTTCTTTGTATTTGTGTGGTGATGTGATTATAGGGATAAGTGCACTCTTGGAATCTTTGAAGAACCGTGCTCCCGTGTTATCCGAAATCCGGTTCTATCTCTCAACTCTCGTGATTCAATTTTCTTCATACTCACATTTGAAATTGATCACTTTAGTCGTCTCTTCCTTAACTTGAGTTAACCAACGTGCACAATGTCATAAGTGTAGGGGAGATTTTTCCCACATGCTTAAACATTGAGGACAATGTTTATCTTAAGTGTAGGGGGGACTTCTATCGAAGTTTTAAGTGGACTTTTCCATGAAAATGCCTTCAATTAACCGGAAAATCATATTTTTCAACATTTTTCAAATTTTTTATTAACTTTGGCCATTTAGTTGTAATTTTTAAATTTTATCGTTGCTTTCGTATGTATATATCCCGCAATAAAGTCAAATATTAATAAAGTGGTGTAGCTAGTTTAGAAGTCTTTGACATATTAGGCCCGTTGCGTTTATTTTGACTCAACCCGAATAGACTTATCCAAGTTTATTCTAGCTAGTATCCTTAACCATGTAGACCTTAATTGGTTTATTAGGCTAAGTATCCACGAGTCTCATTACTTGAGATTTTAAATTGTGGAGGACGAGAGATGATAGAGTCAATTATAAGTCGGTATTCTTGCACAAGCTCACTTGGTGTAATTATTTGCCTATTCTCCCATCACTTGCTAATAATTTATCTGCAATAAGTAAGGTCGTACGATTTGAAAAGTTACTTAGCTTCTAGCCCAAGATCGTTTAAAAGTTGCTCGGTAATGATAAGAGTTCATAGCCAAGGCATAACTTATGAAGCGGGGCGCGAAGATTGGCGAGTCCGAAAAGGCCCTAACAAGGCATGAGGATTCCATTTTATTGCTAAAGATCCCAAGTGATGTGAAAAGCATTATTCCCAAAGTCAATATGAAGGATCAAGAATCACGACGAAAAGCAATCAACTCCCATAAAGATGATGGAGAAGTCTATCCGAAAAGACCCTAACAAGGTATGAGGATAAATAGATCCAAGTCCGAAAAGGAGGCGGATCGTTGTATCTCAAAATCCCAAATAGAGATTGAAGAAATAATCATGAAGTCGTGGTCAACAAAGTTGGAGTACCTCTCAAAAGTCTCCAAGTGAAGAAACTCTATGAACGATGAGAAGACCATTATCTCAAGCACGTCTCTCAAGATATGAAGTATGAAGTACATGCCAAATATCGGCCCGAGAAAGGTCTCAAATCGTGAACCGAGTTATGCCAAGATATGAACTTTTTGATATCCCGAGAAGCAGTTTTAAGAGATTTTGTCCTTTAGCTAACTATTGATCAAATCGTCCTACTTTGCTTTCAGCCTAATTAAACTATCGAAATAAGTCCCAAAAATGCATCTTCATGATCATTCTAAGACAACAATAAAATATAAGAGATACACCTAGGAATAAGGGAGTTTAAGCATATAATTAAGCCATGTGTGTAAGTGTTTGATTTACTAACTTATAATAACAATGATCTCGTTTTTAAGCTTAGTTTGGGGAACGTGAAACTTGAGGATGATAAATCTTCGCAGCACCAAAGCCCTAATGTAAGTCATTGATTTCTTTGCAAGTTATTTCCATGTAGCTATTTTCAAGTGAAAATGGTTTTGTATCCTTTTGTTTCCTTTAAAAGTTTAATTTCTTTTAAGTACTTTAATTTTTGTCTAGTAGTATTTGAATAAGGCCAAGGTTGATTAATTATGAGAAAAGTGTAAAATTGCTTTATCACTAAGCATTGCATGAGGGCATGGCAATGGTTAAGTGTAGGGGATTTGATAGGTGTGTAAACACCCATCCTTTTACCACTTAATTCTGGCTAAAACAAGACCAAAACGCGTATTTAATATCATTTGTTTGGAATTATGTGTGGTTTTTGTGTTTATTGTGTTTTCAGAGCCAACCGGATGAATATTGGAGAAAACGTGGGATTGCACGGGCTTTATCGAAGAAAAAGACTCAAGATGAAGTCTATTGTCCAAGAGATGGAAAAGATTTGAAGTCACTGGGCCTATTCGAAGATTTATCGAAGAAAAGGACCAAAGATGGAAGATTTATATAAGTCGAAGAAACTCAAGTCTATTAAACGAAGAAATTAAAAGACGAGTTGAATTTAATCGACGACAAATCCCGAATCAGAATCGAAAACGTCAACTTTTCTGAAAAACGAGAAGACAAGAAGAACGGGAGAAAGCCCACTCACCAACCAAAAGACAAGACTATATAAAGCCCTCCCTTCACACTTTTCATTCAGTTTTAGTTTTTAGTTTTTTCTTTCCCCACTTTTTTCTCTCTTCTTGTTCGTAGCATCACCAACACCACTAGGGTGTTTGGTGATTTTGATCTTTGTTTTTCAATCTTGTAATTTTAATCTTTGTTTTGTGATTGATAAAACCTTAATCATTCAATACATCAATCTATTTCATTTCATCTTGTTCATCTTTCCTCTTTTTATTCAAGTTCTTAAGTTCTTATTTGATTGATTTGATCTTTAAAAAGTTGTTGAATTCGTGTTTTTACTGTTGGGATTTGTTATTCATGGTAGTTAAATGATTATTGGTTAATTTGGTAAAACCTTTTTGCTTATTTAGCTTGATTTTGGATTAAACTCGTTTTCCTTGTTCTTCGGTATAAGTTTCTGTTCTTGAGTGTTCCCAGGTTCCGGATGAACAAAACTTCCGGATGAACACCAATGTTCCGGATGAACACCAAAGTTCCGGATGAACAAGAAAGTTCCGAATGAATATGTTTTTGAAAAGTTCCGAATGAGTTTCCTTTCAAAAAGTTCCGAGTCAGTTAGAAAGTTCCGAATGAGCTGAAAGTTCCGGATGAACAAATCTTCCGAATGAACTGAAAGTTCCGGATGAGTTTAAAGTTCCGAATGAATGTGTTTTTGAAAAGTTCCGAATGAGTTTTTCCTTTAAAAGTTCCGAATCAGTTAAAAGTTCCGAATAAACTTCCGACTCAAAGTTCCGGATAAAGTTCCGGATCAATCTTTCGAGTGAACTTCCGAACGAAAAGTTCCGGGTGAACTTCCGAACTAACTTCCGAATCAAAGTTTCGAGTGAAGGATTTTTCAAAGTTCCGAATGAAGACTTCCGGGTGAAAAGTTCCGGATCAATAGTTCCGAATCAAGGTCAAAGTTCCGAATCAATTTTCTTTTAATCTTACTTACTGTTTCTTTTTGTATCTGTCTTAATATTTCTCATTTTTTCTTCATTTTATATTATAAGTTTAATTTTAATTCCAGTTTATTAATACAAGTTTTATAAATTGTTATTAATTTAATTGCTTTTAAATTTAAGTTTACATTTTCGTGCATTTAAACTTTTCGTAGATTAAAACTCCAATCCCTTTTTAGTAACCAAAAACAAATCATTCCACTTAGAACCAAGATCAATTCGAGAGGATTCCGAGAGACATAAATGAACCCTAGCAAAAGCAGTGTATCAACCTACAAGCTTAAAAACGAATGACCATGCTGCTACTAGTGCTAGGAAGAGTGAAGAGAGAGTTGCTACTTCAACTGTGTCTAGTTCTGGTTTATTGAGTCCTAGGAATAATGTTTCTCCTAGAGTTGTGTGTAATAAAGTTAGCTGTATGAGACAAGGTCATTTGAATAAAAGATGTTTTGTTTGTGGCAGTGCATTTCATTTGATTAAAGATTGTGACTTTTATGATCAACATCTTTTTGTTTATCAAGCATATCCTGCTCCTGGAACACCAAGAGTTGCTCCATATTCTTCTAGAAGACTTAACCCGTGTGCCCAATCTTTTTCTTCTAGAAGGACCTCTCCTTTAGCTTCTGATCATTGGAGAAACAATGGCTTAATCCCTAATAGACCAACCAGCAACTACTTTCAGAACTTTAATCAGAATTATGCATTTAATTCAGGCCAAATGTATTTTGGGTTAGGAAATTTGGGTGCTGCTGTTAAGCCCTCAGCAGGTTGTTCTTGGTCAAACAATAACACCCATATGATGAATAGGCAACCGAAGAACAACAGTGGATCTCATCAATCTTCTTGGCTATCTACTAAAGATCCACAAGGCAGGCTCAAACCTGAAAAGGTTTGGGTCCCCTTAAGACACTAACTTTTGCATATATCTTTTCTTGTTGTTGTAGGTTATTCCATACCAAGATCCTACTCTAGGGATAGTTGATAGTGGATGCTCTAGGAGCATGACAGGAAATAAAAATATTCTATCTAACTTTGTACCATTTCAACGCGAAAAGGTCTATTTTGGAGGTGGTGAAGGAAGGATCACCGGCAAAGGAACGATTCAGACGCCTAACCTTAACTTTGAGCAGGTCTACTATGTGGAAGCACTTTAACACTTCAACTTGATCTCTGTCTCTCAAATTTGTGACAAGAAGCAGTTTGTCCTCTTTACGTATACTGATGCACTAGTGTTATCCAAAGACTTTAAAATCCCGGATGACTCACAAGTTCTACTCAGAATCCCTAGAAGACACAACCTCTATAGTATCAAGCTGAATGAAGTCAATCCTACTGGTCAACTAGCATGTTTGGTTGCTAAAGCCTCAGAAGATGAAGCCACTAAATGGCACAGAAGGATGGGACATGTGAACTTCAAGACCATTCACAAATTAGCAAATATGAACTTGGTCTCTGGTTTACCTCCCAAAACTTTCAGAAATGACATCAATTGCCTTGCATACAGCAAAGGCAAACAACATAAAGCATCCTTCAAGGCCATTACTGCTCTCAGCCTTATAACTGAACCATTGCAGCTACTACACATGGATTTATTTGGTCCTACCTCCATTAGGAGCATTGACCACAAACAATACTGTCTTGTGGTAACCGATGGGTATAACATGTTCACGTGGGTTTTCTTCATGGCTGCCAAGAGTGAGACCTACTCAATTCTCAAGGACTTTCTTTCACTAATTGAGAATCAGCTGTCCAAGAAGGTTAAAGGTATCCGATGTGATAATGGAACATAATTAAAAAATGCAGACCTCATAGCACTTAGTAATTCTAAAGGTATCAAACGAGATTATAGTGCAGCAAGAACTCCTCAGCAGAATGTTGTTGCAGAAAGGAAAAACATGACTCTAATAGAAGCTGCGAGAACAATGCATGCCGATTCCAAGCTTCCAACCATGTTTTGGATAGAAGCTGTCAATACTGCAAGTTATGTTTTGAATAGAGTTTCTATTACCAATCCTCACAAGAAGACTCCCTATGAGCTACTTACAGCTAAAGTTCCTAGCATTGCTTATTTGAAGCCATTTGGGTGTCCTGTAACCGTTCTGAATACTAGTGACTATTTGGGGAAATTTGATGGCAAGGCAGATGAAGGATACATAATGGGATATTCAGCTCACTCTCGGGCTTATCATGTCTACAATCTTCAAGCCAAGCGAGTAATTGAAACTATTAATCTCCGGTATTTTGAGGAGAAGTCAAACATACAAGGCAAGGGTCCTGAATGGTATTTTGATCTTGATTATCTTAGTGATTCATAAGTCAAGACAACAAGGTTTGGAATAGTTAAAAGGAACAAAACTATTGTTACAATAATGGGGACTTATAGTCTACCTGTTACAAATAACTATTCCAAAGGTCGTAACATTTAACCACCGTAGCATGGTCAACATCCTTAGCAAGCTTATCAAATAAAGATTTATAATACGCATGTGTCGCATCAGGAAGGGTTGTAGGCTGGGCAACTTGATCCACACTGGGGCCATTCTCAATAATAGTACTATTATTCGTTTGATCCATGTGTGTCTCAATGTAGGGCTCAAGCATCTCAGTATACTCCTCCTCCTGATTAGACGTACTATATATATCATTATCATCGAAACGTGGATGTACGTCAGAGGGACCATCTGAATCATAAACGGGAGCTCTGTCAACATGCATTCCTGAGGTGGATGCTTGCTGTAAGTTTGCCATCAAGATGTAATTGGCATTCACCTCTTCTTCCTCGTCATATTCTGCAGCAGAAGCCATAAGATCAAATTCCTCAACTTGAAGTGGAATCCCTGCCTCTTCCTTTTGTGCTATGAGAAGCTGAGTCTGAAGATAAGCAGCATCCCTCTTCTTTTTTGCTGTGCAATCTCGAGCATAATGACCAAATCCCCTACAGTTGTAGCACTGAACCTGGCGATTGTTGTTTCCATTTCCCATACCAGTATTCTCAGCCCTTGCAACCACAATGTTTCCCATATGATTACCAACCGCTGGCACAACTATTAACCCATTCTGATTACCCGCATTCGGAACATTCGGATTCTGACCACGGATTTGTCCATACTGATTTCCTACATTCCCAACAGTCTGCCCAGCATTCTGACCATAATGTGTCCCCGTGTTCCCAGCAACTACCAATTGACGATCTTGATTCGCATTCATGAAAGGTTGAGCAATCTGCCTATTTCTAGTGTTCGAGGAGATTCTCTGGTTGTTGTTGGTGGGGTTAATGGTAAATTTGAATGCCTTTGAAAAAAGGGCAAGACCAGTATTAATCACATGAGTTGGGTCGGTGATGTCATCAAAACAGGCAATGGGTTGTTGTAAGTAGTTAGCAGCAGGAAGTTGATATCCATAAGAGGTGAGTTGTTGTTGTTGTTGTGGCATGAAGTTACTTGATGAGGGTTGATGGTAGGGTACCATGGGATATGACATAGATGATGGAGAGTTTTCCATAAAAGCCAATGGATCTTGTGTCTTGGCACGTCGTTCCGCCCTTACTTCATTTACCTCATCTTGATTCATCTTCAAATAATCATATACTTGAGTGTAGTCCACGACATGGAGATCCTTGGTTTGATTGACAAGAGTGACATATCGTGACCATTCAGAAGGAAGATTATAAAGAAATTTGATGTTAGCAGCAATTTGTGCAGGTTCATGTTTGTTTCTTCTAAGATGATTCATGAGGGTTGAAAACCGATGATAGTAAGGTTCAGTTTGTTCCCCTTCAGTAGACGTAAATTTCTCCCATTCACGAAGCAACTTAGTTTCCTTTCCTTGTAAACCGATTTCACTCTCCTTCATCATTTTCTACATCCTAAGCCACATCTTGTGTGCGGTTTCACAACTATCGACAGCAGCATAAACATCTTCAGGAAGTCCCATGAGAATGACTTGAATTGCTTGATCATCAGCGTCGAGTTGTTTGGAATCAGCTTCAGTTAATTCTTCATCCGTTTGCTCATGACTAGAGTCAGCCACTAGGTTAGCATTCGTAGGGTCCCCATGGACAAGAATTGTTCTTATAACATACGGACCTTTTTGAATCGAGTTGACAATCAACTTTCCCAAAGGTTTACATTTTGCATAGCAAAGGAGACGACTAGCCCATGTAGTGTAATTCTCCTTGGTAAGCATGGGTGGACGATTCTCAGTACCCGCAACATAAATATCTTGTTGAGACGTCATCAAATAAGTCGTGTGAAAAACAGGATCACAATTCGTAGAAAGCAGCGTGTTGAAGATAAAGTCCCCTAAATTTGATTAAATCCCCTAAAAAATGTGCTCTCCAGAAACCAAAAATTCCAAGGCCAAAAACACATTCAAAAACACATTTTTTGTAAATATTTTCGGAATATATTGAGATCTTCGGAATAAGTAGAGTATTCAGAAAAAGTGTCTATATTCGGAATAAATGCAGATATTCGGATAAATAGACCTTATTCGGAATAATATTGATATTCGGAAAAAATGATGTTTTCGGAAAAAACTGGTTTTCGGATAAATATGTGTTTTCGAAATAATAGGGATTTTCGGGTAAAATAGATATTTCAGATAAAAGGGGTATCTTCGGAAAAATTGAAGATTTCGGATAAAAGGTGTGTTTTGGATAAATTTGGATTTTTTCGGATAAATGAAGATTTCGGATAAAGTGATATTTTCGGATAATTGATATGTTTTCGGATAAATGGCATTTTTCGGAATAACTGAGCTTTTTGGGTAAGAAGGTATTTTCGGATAAAGGATGCTTTTCGGATAACTTTGATTTTCGGAATACACAAACCCTCTTCCGAAAAAGACAATTCGGATAAATTGGTTGTTTCGGAAACAGAAACCCTTATCCGAAGATGTACAATTTTCGGAAAAACCAAAAAAAAACCAATACGAACCTTTACAAACCACACCTATCAATTCCCTAAAAACCACGAACAACCAATATCAACAACCACGAATCTATACACAACCAATATCGATTGATTCAAACAATCTATTCCAAAAACCCACGAGATTAAGATCCAAAATCAATACCAAATCAATACCAAAGGTAACTACGAATCCCTAGTCTCTGATACCACTTGATGGATGTAATCACACGACTAACCAAACACGAATAACATGATGAAGATTAAACTTAAAAAGAAAGATTAGATTAAGATGAAGAAAAGAAATACAAAGTGTTGGTGTTTTCCTTGTGAGAGAAAGTAAAGGCCTTCTCTCTCTAAAACTATATAAAATGAAAAGCACACACACAAATTAGGTAGTGGAGGCCTTTTATACTAAGTAAGAAATGTTTAGGAGGCCTTCCTCATTTGTATGTTCGGGACTAAATCCCGCTACATAAACAATAATAACTAAAAACTCTCGACATCATTAAATAACATTTTCCATGAGCTTCGCAACGATATATTATATGACCATCACTTTAATTACTTCTAACATAAAGTTATATGGCTAAACAAAGTCTTAAAAGATTTGAATGTTCTTGCTTGTATTCCTGTTTCTCTTTTATGTGACGGCAGTGCTGCTATTCAGATTGCAGCTAATTCCGTTATGCATGAAAAAACTAAATATTTTGATATTGATGTTCACTTGGTAAGGGAAAAGGTTGTCTCTAGCCTTATTAAAACTGTGAAGGTTACTTCAGAAAATCAAGTGGCTGATATCTTGACTAAAGGCCTTGGAACTTCTCAGCACAATGATTTGTGTTCAAAATTATGTTTGAGAAACTGTTTTAACTTATGCCCTTGAGGAAGGGTGTTGAAATTGGTGTTGTGTTGTAGCAAGGTCGTAAGTCTCGAGGGGGCATTTGTGTAACTTTTCTTTATGAATATAGCCGTTAGGCTACGTTTGTTTAGTTGTGATTTATGGAGGGGCTTCTTTGGACAATCTTGGAATCTTGGCCCAGCTTATACACGCTCCCTTTGACCAAGACTCATTCATTTAACTTTCGAGAAACTTCTTGGAAACACACACACACCTAACTCTCTCTCTCTCTCTCTCTCTCTCTCTCTCAAACAGCTCTCAAACCCTACTCCCAAATCATCCCAATCATTAGAACCAAACGTATAGAAATGTAAACGTTGGAAGTTTATGGACTTATATTTAAATAGTTGTGTGTTAGGATCGAACTCGGGATTACAGGATTGCACACAATACATAAAGAGTTAATTTATTTAATAAATGTATTTATTATATTTATTAAATTAAATCGAGCTTTAACATTTAACCGTCATTAAGTTTAAAAGTTAAGGACTTAACGGTTAATGTTGAATAAATAAGAAGAGGAAAAGAAAGTTCCAGAACACCCCAAGGGGGTGTTTCGTCCGTCGATTATAGAGCAAGGGGGAAGATTTCTTTCCTAAAATTAGTTTATTACTTGGGCTCCAAGATTGTTAGGCCTATATAAACACCCCTTGTCCCTCATAATTCTTCACCCACTTTCTTTTTGTCTCTCTCCCTGCGATCAACTAAACCACACGCACCCTTGGTGTCGTTTGGGTTCTTTGTTTGGTTTATCTATTGCGATCAACTCAAAGGAAAAACACCTTTTTTAGGGTTCCTTTTATCCTTTGTTTTTGGTTTAGCAATAATCTAGTCCTAGCCCCTCTCTAGGGTTGTTGGGTAGATATTCCACAAGCGTAGAAGCTCGGTTTTTTCGTGCTAGAATCACTATTAGCTCGTTGTATTACGTGTGTACAAAAACGTAATGTAGTCTTATTTTAGACTACATTGTGGCAGTGTTCGTCATAAACCCTAATTGGTGATTCGTTGGTGATCTTGTGGATCTTCTCTGGGTAAAGGTATGTAACCCTAATTCGATTAATTATATTTGTGTTATTAATTATGATCTTGTTAAACCGCTTCCGCTATGTGTGCTTTGATCTTGTTTAGGGTTTTGTATAATTGTTATGAGCTTTATAAACCTTCAGTGGTATCAGAGCCATTTTAACATGTTATAATTATCGAGATCTAAAGATTTTTTAACTAATAATTGTTTTGAGTTAAAACTACATGTTGTTTTTTTGGTTTTCATAAAAATTAGGGTTTTGTTTTTTTAAAAATTAGGGCATGCCGTTTTTTATAAAAAAATTATTTTTTTATGAAACCCTAAAATTGCATGTTTTGATCTTTAGATAATTACATGATTAATTGTTATGTCATGTATTTAAGGTTACGATCCATAGTGATTTAATTAATTTGTTAAGTGATTTGGGTGAAACTTTGAAGAATTGCATGATTAATTGTTATGTTATGTAAATTTATGTTTTGATTCGTAGAGATTTAATTGTTAAGTTATGTGGGAGATCCTTGATGAACATGCATGTTTTTCGTTGATCATATGTTTTATGTGATAATTGTTACGTGTTTTGCTACATGCTTTATTTGATTCAATAAATCTAGAATTAGGGAATACTTTTATATAGAGACATAAAGACCTAGATTTAATGGTTAATGAATAAATCGTATGCATGTGGCTATTTGATTTATTTATTGCACATATAAATTTTTATTATGTGTTTATGATTTAGTTTTTTGTACCTTATTGTTTTATGCGTTTTATTTGTATGTTGTAAACAAGGGTAATTTTTTCAAGGAAAATAAATATGGACTAAATCATATCATGATTAATGAATTGTTTTGAGATCTAAATTACATATGTTTTGTGCTGATTTGAGTTGCGATAATAATTTAACGGCCTACTCAATTTGACAAACTAGAAAGTGGGTATAACGCAACGCTGGTCATGTACCCGGTTAAGGAAAGAGGTGTTATGCCATTAGTCGCTGACCGAATTCCCGGCTCGCCTGTGCGTAAAATTGGAATTACCTATGATTATTATTTGTACTATTCCTTAAGGTTGATTTACTGCAAATTCACATCCGAAACACAATGAATAAGGTTATTGCTTTGTGCTCTAGCCGAGTTCTAGGAGACGTACGTTGTGAATAGTTGTGGGTAAAATCTTTAATTCGTTTAACCAATACCTCAACTTGCAATATATATGGCGAAACTTAGTCTCACCAAAAAGTTTACTAAAAGTTTTTATTAAACTAATGCTATGGAGATGTATGCATGCTTCTCCATGCATGATTTTGACATCGAAACTTATACCCTAAATTTAAGTCATATGCCATCTAATTGACGAACACTTGAAGTTATAATATCGTCATGTGAAATCTTGGACGATGTTATAATGGAGAGAAAACTTCATGACTGAATGAGATTGCACATGAAGGTTTTACGTTCTTTAGATTAGTCGACTTAATTAAACTACTCAGTGAGATCTGGAAACTTAAGGCATAAAGTAGGGATGAAACATGTTTACAATGCAAAATGACTTTTGGCAATGTAAGTCCCTAAAGAATCTAAAAATTGCAAATTGTTTTGTCAATTATTGTCACACCCCACCATGGCGGAATATGGGGCACGACGTATGGATATCATCACAACATGGCGTGTCTATAGAGATAACTATATGAAATAAGAAATGTCATAAAATGGTGACACAAAAGTCATGACAATATCTCAACAAATGTAGGAGTCTAGGTAAGTAGGTAACAGTCCTACCTCTTACCCAAGACAATCAAATATCACAAACAAAACAAACATATAGGTGCCAACAATATCACTTATTAACCAAAAAAAATAAACTAAGAAGGAACGGGGATCTCCTTCTAAATGCATTCCTACGCAACTCTAAATCCTAGCCACTTCTATTCTCAAGCATAACCATAAAATCACCTGAAAGAGACACTAAAACACGTCAACATAAAGTTGGTGAGAGTCATAGGTTTAGACTCCAACGCCAAATCAGTTATAAGCTGTGAATAACAACCATCAACACAATAACTTATGGACAATGCGCTACAATTATGTATTAACAACTAGCATTCATGTTCAATCAATCATCACAATACCAAGGCATCACGCCTTACCAACAACCACAATTTCCAAGGCATCACGCCTTACCAACAACCATAATTTCCAAGGCATCACGCCTTACCAACAACCATAATTTCCAAGGCATCACGCCTTACCAACAACCATAATTTCCAAATCATACACAAACAAGAATCACATAGCAGTTAATCACATAATGTACACACAAGTCCATCTCAAACCTTAAAAAAAACATTCACATCATCAATTTATAAATAACTCAACACAGTGTCTCTCCCATCCCATCTGGAAGTAAAAAACAATAATAAACATGGGACTATGAAACTCACCTGATTGAGCTTCTCCAGATGTCCTCGTACTAGCAAGAAGCTAACAAACCAAAAACATGTAATCAATACATGATCCAACCACTAAGACGGCTCATCAACCTATGATGGACATCTAGCTTCTTCCTATATAAATACCTTATTTATATGCTCTAAGCATCTCATTACACCCCTCTATAAAGCCCTTAACTCCTTTTTCTTCATAACACATCCCGTTAACATTTTACCCAAAACAGTCCCGTTTTTCATACCTTAAACTATGGTTCGATCTCCCCCTTAAACATACCCATGATCTCTGTAAAAGGAATATTTATGTCCTTAAATATGTTAGCTAACACCTCCATTTGCCCCAACCTTAAAGCTACTGTTAAGGTCCCAATATATATATATATATATATATATATATATATATATATATATATATATATATATATATATATATATATATATATATATATATACTTTTGTCATTCCAGTTTTACTGATTTTAAACATACAAAAAGTTTGTTACAATTAGGGGGTCTTACCGTAAACCACAACCTTAGCCCAAGTGCATATACTTACTACAATATATAAAACATCTCTCATGTTCGTTATAAGATCCCAATGCAACCCTAAGTACCCCAAACAACTCAAAACTTAAAAAGAATACAGGCTGAATTCAAAACTATTTTGACCTCCGACTTTTGTAACCTGTTTTTGACCTACTTCCTGACCTCCAATTTAGTTCTCGATTCTTGCATTGGAAAGCCACTTCAATTACCTTTTCAGGGATACTTGGATCGCAAAATAAGAGTTTGTAGAACTCCCAATATGATCAAAACAATTGACTCAAAATTCTGCCCAGTTTTTAAAAACGGGTTTAATCAAATGAAACTAATTAATTAACCTTAACCCCACTAATTACAAACCCTAACTTATGTAATCATTATAACCTCATTATTATAACATTAATTTACTGTTTTTAAATTAAACCCTAACCTAATTCCATCATAAGATGATTAAACAAAACATAAAAACAATTAAATTAAAAAGGGTTAAGAAGATTTACCTTTGATTTGTGAAAACCCCAAAATTTTATGAAGAACCCTAATTTTTAAATAACTCACGAATTTTCTTAACCTCCAGGAGAAAAATAATGAATTTGGATTGTGATTAAAATAATATATAGGGTGTACATAAAATCCTAGTCCAAGAATAAGCTCACTTTCCTTTTTTTCCCTCTTTTTCCTTTTTTCCTTCTTTTCTGCGTCCAAAACCGACCTAAACCCCTTCAAATTCGTTTTTTTTATTTTTTTATTTAATATTATGTTATTAATATTACCTTAATTTAACTTAATTTATTTCAGCTCCTAAAGCATCCAAAACCACAAAACCGTAAAACTAGTCAAATTTACGAGTTTTACCGTAAAAGTCGTAAAATATACACTTTTATAAAAAATCTCAAATTTTGAAATAAACTTTATATTTAAGTCCTAAAAGACTTAAAACCATCCCGAAAAATATTCATATGACCAATTACCTCATCCGAGACCTCTAAATGCTAAACCGTAAATCATAAAAAATACGATTTTCTATAGACAACCCTGGTTTTGAGGTTTGTCACTTAGTTTTATTTTGTGCTAGTTGCGTGTATTTACGTGTTTATGTGCTTATTGGTGTGTATAGATTGTGGGTTGGATATCGTTTCTGGTACGAAGTACCTTGTGAATGAAACGATGTGTTATGATTTCATGTTCATGAGTTCACATGGTAGTGACTATGTAGTGAGATGGTGTTATTTAGTGGTAATACGTATACATAAAACCACTAAATAACACCATCTCACTACATAGTCACTACCATGTGAACTCATGAACATGAAATCATAACACATCGTTTTATTCACAAGGTACCCCGTACCGGAAACGATATCCAACCCACAATCTATACACACCAATAAGCACATAAACACGTAAAAACACGCAACTAACACAAAATAAAACTAAGTGACGAACCTCAAAACCAGGGTTGTCACATCACTCCCTCCTAATAGAAATCTCGTCCCGAGATTTACTCCTTAGGATCAAACACACAAATAACAAATCACATGAGGATACTTGTTCTAAACGAACCACCCTCATTTCCACGTGAACTTTAGTTCAAGTTTCAAAATACCATATATACAAACCAAAAATAATTAAACTCATTGCCAAACTCTTGACCTCACAGTCAATAAACCTCACAGATGACTCTTTGATAAAACAAAGACTCTTATTAACACAAGTCCCGAATAACCGTACAGGCAAAATGCATTCTCAACAACCTTTACCAATCCCAATACATGAAATGTATCATGTATACAACTCATTTCCCCCAGGTAATTCTATGCTCATAAGCTAATGGTCCGATCTTTCCAAAGATCATAAATGGACCTACAAAACTCTACATCAACTCTTCCATTTTACCAAAACATATCACCCGTTACTATGGGTGAAACTTCATACATAAATCTGTCACTAACTCTAGTGGTTTCCTCCTTTCTATATAATATCCCTTGTTGAACTCATCCTTTCCACAAACATCACTACCACATTAGTAGCCTCCTTTACCAATTCTAGTCCACAATGGGGACATCTCACCCTATCCTTTCACATAGTGCCTCAAATGGCATTTATCGACTTCTAGTATGATAACTATCGTTATATGAAAACTCAGCCATCGCTAAAGAGTTTTCTAACTCCCTCTAAATCAATCACCCATGCCCTCAGTGTAACTCCTAAGGTTGTACAAATATCTCACTTGTCTATCCTTTTCCCAGTTAGCTGGATATACTCATATCCAATCATGTTCATCAACTCCCTTCAGTCCGTACTCCAAACTACTTAAAACTTCCAATTTCCTTACAAAGTGACCTACGACGGTCTTTCACATATCCATTAGTTCTTCCTCAACTCCTACCATACATCATGATGTGATGCTTCCCCTAATTTATTCCCTTGCCATAATCCTTCATAAGGCACTCCATACATATTAGGCTAACCTTTACGCAAAACCCTTGATTCCATCACATCCGTACGCAATTCTTCCAACTTCCCAACTACGTGACTTCTCATTCCTCTTGAAATAGGTGATGAATTAGTCAGTCTATCGACTATCACCCAACTCTCATCGTAATTAATCCTCCAACGCATTATGTATCCCTTCCACCAACTTCGTCCTTACATCGCCCCTTTCTAAGCTACTCCTATCTATGTAGGAAGTATAGTCTACGTCCCTTTCTCCATATGATTGTCCAAGCCACGCAACATACATGTTGACGCGTTCTATGCTTTAGACAACTCAACTCGTGCAACCTACATCTTTCATCCAAACCGCCCTAATACGTCATCCCTATAGTTCAAGTTCGTCTCAGCTTCACCTCATTCTTCTTATTCCAGGTCTCATCGACCATGCTTGCCTTTCCCAGATGGTACTTGGCCTTGCAATTTTCTTTCGTCACTTAACTCCACCCACCACCTTTGCCAAATGTTCAATCAAGGTGATTGAATATGTGTTGGAGACGTTCATGATCCATATAGATCATTCTCTACGTCTCGTACACCAAATGCCTCTAGCATTCTAGGAACATCTAACAATCCAACTCCACTAACTAAGTCTTATCCATTTCTTCCAAATCTTCAATTCTTGCAACTTATAAGCGATCGCCTTTCTTTGTCGTTCTCGTACCTCCAAATCCTTGCTCCACGTATCGTCATGCTTCGTGAATTCAGCCAGTCCTTCCGATAATGCCAAGATCGGCTCATTATCCAATCCACTTCTTCAGCCTCCAAAATGCTTCCTCATCCTTCTTCACTTCGCCCATTGTTGGTTCCATGATATGCCATCATCTCTAACTACTCATCATGGTAGACTTAATACTAAAACCCACACTTGAAAATCTCACGTATAATTCCACTCCAAAACTAACACATAATTCGCCTCACTCTCCTTCTCAGATTTGAGTAGATCAAGATGTCGTCGATGCTCCCGATGACAACTCGTTTATACACATTAATGCACACTTGGTTCATTGACACCATGAAAACCGCTAGTGCTTTGGCGAAGCCAAATGCCTAATTGTAAACCCAAAGCGTTCATACAACATCCTTAGCAATTTCAACTATGTCCTCCTCACATCCTCTCTTAGCGGCAATACGAATAAATTCCTACCCCGTTCTACTTGCAAAATTCTACACGCATCTTAAAAGACCGGTACTTCCTCTCATCGGACCACTCAACCTCTTTCCACATCCAATCTACTACTAAGCAACTCAACTTTTATCCGGCATTCCTTGCAATTTCTAACAGCTCTTGTTTTTAAATCACTCCATCAACGATTTGCCTTGGAAAGGCACTAACCGCAACTCCTCTCCCTTCTCCTTGGTACTCCTAAGAGAGCTCATGACCGCATTAGTTCGTCTACGAACTTCTTTCCTCCCCACCAAGGGTATTCTGACCGTTCTCTCATGGTCACCTACTTAATCGTGTAGGCGCGACCAAGTCTTTCATACGACTACTCCAACGCTCCCGAACAATACGAAACTAAAACTACATCCTGAATCCACCAGATACGATCAACGAATCAAACCCACGGATAACTAACGACATTTCACGTGCACTAGTTAAAACAAGTCAAAAACCACGAGAATCAAAAGAAAACTCAAACCCAGAACGTGTATCAATTCAAAATGACCCATGATAACGAAAAATAATCCAAGAACCACTCAATGACAACCAAAACATATTACGTCCCGCGACATATTATTTAAACCGTGCAAAAGATCGACTTTTCCAAAAGAATATATATCTTTTTTTTTATTATTTATTTATTATTACCTCCCACATCTATGTGACTCAAACAATCTACAAACAACCCTCTTGACAAGCTCAAAACTCAACTCAAAGACTAGGTATCCCGTGCATCCCAATTCATAAAAAATAAACTACTATTCAAAACTCAACCTTTAACCCGACACTTGTACAATAATTTCGGTCAAGATACTGACCTCCCATGACTATACATTCTGAATATTTGAAAAGTACGTTCCGAGTACATAATTTTTTTGGCTTTTGAATCACCCAAAAAGCTTTAAAAACGAACAAGTTACGACCAAAACAATTTTATACTAGTTGTTTTAAAATTAAAGAATAACTTAGTGATTAATGCAATCCTTTTAAATGAAAGATATAATTGTATGTGTAACCTTCATAGACTCAAATTAACCTCGTATTAATAATTATAAATGACGTGAATCGGTTAAACCCAATTATATAAACTATGTAAGTAGAAAGAAATTTTACTTCGCTTTATTTTAAAGAAAGTCTTTTAGAATTTGAAATAAATAAGTGTTGATTAGAAATAAATCTTATGTTACATCTTGTTTCAAACACGACTCCAACACCTTACCCTTATTTTACCGAATACAACCAACTATCTAACCCTATAATAGATTTCCAAGTCCCCCTTTTTTCTCAATATACACCGACCAAAAGAAATGCAAGACCCAACACAAAAGATTCCATTATCTCAAAAGAAACCCCAAGTTATTTCAATAGACTTGAAACCAAAAACACCATTTTAAAACGTACACGTGAAATACGAAACTCAAAGAATACGCTACAAGACACACTTTAAAATACTCAAAACGTCGTTGGAACTCCATTAAACTCCAGCACCATAAAACACGAACAAACACAAGGTACGTTCAAGTTATAATAACCGGTGAACGACCATATACCATAACTTAAAACATAGTAGTATATATACATCCGCATATATATACCTATTTAATCTCCCAAAACATACTCGTTATCATACACGTAAGTCAATCAATCGCTTTATACGCTCGTTTTTCCATACGAGTAATCACCATCTCACCGTGCTACAACAAGGCATAAAGCCCACCTCCAAAACCAAACCATATCGTGTGACCGCATAATCACACAACACAACTATAATCCAAAACATATAACACAAATAGAACAATAGCCATATCATAGGCAGCCATTACATAAACCCATATATATACGTATACCCAAATTCTACATCTCATCATATACAAGCATGTACTAACCCTCTTTCATGCAATCATACTTGGGAACCCATTGAAGTTGTGGTACTTGTATAACTATGTTGGCCACCATACTTATACAATTACCCTTCCCCCAATGCACTCCCTCCTATGATGACACTTATAAAAATCAATACAACATATAACACATAATCCATCTACTCGCATAAGCTCATAACCACGTAACTATAAAGTCCAAAACTCCATCTATTAAAATAACATAGTAATACTCTTGGAATACAACAATCCATAGTCTAGCTAAAACAACATAGACTAAATCCAAAACGAAAACATAATCAGTTATAAGTCATGTCGCCCGTAAGAGTGGAAACAACTTAAAATCCTTCATATCCACCTACTCCTAATAACTCGAACCACCACACGATTCTTAGGGAACATGACTTAAACATCAAAAGAATAATAACATACCTCAGGTATGTAAAATAACTCGATAAAAGATAGAAACTACCTTGTACTAAATCATGTACTATAATGTACAATTTAAGCAAAATACAACAGTGACTAGCGTGGACGATTATGGTTCAACCCGCACTAGTCACAAACCCGCAAAGAAAATAACATGTGACTAAGTATGAACATACTACGGTTCAATTCATACTAGTCAAAACATCGCAATAAATAACATCCAAACACATGAATTATTATTAAAATGCACACATACTCCTATGACGCCTATATGCAGGGACCCTTAAGCTATAGACTAGGTTACGCGACTAGGCAACCTAATTCTCTATAACCATTGTCTCTGATACCATTCTGTCACACCCCACCATGGCGGAGTATGGGGCACGACGTATGGATATCATCACAACATGGCGTGTCTATAGAGATAACTATATGAAATAAGAAATGTCATAAAATGGTGACACAAAAGTCATGACAATATCTCAACAAATGCAGGAGTCTAGGTAAGTAGGTAACAGTCCTACCTCTTACCCAAGACAATCAAATATCACAAACAAAACAAACATATAGGTGCCAACAATATCACTTATTAACCAAACAAAAGAAACTAAGAAGGAACGGGGATCTCCTTCTAAATGCATTCCTACGCAACTCCAAATCCTAGCCACTTCTATTCTCAAGCATAACCATAAAATCACCTGAAAGAGACACTAAAACACGTCAACATAAAGTTGGTGAGAGTCATAGGTTTAGACTCCAACGCCAAATTATTTATAAGCTGTGAATAACAACCATCAACACAATAACATATGGACAATGCGCTACAATTATGTATTAACAACTAGCATTCATGTTCAATCAATCATCACAATACCAAGGCATC
The DNA here is from genome assembly GCA_025667525.1 of Glebionis coronaria. Lineage (NCBI taxonomy): Eukaryota > Viridiplantae > Streptophyta > Magnoliopsida > Asterales > Asteraceae > Glebionis > Glebionis coronaria. Next base: position 551,067,800 of record CM046876.1, read on the forward strand.
ACGCCTTACCAACAACCATAATTTCCAAGGCATCACGCCTTAACAACAACCATAATTTCCAAGGCATCACGCCTTACCAACAACCATAATTTCCAAGGCATCACGCCTTACCAACAACCATAATTTCCAAACGTACACAAACAAGAATCACATAGCAGTTAATCACATAATATACACACAAGTCCATCTCAAACCTTAAAAAAACATTCACAGCATCAATTTATAAATAACTCAACACAGTGTCTCTTCCATCCCATCTGGAAGTCAAAAACAATAATAAACATGAGACTATGAAACTCACCTGATTGAGCTTCTCCAAATGTCCTCGCACTAGCAAGAAGCTAACAAACCAAAAACACGTAATCAATATATGATCCAACCACTAAAACGGCTCATCAACCTATGATGGACATCTAGCCTCTTCCTATATAAATACCTAATTTATATGCTCTAAGCATCTCATTACACCCCTCTATAAAGCCCTTAACTCCTTTTTCTTCATAACACATCCCGTTAACATTTTACCCAAAACAGTCCCGTTTTTCATACCTTAAACTATGGGTCGATCTCCCCCTTAAACATACCCATGATCTCTGTAAAAGGAATATTCATTCCCTTACATATGTTAGCTAACACCTCCCATTTTCCCCAACCTTAAAGCTACTGTTAAGGTCCCGATATATATATATATATATATATATATATATATATATATATATATATATACTTTTGTCATTCCAGTTTTACTAATTTTAAACATACAAAACGTTTGTTACAATTAGGAGGTCTTACGCTAAACCACAACCTTATCCCAAGTGCAGATACTTACTACAATATATAAACCATCTCTCATGTTCGTTAGAAGATCCCAATGCAACCCTAAGTACCCCAAACAACTCAAAACTTAAAAAGAAAACAGGCTGAATTCAAAACTGTTTTGACCTCCGACTGTTGTAACCTGTTTTTGACCCACTTCCCGACCTCCAATTTAGTTCTCGTTTCTTGCATTGGAAAGCCACTTCAATTACCTTTTCAGGGATACTTGGATCGCAATAAGAGTTTGTAGAACTCCCAATATGATCAAAATAATTGACTCAAAATTCTGCCCAGTTTTTAAAAACGGGTTTAATCAAATTAAACTAATTAATTAACCCTAACCCCACTAATTACAAACCCTAACTTATGTAATAATTATAACCTCATTATTATAACATTAATTTACTATTTTTAAATTAAACCCTAACCTAATTCCATCATAAGATGATTAAACAAAACATAAAAACAATTAAATTAAAAAGGGTTAAGAAGGTTTACCTTTGATTTGTGAAAACCCCAAAATTTTATGAAGAACCCTAATTTTTATATAACTCACGAATTTTCTTCACCTCCAGGAGAAAAATAATGAATTTAGATTGTGATTAACACAATATATAGGGTGTACATAAAATCCTAGTCCAAGAATAAACCCACTTTCCTTTTTTTCCCTCTTTTTCCTTTTTTCCTTCTTTTCTGCGTCCAAAACCGACCTAAACCCCTTCAAATTCGTTTTTTTTTTTTATTTTTATTATTTAATATTATGTTATTAATATTACCTTAATTTACCTTAATTTATTTCAGCTCCTAAAGCCTCCAAAACCTCAAAACCGTAAAACTAGTCAAATTTACGCGTTTTACCGTAAAAGTCGTAAAATATACACTTTTATAAAAAATCTCAAAATTTGAAATAAACTTTATATTTAAGTCCTAAATGACTTAAAACCATCCCGAAAAATATTCATATGACCAATTACCTAATCCGAGACTTCTAAATGCTAAACCGTAAATCGTAAAAAATGCGATTTTCTATAATACATATACGTATACGTAAAACCACTAAATAACACCATCTCACTACATAGTCACTACCATGTGAACTTATGAACATGAAATCATAACACATCGTTTCATTCACAAGGTACCCCGTACCGGAAAGGATATCCAACCCACAATTTATACACACCAATAAGCACATAAACACGTAAAGACACGCAACTAGCACAAAATAAAACTAAGTGACGAACCTCAAAACCAGGGTTGTCACAATTATTGTTCGACAAGTTACCATCTTGAATACTTTCATTGCTAGCAGATCAACTGATGTGATGAAATTATGTCATTTTAGATTCTAGTTTTCAAGGAAAATACTATGGTTATTATTACCGGGGTAATTTTATTTTCTTGAATGGTATTATCGAAAATACTAAGATTGAATTTTGTAAATTCTTTTGCAATGTATTAATGCAACGTTACAACGTAAAAGGGGTTTTATTCATTTATTGATCTACAAACCGTATGGTTGAGGATAAAGTCAATTTACATGAAAAGATAAACCTAAAACTCTTTTCATGAATGAAGAAGGAGTTATAAGAATTTTAGAAATGTCAAATTCAAAATACATAACTCATAGCAAACTTTAATATTTAAGAAAAGTACATATTTTGAGTTATTAAAAGTTACCGCTAATTGGTTATAAGGCAAACTAGCATATTTGTCTAGTAGTTGTGCTTTGACCATTTATAGGCACTACATACCATTGTGAGGTTGGTAGACCTATTAAGGAAGAAATTGCATGCCAATTCTTTCAAGTTAAAAGAAATTGATGGATAAGTCATCATTTACAAAGTAGAGTACACTCTTTAACACTACAAGTAATTGTTACGAATGTGTTTTTCATAAGTGTAAGAAAGTAAACACAAGTTAGTTTCATCGATTATGAAACATTTTCAACGTTGTCAAATTCAGTGGGAGAATTGTGTTGTATTACTAAATTCGAGTCTATTAAAACATTCTCTAATTTAGTGGGAGTTGCAATCTTTTTCGTCTTGGTAATAACCCATGTTATCTTTAGTATGTCCTAAGATAATTACTTTCGAATTGTTGACACTATTATCTTTAAAGGATATTCATGTATTGATTCTTGTTGATTTAGTGGTTCTACATCTACTTGTAAAAGCTAATATATGTGACACAATCATATTTTGTATAGACTAACGCTAGACGTGATGTTTATCTAATATATGAGGTTGTTCCATGCACAAGTGGGAGAAATGAACATTCTGTGCAAGAAATAACTCATAAAGATATGATTTAAAGGATTATCTTGAATTCAAGATAAGAGACTAACGATCTAATTAATAATTAGATGAAAGTTAGATCATGTGTCAATATGATTATTAAAGACTACTTAAAAGTATATATATCATTCAAATTAAGAAACACTTGTTATTTTGTTTTAGTCATGTGAGAGCTTGGACTAAATTGTAAACACAAGGGTAAAATATCCACATGTCGTGAGATCGGGCGTGGATTATTTTGCGGTTTCTTAAAATGTATAATTCCTAGAATGACATAAGATACATAGAGTAATCTTATACTACTAAACTAAAATATTTGTGTATTCTTGGAATTACATAAATAGACATAGTAGTGAATTAACTAAAAAAGATTGTTGAAACCTAGTGGTGTTCATGATTACTTTAGTTATACATGTTTATGATTTATTGTATAAAGTCATAAACATAAAGTCTTGAAAGACGTATAATATAAAGTAAGACGTTAATGTATTGTCTCTACTTCACTAAGACATATACATGAAGTCATTTTCAAATGACTTAAAATGTATGATGGAATTATAACTTTTATGTTTTAAAGACATGAAAATGAAGTGACTTTGTATTAGAAGTACTTGAGTTATAAAGCATACAAAATGGTTAGGAAATCTATTTTACCATTAAAATGATTTAGTTGGTATATAGATAAACCGAAAGATATATATATATTTTAATATTGTTAAGATTGGCTTACAATATTTCCATAAATGAAATACATCATTGTTATGGTATGTTCATTAGGAGAATCAAAACTCTCAATATGATGGTGATGTTTGATTCAAGATAACTATATCTTCCTTTCTTCAAAAAGATATCAAGGTTAGAAAGTTGAGTATGACTTGATCTTAGAAGATTAATAAGATACCATTATATATGGAATGTGATGAATCACGTTATATCTTATAATGAAGTTCAGATTTTGCTAAACTACTTATGAAGTTGATTGTTTAGGAAATAAAAAGTAAGGAACTATCATTGTGTTTTGTAAAGTCCCATATAGATAACGTTGGAGTGTTGATCTATTTGTTATGATTAACTTTAAGTTACTAAAATTAAGTGGGAGTTTTGATCTTAAAAGATAAAATTACAAGATACATAATCTTCTGAAATACACTAGTAATTATCATGAGGAAGGCGTGTAAATGCTAACCCTCAAGATAAAGAAATTTAAGTCATAGGTCCACAAGGATATCTTGGATATGCGATTTATATGCTGAGAATTATGAGTTACAAATAATCGTTATGATTTGTTGCTAAATATTGAATTGGCTCATACTATGAACGTTATAGATGTTGTTCAATAAGATAATCAATTTTAGATTTATCTTAAATAGTTTGACTAGAAATTAGAGATGAGTTTCGTCAAAGGAAGAAAAACGCCAATTGTGGTGGTTTAATCTTTGTGTCGAAATTATATGGACAAAATTGTACACATATTTAATGTATGTATTATGAATAGATTATTAATCACACTTAAGTAATTAATTGTGATTGAGTATTCTTTTCTAAACACATTTAATGTATAAAGATTTTGATGGTCATATTTTAAAATTGAAAAATTTGGATATGTATGAACTATTTCTTGAATGACTACTTGAGCAAGGACTTAAGTAACCGAAACGAGTTTATTACTTCAAAATAAATCTATGGAAAAGTACAAAATGAAATTATCCATGAATGGATAAAAGCATGCATCTAGGAGATTATTCTTATGTTTAATTTGAAATCCAAGATTGAATTTAAATTTGAATAAGATGATTTTTGAGTATTCCTAAAAGCTAGTGGGAGTATTATGGTTATTTTCTAAATTATATGTGTCAAATAGACATGTAAGAAAGTAAGATTTCATTCAAATTAAATGTTGATTTGGTTTAGATTTGAGATGAAACTTTACTTTGAAGATTTAGAAAATAAGATGTACATAACCTTGGAACAAATAATATTTTTTTATGCGGTGTAAATACAACATAATATGCCATGTAGTAGATTTATATGGGTATTTAGAACATGAAGAAATCTAAATCTTGTTTGAGAAATTCTCATGTGTGTCGCGTTGTATTTATATCATGCTTAAAATGCATGATAATTTGAATATATTGATCTATTTAAAAGTTATTAAATAATATGTGTAATGAATATTCTGAAGGAATATGTTTGAAAATAGAATAACACCCTAAATCTTGGATCAGCTTTCATATTCCATGGATGAGTATTTTGTCAATAGTTGTGCAAATTATCATAGCCAACAAACTTGGAGGTTTGGTTGGAATCAAACATTACATAATAGATATTAAAGGTAACATATTCATATCTATTATGAAAAATTGTTAAAATTGAAAAGATAAAATTGAGGTAACACTCAATATTAGTCATGGTATCCTTGGAGATGACATGTTGATTAAAGTTGCATTATACATTAAAGAATTAGAATACTTTAAACTTCAAATGTGATTTGGAAGTTTAGGAAATTGGTGATCAAGGATATTTCACAATTTTGATACTATGTGACAATATCAAACTATTTGAATGCACATGTACAAGAGTTTCAATGAATTGAATTCTTTAAGAAAGTATTCTCAAAATTCCAATAGGTCGAGATTGGTTATTTTATGCTTTTCCAAACAAGTGTGAGTGTCATTGTTAGAGGCATAACGCATCGACCATGTTTTCATGCATTGATCTATTTAGTATTTGGATAAAGGATGTTTAAGACATTATTGAATTGATGAAATAACGATTGAGTTACGTTTAATTTTTGTTATTTGATTTTGTATCCTATTTTACATGTTTTAATCCATGAATAAATTGTTATGCTAAATGTCCGTTGTCGATTGATAATATAGGAATATTATTCAACTAAGACAATTCAAAATAGTGACAGAGTATACTTGAAAGTATATTGGTCAATTTTGGATGATATTTGATGAATCAAATATTAGACTTATCTCAACTATGTGATTTTACTTTATGGATCTTTGTCATCAAGTAAATCATAATAGTTATCCTTAGACCTGAGATACCAGGAAACTGACACGAATGTAGTGTGTTTCTGTGAGAAAACCTAACACTAAACGTAACTGGTAGCTATAAGGGTTATTTTCAGAAGTGTTGCAAAGTTCGTAAGTTTCGCTTGTAGTCAAAATGGGATTTGTTTCCTTCAAATTATTTTGAAGTATAATACAATTGGTCCCCTCGGGGGAGTATTAAGATATTTGTGCGGCCGCACCCAAATTTGTTTTGGTGATCTTGCTATATCCGTAAACGAGAAACAGAATGGTTAATGTAAGGAATGATTGAGATCCATATCCTATTAACGTTGTATTTAAAATGAAAGGATAATAATAATGATAGTAAATCATTAAAAGGTTTTATCCAAGAGAACTTACTCGAGATCGGACTAGGGCATTGGCGTGTAACTAGACGCTAACCAATGTGATCACGATATTTTGAAATATGTCTAAGTGGGAGCTGAAATTTTATGGACTTATATTTAAATTGTCGTGTGTTAGGATCGAACTCAGGATTACGGGATTGCACACAATACGTAAATAGTTAATTTATTTAATAAATGTTTTATTATATTTATTAAATTAAATCGAGCTTTAACATTTAACCGTCATGAAGTTTAAAAGTTAAGGACTAAACGGTTAATGTGGAATAAATAAGAAGAGGAAAAGAAAGTTCCAGAACACCCCAAGGGGTGTTTCGTCCGTCGATTATATAGCAAGGGGGGAAAGATTTCTTTCCTAAAATTAGTTTATTACTTGGGCTCCAAGATTGTTAGGCCTATATAAACACCCCTTGTCCCTCATAATTCTTCACCCACTTTCATTTTGTCTCTCTCCCTGCGATCAACTAAACCACACGCACCCTTGGTGTCGTTTGGGTTCTTTGGTTTGTTTGGTTTATCTATTGCGATCAACTTCAAAGGAAAAAACACCCTTTTTAGGGTTCCTTTTATCCTTTGTTTTTAGTTTAGCAATAATCTAAACCTAGCCCCTCTCTAGGGTTGTTGGGTAGATATTCCACAAGCGTAGAAGCTCGGTTTGTTCGTGCTAGAATCACGATTAGCTCGTTGTATTACGTGTGTAAAAGAACGTAATGTAGTCTTATTTTAAACTACATCTTGGTAGTGTTCGTCATAAACCCTAATTGGTGATTCGTTGGTGATCTTTTGGATCTTCGCTAGGTAAAGGTATGTAACCCTAATTCGACTAATTATAATTGTGTTATTAATTATTATCTTGTTAAATCGTTTCCGCTATGTGTGCTTTGATCTTATTTAAGGTTTTGTATAATTGTTATGAGCTTTATAAACCTTCAAATGTTTGGTTCTTATTTAGTGTAGTTTATTGTTTTTTATGTTGTTCTTGATGTATTTGAGATAACATCATTTTAGGGACTATTTATGTATGTAGAGTAGCATCCGATTGGGGACTACTCATTCTAATGGTTTAAGGTTCAGTAATATTTTGTTGGTTTATAGTTTTTAAATTTTTTACATAAGTGATGACATTATTAACTAGGAGCAAAACCGACTTGACCAACTTATCGACTCACGTGAACTCTAGCATTGGCAGGTTTAACTAGTTACTATAGTAACATCGACTCCGATGACATCTAGTGTTGATTAAAACGGAATCAAAACAGATTAGTTTACTAATGCTTTTCATTGTAATGTATCATATCTTAATGTTCAAGTTCTAAGATCAAAAGATAGATCTAGTTCAGGCCAATGACAACAGACACATGCCCTACCAGCACAAAAAAGAATCTCGCAAACAGCAATCTCATTCTGCCTTTAAGTCGAACAAGCTAATAAGTTCAAGGGTTTGACAAGTTAGAGAACAAAAGCTTTTCAATCAACAATTCGAGAAAATTTTACGTGTCAACTCTCACACAAATTCCAAAAAAACCTCAACTTCATATATATGTCTCACACAGTTATCTTCTTACGTAAAGAAATGTGTCAAGAACAACCACGACGACCACAATCATGGCGACGTGTTTGAAGTCTCTGGGGACATAGCTAACCAACCCATAACAAAACAAGATGCAGCCACCAAGCAAACGGCTGAAAACACAGTTCTTGGTAAAGTGCAAAAAGGTGGACCAGGTACTGTCATGCAGTCTGCTGCAGACGTTAATATAAGCCGAGGCGTAGTAGGACGTGATGATAAGGGTATAGTTGCTGGAGATAAAGGTGTGGCGATACCCAGTTGGTGGTCATCATCTTATTACCGAGTCTATTGGTGATCAGGTACAATTGTACAAATGTACAATGTTAAATTCATGGTCCATTGATTACGCCGTATTCTTATTTCTATTATGCATGCAACGTACCAGCTAGCGGCAAGGGTGTGTATTTAGGTTAGTTTTTTCTATGCAATGATTTTATGAAGGTATACACATGAATTGGTATCACAGCCTCCATTCTAGTTTCTGAAACGGAAGTAACATAAAATTAGAATAGATGCTGTCGGGTCCGCACTATCATCAAGCGTATAGTTAACGGAAATATGAGTTTCTAAAACCTCATAATCATCAGCGTATATCGTTACTTAATGCGTTAGTCGTATCGGATGCTGTACTAAAGTGTCCATTCTCATCACATTCAAAACATGTCATTTCGCTTCTTGTCTTTCATGCGTTGCAAATCCTGTTTAGCTTGTTGGGCGAGGCGGTGCTCTCCATTCCGTAGCCTTATCATCGGATTTATTGCAGTTTTGACAACTACACTTACCGCAAAATGGTGACAACTACACTTACCGCAAAATGGCAACTTTCCAGAATAATTTCTCGACTCACAATTAACGTTAGGAAACATCATAGCAACTTCTTGTCACTTGTTGGGGTTTCGGTAATTTACAGGTGTGGTTATACTGGTTACCATTTTACTTCCTTTTCTCTCCAGAACTCTCCTAGTTCTCGTGTTACCTGATTCATCAACTTTTGTGCCCTGACTATTAACCTTGTTTAGGTTTATAGTCTCAACCGCTGTCACATTTCCCGTAATGCTCAAAGGTAGTCCTTTAATAACGTTCTAGCAAACGCTCATGAGTCGGTCATGAGTAGGCATCATCTTACAGGACACAGTACAACTAGAACTAGTTCTTGGAAACACTGATTATAGGCTGTGAGGTCCTTACTACTTTTTACTTTCAGGTTCCACAGTTCTTTTTTCATCTCCTTGACCTCCTCCTATGGACATTACTTCTCGATGAACATTGATTTAAACTCGCTCCAAGGGGTAGAGTATGAGCAACTTCAATGGTTACGGTACGGACATACATATTTCACCAAGTCAACGCATTATCGAGCAACGTGTTGGAGGCAAATTTCACCTTGTCACTCCTAGCAACATTACTAATCCTATACAATCCATCTAGTTAAACCTACAACTCCTTTCGTACCACGAAGGTTTTCTTGCATTACTATGCGGAATTCTTTGTATACGCTAGTTATACTATTGGTATTGATAGGCATGCGATTGGTTTGCTGCATTGGTCGCTACCGCAGCTGCAAGTGCCTCTGCCACTCGGGGTGGCTATAAACTGGTCGAGCATCTCAGCGTTCAAAACCAGTGGGAATGTCGAGTGTTTTAATTGATATTGCGGCTCACAGGTGTGTTCCCATTAACTACAAGGTTTCTTCTGGCCATTAATTTGTGTACTAGAGCCATCTTTTAATAAATGGATAAATAATGAAGTTATATATAATCAATCATGGGTAAATAGTCAGATGTAAAAAATAAGCTAAACAAAATTTCTTTATTATTTAATATGAAATACTTTCACACATAAATTTTGAAATGTTGTAAATAAATAAATCAGCTAGGTGAGGTAAACCTCATAGCTTAGTAAAGATTTTAGAAAAGACATAAAATTTTAGCCACTTTTGTTACGAAGTTGTTGAATTATTTCCTCGAGCTTTTAACTTTCTTTTCTAATACCTTAAATTGGTAATGGGTATCTTGATAACGAACTTTATTATACAAATTTTATTTCTAAACTTATCACATAATTTTTCAAAAGAATATTTCTTCAATGCATTCACTTTTCATTTAGTCAATTGTTGATAACTTATGAGCTAGATATCCGTCCATATCATTGAATATGTTGGACATTTGACCCTTGAGACGAATTTTTTCATAAGGTTCTCTTTCGAAGGTGTTGCAGAAGTCATTACGAAAAACTTTCTCCAATCTATGTCCCAAAGGGCGGGATATCAATTAGATATTTTTTATTGCAAGGTCTGCTTCTGCAATCATCTTGTTATTAACTGATAATGAATATGGGGACAAAGGTGAGAGCGGTGGTGACTTAGAATCAATCTGATGATTGTCAAGGTCAATTGTAGGAGTTTTGGTACGTATTGCAAGACGTGTAGTCGGGCTAAGTCCAACAGATATCGAGCAGTACGTCTGTTTGGTCGAGGTTTAGATACTTTAGAAGGCTTTTGGTTAAAACGTCATCGAGTGTAAACAAAAAAAATACATTTGAAATTTTTTGTAATTTTGGGTGATGTTGAAATAGGAGTCTCTTTTTTGCGAAAAGGATGAGTAATAATAAGTTGTGGTGGAGTTTAGAGTAGTAGTAAATCCATGTTGTCTTTTATGTCGAAAAATATTGGCTCATCTAAAAATGACGCGATTCTGTAATAAGAAAATAATAAATTTTATATAAGTAGTTCTAGTTCGTTTAAATCAAGCTTATATGAAATTGATGATTCGAGTGTGTATATCACATGTGACGCATATGACTTTTGTATAGTTTAAGGTTATTAGTTCACATGTATCTCATATTTAACTAAACTGGTTATGATTAGTGATCTCTAAAGAGATAATCACATTAAATAAAAGTGTAAGTATAATCTAATGTTACTTAATGCAAACTAGTTATCTATAACCTCGGTAAGTAACGCTAGATTATACCTACATTTTAAATTAATGTGATTATATCACTTCAAAGGTCAGTAATCATAACCTGTATAGTTAAACATGGGATACATGCGAACTAAGAATCTTGAACTATACAGATGTTCTTTGGGTTACAGGTGATTTACACACTCGAATCATCAATTTCATATGGGCTACATATGATTTAAGCGAATTAGAGTTATTTATATAAAGTATAATTATTTTATTGTTATAGTAATTATGTCATTTTCAAATGAACCGATATTTTTTTACCTAGAAGACAACATGGATTTTACTATTACTCCAAAATCCACCACAATTTATGTTTAATCATCCTTTTCAGAAAAAAAGACTCCTATTTCAACATTCTTCAAAATCTCAAATGCATTTTCTTTTGTTTACACTCGACGACGTTTTAATCAAAAAGCCTTCTAAAGTACCTAAAACCCGACAAAACAGACGTACCGCTCGGATATCTGTTGAACCTCTCCCGACTAAACCTCTTGCAAAACGTAAAAAAACGTAACAAAACTCCTATAATTGACCTTAACAATTATTAGATTGATTCTGAGTCACCACCACTCTCACCTTTGTCCTCATATTAATTATCAATTTACAACAAAATGATTTCAGAAGTCAGACCTTACAATAAAAGGAAAAGGAAAAGCTCTACAATGTCTCGCCGTCTAGGACTATCAAAGAGAGTCCGCATTGGGTGCTGCAACACCTTGGAAAGAGAAGAACTTGTGCAAAACACGTCTCAAGGATCAAATGTATAACATACTTAATAATATAGATGGCTATCCAGCTGCCGTTTTTGAAGAGTCAACAACCTTTATGACTAAATGAAAAGTGGATGTATTCGAAAATCCTTTTGAAGAATTAAGTAATCAGTTTAGAAATGAATATTAGTATAATCAAGTTCGTTATCAAGATATCCAATACCAATTTGGGATACTAGAAGAGAAAGTTAAAATGCTCGAGGAAATAATTAAACAGCTTCGTAAAAAAAGTGGCTAAAATTTTCCTATGTTCTCTAAAAACATTACTAAGCTATGAGGTTTACCGCAACTAGTTGATTTTACTTTTGTATGGCATTTCAAAATTTACGTGTTGAAGTATTTCATTTTGAATAATAAGGAAATTTCATTTACCTTATTAATTACATCAACATGACTATTTAACCATGTTATAATGGATGATACATAACTTTATTACTTACCTATTATATTGAAGATGACTCATGTAGGTAAATCAATAGCTAGAATAAGCACCACAGTTAATAGGAACTCACCCATTAACCGCACTATCAATAAAAACAATCATGAAACAATCATGACATTCACAGTAGTCTGAACGCTGAGATTTTCGACTAGCTCATAGCTACCCGAGTGGAAGAGGCACTCGCAACTGCGACAACAAACAATGCTTCAAGTACCTAAGAGGAGACCGATCGCAGACATATCAATACCAACAGTAGAAACTGTACATATGAAGAATTTTGTGCAATAATGCAAGGAAATTTCCGTGATATGGAAGGAGCTGTAGGTTTAACAAGATGGATTGAGAAGCTGGAATCCTAGTATGAGATAAGTAATGTTGCTAAGAGTGACAAAGTGAAACTCCGGCACATTGCTCAATAGTGCGTTAACTTGGTGGAATGTGTATGTTCGTTTCGTGACCATTGAAGTTTCTTATGCTCTACACTGGAGTGAGTTTAAATCAATGTTCGTCAGGAAGTAATGTCTATGGGAGTAAGTCAAGTAGATGGAAATAGAACTGAGGAACCTGATCGTAAGAGATACGGACCTCACTGCCTATAATCGGCGTCTTCAAGAATTAGTTATGTTGTGCCTTGAGATGATGCCTACCGATAAGAGTTTCTATAATGTTGTATTGAAGAACTACCTTTGAACATCAAGGGAAATGTGACATTGGCTCAGCATACAGACCCGAAGAAGGCTATAGCCATGGCACAAAATTTGACGAATGAGGTAACATTAGAACTAGGAGAAGGTTCTGGAGAGGAAAGGAGGTGGAATAGTAATCAATATAACCACACCAATACGACTGGTAATGTAAATATCAAAACCTCAACAAGCACCAAGAAGTTTCTATGGTGTTTCCTAACACTCATGGTGGGCTAAGAAATTGTTCTTGGAATTTACCATTTTGCGGAAAGTGTACCCATGGTCCATGTCTTTCGAACATGTCACTTCGCCTCGGAAGTTTCCTTAATGCAATTTAGGCTATAATCATGGTTTGAAGTCATATTTTCGTTAACTCTACGATTGATTATTTTGATATGCATGTATGAACCCGTTCCTTAGTAGGTGCCTAATTTGGAATATTAATTACCGGATTTTAATATATAAATGTAACGGCTATTCTCACTATTTGAATTATTTAGGTTCGAGTCTTTTCTTTTGAACCTAATGTTTCATGTGTTATATTACCACTTTATTCCTACATGTAAGGTACTACACGACTTCAAGTTATGTTTAACCATATAAATCAAGTTCTAAAAATACAAACAATTCACTTTTATTTATGTTTTAAATTATAAATCATAGGTTTTGTGAATTACGCTTTCGTGTTCGTTTATTAGTCATTTTGAGTTTTACAAAAGGTGTGTCATTAGTTATTAGGTCAACATGATATGTATAATTTACGAGTCTTATATCTAAATTCATTTAGCGTTTTTAAATGGCATATAAGTGATTAGGTTTTTATAAGAACGTCATTTTTATGTGTAATCATTAATGGTAAAGTTTGAATAGTCGGAATTTAACTAGTCGTCTTACACTACATGTTACTAGTTGATTTATACATAAAATGACAATTTGTAACATTTTTCAAAATTTGAAGTGTGTCCAACGGGCCTACTTCGAGAGCTCATAACTTTTGCATACTTTAGAGTTATGACACAAACGAAGTTCTTGTCAACAGCCCACCTGGTAGGCTATAATAGTTTTTTTCTGAGCTAGTCGTGATTCGGAGTCTAACTGGGTAAAAATAGTTTACAAAAACGTTGTTCCAACGAGTTTAACACTAGACTAACACTAGACATGATGGTTGTTCAGAAACTTTGAAGACGTGTAACTAACTGCACATCGACTCTTATATAAAATGGCTTTCGATTTTATAAACTAGGCCAGGTTCAATATTGTCCTAGAGAAAAATTTACTCATTCGGCCTCTAACAGGCTTGAAATCGAGCCCAAACATGACTCACCACACCAAACAGTATCCATACTTGGAATATTTTACAGCTCGACATATTTTAATATTTTTATTTACATTTTTATTTAAGTTTCCCGGTTCGTTATAGCTCCTTTTTAAGTGATTTCAAAGGATATGAATTCGTAATAAAGTCTATTATTTTTCTAAATAATAGGAGTCCAGAGGAAGGTGTCTACCTTGGTAAACGTTCAAGAGTTTTAATCTACCTTAATAAGGGTTCTGAACGACTTTTACTATTTATGAAGTATATCTAAACTTTAAGCACCACTAGGTCGTGATTTAACATGCATAATAAGTTACCAAGCACTAGATAAATCACAACATGCAAAGGTTCTTTAGGTTGAACAAGTTCGAACACTACAACATTAGCTACTATCCCCATCGACAATATCGGGGTTCCCGATGATTTGTCACCGGTGATAACTTTCCCTTATCCCCATCGACAATATCTGGGTTCCTGATGACTTGTCGCCAGTGATAATTTTCCCCGACGACATGTCGTTGGGAAAGATCGATGGGGAACGTACAATGGGCATACTTTCCCCAACGATATTTTGTCGGGAAAAAGTTAGTCAAAGTTTAACTCAAAATTATACGAGAGTTTGTGGCACGTAGGATGAATTTTTGTCGTTTAAAAAGTTTTGTCACCTGTTCTATGTTTTGTTGTAGTGAAAATATCCACTTTCTATGAAATGAACCATGTCTTAAAATAACGTTTTATAATATATCTAGTGTGTTCAGTCTGCACTAGGTTGTTTTTTTTGCGTCTATCACTTATGTTTTGCATAATTGTAGTTTACTTGTATTCAAACGCTTACTGAAGTTTAGCTTATAGCCGATAGATGAAGTGCAGGATTAGGGGCAACACCTTTTGCAATCCTTTTGTGAGGTCAGGGGCTCTGGGTCCCGCTCCTAAGTGAGCTGGCATGGTTTAGAAGAAGCCTCCCACATTGTTTACGTGTTTGGGTTCCAAAATCTAAACGATTTCTGGTATTCGAATATCAAAGTGTTTTTTCCTTCAAACATTTTCCCACCAAACGCCAAGTTTTCCAAGAGACATCTAAACAAAACGTGTGACTTCTCGCCGATTTCTTTTTAACCAAAACTAACTAACTTTATGTTTTCTATAGCACACAGTGTATAGCTTAGTTCTCATGTGCTTCATAAACAAATTGAGATTATCTAAATTATCTCATTGCGGATAGAATTTTATGATATGCGAGGCATATATTTTGAAAAACTTCTAATATGAAAGTCATGTATGCAAGTTTCATGGAAATATATTTTGATTATTACCACTTATATGCACGCCCCGATTCTAATATATGACGCCCTTATAAGCAAAAAAAGGCGCACATGCCATCACCTTGTGTCCATGACGGGAGTTCAAGTTATCGTTAATTTTGTTTCTTTTCGAATGCAAACAGAGTGAAGTGTAACTGTTTGTTGTCGTGCGTTGAGCCTTCCTAGACAATTGGATTGGGCATTCCAGTATACAACACACAAACCGACGAACTCTTATGAAGCCTAGCACTATTAGTCGAGTATCATATGTACTATGCACTATATACTCTTTTAGTTCTACACCTTGTAGACATGCATCCACCACCGAATACTATTAAAAACTTCTATATGATTTACATAATTTTTGTGTGGCTCTTAGACCTGTGCTTGTAAATATTTAGTGTGCTCGTCACTTATTTTCTTGAAGGGGTGGCACGCGAGACAAATCAACGACCGAGAAAGAGGTTGGTGTTCTATTTTTTTAGTGTGGAGGAATAGTTCATGATGTTATGATGGAGGCCCAAGTATTGAATAACGGACCGATATGTTTCTGGAGGCTCAAGATCGTGCGACAAAACGAAGTTAGTAAAATGGCCATAACTTGGGCTTCGAAAGGAGTAGGCCCACGACCTGTCAAAACATTTGAAAAAACGAGAGGAACACAACTGTAGCTACCTTTTAGCTGGTTACGGATTTTCCCGAAAAGCCTCGAGTTATGTACACTTTTTTTTATGTTTTTTTAATTTTCTGTTGGGCTTTGTTTTTTGGCTACAGTCCAGCCTGTTGGTGTTTTAGGGTTTTTCTTTGTTTTCTGTTTTTATTTAAACATTCTGCTCTAACCTTAGGAAGACAATTTTCAGTTTAATAAAAGTTGAACCATTGACCGCTGTTTGTCAAGTTTTTACCCTAATAATCGATATTCATTAGAATCAACTATTAGACAGTAAAAGGCTTAAGCCCGACTTGTCGGATTAGGGGTTGTAGAATATTCTGTGTATCACTATATATACACATCAATAATACAATACCTGTTCATGGGGTTTTCATAGTCTAACAGTTGATTGGTGAATAAACCTGTAGGTATGATCTTATTAATCAAGACAATATATAGTACAAGAGATATAGCAAACCTTAATGGACCCAGCCCACAAACCGGGCTTGGGCCATATTTATCTACTAATACTCCCCCGCAGTCCGAGTGACGAAATCGCGAAAGCTCGGACTGGAGCATAAAACCAAATACAGAATAAACAATGAACCAAAATAAAACGGAATAACCCAAAGTATCCCTTATTCCTACTTGTTTACGGATAACCAAAGTATCCCATATTTTTACGGATAACCAAAGTATCCCTTTTTTATGGATAACCAAAGTATCCGAAGGATAAACCAAAGTATTCCAAATCATAAAAAGTTTTTTTTAAATAACTATATAAAAAAAGAAAGAAAAAAAAAACAGAGAGAAAAAATAAAATAAAAATTATACTATTAGAGAGAGAGGTTACACATCAGTATATATATTCAACTTCACAAATTGATCTTTTCCAATTCGTGATGTCATTAGAGTGTTAAGCCCTGACACTGATTTCAAACTTCCCCACATAACGAATCTGGTTAGACAGAAACACCACCAATCTTGATCAAATAAAATCATTCCAATCACCTTGATCTAAAACACAAACCTATTGAACGCACCACGAGATCCCCGTAACAAGATCTGCCAGATCCACAGGTTGCTTTTGGTTTGTATTAGATCTAGGTTGGGATGGCTCCTACGGGATGAATACAATAGAAAGATCGGTTGGATGTGTAAATCTGATAGTGGTGACAGCGGATAAGATTTGACGGGTGGTCTACGATCCCAGGTTTAGGAATCAACCTGCTCATGATACCATGTGGAATGGTGAATAAACCTGTAGGTATGATCTTATTAATCAAGACAATATATAGTACAAGAGATATAGCAAACCCTAATGGACCCAGCCCACAAACCGGGCTTGGGCCATATTTCTCTACTAATAAACGTATGGATTTGTGACCTAGCACAAATCACCAACACAAAGGTGTTTTTTTAGATCGGCTATTTAGGGTTTAGGATCGTGAATTTGGCTGATACCATGTGGAAAGGTAAATCGTTGTCTGTGTTTCATATCCTGAAAATACGATACATATAGATACAATACGCATGGGCTTGAGCCCAAGACAACCAAAATACAGCTAGCACTAATCAATGTACAGATAATTATAGCCTAATTATAGAAACACAATAATCCAGCTAGTGAGAGCATATTATACTGGCTAACATATTAGACAGTAAAAGGCCTAAGCCCGACTTGTGGGATTAGGGGTTCTAGAATATTCTATGTATCACTATATATAAACATCAATAATACAATACCTGTTCATGGGGTTTTCATAGTCTAACATGGTATCAGGCCAAAAACCTCGATCCTAAACTTTCTTCTCCATCCATGGATAAAAAAAAATCACATCTACTTGATCATGCTTCATGCAAATGAATGAATGATCAATATCTATATTCACCGTCCATTCCTTTAATCACTATCATCCAAGTCAAATGCTCAACTGCTCATGATGTCAATGGCCCAAGCCTTATCTTGTTCTCATCCTAAAAAAAACGATCTCTTGAAAACTATCTATGTACGCATCGTTCCAAAAAAAAACAAAAAAAAAAACAAAGCAAATACACAAGGAGAAAAATAATAGCAGCAGTAGATGCGTAGATGGCGGAAGACTCGAACATAAAAGTGGAATTGTGTTTCTATGGGTTATCTTTTGTTATTTTTTTTATAGTTGTTTAGTTTTTTTAATGTCGAATTTAGGGTATCAATTTCCAAAGACGGGTTGTGTTGGTGTCGAATCTAGGGTATCAATTCCCAAGACGACCTTTGTTGGTGTCGAATCCAGGGTATAAGTCCCGAGACGACTTTTGTTGGTGTCGAATCTAGGGTATGAAGTCCCGAGACGACTCTTTTGTTTTTGTTTTTTTTTCTGTTTATTATTATTATTATTTTCCTCTTGTTTCTACTTTTCTTCACAGATTTCCTAAAGATCATCTTCTTCCCAAGATCCGCTTTTTCTCAAGATCCGTTGCTTCTCAAGATCCACTGCATCTCAAGATCCACTTTTAAAATATGTTTTTCTTATGTTTTGTTTTGCTTTTCTAGTTTACTTCTCCAGTCCGAGCTTTCGCGATTTCGCTGCTCGGACTGCGGGGGAGTATTAGACAGTAAAAGGTCTAAGCCCGACTTGTGGGATTAGGGATTCTAGAATATTCTATGTATCACTATATATACACATCAATAATACAATACATGTTTATGGGGTTTTCATAGTCTAACATCAACGACTGTTGAACGAATTGTATCTGGTATTCATTAGAATCAACTGATCCAATTTATTTATCTTCTTTTTAGTCTACATCATGTTACATGTGTTCTTGATTAATACTTGAATATCTTGGGTATGATTGGTCTGTAGACGGGTTTTGGACTAGAATTCCAATTTTGGTATTGATTAGGGTTTTGCATTTGAATTTTAATTTGAGGGAAGTAAAATTCATACGGAGAGAAATTGTTATTTTATTAATTTACGTATACATTTGATATTAAACTAGTTATATTTAAATGTAAGGATAGAGTAAAGAGATATACAAAGAAAACGTGTTTTAATCTATTTTTTTTTCAAGTTTGAAAGATATTTGGATAAATTTTAAAACCTAATTTCATGAAGAAAAAATAAATTTCACTTTTAGGAAAGGAATTTGTATTAATAAATATAATTTACATATTAGGAGAAGGCAAACGGGCAACAAGCTGCGCCGCTAGCCAAAAAGTAGATACGTTGTTTGCACTTTAGGTTATTATAAGTCCAAAATTATATCAAATACGTTGAGGACAACTTTAAATTTGCTATGTAAATCAAAAGACTACTAGTGTCAACATGCATGTACTTCGTATATATTAATGGGAATTAAACAAACATACGTATGTTTAAATATAACAGAGAACTCTTAAATATAAGATTGATATGGCGAGCATATATAGCTTCATATTTGATTGTAATTTTGTTTCCTTTATAACGGAATTTGGCCCGCTGCAACTGGTACTGATGCGTTCGGTGTGGTATGGATTGAACAAGTTTTAGATTTATAACACGAATTATCGGAATGAACTAAAAACGCATGAGCAAGTATAATCATTTCGTTTGTGTATAGCTTTTTATATGGTAATGTAGGAAACGGTGTACACTTTTATTATATAAAATCGAATTACAAATAAAATTGACAGAAATTAAGAAAACAGAAAATAAGTAACAGTAATAACAAAAGCAGTAAAATTAAAATAAGACGAGGCACGTGTTTAACACGCTCCCCTTAAAACAGATTCACCGTATGTTTCCCAGGGTACAACGTCCAAAGCTGTTGTACAGCCGGACTCGACTTACTTGCATGAAAGATCACGAATACAGTGTGTGTTTCTGACTGAAAAAGATTGCTGTAACTTTGATGCAGAAAAGCTGCGTTTTTTGGATGTCTTGAATGAATGAAATTCAAGTTTAATTTATAGGCATTATATGTCTTGGTCACCAAGACATAATATTTGCTCCTAAATTAAACTGACATGAAAATCTGTTATTACTAACACAGATTCGCAAATCTTTTAATACACAAAACAGATTTCTGTAAACTTAATTAATAAGTTTGTATCTATTCCTAAAATAGATTAGAAAAATCTGGAAGGAAAAATTCGAATGAGCAGCAAAAAATATACCGAATTTGCCCGCACCCAAGCAGATTTCGGAGCTGCATTCGTGTGGTCGCGCGCTCGTGCACAAGTTCAGTAGCTTCGAACCCATTTTTGGCTTAGAAATCCCACTTTCTGCACCCCCCCTGCGCGCGCGTAGGCGTGGGAGTAAAAACCCACAAATGAATATTATAGGGTAGAAACTAGGATTTCCTTTCACTTCATGTTTCAAGCGATGTGGGACAAATATTTTTCCAAATA
Source organism: Glebionis coronaria (assembly GCA_025667525.1). NCBI lineage: Eukaryota > Viridiplantae > Streptophyta > Magnoliopsida > Asterales > Asteraceae > Glebionis > Glebionis coronaria. The sequence continues at coordinate 551,088,420 of CM046876.1, forward strand.
TTGTGTTTCACGTGACTCACTTTGAGACACGATATCTCATTCATATTAACTCCATATTTGACATACTTTAGCTCTTTGCGAAGCTCGAGGAGAACGCAAAACTACTAATTACTACGAATATATATAACATATACATATATAAAATTATGTCCAAAGTATTGCAAAAACCATATTTTGCAAAATATTTTCCAACAATCCCCCACATGAATGGGAATCGGTCGAAAACACACGAAAGTTTTGGCAAAATTTATGCGGTTAAGTCCTGCATAGGATAGGTAGGTGTAACCCTTTGAACCTTCCCTTGTGAGATGCACTTAGTCTCCTAGATCTGAGTAGACGCGATGTCCTTGAACTCAGCCTCTGTTTACGTAGACGACAATACACACTCACACAAGACTTTCCCTGACCTTGTCAAGTCCTCATAGTCGTGTTCGTTATGGTCATGAACACTCGCCTGGTTCTGCAAGAGCTCTTAGAAATTGCGCCCCCACAATTTCCTTCGAAGCGACCCCACTTCTCTCTCACATAGGTGATTTCATCTTGAATCATTAAAAACATATGTTTTATGATGTCATCTTGAATCATTATGCTTTATGATTTCATCCTGAATCATTAAGCCATATGTTTAACCTCTCAACATGTCACATTGTTCTAGGAATGGACTAGGAAAGTTACTGTATTAAGTAACTCCCCCACATTGACGTGACTTCCCCCACATTTCTATGATTAGGTTGTCCTATTGAACCCAGATCTTGGGATCTCCAGTCAACTGGGTTAGGTTTTCCTTCATAGAAACTCATTCCTTTAAGGGCTTTAGTCCCATTCCTTTAGACGACTTACTAACTAACTCTCTGCTTAAGCCTTTCGTAAGCGGATCCGCGATGTTATCCTTTGACTTCACATAGTCAATTGAGATAACTCCTGTTGAGAGTATTTGTCGTACCGAATTATGTCGACGACGGATATGTCTAGACTTTCCATTATACATTGTGCTATGAGCTCTGCCAATTGCCGATTGACTATCACAATGTATACTAATGGCCGTTACCGATTTAGGCCACCTGGGTATGTCCTCTACGAATTGACGTAGCCATTCCGCCTCTTCTCCGCATTTCTCTAACGCGATAAATTCTAATTCCATCGTGGACTTAGCTATTACAGTTTGCTTGGAAGACTTCCAAGATATAGCGGCCCCTCCCAGTGTAAACACATATCCACTGGTCGATCTAGAATCCTTTATGTCAGATATCCAATTTGCATCATTGTATCCTTCAATAACAGATGGATATCTAGCATAATTCAGTCCATAATCACGACTGTATCTCAAATAATGAAGTACCCTAGTCATATCTTTCCAATGTGCATCACTTGGATTACTAGTATATCTACTCAGCCTGCTAACAGCATATGCTAAGTCAGGTCGGGTACATGTCATCAGATACATTAACATGCCAATAATTCTTGAATACTCTAATTGGGCAACACCTACGCCTCTATTTTTAGATAGATGCAAACTGGTGTCTATTGGAGTTCTAGCTAGGCCGGAATCTCCCGCATTATGAGTATTAAGAATTTTGTCCACGTAATGTGCTTGACTTAATGCAAGTCCACTTTGAGTTCGTATGATCTTTATTCCAAGGATCACATCAGCCAAACCCATATCTTTCATGTCAAACTTTAATTTCAACATGTCTTTAGTAGACTTGATCATCTTGTCGTTACTGCCAACGATAAGCATATCGTCGACATAAAGACACAAGATTACATATCCACTATTTGTGTCTTTGACATAAACACACTTGTCACATTCATTAATTTTGAATCCACCCTCTAGCATGGCGTGATCAAACTTCTGATGCCATTGTTTTGGAGCTTGCTTTAAGCCATACAACGACTTAACAAGCCTACAAACTTTTCTCTCTTGTCCAGGAGCCATGAAACCCTCAGGTTGGTTCATGTATATTTCTTCTTCTAAATCTCCATTTAGAAAAGCCGTTTTCACATCCATTTGGTGAACTTCTAAATTTCTTAATGCGGCAATAGCAAGAGTCATCCTAATAGAAGTTATTCGCGTAACAGGCGAATAAGTATCAAAGTAATCTAGACCTTCGCGTTGTCTAAAACCTTTGATCACCAATCTTGCTTTATACTTATCAATGGTGCCATCAGCTTTCATCTTCTTCTTGAAGATCCATTTATAGGCTAGTGGTTTACAACCAGGAGGTAAATCCACGAGCTCCCAAGTATGATTTTGTAAAATAGACTCTATTTCACTATTAATCGCTTCTTTCCATCGAGGCCCTTCCGAGGAATTTACAGCTTCTTGACAAGAAGTGGGTTCATTTTCTACCATAAAAGAGACAAAATCGGGTCCAAATGATTTCTTGGTTCTCGCCCGTTTGCTTCGTCTAGGTTCAGCCTCTTCTTCCTCGGGTTGATCTTGTCTCTCTTCTTGGAGATCATTATCATCTCGTTGTCTCTTATCTTGGACAACTGCATCATCTATTCTAGATGTGCTTTCATTTTCCTTCTTTAAACAAGGAAATATGTTTTCAAAGAAGGACGCATTCCTTGATTCCATAACTGTGTTCTTGTGTATATCTGGATTTTTCGAATCATGTACAATGAAACGATACGCACTGCTATTCTTAGCATATCCAATAAATATACAATCCACAGATTTAGGTCCAATAGTTTGGGCCTTTGGTGTTGGCACAACTACCTTGGCTAGACACCCCCACACTCGTAAGTACTGGTATGATGGTTTTCTTCCCATCCACAATTCATATGGGGTTTCCTCTTTATCCTTACGAGGTATCTTGTTTAAAAGATAAGTAGCCGTTAGAATGGCTTCCCCCCACATGTCCCGGCTCAAACCAGAACTTAACAACATGGCATTAACCATCTCTTTCAAGGTACGGTTCTTCCTTTCGGCAATACCGTTTTGCTGAGGTGAATAAGGAGCAGTAAACTCGTGTCTAATTCCATATTTTGCACATAAATCAGCAAAAGGAGACACATATTCACCTCCTCTATCACTTCGTACAACCTTGATTTTTCTACCAAGTTGATTCTCAACTTCGGTTTTGTATAGAACAAACTTGTCTATAGCTTCATCTTTACTTTTCAACAAGTAAACGTAGCAGTACTTTGTGCAATCATCAATAAACGTGATGAAGTACTTATTGCCACCTTTTGTGGGTAGTGATTTCAAATCACATATGTCTGTGTGTATCATATCAAGTGGTTCGGTTTCTCGTTCAACCGATTTGAAAGATGATCTTGTAAGTTTGGCTTCGACACAAGTTTCACACTTATAATTTGAATCAATATGAAAATTTGGTATGCCATTAAATTTAATCAAACGACGCATTGAATTAAAATTAACATGTCCAAGACGGCCATGCCACACATTAGAAGACTCAATCAAGTAAGCAGAAGAATTCATTTTATTGATAGCATTCTTAACAACTATTACATTGAGCTTAAACATACCATTCAGGGCATACCCCTTACCAACATACATTTGATTCTTAGAAAGTACAACTTTATCAGACTAAAAAACAAGACGAAAACCAAACTTATTCAAAAGCCATCCGGACACAAGATTCTTGCGAATCTCTGGAACATACAAGACTTTAGTCAACTTGAGCTCTTTCTCGGATGTCATCTTCAAAATAACATCTCCTTCGCCCTTGATATCATCACTTGCAGAGTTGCCCATATACAGCTTCTCTCCATTGTCAACCGCTCTGAAAGAGTGAAACATACTCTTGTCAGCACACACATGATGGGTTGCCCCAGTATCAACCCACCAATCATTATTATTAGAACCTACCAGGTTAACTTCAGAGATCATGGTAACGACATCAGACACCATAGCAATCAAGTATACATTATCATTCACCATATTAGCCTCGCGTGGAGTCACCCGCTTTGGCGCTTTGCAATTAGCAGCACGATGACCTGGCTTGTCACAGTTGAAGCAATTTCCTTGGAACTTCTGCTTCGCAATTCCAGCCTTAGGAGCAAGGTACTCAGACTTCCCTTTGCTCTTCTTGTCATTCTTTCCTTTTCCAAAGCTCTTGCCTTTAGACTTTGAAGAAGACGAACCATGTTCAACCATATTTGCTTTGGTAGAATTAGGTGTATAAGTGTTTTTCTGAGCCAGCTTGTTGTCCTCTTCAATACGAAGACGAACAACCAAGTCTTCAACAGTCATATCCTTTCGCTTATGCTTCAAGTAGTTTTTAAATTCTACCCAGCTTGGAGGTAACTTTTCAATGATAGCAGCAACTTGAAAAGTTTCACTCAAAGTCATACCCTCAGCATGAATGTCGTGTAGCAAAACCTACAGATCTTGAACCTGAGTTATCACACTCTTTGAATCAACCATCTTGTAATCCAAAAAGCGAGCTACCACGAACTTCTTTGTACCAGCATCCTCAATTTTGTACTTGCGTTCCAACGACTCCCATAATTCTTTGGCAGTCTTAGTCTTGCAGTACACATTGTACAAAGAGTCCACCAAACCATTCAGAATATAGCTGTGACACAAGAAGTCTGAATGTTTCCATGCTTCAACAGCTTGCACGGCTTGTTGATTTTCGGGTACACCTTCTTTAGGAGGTTCCACCTGAGGTACAGTCTCCTTTAAGAACTTCACAAGGTTCAAAGTAGTGAGATAGAAGAACATCTTCTGCTGCCACCTCTTAAAATTCTGTCCATTGAATTTTTCTGGTTTTTCAGCATGATTAGCAACTGTGTGGGTAACTGGCACATCAGTTACTTTCACAGTAGTAGTTGCAGAAGTTTCAGGAGTGCTAGTAGACATTCTGAAAGATCAAGATCAAAACACAAACAGTTAGACAACTGTTATAAATCTGTATATAAGAAATTCAGTTGTGATCTCTATATACTTATAGTGGATCTGCTTCAAAGAAACTCAATCTTGGTTTCAATGAATCAGATGCAATTATCTAATATATCAGTTTAACAGAAACACAATCTTGGTTTCAATATAAACTGATAAGAACAACTTCTTAAAGAAAAACGTTAGAGATCTGTTAATTAAAATCTGTAAAATTAAAACTGATTCCAGTGAAACTCAATCCTGGTTTTGGCAGAAACAGTTTATAATAAATCATTTAATAAAAGTTTTAATTCTGTTAAACAGAATCTGTTTTAAGATTGTAGGAAACGGTGTACACTTTTATTATATAAAATCGAATTACAAATAAAACTGACAGAAATTAAGAAAACAGAAAATAAGTAACAGTAATAACAAAAGACGTAAAATTAAAATAAGACGAGGCACGTGTTTAACACGCTTCCCTTAAAACAGATTCACCTTCTGTTTCCCAGGGTACAACGTCCAAAGCTGTTGTACAACCGAACTCGACTTACTTGCCTGAAAGATCACGGATACAGTGTGTGTTTCTGACTGAAAAAGATTGCTGGAACTTTGATGCAGAAAAGCTGCGTTTTTTGGATGTCTTGAATGAATGAAATTCAAGTTTAATTTATAGGCATTATATGTCTTGGTCACCAAGACATAATATTTGCTCCTAAATTAAACTAACATGAAAATCTGTTATTACTAACACAGATTCGCAAATCTTTTAATACACAAAACAGATTTCTGTAAACTTAATTAATAAGTTTGTATCTATTCCTAAAATAGATTAGAAAAATATGGAAGGAAAAATTCGAATGAGCAGCAAAAAATATACCGAATTTGCCTGCACCCAAGCAGGTTTCGGAGCTGCATTCGTGTCCGCAGGTCGCGCGCTCGTGCACAAGTTCAGTAGCTTCGAACCCATTTTTGGCCTAGAAATCCCACTTTTTGCACCCCCCCCTGCGCGCGCGTAGGCGTGGGAGTAAAAACCCACAAATGAATATTGTAGGGTAGAAACTAGGATTTCCTTATAAACATGTTTTCACTTCATGTTTCAAGCGATGTGGGACAAATATTTTTCCAAATATTGTGTTTCACGTGACTCACTTTGAGACACGATATCTCATTCATATTAACTCCATATTGGACATACTTTAGCTCTTTGCGAAGCTCTCTTCGAGGAGAACGCAAAACTACTAAGTACTACGAATATATATATAACATATACATATATAAAATTATGTCCAAAGTATTGCAAAAACCATATTTTGCAAAACATTTTCCAACAGGTAATACCGAGATCGTTCACGGGGATTTGAAAAACCTATGATCATTAAAAAATTTACTGTAACCTTTTGATTGTAACAATAAGATGACAAATTAAACAAGTAAATTATGATGAAAATTAATAAGATTAAAACAACACTTGGTAAAGATTAGTTTGCGCATTCTTTGTAGTATGATTGTGATGACACATTAACAATTATGATTATGATAATTAGATGTTTAATCCAATTTATTGTTTTCAAAAGCTTTAGTCTTTGTCAAGACCCTGGTAAAGGAAAACAAACATTAGACTCAATCACTCAATACAAGACTTAATCCATTTCAATTCGTTTGATTCATGATCGTTTCACAAACTTGTTAACACTTACAAATATGTTTCTTAGTGATCAAAACTTCTTAAGAAATGGTCAATACAAAAGATAGCCAATCATAGACAAACCAGTTATGACTTGTTGTTAGAAAATAACCCTCTTGACCTTTGAAATCTTCCACAACAAATTAAGTTTTGATAACCAATTGTCACATGAAACATAAGTATCAATGGTTCAAAGGAAAAGTTTGAAATTGAATTAAAACATTAATCACAATCACAATCACAACTTTATACCACAAACATCATTCTACAAAGTGTAGAATGGAATTTAGCCACTCATATTAAACATTGAAATAAACTAAAAAATAATAGCCTTAGAAGTCATAATAAAGAGTCTTACAAAGTAGAATTATAGTGATATGGTTAGGTAATGATCCATAAGAGTTTGGTGATGTTAACTTTGCTTCTTGGACTTCAAAAGTGACTCTTCTAGTAATAAGTGTGAAAACACTTATCCTTTTACCCTTAATTATAATGATAACCAAGCCAAAACGTGTATTTAATGTCGTAAATGTCGGAATTATGCGTGGTTTGTGTTTTTGTTGTGATTTAGGACCAAAATGTGAAAACGGAAGAAAACATGGGTTTTCATGGGCTTTATCGAAGAAAAAGACAAAAGACAAAGTCAAAAGATCAAGAGTGCAAAAAGAACGGAAGTCAAAGGCCTATTCTGAAGATTTATCGAAGAAAAAAGTCTAAAGACGAAAGTTTAACGAAGTCGAAGAACCAAGTCAAATTAATGAAGAAATTAGAAGACGAGTTCATTTTATTTATCGACAAATCCCGAGACAAAGTCGAGAATGACGAGCTTATTGTCAAAGACGAAAGACGAGAAGACTAAAGAAAAGAAAGAAAGAAGGAAGCAACTTACTCCTCCTCTCCTCCTATAAATATAGAACTTAACCTCATTTGTGAGGTGTTAGCTAATTTGACAAATTAGTTCTCCAATTTATTTCATGTACTTTTCTTATTGTCATTTTAATACTTGTCATTTATTTTTCAAGATCAATTCAAGTAAGTCTTTAATTTGTGTTATTAAATCTTAATATTTAATCAAGCTTTTCATTATTCTCATTCTACCTTTCTTTTTTGTTTAATCGTTATGCTTATTTGCTTATTCTTATGCTTAACTGATTGTTCTTTATGTTTTTATGTGTTTGATTGTGTTAGCTTATTGATCTTATAGCTTTTAGTGTGATTTTCTTAATTTTAATTAAGCGTTTTTAAAAGTTATTTTATAAAAAGTTGATTTTTAATTTTTAGATTAATTAGTGTTTTTCAAGTTTTTAATTTGTGGTTTAATTAGTTTTTCTTAAAGTGTTTTAGATTAAGTTTTAGTTAATTGCTTATTTGATTTTAGCTTATGCGTAGCTTATTTCCTATTTTTTAGATTAGTTAGAGACCGTTCTTCCCATTTTTCAAATCTTCGGAAAAGGGTTTATAATTCCGAATTACACCCCTTTTTCCGAATTTAATATTCTGAAGATTAACCCTTTATCCGAAATAGGTTTATCCAAAATTCTTCTTTTTACTTCATTTATTCCGAAATTTTCATTTATCCGAAAAACCTAGGTTATTCTAAAAATATTCCTTAGTTCTGAAAACAGTCCCTCTTTCCGAAATTATTGCTTTATCCGAAAATAATGTTCATTCCGAAAATCTTTGTTATTCCGAAATAGGCCAGTTTTCCGAAATAAGGTCTTTTATCCGAAAATCTTACTTTTTCCGAAAATAGGCATTTATTCCGAAGATTTCCCTTTCTCCTAATTTAGTTCGTTTTTCCGAAAATAGGTCTTTATTCCGAAAATCTTTATTTTTCCGAAAAAGTTAGTTTTTAGTTTTATTTTATTTTATTTTATTTTCAGTTTTACTTTTATTAAAGTTTCAAAATTTTAGTCATTTAATTAATTGCCTTTAAGAACTTATTTTTAGTTTAATCTTTTCGAACTTTATCCTTTATTTCGTTTAAGCCTTTCATTTAAGTTGTTTTAATTTTGTCATTTACGTTAATGTTTTTATCTTTAATTAGTTATAAACAACGGCAACATTTTCTTTTATTAACCAAAGACGACTGAGTCGCACTTTCAACCGTAGTCAAATTCGAATCGAGTCGAGACGATTTCAACTTAAAGTTTTAAAATCCAGTTATTAAAATGGCGCCGCTTCCGGCTCTTTTCGTGAAGATTAACGGTTTTCTGTGAGACGCGTTGGATTTTGGGATCCGTTCACTCGTGAACGTTATTTTTCGTGTCAAAATTTTCAAAAATCCTAAAAATAAAAATTTTTCAAAAATCAAAAAACATTTAAAAAACTCATAAAAAGCATTTCTTTTTCAAAAGTTTTGCACCAAAAAGATTTTATTTTTACGTTAACTATATTTCCTCTATTTCTTTGCTATCTTTTTCTTTTGAAGGTGTATGCGTACTCGATCTTCGTCTTATTCTGAGCCCGAGACTCTTGAAGACTTAGATATGGCCGGTGTGCAGAACAATAATAATCCACCTCACCCCAACATGAATAATAACAACCATATCTCTCAACCCGACCTTCGTACGATGGAGGAGCTTTGTCAACCAACAATGAATGGACGTGGAGGACCGATTGCGCCGATGCAAATCACGGCTCCCGAATTTTTGTTGAAGCATCACATGATCCAACAAGTTCAAAATACTTGTCCATTTCGTGGATTACCGGATGATGATGCCAACAAACACCTCGATAAATTCATTACCGTCACTCAAAGCATGAAATTGCCCGGTGTTACTATGGATTTTCTTCGCCTTCATCTATTTCCACACACTTTATCCCACCATGCCGAAAAATGGTTTGATCGTCTTCCGAAGAATTCAACTCATACATGGGACGAAATGACTCAACGATTTTTGTCGCGCTACTTTCCACCATCCATGGTCACTAGTCTTCGGAATCAAATCAGTGGTTTCACTCAAGAACCTGATGAGTCACTTTTCGATGCTTGGGAACGTTATAATGTTTTGATCGATCGCTATCCTAATCATAATATGCTCCCCACTTTGATTGATACTTTCTACAATGGTTTAACTTTTCGTGATCGTGATACGATTAATGCAGCCGCCGACGGTACATTTATGAAAAGAAGACCCGAGGAGTGTAGAGAGCTTATAGAGAACATGACTACTCATCACAAAAATTGGGATTCATCCACATCTTCAAGAAATAATCCGAGGGTCAATGTTTCTTCTACTTCTTCCAGCCCCGAGATGACCGAAGTCACCCGCATGATAGCCGAAATGAACAAAAATATCCAACTCATGGCTACGAATCAACTACAACAAGTTAAAGCTGTAACACTTTCTTGTGAGACTTGTGGCGGTCCTCATTGATACACTGATTGTCCTTCTACTTATGACAATCCGGAAAACTTGTATGCAGCTAACGGTAACTATTACACGGAAGGCTATCAAGCCCGACCTCAAGGTGATCGTAACTTGCTAAGTTACCGTTCTAACAACTTACTTTCACCCGGTTTTTCTCCTCAAAACCACAACCCAAACAACTTCAATAGAAGCAATCCAAACCAACCTTGAGCTTCTAATCCATATCACCCACCCGCTCCCCAAGCTCCACCCATCACTCAACCCACGACATATAATCAAGATGTTGAAACTTACATGAGGACCCAAGGAGAGGTGGTTAAGAATCTTCAAAGGAAAATCATTAAATTGAAAGGCGATATCACTAAACAAGGGAATGATATTCGAACCGAGCTTAGAAAAGATATGCAAGCTTCTTTAATTAATCAAACGAATGATTTGAGGAATATGATGGCTAGTTTCTTCCAAAGTAATCAACCCTCTACTTCGGACTCTCTTCCTTCGAATAGTGAATGTGAGTGCTATTACTACACACAGTGGAGCAACTCTAGTAGGACCATCTACCCCTCCCCCAGTTACTCCATCTACACTTCCTCCACCCCATTTATTCCTCATACTTCGACGCTTAGTACTAGTTCTACATTATCGTCTCCACCTCTTACGGAAGAAGTACCAAAGACAAAACCTTCATCATCCCCACCTTCTACCTCTACACCTTTACCTTCTACACCTACACCTCCTAAGCCCAATATTCCTTATCCATCTCGGTTAGACAAGTGCAAATTGCTCACCAAGGATGACATTCAAGTGACAAACTTTTTGAAAAATATTTCGGGAGTGAACATCACCATTATCCTTGTTGAAGCTCTTGCCCAAATGTCCAAATTCGTTAAGATGTTTAAAGATTTGCTTAGTAAGAAGGAGAAGATGGTTGAGTTTGTTAATACTCGATTGAATGAGAATTGTTCTACAGTCCTTTTTAAAGAACTTCCGGAAAAACTTGGAGATCCTGGTCGTTTTGTGCTACCATGTACTTTCAACAAAGTTGAAGAATTTACTGCCTTAGCCGATCTCGGGGCAATTATAAATTTGATGCCATTAAGTGTTTGGAAAAAGTTATCATTACCCGTTCTTAAACCAACAAAGATGACTCTTGAGCTAGCAAATCGAACTCTCGCTTACGTCGTTGGTATTGCCGAAGATGTGTTTGTTAAAGTTGGTACCTTCACTTTTCCGGTCAATTTTGTTGTTGTTGATTATGAAATGGACCCTCGTATACCGTTAATACTTGGACGGCCATTTTTTAGAACCGAAAAAGCTTTAGTCGATGTTGCCGAAGGTGAACTAAACTTAAGGGTCGGAATGATCAACAAATATTTAAGATGGGGAAGATCACAAGTAAATCAAATGGAAAAGAATCAGTGAAAATGATTGATGTGCTTCAAGAAGAGCTTACTACTACTTTGCAGAGTATAAAGCTTGATGATTTTGTTGTATATGACAATCCTCTTTTCGAGTCTTGCTATGATAATCCACTTTTCCAAGACGATGTGGATGATTTTGATGATTCTCTCTCCAATTTAGATGCCCCACCAATATATGATACTCCACTAATCTATGATTATGATTCTAGTTCCGATGTGGATGATTATGATAATTTTTCTTCAGAGTATAAAGACATGCCAACTTATGATGACTTTGATGATGTAGATACTCTTTCGAGTGATTCTTCAACTGATGACCTTGCTCCTACTTTTGATGAAGATCCTCCACCAACAATGCTTGATCCTACTTTGGATAATTACTCATTTGAGGAATATTTTGCTACTTTTCTCAATACATACTTCCCCAATGAGAATGATTCTCCTCCTTTTGGACTTTGATTATGGTCTTTATCCTCCTTCGGATATTAAGAAATCCGTTTCAAAGGAGAAGAACCCGGACGAAACCGACATCCGCAGTACTTATGTTTTGACACTATCTATCCACCTTCATCGGATGAGATTGTGCGATTTATGAGCGGATCTTCTTCAAGTTCTACTAAGTCTAAGTCTTATTTTCCCCTAAAGGAAAAGGTGTTCGATCCGGGCATCACGATTTTTAAGCCATCTCAGTATCCATCTGATGCAATAAAAGGAAAGACTTTTGGAAACAATGGAGATATGCATTCACTTCATCATACTTTCTACCACCGTGCTCAACAACTACTTAAGGGAACTTCGCCTACTCTTCTTTGTCTTGTCTTGTTCACTTTAAGCTTGTGCTATTTGATGGACGAAAACCATGTATTTGATCCCGGTGGATGTTCTTCAAGGTTCTTACCATTGTAATCAAGGTCGAGTCAGGCTCACGACTCGGTGAACAAAAACAAGCGCTTCTCGAGAGGCAACCCGAGTATCTGTCCTTTTTATCCGTTTTATAATAAGTGTAGGGGGAGACCCTACTATATGTTTGTTGCTTTCTTTCTTATGATGTGCAGGGATTTGAGATTTTAAAGTTCCACTCTTGATGACTTTTGATGACCCGTGATTCCGTGTACCCGTCTTCCTGGTTTTATCCAAAACTCTTTTGATTCACTATTTTATATTCTTCAATATTAAAATAGGAATCACTTTAGTTGTCTCTTCCTTAGCGAGATTTAAACAACGTGCACAATGTCCTAAGTGTAGGGGAGTTTACTCCCACATGCTTAAACATTGAGGACAATGTTTATATTAAGTGTAGGGGGGACTTCTATCGTAGTTAAGTGGGCTTTTCCTTGTATTTGTCCTCATTTTAACCGGAAAATTGATTTTTCGACATTTTTCAAAATTTTTGATCTACTTTGGCCTATTAGTATTTTCCTTTGTTATCATTATTGCTAGAATAAATTTCAATAAAATGGTTTTAATAAGTTTGGATATCTTTGATATATTAGGCCCGTCATGAATCTTTTGACTCAACCCGATTTTACTTATCCAAGTTTACTCTAGCTAGTATCCTTAACATGTTTAAGTCAAGTTTTGCTAGGCTTTTATATAGGGAACTTTAAAACGCGAAAGTCTTAACTCGTATGGGTTAAGAACGAGAACTTTTCGCAAGTTTCTATAATTGATCCTAGAAAGTCGTTTATCAAGGGAAATTTAAAATGCAAGTTCTAAACTTGAAAAAGTCTAAGAATTTGCAAGATCCTATAGATGACTTGAAAACCCAAAACTTTGATTTAATAGGCTAAGCATCCACGAGTCTCATTCCTTGAGATTTTAAATTGTGGAGAACGAGAGATGATAGTGTCAATTATAAGTTTGGTATTCTTTCATGAATTTATGTGAGCTAATTATGAGCTCTTTCTCCCATCGCTTGTTAATAATTATAATCGCGATAAATAAGGTTGTACGATTAGAAAAGTTACTTAGCTTCTAGCACAAGATCGTTTAAAAGTTGCTTGGTATTAATTAGAGTTCATAGCCAAGGCATAACTTATTGAAGCGGGAGGCGAAGATTGGCGAGTCCGAAAAGGCCCTAACAAGGCATGAGGGCTACATTTTGTTGCTAAAGATCCCAAGTGATGTGAAGAATCATTTATCAAAAAATCAATATGAAGGATCGAGACACACGACGAAAAGCAAATACTCCCCTAAAGATCATGGAGAAGTCTATCCAAAAAGGCCCAAACAAGGTATGAGGATAAATAGATCCAAGTACTAAAAGGAGGTGGATCGTTGTATATCAAAATCCCAAATAAAGATTGGAGAAAAATGAAGAAGTCGTGGTCCAAGTATGAAGAATCTCTCAAAAACTTCAAGTGAAGAAATTCCTATTATGAAGAGAAGACCATTATTTCATGAACGTCTCTCAAGATTTGAAGTATGAAGTCAATGCCAAATATCTATCCGAGAAAGGTCTCAAATCGTGAAGCGAGTTATGCTAAGATATGAACTTTATGAGGTCCCGAGAAGCAGTTTTAAAATATTTTGTCCTTTAGCTAACTATGGATTAAATCTTACTTTATTTTAGGCCTAATAAACTATCGAAATAGGTCAACAATGCATCCTTGTGATCATTCAAGACAACAATAAAATATAAGAGATACACCTAGAAATAAGGGAGTCTAAGTGAGTAATTGGGCCACATGAGTTTGTGTTAGTCTGCTAACTTATAATAACAATGATCTTGTTTTTAAGCTTGGTGTGGAGAACGTGAAACTTGAGAGTGATAAACATTCATGACAACCTAAACCCCTAATGTAAGTCTTCGATTTATTTACTTGTTTTCTTCCTTCAAATATTTTCTAATTTTCTATCTCTTTAAGTTTCCTTAATGTCTTATGTTTAATAAAGGCCAAGGTGGGATAATTATGATAGAAAATGTAAATCTTGCTTTGTAATTAATGCATTGCATGAGGGCATTGAATTGGTCAAGTGTAGGGGATTTAATAAGTGTGAAAACACTTATCCTTTTACCACTTAATTATAAAGATAACCAAGATAAAACGTGTATTTAATGTCGTAAATGTCGAAATTATGCGTGGTTTATGTTTTTTTTGTGATTTAGGACCAAAATGTGAAAAAGGAAGAAAACATGGGTTTTCACGGGCTTTTATCGAAGAAAAAGACAAAAGACAAAGTCAAAAGATCAAGAGTGCAAAAAGAACGGAAGTCAAAGGCCTATTCTGAAGATTTATCGAAGAAAAAAGTCTAAAGACAGAAGTTTGAAGAACCAAGTCTAATTAATGATGAAATTAGAAGACGAGTTCATTTATTTATCGACAAATCCCGAGACAAAGTCGAGAATGACGAGCTTATTGTCAAAGACGAAAGACGAGAAGACAAAAGAAAAGAAAGAAAGAAGGAAGCAACTTACTCCTCCACTCCTCTTATAAATAGAGAACTTAACCTCATTTGTGAGGTGTTGGCTAATTTGACAAATTAGTTCTCCAATTTATTTCATGCACTTTTCTTATTGTCATTTTAATACTTGTCATTTATTTTTCAAGATCAATTCAAGTAAGTCTTTAATTTGTGTTATTGAATCTTAATCTTTAATCAAGCTTTTCATTATTCTCATTCTACCTTTCTTGTTTTGTTTAATCTTTATGCTTATTTGCTTATTTTATGCTTAATTGATTGTTCTTTATGTTTTTATGTGTTTGATTGTGTTAGCTTATTGATCTTATAGCTTTTAGTGTGATTTTCTTAATTTTAATTAAGTGTTTTTAAAAGTTATTTTATAAAAAGTTGATTTTTAATTTTTAGATTAATTAGTGTTTTTCAAGTTTTTAATTTGTGGTTTAATTAGTTTTTCTTAAAGTGTTTTAGATAAAGTTTTAGTTAATTTCTTATTTGATTTTAGCTTATGCGTAGCTTATTTCCTATTTTTTTAGATTAGTCAGTTACTGTTCTTCCCATTTTTCAAATATTCGGACAAGGGTTTATAGTTCCGAATTACACACCTTTTTCCGAATTTAATATTCCGAAGATTAACCCTTTATCCGAAATAGGTTTATCCAAAATTCTTCTTTTTACTTCATTTATACCGAAATTTTTTCATTTATCCGAAAAACCTAGGTTATTCCGAAAATATTCCTTAGTTCCGAAAATAGTCCCTCTTTCCGAAATTATTGCTTTATCCGAAAATAATGTTCATTCCAAAAATCTTTGTTATTCCGAAATAGGTCAGTTTTCCGAAATAAGGTCTTTTATCCGAAAATCTTACTTTTTCCGGAAGTAGGCATTTATTCCGAAATAGTTAGTTATTCCGAAGATTTCCCTTTCTCCGAATTTAGTTCATTTTTCCGAAAATAGGTCTTTATTCCGAAAATCTTTATTTTTCCGAAAAAGTTAGTTTTTAGTTTTATTTTATTTTATTTTATTTTCAGTTTTACTTTTATTAAAGTTTTAAAATTTTAGTCATTTAATTAATTGCCTTTAAGAACTTATTTTTAGTTTAATCTTTTCGAACTTTATCCTTTATTTCGTTTAAGCCTTTCATTTAAGTTTTTTTAATTTTGTCATTTACGTTAATGTTTTTATCTTTAATTAGTTATAAACAACGACAACATTTTCTTTTATTCACCAAAGACGAATGAGTCGCACTTTCATCCGTAGTCAATTCGAATCGAGTCGAGACGATTTCAACTTAAAGTTTTAAAATTCAGTTATTATCTAGCACATTCTAGCTTAAATCCGAGAATAGTGCTTTGAACAAGGTTGAGAGAGTTTATTTGGTGGTAAATTATGTTGCAATAACACACAATAGTGAATTATGAATGAGAAATGAAAGTTGTGACCCCATGGGTCTTATTTATTGATAAATTGAATGCTTGGAGTGAATGCATGGCTTGTTGGCAAAAGAATTTGCTTGTAGCCAAAGATAGTCTAGAATCTTTCTTAGAAGGTTCTTGTGTCTTCTTTAGATGCTTCAAGAAGGTGTTGTGGCTTGTAGTAGAAATATGCCTACATGAAAGGAGAGGGTGGCACATGAACATTGCTGGCGACTTTCTCAAAATGCTGGTGGCAAATGAGTGAAAAGGAGCTGATGGAATGTGAAGATGGCTGGCAACATATTCATAATGCTGGCATCTACTTCTATGCTAAGTGATTTGCACACTTGACACTACAAATAGCTACGTCATTTCTCTTGCATTTCCCAAGGTCGGGATTACCTGTAAGGCTTGTACACTTCTTGAAAACACTTTTTCTGGCACCCAGAATGGTCTTCAAAGACTTGTAGCTCGTACACGGGTCTTGAACTTGATTATGATTCTTCGTACTCATACTAATCTTCACTTTTGCATCGCTTTATACTTCATCCCTGCAATTGGCTACACATCGACTTGCAAACACATTTTGGCACAAATATGCACAAAAGCATTATAGATATAACCAATATACATGTGCAAAAGTACGGATAACGCTCCCCAAAACATGTTGGATTTAGGCGTTATCAGGTACTAATCAGATTAATTGACATCTTAATGCTCTTTACTGATAACCAGTGGTGTAGCCACATTGAGGGTAGGGGTAGTCACGACCGACACACAAAGTTAAAAAATCATGCACATGTAGTGTACCTTAATGCCCGATTTATTATAATGTATTAACATTTGGCCAACTTATAATGTTAAATGAATAATATTATTGCAACATTTTTACATAGTTATACGTCATGATAATTTTAGCACTTGGTAAGATTCTTTAAACTATTTTTGTCCCACCCTAAAACAAATTTCTGGCAACGCCACCGCTGATAACATGGTTGTTGGTGTTTAGAAATTTAAGTAAAAATGTGCATCGGGTTCATTTCTCCTTTTTGTTTGTGGGTATCCTACTATTTTGTTGAAATAGATTGTCCTTTGTGCATATTAATTTTCAGCTTTGTAGTGTTACAAGTGGTAAGACAATATGTACGACCTGATTCAAAATCTACTCCTACTTCAGCACTTGTGAAAACAAGTGGTGATGATCAGGCTTGAAGAGCTATGGAGGTAGCTGCAATATCAGTAGGAGAGAAACCAGTAGAACAAAGCGATGCCGCTGCAATACAAGCGGCAGAAACCCGTGCTACGGGCCGCATGCAAATTACACCTGGTGGCGTGGCGGCTAAAGCTCAGGTCGCGGCTGTCTCACAAAACACCCAAACCATGCGAGATGAGGATAAAACAAAACTTGGGGATGTTTCGGCAGTAAGATTCATTGCTAATTAATTCTGGTTTCATTCCTTTAGTTAATACATTTATAATAGGTCGGCCAACTTCTAATGTTAAATGAGTAATTTTATTGCAACATTTTTACATAGTTATACGTCATGATAAATTTAGCACTTGGTAAGATTCTTTAAACTGTTTTTTTCCCACCCTGAAACAAATTTTTGGCAACGCCACTGCTGATAACGTGGTTGTTTGTGTTTAGAAATTTAAGTAAAAATGTGCACCGGGTTCATTTCTCCTTTTTGTTTGTAGGTATCCTACTATTTTGTTGATATAGATTGTCCTTTGTGCATATTATTTTCAGCTTTGTTGTTTTACAAGTGGTAAGACAGTATGTATGACCTGATTCGAAATCTACTCCTACTTCAGCACTTGTGAAAACAAGTGGTGATGATCTGGAGGAGCTCTGGAGGCAGTTGCAATATCAGCAAGAGAGAAACCAGTAGAACAAAGCGATGCCACTGCAATACAAGCGGCAAAAGCCCGTGCTACGGGCCGCATGCAAATTACACATGGTGGCGTGGCGGCTAAAGCTCACGTGACGACTGTCTCACAAAACACCCAAACCATGCGAGATGAGGATAAAACAAAACTTGGGGATGTTTCGGCAGTAAGATTCATTTGCTAATTAATTCTGGTTTCATTCCTCGCGTTAATACATGCATAATATGTCGGTCAACTTATAATGTTAAATGAATAATTTTATTGCAACATTTTTATATAGTTATACGTCATGATAATTTTAGCACTTGGTAAGATTCTTTAAACTGTTTTTGTCCCACCCTGAAACAAAGTTCTGGCAACGCCACTGCTGATAACATGGTTGTTTGTGTTTATAAATTTAAGTAAAAATGTGCATCGGGTTCATTTCTCCTTTTTGTTTGTGGGTATACTACTATTTTGTTGAAATAGATTGTCCTTTGTGCATATTAATTTTTAGCTTTGTAGTGTTACAAGTGGTAAGACAGTATGTACGACCTAATTAGAAATCTCCTCCTACTTCAACACTTGTGAAAACAAGTGGTGATGATCAGGCTGGAGGAGCTCTGGAGGCAGCTGTAATATCAGCAGCAGAGAAACCAGTAGAACAAAGCGATGCCGCTGCAATACAAGCGGCAGAAGTCCGTGCTACGGGTTGCATGTATATTACACTTGGTGGCGTGGCGGCTAAAGCTCAGGCGACAGCTGTTTCACAAAACACAACCATGCGACATGAGGATAAAACAAAACTTGGGGATGTTTCAGCAGTAAGATTCATTTGCTAATTAATTCTGGTTTCATTCCTCGAGTTAATACATGCATAATATGTCGTTGAGGCTTTTAGGTTTATTCTTGAGTTTACTTATAATTCCTGTAGGATGTAAGTACAATGTTGTCGAATGAAAAAGTAGTGATCAAAGAAGACGCGGAAGGTGTGATAGGAGCTACGATCTGGAACAAACCAGACATGGCTACGTATCTGGGTGGGGTGGCTGCGACCACGGCTGCAGCCAGGGGAGGACCTATGTATTAGCTCCGGGGTGGCGGCGTCCTTTATGACTTGATTAAAAAGATGAGATTACAGTGTAATGTTTTTTAACTTTTGATAGTTTTTTTAAATGCCCTTATTAGGAACGTAAATTACTCCCACTCACAGATTGAAATTCAACTTTTAATACTCCAAATTTAGAAATCCTTTATTTTTAAGTAAAGTATTTGGTTTTTTATTCGAATATTGGTATTTTTTGCCTTGCTATTATCCAAATTCTTTTTTCGCCTCCACTATTTAATTTTCTGTGTGTCCACCACTGGCTGAAGCTGCTAGGCTTAACGAGAAACAGTGAAGGACGGGTGTTGTAGTTGGTATTACTATGTAGATTGATTATATGGACCGACTTCTGTCGTTGTATACTTGTATATGGAGTTCTATGATATGCAGTATACGAGTGCCTAGTACATTAGTAACTGTTTTGCATCTAAGACCGTGTTAACATATATGAAGTTAATGAAGGCACCTAAGGCACCTATGGTTAGCTTGTGTTGACACTACAAAATTTGGATATTTTTTTACTAATCTTTTTGCCTATTACAATGTAAATAAAAAATATTATTTACAAAACTTTTACCTATCGCATAAGCTTAGGTGTAAAAGGATATTAACACACATGTCTATTAAAAAAAGTAAATAAAAGTTTTGACATTTTAGTGACAAAAATTGGGTAAAAATATACTTTTAATGCTCTCTTTTATTAATTTTTTATTAGGAGTTAATAAAAAGGTAAGTAATAAGGGAATCACTAAAAATCTATTTCTTACTTAATTTTTAGTCACCAAAAAAGTTAAAACTTTTGCTTACTCTATATCTTTATAATTAGAGTCCGGTTATTTAAGATACCTTGTATCTTTTAGATACAAGGGGACAAATATGGACCGTCCATCTCATCTCATCCAACAGCCCAGATTAAAAACAAAAAAAAACGGAGGGGTAGTTTCGTCATTTTACCCCTCCCACCTAACACCCCTCCCACTTCTACATCCCAAATCTGGATCGATCTCTTTCTTTTTCCTTCTTCTCTCTAAAACACACACTAAAACACACACATGTACACATATTTACATCTTAATTTATCAACACAAACATCAAACGCATCGATCACCCACTTTCGTAAATCGATCATCCACTTCATAAATAAGGTAAAGTTCATTCGATTTATTTTGATTAATCTTTTTTTAGCTTATTCGATGTGAATAAGCTTATAATTCATCTTATTCTTTTCTAGCTTATTTGAGAAACTACGTGAATTTAAAGCTAATTAATGTGAATAAGCTTATAGATTATCATCATCTTTATTATGATGAATTATAAACTAACTTATTAGCTTATTTTCGTGAATTATAAGGTTTTATGGCTTGATATCGCTGAACAGATTTAGTATGACATGTTTGTGAAGTATCATATATGATATACTATATCATATATGATATAAGCTAAAATATCATATATGATCAAATATATCATATATGATTAGTGCTTGAAAATTGAATTAAATCTTCTTTTTTTGTGTAGAGGAAGCTGTTTACAAGACATGTTGAATATTACAAGCATCCAAAAGGCCAAGAAGCTTAGTGAAGAAGAAAGAATTTTTTACGTTTATTGTTTGTTTTTTCTTTGTAATCTCCTAATGGAGTTTTGAAGTATATGGATAATTTTATAATCCATTGGTATCTGGTACAACGTCTTGTTAATATGATTAACTTTGTTGGTATTATGTCATTATGGTTTGATAAATTAAGCCATATATGATAATGCACTATCATATATGATAATGCATTATCATATATGATACTTAAAGAAAACTTGGATATATTAAACAAAGAATCTGATGAATTCATGATTACAACAAAAAGTATGCACAATTAATAACTAAACACTTGTTCATAACATAAAAAATATACTTTTGAACATAATCATATATGATAATTCAAACAGAACATAACCTAATGTAAAATCATATATGATATACATCTGATATCATATATGATAACCATTTATACAAAATCAAAAAATGCAAACATATTTCAAATGATGAATTCATTCAGAATAACGTCTACTTAATCTTGATCCTTAAAGCATATCCATGCACATCCTCTTGTAATAATCAACATCCTTCACTTCTTTAAAACATATTCGTGATGAATTCATGAACAACGCATACTCCGTCGTGATCCTTAAAATATATCCGTGCACATCCTCTTGTTATAATCAACATACATCTCTCCTTTGCTCCAAATAGAGCAATCACACCATCTCTGTTTAACTGCATTTATAAAAGAAGAAAAAAAAACATATTATGCAAACTTTTAATACCAAAATGAATTACTCATATATATGATAGAAGGTAGGTTTCAAGAGTTTATACAGATTTTCTAAAAGATACTCATACAAAATCTGTTTTTTCTTATGATTTTTATGATATATCATATATGATATATCATCAGTTATCATATATGATATATCTATCATATATGATAAGAAATGTACATCATCTATAATACCATCAGAAAGTTAAAAAAAATATCATAATAATACAGCTTATTAACATGAAAATAAGCTTATTCATAACTATCTTATTCACAAAAACGTATAGCTCATTGAAATAATCTAATAAGCTATCTTATAATAAACACAATAAATTCAAATCATCTAATTTACAAAGCTTATCCATAACTCTACTCTTATTAAAAAAGCTTATTCATAAGCTTATTCAAACTAACAAGCTTATTAATCCTACTTCATAACTTATTCATAACTTCTCATCTAAGAACTTAGCTTGTAATTAAGAACAATCAATCCAACAAGATTCGTTCACAATAATCTAATTAAAGGCTAATGATAAGCTTATTTAAACCAAATAAGCTAAAAATAAGAGTACATACTAATCAAACCTGCTGATGGATGAATCAATTCGTGATTATAGATGTTCGTGATGAATTCGTCATGGATTCATCATGATCACGTTTTGATGGATTCATGATTAATTAATGATGGATTAATGGTGGATCGGGGGTAGAGAGATAAAGTAATCAGGGGTAGAGAGAGAAAGATATATCCGATGTGTGTTTTTTGTGAGAGAAGAAAGAAGAAAAAACATTATATAGTAGATTGTGAAATGACCGAAATACCCTTGCAGTGTAAATTAGGGATTTAATCTCAGCCCTTGGATGAGATGGAGATGGATGGTGGGGATGAGTCCCCTCATATCTTAGATAAGTTTGGTATCCAAATGAACTTAAATCTTATAATTATTACTTAATTTTTTTAATAAGTAAAAGTTTTATAATGAAATAATATTTTTATATTAAAAATAGTTTTAGTAAGGAAATGCTCTGAATTATTATATTTTTTATTGTGAATCTGAATACTTTCTTAGGTTCTTGTGTGCTCTTGAACATTATGTGTTGCTCATCTTGTTTAAGAAAATCTATGACTTGAACTATAGGTAGGACTAGAAATATAACAGCTCATGGCGGTTTTATGACACAAGATTAGTGACAAGTGACAAATTAAAGGAAACGTGGATAAATGGTTGTTATAAGCACAAGCTCAAAAAGCTCTTCACTTGAATCTCAAAAAATGTATAACTGGGAGTAAAACTTACTTGACCCACTTATCGCATGACCATCTATCGACTCTTCAACATTACCTGGTTTAGTTACTACAAGAACATCGACTCCGATGATATCTAGTATTGATCAAAATCCGATTGTGTTGGAATTGGAGCGGTCGAACGGAACCAACACAAAGGGTATGTTTGGAAAAGGGCTTTTCGGGGCTTGAGGCTTTGGATTTTAAAAACAAATCGATTTACTATAAAATAAGTTTTTTTGTCACGCGAGCTTTGAAAAAAATAAAGTCATAAGTCCTTATAAGTTCTTCATAAAAAGTCTTGTTACTTACGCGAGCGTCTGAAAAAATTTAAGTCATAAATTTTTATAAGTTCAACTTTATAAAAGTGATAAAATCTTTATCCTTAAAGCTTTTAAACTATAAATAATCTAAGTTTCAAAGAGTAAAATGCATAAATCATACACGTGGTTTGTCAAAATTGTATTTTTAATGACCGTTTTTTTGTAAGTGCATGCGGTCTTACTAGTCTTTTGTTTCGGGTTCATTTTCTTACTTTTAACTAACATTTGTTAGACGCTGAGAGTTATCTTTTATTGCCACATGAACTGTTTATCGTTTTCCTTTATTTGACCTAACTAACCCGTTTGATATTTCGATTTTTTTTTACCAATTTCACCTAACTTGGGTCTTCTACAGACATTGTTGTTAGAAGCTTCCAAATTCAACCCATCCTCGCGTGATCATTTGACTCCACATCTTTCCACTATTATCTATGGGTTCATCACATCATATTGTTATCAATCTTATACATCAATCACTCAAGAACAATCATTATATGAATCGCATAACAACTTACTTTTTATAAACAGAATATGCATCACGTATGTGATCAACAAAATCCACATGAATCAAGCACATCTTTGCCAATAATTTCAACCCAAAAGTTCCCATATATGAGTTCATAGTATGTATGATAATGAAGACATTCATAACACGAATTAGAGTTCCAAGACTAGAGTTTATGTAAACACTTGTCCCAGCTAGAAGTTTGATCCCTTAATTAATAAAGTTGTGAGTTGATACTACCTTCCATGTTATGAACGAAACACTAGGACACTTGGCTAATCCAATCTTACACAATTTTATCGATACTGTTAGTTGATTTTCACTAAATTCAAGATTACCCTTGGTTTCTTTTTTTATTCCCAGGAATCAATCAAGAACAAACGGGTTAAAAATTGAGAGAAAAGCATGTTGGGTCAAATAAAGGAAAAAGGACAAACCAACTCATGTAGCAACAAAAGATAAGGGTCAATGTTTAACAAATATTAGGTCAGAGTACAAAAATGAACCTCAACCTAAAAACGAGTGAGGCTGCCTACACTTTAAAAAATTCGGTAACTAAAATGCAATTTAGACAAATCAATTTATACATTTTACTCAAGTTTCAAACTATAAATAACTTATTATATCTAAATTTATTTAATTATAGCTGTGTAATAAATTTGTAATATTACAAGTTCCAATCTCAATTCATTTACCAAATACGTATGCAAACATAAAATTGCAGGGATGAGCATCAAACTCGAATCTTCGGTTTTTTTTTTTAATTTTGTAATATTACAAGCTCCGATCTCAACTCATTTACCATATACAAACATAAAATTGCATCGATGACCATATAGGCTGAACGATACCGAACTCGAATCATATTAGTTTCGATACAGAACGGCAAATCTCGATATACGGTATGAGACCGGTACCATATAACTTCATTAAAAAAAATATCGGGACCTTTAATTCGGAACCGATACTAAAACGAAAAAATATCGGAAAATATCCATAATTTTTATAGGGTACGAGTACTGAAACGAAAAAATTTCAAAAAATATTAGAAATTATTATGAAGCAAATAAAATATGTTAAATGCATAACTTGTTGTTTGTTATGATTTAAAAAGTGCAAAAATTAATTACCAGAAGACATGTTGCGCAAGGTGCATCGACTATTTTAAATTAACATTGTAGATCAATTATAAAACAGTAAAATATCAACAATTAATATAGATTGTAGTTCAAGTATATTAGGACAACGATATGTGCTAAATAATCTTTGTTTTGTTCAAGTATGAAGTTACTAATTATAACCGTTTTATTCATTCTATGAGTAGTTCTATTATGTACAACGAATACATTGAGAGTGAAGCTATATAACATGTCAAAATTATTTTCTTGTAAAATTTTTATGTCCACAACCAACGATTGTTCAAGTATGAAGTTACTAATTATAACCGTTTTATTCATTCTATGAGTAGTTCTATTATGTACAACGAATACATTGAGTGTGAAGCTATATAACATGTCAAAATTATTTTTTAGTAAATTTTTTATGTCCACAACCAACGATATGTGCTAAATAATCTATCAGTTTGTTTTGTTCAAGTATGAAGTTACTAATTATAACCGTTTTATTCATTCTATGAGTAGTTCTATTATGTACAACGAATACATTGAGAGTGAAGCTATATAACATGTCAAAATTATTTTTTAGTAAAATTTTTATGTCCACAACCAACGATTGTTCAAGTATGAAGTTACTAATTATAACCGTTTTATTCATTCTATGAGTAGTTCTATTATGTACAACGAATACATTGAGTGTGAAGCTATATAACATGTCAAAATTATTTTTTAGTAAATTTTTTATGTCCACAACCAATGATATGTGCTAAATAATCTATCAGTTTGTTTTGTTCAAGTATGAAGTTACTAATTATAACCATTTTATTCATTCTATGAGTAGTACTATTATATACAACGAATACATTGAGAGTGAAACTATACAACATGTCAACATTAGTTTTTAATAAATTAACAAGTTGTGACTAACTTGCAGTTTTAAGTTTTGAAACTCTTGCAAGTTTTGTAACTCCTATCTAGCTAGATTCTTTTTATCTTGTTTATTTTAGTATGAAAACTTGAAATTGGTTTTACTCTAACAAAAATTGGAAAATAACCAAATTGGTATCGATTCTTCGATATCGAGTATCGGTATCACTTCCGTTACTCAAATCCTGTTCGATACAAAATATTTTTTTTTATGTTCGAAAGAAAATTGGTACCACCAATTCGCCATGATGCTCAAGTTCAAGGTCTTATATAAAAGCACACATGCCTAGGGGTGTCCATAATTCGGGTTTGACCCACAAAAACCGAAAACCGAACCGAACCGAACCCGAACTAGAACCGAACCGAAAATAAAATTCGGGTTTTGGGTTATAACCGAACCGAACCGAACTACAAATACGGTTTTCGGGTTGGGTATGGGTTTGGCCGTCGGACCCCAGAACCAAACCGAAAACCGAAATTTTATAAATATATATATATTTTTTATAAATTTATATATATATAATAGTTATTAAAATTTAATTTAATCCTAATATATGCAAACTAGTTATTAAAATATAATTTTAATATAAAAATATCATTTTATACTTGAAATAACTTTTTTTTTCTAAATATTTATATAATTATATATTTTTTTTGAAAAATTCAGAAAATACGGGTTATTCGGGTCAACCTGAAAACCGAACCGAATTCAAATTCGGTTTTCGGTTCGGTTCGGTTAAAATCTATTTCGGTTCGGTTCGGTTTTCGGGTTGACTCAGAAAAAAAAATTAACCGAATAACCCGAACCGAATAAACCGAACAACCCGAGAACCGAACCGAATGACACCCCTACACATGCCCTACCAGCACACTAAATATCTCTAAAACAGAATTCTCATTCAGCCTTTAAGTCGAACAAGCTAGTAAGTTCAAGGGTTCCACAAGCCCGAAAACAAAAGATTTTTGACCAACAATTCGAGCAAGAATCTCTGTAGATAAATGTCACGTGTCAACTCTCAATCCTAATCACCCTCCAAGTGTCAACTCTCACACAAATTTCAAAAAACCTCCACTTCATATATATCATCTTCATTCCCGGCTCAATCCACAACATTCCACAATTATCTTCTTACGTAAAGAAATGAGTCAAGAACAACCACGACGACCACAAGCTGGTCAAGAACAAGAGCAAGAACCCATCAAATATGGCGACGTGTTTAAAGTCTCTGGTGACATAGCTAAGCAACCCATAACAAAGCAAGATGCAGCCATCATGCAAACTGCTGAAAACACGATTCTTGGTAACGTTCAAAGAGGCGGACCAGCTGCTGTCATGCAGTCTGCTGCAGACGTTAATATAAAAAGTGGCGCTGTAGGGCGTGATGATACGGGTAAAGTTGCTAGGGATAAAGGTGTGGCTATTCTGGATGCTGATTTTGATGGTCAACATGTTATACGCGAGGTTGTTGGCGGGCAGGTGGTAGCACAGTTTGTTCATCCCGACGGATCACCAGTTCCTCGACCGGTTCCAGTGGGAACCAAGGGTGATTATCAGGTTACAATTGGAGAAGCACTAGAGGCAGCTGCCGTATCAGCGGGGAAGAAACCAATAGATCTTAGTGATGCTGCAGCAATACAAGCAGCAGAAGTTCGCGCTACAGGGCGCATGCAAGCTGCACCTGGTGGCTTAGCAGCTGAAGCTCAAGAGGCTGCCTCACTAAACACCCGAACCATGCGAGATGAAGACAAAACAAAGCTAGGAGACGTGTTGTCGGTATGATATATTGTCAATGCTTTGTACTATTGAACAAGGTTAATTTGGTCATATAAATTCGAGTAACGTCGCAATTTATGCAGGATGCGACTAGACTGATGCCGAAAGACAAAGTGGTGACGAGGCAAGACGCTGAGGGGGTTATAGGGGCGGAAATCAGGAACAAGATGGAGCTGTCCACGTACCCGGGTGGGGTGGCTGCTACCATTGCTGCAGCCGCTAGGTTCAACGAAAAACAGTGATCAACGTGCCATGCATGCATGTAGTTGATAACTTGTTATTAGTGTATTACTAAGTTTCTAGGGCTATATATGTGTTGGTTCTTTCGTCTAGCTGTATGTATATGATTGTTTAATATAGCCAGTAGTGTCCCCAAGACGTGAAAAACATATAAGTATGAAGCAATGTAAGCATATACGAGGTCAATGTAAGAATGTATGGTTCATGGTTATGATGCAAAACTTGTATGAAGCTCAGGTTTCGGATGTTAAACGAAGTTTATCCAAATCGACTCGGTTTCTAGCTTCATTTATACACACCAAGGTTTTGCTATGCACTGGGTCACTTCGAAACAAAAGCATAACCTTGCCCAGTTATAACAAACGAAACCTTGCACAGCTATCAAGACAAGCAGGCTGGTACTTAACCTTGGAATCTCTCAAGACAAGCAGACTGGTACTTTCAAAAGCTCTTAACCGACTAGCGATTACTCGTCTTTGTGTGCTGTCCAAGAACTCAGACCCCGGCAGCGACTAAACCCAGGGTAGTTGTCTTCGATAGACCAGGATAAGACATTGCTAACGTAAAAGCAGCCAAGTTGTACACGTCTAGCGATCACTAATCAGTCTCGTATCTAATCATCTTTCAGGTAGCGCAAAATGGTGTATCTGAAATTTGATGCCTGGCATTTTGGCAAAAGGGGTCAAGTATAGTTAAAACATGAAATACTGTCGGATCCTTTTCTTCACTACCACCAAACGTACTGTGTAACTGTGATTACATTGACAAATTTATGGTTTAATAGAATTATTTAGATGATTGCAATGCAACATCCACACAAGTTGGTGGCTTTGGAGTTTCGACCCATACAATTCACTTGATTGGTTCGTTTTGCTGAACTTTTGCTCGTTTAATTAGTTAAGAACAAATGACATGATGCGACTCTTGTCAACTTGTATTAAGAGCGTGTTTGTTTCATCAAATTGTTTTGGGTTAGGGTTTAATTATGATAACACGTGTTATTATTAATAAGAGGTGTATACAAAGTCTAAATTTAAACAGGCAAGGCTCGAGCGGGTTTGAATCTTTCTTAATGGATTTCAATTTTTTCCTAAGGGTAAACTTATTTGCCTTGGATATTCTAGGAAGAGGGTTCGACGGGGAACTTATGTGTTATAAACAGATCAATCATTTCATTTAGTAAATTATATTAATACTTGACATCTCTGGAAACTAATGTATGAGGAAAATATTTTATTTGTTTTTTATAATTTTCTAAATAATTTTTATTTTTCACTTTTTAATGCATGTACTAAACCATAACATAGAACTTATGAATGAAATAAAATATACTTATTACTCCTTCGTTCTAAAATAGTTTTAATTGACAAAAACAAATAATTAAACGTAGTAAAAATTATTACACAAATTATCTTAAAATAAAATATAAGTTAAACATAATAAAATAAGTAAATAACTTAAAACCGGACAACTGAAGTTCTAGCTTGCGTTATTTCTTTCATTATTCTTTGGTTTTAGAATTACCAAATTTACGCGCGAAATTGTATTTGAAAATAACTTTTTCATCTTCAAATCTTTCGTAAAAAAATTTCAAAATACATCTTCATTTACAACCTCTACACTCGCAATTGATACACATTATACAAAAAACTACAAATAAAATGGGGCACACACCAATTTAATCCAATAAAAATTTGGTAAACTCAATTTTTGGCTCATTATATTCTTTCTTATGAAATTCAACCCATGTCTAAATTTTGAACTAACCCATAACCTTAAACTTAGATATAAAAGTACCACCAGATCCTAATGTATCCTTATTTCATAAGCCAACCACTACTTCACATCCAAAAATAACGAGACCCTTTATTAACTTCTTTCTTTTGTTAACCGAATTACACGAATATGCAATCTCATCAAATGTCTTTAAAAACCTTGATTTACTATAACTAAATGTGTTGATAACTATAACCACATACTTATATAAAAGCTGGAATCATTTTTTATGAAGTTGGTCTTGGTGGTAGATGAATATTTTTAAACAAAATCTAGTAAAAGCCCGTCAGATTGAATCCCCACCTTTTAGGTAGTCAGATGTATAATCATTAGCTGCGTCTAACTCACCAAAAAAACAAACAACTCTAAGGTATGACCGCGTTTGACTGGTAAGACGCCAGAGACGATCAAACCTTTTTTTTTGCAAAAGCAAACACAACCTAAGTTAATAATATACACTACATGTCCGACCACAATCTCCGTATAATTTTTGAAACATTCTCGGGGAAAAAAAAAATCCTCGGGGACAAGTCCACGGGGATTATTAGACGGGTAAGGCTCGAGTGTGATTGAATCCCTGTGGATGGATTTCAATTTTCTCAGGGGCACGTGAGTTCTTAGACAATTCGTAAACTTATTTACCTTGGATATTCTCCGAGGACGGGTCGACGGGGAACTCATGTGTCATAAAGAGATTTATAAATAAATAAATTATATTAGTCCTTGACATTCTCTGGGAACTACTCTATGTCCGCAGGTCGTCCCCAGGAATTTTTTTTACTTGTTGAACAAATGAAACATTCCCCGTAGACACCTCGTGGGGGAGTGTGTCCATCAAGGCTAACCAAGCAATACTTTCCCTGTGGACACGTCCCCGAGGAATTTGTTGTTGCTGTTTTTCACAACAAACATTTTTAAATTCTTTTCAAAAAAATCTACTAAAACCAAAACCTGTGCACAACCTAAGAAATGCTCTACACTACCTATAAATGACAAAACTTTACAAAGGGTAAACAACTTCTATATATTACATGCTAAACACAAAAAATGTTGGAAATACGTTTTTACGTATTTAGGAAGAATTGGTCACTCCGAAAATATATTAGTTAGTGGCTCGTAGTCTACCATTAAACAAAGGCAAAGTTCGGTCCATGCTTGTATGACCGACGGCCCTAATGTAAGCCCAAGCCCATCTCATGGACTTAGGTATATAAACTATCTCCTTAGTTGAAGAGGGTGTGGTTTATTTTCATATTTCACATAGTAAAATGTGTTTATTTACCTTCTCTCTCTACAAGTGTGTGTGTCCACCATCTCTTTCTCTCTCTACTCTTTCTAGATCTAGATCCATCCTAGATCCAAGATTTACATAAACTAACAAATGTTATTAGAGCCATGGGATGAGAGTGATTTGTTTTTGTGTTTTTTCATCATTTTCGTGTAGTTTTGATCCTTAGATCTCGCGATCCAAAATCTTTTTGTATTTTTTTTGTGGTTTAATCTTTCTAAAAATCATCTACATAATTGTGGTAGTGATTTGGGATCTTTGTTTGGGGTTAAAAACACAAAAAAATTGGCGTTTGGCTCGATTTTGGCGTTTCAACATTATTGCGAGATTATAAACCCTAGATATTGTGAGATCTTAGTATTATTCCGAAATCTGAATTTCAGAGATTTTGCATTTTTCCGAAATCTTTTGCAAAATTTATTCCAAAATTATCAGTTATTGCGAGTTCTTTTGCACTATTGCGAGATTTCTTGCATTGTTTCGAGATTTTGCATTATCCCGAGATTTTGCTTTATTCTGAGATTTTTTGCGAAATTTATTCCAAGATTTCAAGATTGCGAGATTTCAAGATTGCGAGATTCTTAATTATGCCGAGGTCTTCTTAAGCAAATTATTGCGAGATTTGTCAACATATTACGAAGTTGGAAAATTTCAAAAACGTAATTTTGAAATTTTTTTAACTCGTGAGTTATTTGGTCTTGGAAATTTGGTTTCTCAAGAACACATTGTTAGGGGATTTCAACAACTTTTCTAGTCTTCAACACACGAAATTAGGAATATTTACGGTTTAATCGATGGTTTGTAAAATCCCACGAATTTATTTCTCGGTTTCTCCACGATTAGCAAAACTCCGTATTTTCAACAACAAGCACATTTACTTTCTCTCATTGTTCGATCAACATTTCTAAATCTTATTTATCTAAATGGAGTACACTTCTCTTACCGATAAGTCCATCCCCTCAGGTACGGATAATCATCCACCAATGTTGTTGAAGGCAATGTATGAGGATTGGACGTCTAGAATGGAACTTTATATGATGAATCGAGATAATGAACATCTCATTTTGGCATCGGTTCAAAATGGACCATTAGATTATGGTACTGTGACGGAGGGTACAGTTACTCGTGCTCGCACAATGGCCGACTTGACTAGAGATGCTAAGGTTCAAGCTAAGTGTGATATTAAAGCTACAAACATAATGATCCAAGATCTTCCTCTAGATGTCTACAAACTGGTGAGTAAACACAAAGTTGCCAAAGATTTATGGGAGATAATTCGCGTTCTAATGCAAAGCACCTCGTTAACTAAACACGAACGAGAGTGTAAGCTATATGATACATTTGATAAGTTTTCATATGTTCCAGGGGAGACTCTTAATGATTACTATTTGAGATTCACTCTATTGATGAATGAGCTCAATATTTTTGACATGAATATACCGCCGTTTCAGCTAAACACAAGTATCTGAATACTCTTCCTCCTGAATGGATTAAGTTCGTGACGGATGTTAAATTGGTTAAGGATTTGCATCTCACCAACGTGGATCAACTTCAAGTTTTTCTTCCACAACACGAATGCCACGTGATAGAGGTTCGGTTGTCAAAATCTCAAGTCCATGATCCACTTGCCATGATTGCTTCTCATCAAATGACTCCTTCACACAACTTGGCATACTCTTATCAACAACCGTCATATATGCAGCAACCACACACACATATCAGCAACTACAACAACCATCTTATCAACCAACAATGATGCCACAACAAGTATTTCAACAACAAAGTGTTCTTCAACAGCCTTATCCACAACAACCATCACATCATGCATCACCATCACAAGCTATGACTTCTCCAGTGGGCTATACTCCTCAGCAAGGATACTTTCTAATTAAAGCACAACAATCACAAGCCTTTTATTCCAATGAACTTCCACCAATTGAAGTATCGGTCCTTAAATAAAATGATTCTCCTACAGATGTTTTAAGCCATCTCACTGCCTACTTGTCAAAACTTGTTGCAACTAGAGGATTTCCACCAACGAACAATCAGCTACGCACTTCTTCAAATCTTCGCCAACAAGCCACTATTCAAGACGGTCAAGTGACGATGTAATCCATTCAAGGAAGTCAAAACTCATATGGACCAACTACAAGGATTGTGAATGCTCAAACCGTGAACGCTCAAGCTGTGAATTCTCAAGCTAGTGGCAATGGAAGTTTCATTGGTCATAAAAAAGTTGTGACTTGCTACAATTGTCGAGGACAAGGTCACATGGCAAGACAATGTACTCAACAGAAGAGGAGAATTGATGCACCGTGGTTCCAAGAGAAGATGTTCTTGGTCGAAGCTCAATCTAAGGGAAAGATTTTGAATTCAGAGGAATTAGCATTTCTTACAGACCCAGGGGAAACAGATAGTGAAGGCATTACCGTCGTCTCTACTTTGAATGCAGCATATCAAACAAATGATCTTGATGCATATGATTCGGATTACGATCAGCTTCACTCAACCCAAGATGCTCTCGTTGCTAATCTTTCTCACTACAGTTCAAATGTCGTCAGTGAGGAACCAACCACAACCAATATTGTTCATGATAATCCATATCAAGTTGGGCATAAAAATAACAACCCCGAACAACTTTGGTAAATAGTAATTCAAATACTGAGGTATCCAATCCTTCACACTTGAGTGAAACTCAAACAAATGCTACGACGGGTACGGAATCTTATGCTCAACATGATTTGGTAATGGTTCCTAAACATATAATTGATAATATGAATGTGGTTGCCCGACAAACCGTATATATGAATGTCAACCTAACCGTTGATCTTGCGCTGTATAAGGAAAAGGTCAAAAGTTTTGAAATGGTCCCTCAAGCAGAGAAAATAACTTATTCTGAATTTGACCAATTTCGTTTTGAAAGGATAGAACACTTAAAAGAAATAGAAACATTAAGAGCTAATATTTCAAATGAACTAAAGGAAAAAGAGTCAGTTGTCAATAATTTTCAAAAACTTAAAACAGATTTCAAAACTCTCGAGTCTAAAAAGTTTGAATCGGAAATTAATGCTACCAAACTTCTTAAAATAAGAGATCAACAACTTTTACAACAATATGCTTCTGCAAGAACGGTTCATTTATTAACCAACTCATTTCAAGAACTAGAACTTAAGCGTCTTCAAGATTTACCACCTAATCCGGGTTATGCAAACCAAGCTCAGCAATATATCCCTAATCTTTATGATGCGACCCTAATTGGTAAACTGAAAGAGGCTCCCTATGTTCGTGATGATGCGGAGACGATGTCATTTGCGGAAGAAAGTCGATTAAAAATGCTTTCGAAAAATCTTAAAAAATTTGATTATGATAAGCATAATAAAGAGGCTTTTGATTTAAAGACCCGTTTTAAAATACAAAAGGAATTAGCTCACGTACCAGCATGTGTGCCCCAAAGTTTGTCAAACGAAAACCTTCCTAGTACGTCTCCTACACTTGTCAAATGGATTTAAATAAGTTAATTCCACCTGTAAGTAAGGTGTCTACAAGCTTGAATGAGCTGCACCAACACTTTGCCAATTTTGACAAGGTCATTAAGGAATGTACGATGGCTACGTCTATAACCGAAGGTGAATGGAACTTCGAACACACTAGAGCTGCGTTTTGTGATGAAATTATTCCGTTTGTGGATAATATTAAAGTGTGTTTTAGCAATCTTGATCAAAATTTGGTTTTGGAAATAAATGAAGTTCAACGAGTTTTTAATGATGGATGATGCTTATGAAAATGGTTTAGTTGAAAAGGAACGAATTTTACGCCAAAATGGTCAACTTCTGAAGCAAGTGATGTCGCATGATATTGTATCCATTTGTGTGAATAATAGTGTTGACAATGATTCTATTGTGCATAATGTTGAATATGTGGATAATGTGGTAGATAGTAACTGTCATAAGTCTGACGCTGGATTTTTAAAGCTTCAAGATTCCTATAATTCGCTTTCAAAATGTTTTGATGAGATTCAAAAACATTGTATTTCGTTTGAATGTGAAAAATAATTTATTTTTGAAACGTCACACGAAGGTGTTAATATAGATGAACCAAATTTTAAAAAGGTTTTTCGATTGAATAAACAATCAAAACAGCGTCAGACAAGTGATAAGGTTGCTAAGTCATTGCCGATAGAAAATGAGAAAGAATTGCACATAGAGATTGTGGAAAGGACACTAGAGGCCGCTGACACTCAACCTTTGATTGAGACCCTTAATCATAAGTTGGTGGAAATATCAGATTTATATGCGATCATTAGCGATAAGGATATGGCATTGGCCAAGTTAAAAGAAATGCTTCGTGTTAAGAATAAAGTCGCCATTTCAGCACCGTCCTCTAGTAGTTCTAAAGTGAAAACAACCAAGATTAATCTCATTGCCGTCACACAAATAATCAAGGGCTCTAGGACTAAAACATCTCAAACATTAGTCATAAAAGATAAGGCAAAGTCAAAATCAGTCTCGAATGGTCCCATGTTGCCTTCTATAGGAGTAAACACCACTACTAAGGCTCAAAGATCTAAGCTTAAAGGAAACACGAAGAAACATAGGATCATGCCCTCATCTAGTAGTCAAGTGAAGAAGAAAGTAGAAGCCCACCCTAGGAATGTTAATTCTGTTTTGAAGAAAATGAATCATGTAGCTAAACCTAAAGGCTCTGCGGTTATGTGGCGTTTTAAGCCTACTACGAATTCTAATTTGAGATTGTTAATGCAAAGCAATGCCTAAAAACATTGTTAGTATTAATTAATCTTTCTTAGTTTTGATCACGACAAATTACAAAGACATTTATTGTCAAACACAATCATAAAACGAATTATCCAACAAACAGTATCATCAAGGTAATAATCATTACATTAACATATCTTAATCATGCTTAGTGATCATAAAAGTGATTAGCCTTAAAACTCACTTTTGTCAAATGTAACAAAAGATTTTTAATAAACTTTATTTTTAAGAAAATGTTTTATTAAAATGAAAATGTAAATTTGAATATGGCATATTCCAAATGTCATAAGAATATCCTTTGAAGGTTTAAACAACCTCAAATATTTCAAATTCACTAAAAGACAAAAAGGAGCAGAGTCTACTGTTGATCCCAAACTTAGATCGATTAGCTTTGTGTTAACGAGATTGAATCAAGTTTAACACGTAGAGAAACTTTGTTGTTGTTGTTGTTGTTGTTGTTATGAACAATCCAAGTGTTATGCGGAATTAACACTTAGAATAAAGAACAAGTAAAACAATTAAACCAAACTTTCACTTTTGATTGATAATCAAACTTGCTTACAATGAAAGTTGAATACTGAATAATGTATATATACTACAAACCCTACGACCTCCTTTTATAACATAAAGAGTCGTGTACAAAGGATAACCTATCAACTATTCTAGGTAAAGATAAATATAGAAAATACAATATTGAGTATATCTTTACTTCTAATAATAAACGTGTTGACTAAGTTTTCCTTCAGTGGTTGGACTTCTTCTTGTCAGCGCTTGATATCTCTTGTCAATGCTTGATCTATCAGCGCTTGATTTCTTCCTGTCAGCGTCCAATTTACTCTTGTCAGCGTCTGAGTGACTTAGCCCATTTTATTCCCAACAATCCTCCCCTAAACTTGATAGCTACTCTAGTAATCAAGTTTCTGAATAAAAACTAAGTACAAGGAGGATTCTTACAAATACAAATTACTTGTTAATTATATAATAAACAAATCTAATTAAATCTTTGCCAACATCACTAGTATAATCCATTTCCAGCTGTGTAGACACCATCTTCTTCAAAACATCCTTGGACATAGGATATTGAGCATCCACAAGAAAATACTATGAAAACTTTATAGTTCTTAGATGGTAAACACTAGCCGCTGAATGTAGACGCCATTG
Organism: Glebionis coronaria; assembly: GCA_025667525.1. Taxonomy (NCBI): domain Eukaryota; kingdom Viridiplantae; phylum Streptophyta; class Magnoliopsida; order Asterales; family Asteraceae; genus Glebionis; species Glebionis coronaria. Next base: position 551,125,023 of record CM046876.1, read on the forward strand.
TAGTCCACTGATATCATCCAGATCCAACCATATTGGATCTTCTATATCTGGTTGAATCATCCTTTTGAAAGATGTCCAGATCTTTATTCTATTGACTGAAGTAGGTGCTTCAGCCTCATACTTGGTCTTCATCAAGTTCCAAAGATCTACCAATTCTTCTCTATCCAGGCTTGCAAATAATGAGATCAAAGAGGTAAAAGTATGTACCTTCTTGCCATATCTGGTGATCATCTAGAACCACTTGCATCTTCTTCATAATGAACTATTGGGTTTCTGAAATCCAATGGTAATACGTCTGCAACATCTGATGCTTCCAATGGTGAAATCTTAATACTCTTTCTGATTATTGCTTCACTAGGATTCAATTGATCAAGAACTGGGAATTCAATGGGAACTCCATTCTTCACTAGTCTTGGTGCAATAGAAGCCCTCTGGATCTGCATATTCTCTTCAATCTCTTCTCTCCTTTCAGTTGAGAGAAGCCTCATGGTATTCTCTTCACAAATTCTTACCCAAATTGGATAAGCATGATGTTCCAATTATTTTAAAGAGATCCTCCTCAATCTATCATAAGTCCATCCACCTTGATGACACCTAAGCAACATGAAGTACAACTCCCTTCTATCCCTTTTGAGTTCAGAAAGCACCTTGCTAGCCTTGTGCTTTAAAATAACATTACAATCCTCCTTAACTCTCAGTAATATCTCTAAATCCCAAATTTGTCCAGTTATAGACATATCCGGGTTCTCTTAAACCTTAGACTCCCATGCAAAATACATTTCCCTTACTTCTGGCATGTCAAAGTCCACTTTCATCTTCAACTCTCTTGGCCTCTCCTTGGCTAAGTCATTCTCCCCATATTCCAACTTCTATGGCTCCTTTAATATCATCACACTAGAATATGAGCTCTCATCATCACCACTACCATCTTTATCTTTCTTTGTGGTAGTCCAATCCTGTTCTTGCAGTTGTGAAGCCAAAACTTGATCAAAATGTACCTGAGCTGCATTCTTTGGTACCTCAACTTCAACTAAAATCGCTTTACCCTTGTCTTGTGCTCTAATAGCTCGTAAAGTAGTTTTTGTCACCTGTGTAGCTACATCCCTAATGATAACTGGTGGTTGGGATACACCAATCATACATGTGGGTCTGTCAACGCTTGCTTTGCTCTTATCAGCGCTCAAACTCTGAATGTCAGCGGCTGACTTTGTAGCTTGTTCTATCATTTCTAAAATGATAACTTCTTTGGAGTGAATGATGAAACATCAAGAACAGGCTTCTCCTTCAAACTGGTCAAGGCTTTAGCAATTTCCACCTGTTTACTACCAAAAGAACCACCTTCTTCTTCCTGTGAGTTGAAAGGTTCTGTTGGTGCATCTTCCTGTGAGCCCTTGTCACTCAAGTGGAAAGGTTCTGTTGGTGCATCCCCTCCCCTTTGTAAGAATCCTCCTCAGATGAAAGGACTCTTGCCTGCCTCCTCCTAGCATGGGCAGCCTCCAAACTAACTAGCGTGTCCCTAATTGCTTGAGTTCAAGACCCTGACCTGTGACAACTTGTACCAGGACTGCATTTTGCTTTTGCAAGCTAATGCAAACCGACGTCAATTCCAAAATTGTATAAGGTCCCAATCTGCCCTCCTCTATGATGGAAATTTGACCTCCCAAAAGAGATTCATTGGGCATGGATGAGGTCTTAAGGATGTTGGGACTGTCTTGACCTGCTTCTAAGCTAGAGCAGTCCCAGCCCCACCCATGTCACCAACCACACTTGTGGTGGTGGTTCTCTCTGCTATATGGCTAGGACCACCAGAGGAGAACACTCCAGCAGTCCTTTGGCGTTTTTCAAACCTAAAATCGGGTTGTGAAGAAGAGGAAGTGGTTTGAGGGTCTATTTGGGTGTGAGGGGGTGTTTGGGTCTGTGGTAAAATGGTGTCAGCGTTTGGATCTAATGTGTCAGCGCTCACATTAAGAGTGTCAGCGCCTGATGGTTGAGGGTCAATATCCATATGCTGGGGTGATGGAGGGTGATTGTGGTAAAATACGTCTTTTAGGAAAAAGAGCGTAAAAGCGGTAAGTATTAAGTGATGATGTAGGAAAATCAAACACTAATGACCCAATTAAGTTCGTTTCCCAAGGAGGTATATGTGTGTGAATAATTCGTAAATGATTTGGGATTAATATTTGAGAAAGAAGGGGATGAAAAAATAGAATGACGGATATGTAAAAATTATTACTACGACGACTAAATTAAAAACCGTAAAATGTGCTAAAATAAAAATTAATTCTAAAAATTACCAAAAAATTACCAAAAATCAAATTAAATAAACTAAGAGTTTACAAATGATCAAAACTTTTTCAAACCTTTTAATTAATTAATTATTAATTTTTAAATGCTAATTAAAGCCCTAAAAATCCAATTAATTATCAAAAATCCCAAATAAAGATTTTTCACTTTGTAAACCTCTAAAATGACTTAAAAAGAATAAAAACTATTTTTATGAATTTTAAAACTAATTAAAACTATTTAAAATGATTAAAATCTATTAAAACATTAAAATAATTCTAAAAATTAAGAAAATGATGATAAAATTAATCTAAGAGTTGCAAAAATCTTATTTTAATGTATTTGACCTAAGAAAAATATAAAAAGTGCAAAAATGTGAAAATTGAAATTTAATAATAAAATAATATTAAAATAATATTAAAAATCCAAAAATTATAAAGAATTCTAAAAACTTCAAACTAGTTTGTTTTAAGCTAAATAAACAGAAAATCAAAGTGAAATTACCAAAATACCCCTAATGGGCTAAAAACTAAAACAGTCCACTTAAATGGGCTTTTTGGCCCAAAAATTCCAACAAGGCCCAAAAGATCTGAAAAAGCCCTATATGACTCAAAATTTGATTCTAAACACAAAAGTCTGAAGGCCCAAAAGCTGGTTTGAGCTTATCACAACTTAATGGTATAACAACTTATCCTTATTAGGCCAATAAGCCCATTAAGCAATAAGCCAATGCCATAAGCTCAGATTTGACACACAACCTTCTTTTGAGATGCCTAAGAGATATGTGAAAACAAATTTTGAAAAAGCAAACCCAATAAGCCAGAAATAAGCAAAGTAGAATTTCACTAAAAGACAAAATAGTCGGGTTGGAGTTCTAGACCACCTCGGACCTTCAAATAAGTTGCAAAAGACTCTAAATGACTTATTTAAGACAAATCAACAAAGAAAAGTTCAATAATCCAAGCCAAATAAGCTGAATAAGCTGATAAGCACTTATGTAAAAGTCAAAGTTTTTGGTTTTCTAGTCAAAGCTCAAAGCCAACCCCTCAAATGCTCCAGTATGAACAAATGGGTCAAATAAGTGACACCTATTACAAATTCAAAGTTGTTGCAGGTTTAAATAAGCTAGAACAGCTTATTGATAAGCACAAGGTGAAATAACACTAGTAGTGGCTAGCAGCAGGGGAAAGGAGTTCCCACTGCTTTGACTAGTTGACTTGCTTTTTTTAGAGAGATCCAGTTGGATTAAAATGAAAAAAAAGGAACCCTTGTAATCAGTGGATCACAAGGAGTCAATATCAATCAACAAATCACAATTTGGTTCACTCAATAAGCACAAAATAAGCAAACAGTCCACAAATATGATACAGACCTTGAAAATAAGCAGTTATGACAAAATAAGCAGATTAAGCATGAATAAGCCAGTTAAGTTGAACCATATGTATACACAAGCTATAATAAAATCCAATAAGCACAAATAAACTTGTTTCAAGCACTGGATCATAGTAAATAAGCAGATTCAAGCATAAAAAGTTACTGATGAACAAAGGTGATTATCCAAAATCCTTTTGCTGATCTATTTGACCACCAACCCAATTTCAAACCCTCAAATCCCTTTCCTTGGTTATGTTACCCAAAATTTAACACTTGTTAACCCTAGTCTACCCTTAGATATAGGTTTCCCAAAAATTTTAGCCAAAATACCCAAGAAAATCAGATTTTATAGACCTTTGTTGGATTTGAGTGTTTAGACCCTCAAAACTTGTAGATAACCAACCCCTTACACCAGATAAACAATTACCAACAATAAGCAACCAAAAACAACCACAAAGGTTGCCTTGAATCTTAACCCAAACACCCCTTTGGAATCTGATTTCTCAAATTTCCGAAGGATTGTTGTGATTTAACCCTCAATCCAAGATCAAAACAACCCTAACAACAATAATCCACCCTCAGAAATACAAATCAACCACAAATTCACAGATTCACAAACAAATATGCAGATTCACCCAAAAATTAAGCAAAATTCAGAAAAAGTAAAAGAGATAAGAGAATCAAACCTCCAAAATGTACATCCACACTTTAGAATGTTTGAGCTGAGGTGCTAGCAAGAACAAGCACCAACTTCCACAAGCTGCTAAGAAGAACAACCACAAAAGTAAGCCAAAACAGATTATCCTTTGATTTTCGAAAACAAGTGTTTTAAACCTTAAAACCTTTTCTCAAAATAAACCAAATATGTAAATAGAACTCAGATCTTAGCTAATCCAACACCAAACTTTTATAAAACACAAAAGAGAATTCAGAATTTTCAGAAATAAATTTTTATTTCAATAGAGAGGAATTACAAAGAAATAGCTAAAATCTGGAACAAAGGCCTAACCACAGGTTGGGGGTCCTTTTATAGGCAACAATAGACGATTCTATATGAAAAATACATGAAAACCCTAGCTAGAAAATTCATAGAATGTCCTTGAGTGCTTGAGGCGTGTTTGATGTTGTTAGTTGTCCAAAATGAAACTGGCTGTTCATTTTATGCTTGGGGACCAAGTGGTAGCTATAAATCGTTGATCTTGCCAACTACAATTGCTTGGAGAGGAGGGTGTCATGTGATTGGTTGACGTGTGAAATGGTGGGGTCACATGGTGAGTGGGGATTGGGGTTTTGGGTGTGGGATGAGTTCTTGGGCATGTGAATTAAGCGTGTGCATGGGTAATTTCAATTTACCCTTTGTTTAAGTGGAGTAAGTTCTGGGGGTGAAGAATGGTGAATAGTGGTTAGTTTGATCCGAAATTAGGGGGTGGAGTTGTTTGGCGCGTGTTTATTCAGTTTAAACTTTGGGAAATGCAATAAGAGTCCTTGTTCTTTGGCAGAAGTGGTAAATTATGTTTTTCAGCCCAAAAACTTGGTTTCCTTTGTTATAAAACTTTCAAACTTCATACTTTTGCCCCAAAATTTTGGCAAAAGGATTTCAAGGGTTATTTTTGCCATTTTTGAATAGTTCAAGGACTGATCTTGGACATTTCTCATATTTGAAGGTCTTTATTGGATGTTTGACTTCATGAGGGACCATTGTTGACAATTTAGAATTGTTGAGGGACTAAACTTAACAAATCTTCAAAGTTGAAGGACCTTTTTGTAATTTTGACAAACTTAAGGGACCAAACTTGTAATTATGAATATACAAGGGTATTAAGTATCATTTCTTAATAGATTAAGGATCATTCTTGTATATCTTCAAGTCTTCAAGGGTTTTTCTTTGATAAATCCATAACTAGGGCCCGGTTCATTATACGGCTTCGTTTCTCGTGTTCGGTTTTCCTTGTTTCTTGATATATTTTGTCTTTTTCACGATATCAATACCTAAAATACACAAGTAAACAAACACAAGCATATATATGGTATTTTATGACATTTTTATGCATTTAAAGCCCGAAAAGAACGATACAATCATGTATAAATGCCATCTCATCATTCCCCTATACTAAGCCATTGTCGTGCCCTCACGCAATGCTAGAATAAAGTATCTAAGCATCTCCAAAATTCATTTTTATTACCCTTTATTGAAAAGTAAAAGACTTGCAACAATACTACGAAGATGTGTAAAGACATAATGTATGATTTTCATCACGTGTGTAACTTTTAGGGTCAATGAATAGAAACAAATGAATGTCTCTAGAGTAAAGTTCGTCATCCTTGATTGTCATACATTTCATGCTAAGTGCAAAAACGAGATCATTGTTGGTACAAGTCACAATGCTAACACTACTCATACATCCAAATTGTGTAATACTTTTTCTCCCCACAATCCTAGTTATTATGAAAGGAAATGGGTTTCTAGAATTTTTTACCTATTTGTCATGGATCACAAGTGATTCGTATTGACTTATTTGAGTATTTATTAGTCTGAAAGTAAAGTAGCACGATTTAATCGATAGTTAGCCGAAGGACAAAATCTTTTAAAACGGCTTCTCGAGTATCTCCTTAAGTTCATATCTTAACATAACTCGTTTCACGATTTGAGACCTTTCTCGGACCAATATTTGGCATGTACTTCATACTTCAAATCTTGGGAAGACGTTCTTGAAATTATGGTCTTCTATTCATATTTTTGAATTTCTTCACTTGACGTTTTTGAGAGATTCTTCATACTTGGACCACGACTTCATCATTTTTCTTCAATCTTTATTTTGGATTTGGATATACAACGATCCGCCTCCTTTTAGGACTTGGATATATTTATCCTCATACCTTGTTAGGGTCTTTTTGGATAGACTTTCTCCATGATCTTTAGGGGAGTAATTGCTTTTCGTCGTGTGTCTCGATCCTTCATATTGATTTAGGAATAATGATACTTCACATCATCTTGGATCTTTAGCAACAAAATAGAGCTCCTCATGCCTTGTTAGGGTCTTTTTGGATCTTCACCAATCTTCGCATCCCGCTTCAGTAAGTTATGCCTTGGCTATGAACTCTATTCAACCCCGAGCAACTTTTAAACGATCTTGTACTAGAAGCTAAGTAACCTTTCAAATCGTACGACCTTACTTATTGCAATTATTTTTATTCCTAATGCATTGATCTTATGGGAGAAAAAGCCACAATTAAAAACATATGAGTTTTTGAAAGAACATTGTCATGTTCTACGTTTAGCATGATCACTTGTCTAACTCTATCACCTCGTTCTTCACTATTTAAAGCCTCTAATTAAAGAGACTCGTGAATACTTAGCCATGCGTCAAAATTAAGCCAAATTTGGATTAGCTTTCATTAAGACTATATCAAATCGAAGTTTTGGGTTTTCAAGTCACCTATAGGATCTTGCACTTTCTTGGACTTTTTCAAGTTTAGAGAATGCATTTTATAGTTCCCGTGATAAGTGACTTTCTAGGATCAATTATAGGAACTTGCGAAAAGTTCTTGTTCTTAACCCAAATGAGCTAAGACCTTCGCGTTTTAAAGTTCCCTATATAAAAGTCTAGCAAAACTTGATTCGAGCGGGTTAAGGAATGTAAAGGGCCCCAAATGCCCATCAAGTCAAAAATTAACTCTTATTCTACCCATCAGAAAATATACATTTGCATCTTAAAAACACTTATGAAACTAAGAAAAATTTTAAAATTTAGCCATTTTTAGCCTTATTAGCAACAAAACAAAACAAAACGTTTATAGTTGGAAAACGTGAGGGCGTAGCAAAGCAAGTATCTATTCACCCCCCATACTAAAATTAAACATTGTCCTCAATGTTTCGAGTCTAAAGGTGGAGCACCCCCATACTAGAGACGAAGAGTCGAATGCTTAGGATCTAGCATGGAAAGGGTGATCAACAATATATCTAAAGCCGTTTATTAATTATGCTAAAAGATAATTGTTAGAACAATAAAGGATATGTCATGGATTCGTGAAAAACTCTTCAAGCAAACGATCGAGGCTCACGTAAACGTACATGAGAGTCTTCAATCGTTGTGATGATGATGATCTAGATAACACATTCACAAACAACCACGAGACAACGAGTTGGAAGGGCACAAATTCCCTCTCATTATTTATTAGAAAGCATTAAAAGGATAAGCATGGGATCTCCCCCATGAGGCACCTCGTTTTTGATTACCGAGTCATGAGCTCGACTCGATCCCCTCAATGCTAATTATCAATGGGGAAGGTGACTTGGTCGAGGTCGTCCAACAAAGGAACTTCCCCACCAAAGTAGTGCTTAAGCCTATGTCCATTCACCTTGAAGTTAGGACCATCATTTTGAGCTAGCTCGATGGTCCCATAAGGAAACACTTGTGTTATGGTGAAAGGACCCGAGCAACGAGATTTCAGTTTCCCTGAAAATATCTTTAATCGAGAGTTAAAAAGTAACACTTGATCACCAACGTTAAAAACCCGGTTTTTAATCTTTGCATCATGAAACTTTTTAGTCTTTTCTTTAAAAATCAATGAATTTTCATAAGCATTATCTCTTAATTCATCCAATTCATTTAATTATATTTTCCGGTGATCTCCCGCGGTCTTTAAATCAATATTTGCATGCTTAAGGCCCAATATGCCTTATGCTCCAATTCAATGGGCAAATAACAATTCTTTCCATAAACCAACTTATATGGAGTACAACCGATAGGTGTCTTATAAGCGGTCCTAAAGGCCCATAAAGCGTCATCGAGTTTGTCGGACCATTAAGCACGTTTTTCTCCTATCGACCTCTCTAAAATCCTCTTCAAAGCTCGGTTTGAAACCTCGACTTGCCCACTCGTTTGCGAGTGATAAGCCGTAGAAAGACAATGAGTAACTCCATATTTCTTTAAGACCTTTTCGAATTGGTCATTACAAAAATGGGTTCCACGATCGCTTATAATAGTACGAGGGGTTCCAAACCGAGAGAATAGTTTCTTCAAAATCTTCACTACCACACGAGCATCATTAGTAGGTAAAGCCTTAGCTTCCACCCACTTAGAAAGGTAGTCGACGGTGACGAGGATATACTTGTTACCATGAGATGATGGGAACGGCCCCATAAAGTCTATGCCCTAAATGTCGAAAATCTCACACACTTGAATTATATTTTGCGGCATTTCATCACGCTGAGACGATTTTCCTTGACGTTGGCACGGATCACACGACTTCACAAGTACGTGTGCATCACAACCGATCGTAGGCCAAAAGAATCTGACATCGAACACTTTCTTAGACGTGAGATTGGCACCATGGTGACCACCCGTGGGTCCCTCGTGACAAGCTCTAAGGATGTTAGAAGCTTCGGTACCAAAAACACAACGTCGAACGAGTTGATCCGCACAAACCCGAAAGAGATAAGGGTCGTCCCAAAAATAGAAGTTGACGTTACGAAAGAATTTTCTCTTTTGTTGTGTCGTCATACCCTTGATTATGAAGTTCCCCGCATGGTAATTTGCAATGTCGGCAAACCATGGGGTGGTGTCTTTAGAATTCACTACACCGAGAGTCTCAAGAGGAAATGTTTCGGTGATTTCCTTGTTATCGAAGACATCTTTGTGAGGATCTTCTAGATGAGAGAGATGATAGGCCGCTAGTGTAACACCCCATTTTGATAAATGGAATGTCACGCGTGATTATGGCGTGTCATCAAAGCATGCAAGGTAATATGTAATAAAACATACATGACCATAGGGAAAACCGGAATCAAACATCGGTTCCCAAACATAAGCCCAAAACATAACAAAGTAAATGAACTGAATGAAAGACTAAATAAGCATAAATATATGAAGGAAACAGGAGAAGAAGTCTATGGCAGCTTCCATCCTATGCATGTCCTCCAAATGCTCGAGTCTTGGGTACCTGCCGTTTTGGGACATGGAAAGGAAAGTAATGGCTGAGCAAGACGCTCAGTGCACGGATGTACAATAAAACATGAAATAGGATAAGCATGTAACATATAACAGCGGAAGACTAAGTTCTGAGTAACTGGTTAAGTATCAAGAAAACTGGTTTTATAGTTTGAAAAGCCTTATGTTTATCTTGTGAAAACTGTTTTAACATAAATATACCATAGCCCATATAGGTCATGAAAAGGTCACGTGCATGAATACTTGGAGGGGTGACCTCATCATGCTGATTAGAGGGGATGCCTCTAATTAATATACTGATTTGGGTAGGAGGGATCAGCTCCTTGTGAAGGGTGCAAGGCACACACCACATTCACCATGATAAACTGAATAAAACATGTAACTAGGATGCACCCATACGCCCCACCTGATATAATAATATGGCCAAAACTGAAAGGGACGCCACGAGCAATCACTCCGCCGTGGGGAAGTCATAACATCGGTGCCTCCAATGCTATGGTTATGGTACCTCCATAACTAGGTGAAACTGGTCATGCTTGTATATGGCTATAGTTTATGCTAAATTAACATAAGCAGTTCAAAACAATAAAACAAATGCTGGGGAAAACAGTTGGCTGCATACGGGGAAATCCTAATAAGGAAGGAATGTCCATACTGAAAGGACGGGAATCCGTACCTCAAGTCTAGTGAATGAACGGAAGAAAGACTCCTACTTCTGGATCACTAACGCTACATGAATACACACGTGTATAAGTATCGATTCACTGATTACGTACTGGGTTTTGTGTCTCATTTTAGCTGATTTGGTATGTTTTAGGTCATGGTTCACTGTTTAAAGCCTTAAACTGTGTTTATCTAGTATTCTGATTAATTTGATTAAGTATTACTGGTGTTTCATGTATTATTATACTTACTGTGTAAAAATAAGTAACTTTCCAAAAATAGCAGGTTTCCAAAAATAGAAAGTTTCCAAAAATAGAAAGTTTCCAAAAATAGAAAGTTTCCAAAAATAGAAAGTTACCAAAAATAGAAAGTTTCCAAAAATAGAAAGTTTCCAAAAATAGAAAGTTTCCAAAAATAAAAAGTTTCCAAAAATAGAAAGTTTCCAAAAATAGAAAGTTTCCAAAAATAGAATTTACTGCTTAAAATAGATTAGTTTCTAAAAATAGAAAGTTTCCAAAAATAGATCAGCTGCCTTAATTAAATAAGTTTCCATATATAGATGGTTTCCATAATTAGATTAGCTGCCTGAAATAGATAGATTTCCATATATAGAAGGTTTCCATAATTAGGTTAGTTACCTTATTTAATTAAGTTTCTATAAATAGAAGTTTCTATAATTAGAATTAAGCTGGTTACATAAGCTAACATATAAGTCTAAGTGTTTATAAGCTGATTTCTTAAGTCATATGATATAGTGTATAGTTTAATTATTATCTCATGTATTTCAATTAAACTATAGGTTAAGCATTTTAATTAAGGTATAACATGTTTTAATTAAAATGAAATGAAAATACTTAGGTTAAAATGTGTATTATTATTATTAATAATATAACCTAAGTCATGACTAAATTAATTAATTATAGGCATGTTTTAATAATTAATTAATTATAACTTATAACATAAAATACTTAGGTTAAATTAATGTCATGTTAAACTAATAATTAAAATAACCTAAGTCATGATTTAATTAATATTTCATGTTATTAATTAATTATATCCTAAGTTCATGATTCATAAAAATTAACATGTAACATAGATCATGATTTAACCAACGAACCATGAATCGGGCATGAATTCGACACCGTACCCCGAGCCAAACCCGGGGCACGTGTGCCTCCTTGCTGGCGTGGGTCCCACATGAGCCAACCAAGACCAAAAATGGTCTTGGTGGTGGCGGCAATAGCAAACCAAACCCCCTTCGGGTTTGTTTGCTAGGCGGCCAAAACTAACACCCCTTTTAAATCATTCTTTGATTTTATTTAATACCAAAACATGTTAGATCAATGATTAATTACCATGTTTTAATAAGAAAAATAATAACATGTTCATGAAAATAATCAAAGATTAAAAGAATTAAAAAGAATTAAAAAGAAGGGTTAGAAAGGTATACCACTACGTATCTTGAAAGAGGATGAACAAACACGGTTTCTAACTCTTGAATTTATGATTAAAATCAACAAACAACCACCTATGGTGGTGTTATAGGTGGCGGCACCAATGAAAGAAAAGGGGAGGAGGAAGAACAAAATTAGGTTTTTGGTTAATTCTTTTGAAAAGTGAAAAATGACTAGCTAATTTTCCCTTACCCCCCCTTGTTTAGTAAAAATGATGGGCTAGGCCCATTTCTCTTCCTTAATTCGTGGATATGGGGCCCACAAGGGGTAGCCCAAATGTTTTCTCGTGTCCCGATGTTTCGTGTTCGTTCGTGGTTAAACGTGTTCGTGTCTGAAGCGTTTCTGTTTATTTTATCATGTAGTTTACCGTAATCTTAACGCTCGTAATTATATTATATGTATTTACGTAATTATTCTGGTTCGTATTTTAAATGGTGATCTTGATTTAATTACGTTCACGTGACATATTTATTAATTGTTTATCATGGGTTCGTACGTAAACGATACTTGTCATGTCATACACGTATGCACTTGCTTGATTATTAGCACATGAATGTGATCAATACTGAATAAGGTAAGTTTTAATCTAGGACGTACGATCTTAAGGGCACTATTCATGGTAAAAGCACGCGGGTTTTAAAATTCTTCCCCCCTAAAAAGAATAATTCGTCCCCGAATTATAGATAAAGTAACTGAAAGCGAAACATACCCGAATCAAACTGGAAAGGTATGCAAAATAACGGAAATGAAGGTGACATGGTAGAAGGGAACGTGGAACATGACATGTCTTGAAAAGACATGGAACGTGACGTGACTGAAAGGACATATCTAATCGATAAGAGAAAAATGGATAAAAGTCCGGATGAACTTGTCCGTTTCCAAGTGGCCTCCCCCTTGGAACGGTTCCTTCAGAAGATCCTGACACTAATGATAAATCTTGGTCCTCCTGACCTTGACTTGGAATACGAAGAAATTCTTGGTTATCAACGGAAGGTAGATCCCCTAAATTCGATCGAGAAAAATAAGAGTTAACGTGCAAGGGTAACTGAAACGTTACGATGCAAGACCATCTGACTTAATTGATAATTAGAAACGATGCGCGAGACATAAAGAAACGTAGTACGTGAACAATTTTGAACGTGATACGTGAAAATTTTTGAACGTGCTACGTGGAGATATGGCGAGTGTAGTATGAGAAAACATATCGTGATCCATGATACGTGTAACCTATTTTGATCATGATATGAGGAACGTGGAATGAACATGACATGTGAGACATACCGTGATCATATAATATAATGGCGGTGACGCCAAACGCTACAGGGTGAGACGTGGAATATGACGTGAAACGTCTATCTGATGATGGAGAGTTATACTAAACTTGGGTCTGGTCTCACAAGTTCTTGCAAACTTCCAGAATGAGAAAAGAAATGAACGTAAAATCGTAAGTCAAAATACGATAATGAACGTGAATAGTGTCATGAACGTGAGCGCGAAAACAAGTCGTGGAATTAGAATGAAGACGTGAAGTAATTTAGGAGTACAATTGGGAATCTTTGTCTGACTCGATAGCTGCGGGATTACCAAGTGGTTGGATGAGTCTTGGCTGGAACATGTTCGTTCAATCTGTTGGTTCTGAAATCCGTACGGATGTAAGGATTCTGCAGACTTGATCAAACTGTGGACAATAACCCAGATAGCATCATGCTTCTTCTGAGTTTGCTGAAATCTGGTAACTAAAATCCATGGAGATCTTGTCCCTTTTCGATTCACAATCTCATATGATGAAAACATCCCAGTTTGTTGGTGTCCTATCTTAACCTGTTGGTATAACAGGTACCTAGATATGAACGTAACTGTATCTTGCTTCGTAGAAACTTGATACATAGAAGGTTGCGAAACTCTGAGTCTTTGAATTAGACGTCTCCTAGCGTAGGATTTCCTAGAACACCTAATGTAGTGTAGGGTTCTCTCCTTTACGCATAAGCCGAGTCATGGTAAGATTAACCATAGAAACCCATGTGATTCAGCGTGTCACTGTTATGAAACAGAATTGATATTGGAAAATTTTCTAGGGTAAAATTTCTCTTGGCATAAAATTTGTAACATAGTGCAGATATGGTCCTCCTGTTCTTCTCTAGGCTTAGAGGAAATCAGGTTATCCTCAATGAAAACGCTGATGAATTTGTTTAGGAGTTCATGGAAACTCACTTTATTAAGTCCATAATGCGGTTGGAGCATTGATGAGACTAATTCAAAATCATAAATCTAGCATGACCGAGTCGTGTACGAATAGCAGTCATGGACATGTCCTGCTCTTTCACTCGTCACTGTTGGCAGCATGATCATGAGTTCAATCTTGGAATAGTGATTAACACTATAAGGTCGATTGGACATATTGTCTGTACGTGGAGGAGAATAATGGTCATGAATGGTGATTTGTTTAAAAATCGACGGTAGTCGACACATAATCTTATGTTACCGTTCTTCTCCTTGAAGGTTCTTCTGGAGTGTAAGGAACAATTTTGAAATAATCAACTGGCTATGCGTAAAAGGACTTAAGTAGTCGTGTCTTACTGACTGCTAGCAAATTTTAGCGACCATGGTTAACAAGGAACCTGCTTGTAAGCGTAGATAATTTGTACGGATTTTCCTGATGGAAAATCAAGCTGAATGTATTCAGGAGCCTGAACATTACTGTACATAATTATGAATCGTAGCATGGTGTGGTGTTCATAGTACCTAATTAGGATAAAATTCATCTCGTGTCTGTCCGAGGAAATGCGTTAGCAGCTTGGATCTTATCATTAAGTTGAAGGAAAACCTTCGTATGCGTGGGAATACGAAAGGCGTCCTTCATGGTTATGAATATATGAACTATGGTGAAAGAAATGAAAGTGACATCGGCAACGTGATAGTTCTCACTGATGCGCCGATAATGGTATTAAAATTCTTGTGGCCTGATTAATACATGGCACAACAAAATGGATATACCCTTGGAGGGTACCCTGAATTTCTTAGAAATGTTCCATAATTAGACGTGAGTCATGTGTCTTGACTCGTGTCCTGAGAAATGTAAGCGTGACATATGTCTTGACTGGTATCTTGACATGTGTCCTCAGAAGGTATACGTGAGACATGTGTCTTGACTGATGTCTTGACATGTGTCTCGAGATGTGAAACAATTAGAACTACAAATATTAGGTTACAATGCCAGAATTGGCGGATCGGTTGGGTTACTGATCATTTGTATGTCTGATCACGTCCGTGGCCGGAGCCTCGGTTGTGATTTCTAGGATAGTTGCTGTCATAGTAGTGGTTACTATCATCTTGTATGTCGGTTCCATGACGGTCATTCTCATGACAGTGACTCATGTAACTATTTAGCTGAGTGGCCGGCTGGTACTGGTTTGCACTCATATGGCTGAAATGACAGCCGAACGACGTGTTACATGTAATTACGAATTTGGGACAATGATTGATGGGAATTGTCTGATGGTGAAGCATCTTCTCGTCCAATTGCTTTGCTCCGACGCCTTTGTCTTCGTCTTTAGGATCTCCAGGTTGTGAACAGCATTAGCATCAGCATCTCGTAGCGTCTCCCAACATCAGCAACATCAACCTTCAGTAACATCTCCAAGCTATGAGCGGCATCGACAACCTTGTAGAATATCAGCAAGTGAACATACGCCTGAGATGATTTAGAATCGACTAGCGAATACTCGTGAAGTATTGCAAGTAGAATACACATGGATTAATACACATGAATTACGGTACGTGGAGTACACATGGAATGCACATGAAATGATCGGTATGGACTCGTTCATTTGTCATGATTTAAGGAAAGTAAACCGGTTAAACGGTTAAGAAAACCATCATGATAACCTGACAGTATTAGCATAGACATCATTCTGGTTGCATAGAGAAACGCTAAAGTGTGGTTACACAAAATTCAACGGTGATTTGCCTGACAGCATGATCAATGGAAACCAACCATGACTATCATGAAAGCATGATTCAAGAAATCTAACAATGTCTTGCAGGACAACGTAAATAACAAAAGAGGCGTGAAACATAATCAACATGAAGACGTAATTATCACGAGGAAACACGAAACCATCTATTACGAAGAAGTGTATAACATAATCAGCATGAAACTGAAGTTAACCACGACAGTATGAAGGCATACTTGACATAAAGACATAATAACTTATGATGGGACATGAAAAAATTTTTTTTATGCCAATTTAAATCATGAGAAAAATTTTATGCAAGAAAACAGTGCATGAATGCGTAATGTAGTTTATAAAACCTTTATATGTGCGAGGGAACGCCTATGGGTCGGTTCCAAAACAAAAGACATGGCGAGGGGACGCCTATGGGTCGGTCCCAAAGTTAAAAGTTTCGATAAAAGCACATGCGACTAAATAGGGCCAGTCCTGTACCAACCATTACTTAGTCAAAATTCCTGCAACAGATGACATATGATATAAATGCATGAATGCATGGAACATAATAATTAAAAGTCATTGTCAAAACTTAACAGAAAAATTTTATGTGAAAATTATGAACTACTGGGGTTCAGTTCACATAATCACAGTTCACTAGGAACATCATGCATAGACACTGACACATAACTAAGTATGGATGACGGTTGTTCATTCCATATTAGTAAGACGATACTGGTGAAAACATCATGGTGAAAACAACAAGGTGCTGAAAACGTCGTGGCTAAAACAAAAAGGTGCTGAAAACATAATGGTTAAAACAACAACGCGCTGAAACATCAATACGTGGAATAACAATCGTTGGCTTAGGAAGCTCCTGGTGACTACCCACTAGTCACAGGTCGAGTTTTAGAGCCTACAGGTCGAAGCCTTGGCTCTGATACCATAATTGTAACACCCCATTTTGATAAATGGAATGTCACGCGTGATTATGGCGTGTCATCAAAGCATGCAAGGTAATATGTAATAAAACATACATGACCATAGGGAAAACCGGAATCAAACATCGGTTCCCAAACATAAGCCCAAAACATAACAAAGTAAATGAACTGAATGAAAGACTAAATAAGCATAAATATATGAAGGAAACAGGAGAAGAAGTCTATGGCAGCTTCCATCCTATGCATGTCCTCCAAATGCTCGAGTCTTGGGTACCTGCCGTTTTGGGACATGGAAAGGAAAGTAACGGCTGAGCAAGACGCTCAGTGCACGGATGTACAATAAAACATGAAATAGGATAAGCATGTAACATATAACAGCGGAAGACTAAGTTTTGAGTAACTGGTTAAGTATCAAGAAAACTGGTTTTATAGTTTGAAAAGCCTTATGTTTATCTTGTGAAAACTGTTTTAACATAAATATACCATAGCCCATATAGGTCATGAAAAGGTCACGTGCATGAATACTTGGAGGGGTGACCTCATCATGCTGATTAGAGGGGATGCCTCTAATTAATATACTGATTTGGGTAGGAGGGATCAGCTCCTTGTGAAGGGTGCAAGGCACACACCACATTCACCATGATAAACTGAATAAAACATGTAACTAGGATGCACCCATACGCCCCACCTGATATAATAATATGGCCAAAACTGAAAGGGACGCCACGAGCAATCACTCCGCCGTGGGGAAGTCATAACATCGGTGCCTCCAATGCTATGGTTATGGTACCTCCATAACTAGGTGAAACTGGTCATGCTTGTATATGGCTATAGTTTATGCTAAATTAACATAAGCAGTTCAAAACAATAAAACAAATGCTGGGGAAAACAGTTGGCTGCATACGGGGAAATCCTAATAAGGAAGGAATGTCCATACTGAAAGGACGGGAATCCGTACCTCAAGTCCAGTGAATGAACGGAAGAAAGACTCCTACTTCTGGATCACTAACGCTACATGAATACACACGTGTATAAGTATCGATTCACTGATTACGTACTGGGTTTTGTGTCTCATTTTAGCTGATTTGGTATGTTTTAGGTCATGGTTCACTGTTTAAAGCCTTAAACTGTGTTTATCTAGTATTCTGATTAAGTATTACTGGTGTTTCATGTATTATTATACTTACTGTGTAAAAATAAGTAACTTTCCAAAAATAGCAGGTTTCCAAAAATAGAAAGTTTCCAAAAATAGAAAGTTTCCAAAAATAGAAAGTTTCCAAAAATAGAAAGTTACCAAAAATAGAAAGTTTCCAAAAATAGAAAGTTTCCAAAAATAGAAAGTTTCCAAAAATAGAAAGTTTCCAAAAATAGAAAGTTTCCAAAAATAGAATTTACTGCTTAAAATAGATTAGTTTCTAAAAATAGAAAGTTTCCAAAAATAGATCAGCTGCCTTAATTAAATAAGTTTCCATATATAGATGGTTTCCATAATTAGATTAGCTGCCTGAAATAGATAGATTTCCATATATAGAAGGTTTCCATAATTAGGTTAGTTGCCTTATTTAATTAAGTTTCTATAAATAGAAGTTTCCATAATTAGAATTAAGCTGGTTACATAAGCTAACATATAAGTCTAAATGTTTATAAGCTGATTTCTTAAGTCATATGATATAGTGTATAGTTTAATTATTATCTCATGTATTTCAATTAAACTATAGGTTAAGCATTTTAATTAAGGTATAACATGTTTTAATTAAAATGAAATGAAAATACTTAGGTTAAAATGTGTATTATTATTATTAATAATATAACCTAAGTCATGACTAAATTAATTAATTATAGGCATGTTTTAATAATTAATTAATTATAACTTATAACATAAAATACTTAGGTTAAATTAATGTCATGTTAAACTAATAATTAAAATAACCTAAGTCATGATTTAATTAATATTTCATGTTATTAATTAATTATATCCTAAGTTCATGATTCATAAAAATTAACATGTAACATAGATCATGATTTAACCAACGAACCATGAATCGGGCATGAATTCGACACCGTACCCCGAGCCAAACCCGGGGCACGTGTGCCTCCTTGCTGCCGTGGGTCCCACATGAGCCAACCAAGACCAAAAATGGTCTTGGTGGTGGCGGCAATAGCAAACCAAACCCCCTTCGGGTTTGTTTGCTAGGCGGCCAAAACTAACACCCCTTTTAAATCATTCTTTGATTTTATTTAATACCAAAACATGTTAGATCAATGATTAATTACCATGTTTTAATAAGAAAAATAATAACATGTTCATGAAAATAATCAAAGATTAAAAGAATTAAAAAGAATTAAAAAGAAGGGTTAGAAAGGTATACCACTACGTATCTTGAAAGAGGATGAACAAACACGGTTTCTAACTCTTGAATTTATGATCAAAATCAACAAACAACCACCTATGGTGGTGTTATAGGTGGCGGCACCAATGAAAGAAAAGGGGAGGAGGAAGAACAAAATTAGGTTTTTGGTTAATTCTTTTGAAAAGTGAAAAATGACTAGCTAATTTTCCCTTACCCCCCCTTGTTTAGTAAAAATGATGGGCTAGGCCCATTTCTCTTCCTTAATTCGTGGATATGGGGCCCAAAAGGGGTAGCCCAAATGTTTTCTCGTGTCCCGATGTTTCGTGTTCGTGTCTGAAGCGTTTCTGTTTATTTTATCATGTAGTTTACCGTAATCTTAACGCTCGTAATTATATTATATGTATTTACGTAATTATTCTGGTTCGTATTTTAAATGGTGATCTTGATTTAATTACGTTCACGTGACATATTTATTAATTGTTTATCATGGGTTCGTACGTAAACGATACTTGTCATGTCATACACGTATGCACTTGCTTGATTATTAGCACATGAATGTGATCAATACTGAATAAGGTAAGTTTTAATCTAGGACGTACGATCTTAAGGGCACTATTCATGGTAAAAGCACGCGGGTTTTACAGCTAGATTCTCGGCTCCTTTTTTGCCAAGCACGGTGACATCAAATTCTTGGAGGAGGAGCATCCAACGAAGCAATCTCGACATAGCATCTTGCTTAGCTAAGAGATACTTGATAGACGAATGGTCGGTATACACGATGCTTTTAGTCAAGACGAGATAAGGTCGGAATTTCTCAAAAGCATAGACCACGGCAAGGAATTCCTTTTCCGTTGTGGTGTACTTTAATTGAGCCTCGGTCATCGTCTTACTAGCATAATGGATAGGACGGAAATGCTTTTCATAACGTTGCTCTTAGACGGCCCCTATAGAATAATCACTTGCATCGCACATGATTTCAAAGGGTAATTCCCAATTAGGAGCAACAAGAATGGGTGCTTCGGTAAGTATCCTTTTAAGAGTTTCGAAAGCTCTAACACAATCCTCATTGAAATTAAAAGGAGAATCCTTCTCGAGAAGGTATGTCATAGGTCGAGAGATTTTCTAAAAGTCTTTGATGAAACGACGATAAAAGCCCGCCTGGCCTAGGAAACTCCTAACTCCCTTAACGGTTTTGGGATGAGGTAACTTGGCGATGACTTCTACCTTAGCTTTATCGACCTCAATCCCCGCTTTCGAGACCTTGTGCCCTAAGACGATTCCTTGTTTACACATAAAATGACATTTTTCCCAATTAAGCACAAGGTTGGTTTCTTCACAATGTTTTAACATTTGCTCGAGATTAGATAAACACGACGTGAACGAACTGCCAAACACTGAAGAGTCATCCATAAACACTTCCATCAACTTCTCGATCATATCATGAAAAATAGCCATCATACACCGTTGAAACGTACCCGGTGCATTGCAAAGTCCGAAAGGCATCCTACGATAAGAAAACGTTCCATAAGGACACGTGAACGTAGTTTTCTCTTGATCACGAGGGTCGATAAGGATTTGAAAGTAACCGGAAAAACCATCTAAAAAGCAATAGAATTCATTTCCCGTGAGTCGCTCCAACATTTGATCCATGAAGGGCAAAGGAAAGTGGTCTTTACAAGTGGCATCATTTAACTTTCGGTAGTCAATACACACCCTCCAACCGGTCACAATGTAACACTCTCAATCTTCGTATCGGTACAACGGAAGGGTCTTTTAGAGTGTTACGGGATAGCACAATAACTCCAATCATAGACAACACATAAAAATGGTTGTATAAGGTTCAACATACATTCATTCGATAAAAAGTTTTAAAGCGTACAACAGGTCCCAAATTATACAGGTCATTAAGTTTACAAAACATAGATCGAATGAACATTTTTAATAATATGTGGGCCATCAGAGTCGATCTCCATCCGGATTACCTTCAAGCACCTGAGATAAAAACATGCAAAAATCATATCAGCGAATGCCGAGTGAATTCATAGAGTTTAATAAAAACCATTATATAAAATAATCGTTAAAATCAGAACACAAGTATAATATCGGAAGTAAGTCCTCGTATTGCTAGTCAGGCAATATATACATCTGAAACCGTCCATGAGACCGTAGCCTCATTATTACCATAATAGGTAATATATTCATCGTTATTAGCGTCGTTATCGTTTTGTATATAGGTTTTATAGGATTATTATTAGCCGCATGACATTGTTACCTTACTATGAAAACAGCGGGCCGCGAACCCGACAAACAATTTGCCCATCTAAGTTAGCATGTCGTCACAAAAATCACGCTATGGAATCTTCTCATACATAAATTCGCTTACCAATCAATGTGGTACGACGGGGATCAACCGTCAAGGCGCGAACTGGGGTGATCGTCCCCAAATAGTACTATCAAATGCATAAGCGTCTACCAAATCCCGGTAGTTCACAATTCATGCTAATGGGACTTTAAGTGACATAACCTAACTACTAATAATCCTTTTAGTCTCGTTTATAGGGTCATAGCATCATTCGGGTCCATATCATTAAGCATACCATCGGGACTACTTGTGTTCTATTTTTATCAAAATATAGCATGTTATCTCCCTCGCGGGTTTACAAATCATTTTATAAAACATTTAAAAGAGTGCGAGGCTATGAACTCACGTTGATAATGAAAGGCGGATTATCGGCTACGGGCGTGCTTCGGTCACGGAAACCTATATAAATAATAATCGGTCTTAGACTCTTGTCCAATGACTTTATCAAAATAACAATATACATATGATGATTTTGTACATATGATGATGATCAAGTGGGTTTATATATCCTTGTTTACTCATTTTAGTGTTTACGTTTTGGTAACTTTTTACTAGTTTACTAGTTTTATCTATTTACCTATATTAAGTCCAATAAGCTTATTATAAGTTCTTTGACTTGTTTTATTTCATTTTATACTTATATTATCAGTATCTATACTTTCCATGTTGGGCCCAAATGGGTAAAGCCCAATAAGTTCTTTTTATAAGTGTTTAACATATTTAGTCCAATTATTAGTCCAATATGCTTAGTTAGCTCGTTAATGTCCGTATGTCCTATAGTTCGCGTTTTATCGGTTTTTACTTGTATTAGTTACTTATATATCAGTATATGAATTTTAAAAACTTTACATTAGACGGGTTTGATCGTTTAAGTTTTAATTGGCGAAAAACGTTAATTTTACGGTAATAGCCGAAAAAGTCGTAAAAATCAAGTTTATAGTTTTTATTACTCATAAGTATTATTCCACTACCATTTATAAAATTTATCATTTATTTAACCTTTTACATATTTATATAAATAAAATTCATAAGTTAGTGGGTTTTTATTTTACATTTTATACAATAAAATTTGAGTGCTTATATAATAATAATAAACATTAATTCTCAAAATCTGATTTTTTATCTTCATCTTCACCATTTTCATCATATCTAGAGTTCTATAATGAATTAGAAGCTCATTTTTGGATGGCATGATCTTCATATTATGTTCTACATTTAACTTAGTTATATCTACTGCTCATTTTAAGTTTATCTATGCTTAACAGTCCCTACAAAACAGCTTATTCAGATTAGCATACTTATTTTGTTTTGATCATATCTCACTCATTATATTGATTCTATTGCATGGCCAACTATCACATGTGTATAACATCTTGTACTTACTGTAAATGGATTATACCATGCAAGTTTATCAGTTCAAGTTTTAGTTATAAACTGTTTTTATACAGCCAACTAAATAAGCATGATTTTAGCCTTATTTATTATAGTTATTAACCTTTTTAAGCATATTTATCAACACTTGATCCCCACACAACATTTTTATCATCATATATTCATCATATAAATATACAACAAGAAAGAAAATACATTTGTTCTTTACAAAAATAACAAGAGAAAATGGAGAGGATGATCTTCTTTACCAACCAAGTGTATTTCTTGTTTTTGGAAGACAAGAACTTGATGAACACCAAAAGTAACTCCAAGATCATCAAACACCAAGAACAATAGTTGAGAAATCAGCCCTAGGACAAAAGCAAATCACCTCCTTTGTTGTTAAAATGGCCACCAAATGATCAAGGCTTCAAGATAACTCCATGATAGAGCTAGATAACATGTATTCCATGGCTAGAAAAATCAAATAGTGGTGTTTGTTCTTCAAAAGTGGACGGCAAAGGGTGGGGTTTTGAGAGAGTTTGAAGTAGTTTGCATGAGTAGAAAGATGGTAATGAGAAGTGGTTGATGGTTTGATGGTTTTAGCAAGTTTGTAGCTTAAAGTGTAAGCTTTAGCTTACACTTGTTAAATAACAAGTTAACAAGATGCCACATATTGATGTGGTGTCTTGTTGTGCCGTCCCATGGATGCTAGTGGGGTGGGATAATGTATTTTGTCCCACCTCACTAATTTACGGGTATTCCTCGATTCTAGTTTTCTCGATTTGTGTGCCCTCGGGTCGTTTTACGAAAAACGTTTTTATAAATTATGAATCAACGTCACAAAACGAATCCAATAAAAATTGTCTCATCAAAAATGGAGTTCAAAAACGTAAATACGTAATCCTAAGGTTTCCGGTTTAATCGTAAAAGACACTAAATTATGCACGTAAGCCCAAATTTAAATCCGTAAATTGTGAGTTCATCAACCAACATAAAAATAAGTTTCAAAATATTATATGAGAAAATAATTCACTACCTGAAAATGTTAGATTGTTACAGCTTTTCGTCCTAAAAGGGATCAACGTCCTCGTGATCCATTTCATTTGGATGTCCGTTTCTTATTGAAATCAAAGAGGTGCGGATATTTCTTCCACATTTCATCCTCTTGTTCCCAAGTATACTCCGGTCCATGCTTTGAATTCCATCAGATCTTGACAATAGGTATCCGACTTTGTTTTAGTTGCTTTACCTCACGGTCCATAACTTCTACGGGCTCTTCGATAAAATGCAACTTCCCATCTATTCGAACCTTACCTAACGGAGTTTTCTCATCACTCACTGCTAGACATTTCTTTAGATTAGATACATGGAATGTGTTGTGAACACCATGAAGTTCTGGGGGTAAGTCTAGTTTGTAAGCCACCGGACCTACTCTAGATAAAATCTTAAAGGGTCCAATATAACGGGGATTCAATTTCCCTCGCATTCCAAATCTGATAACGCCTTTCCGTGGCGATACTTTCAACATTACTCGGTCACCCACTTTAAACTCCATTGGCTTCCGCCGCACATCCGCGTAACTTTTCTGTCTACTACGGGCAGTCAACAACCTATTCTTAATCTGAACTATCATCTCCGTAGTCTCCTGGATCAATTCTGGTCCCGTGAGCTGGGTATCCCCAACTTTACTCCAACATACAGGAGATCTACACTTCCTACCATATAAAGCTTCAAACGGTGCAGCCTTATTACTAGAATGGTAACTATTGTTATACGAAAACTCTGCTAACGGCAAATGTTTATCCCAATTCTTACCAAAATCTAACACACAAGCTCTCAACATATCTTCTAGTGTTTGTATCGTCCTTTCACTCTGCCCATCAGTCTGGGGTGATAAGCAGTGCTCATGTCGAGATTCGTTCCCAAAGATCTTTGGAGAGATTTCAAAAAATTCGATGTGAATCTAGGATCTCGATCTGAAATGATCGATACAGGCACTCCATGCTTGCATACAACATTCTCAAGATATATACGAGTCAGCTTCTCCAGTGAGAACTACTCTTTAACCGGAATGAAGTGTGCTGATTTGGTCAGTCTGTCGACAATAACCCGAATCGAGTTGTTTCCAGATGATGTTCTAGGAAGCTTGGTGATAAAGTCCATCGTAATTCGCTCCCACTTCCATTCAGAAATCTTTGGTTGTTGAAGTAGTCCTGATGGCTTTTGATGTTCAACTTTGATTCTAGCACAAGTCAAGCATTGAAGAACATACATAGCTATGTCAGCTTTCATATTCGGCCACCAGTACAACTTCTTCAAATCATGGTACATCTTATCAGATCCCGGATGAATGGAATACTTAGATTTATGGGACTCTAACATAATCAAGTCTCTTAAGCCTCCAAACTTAGGTATCCACATACGACCTCTTAAGCATTTCACTCCATCAGCTCTAACCTCTAAAGGATCTCCTTCTCCTCGGAACCCTTCATTAAAAAAATTTTACTTCTTACAAGCTTCTATTTGCGCATTTCTAATTTGCTCAGGCAAATTATTGTGCACGGTCAAGACTAGAGAACGTACCCGGATAGGCTCTCTATCTTTCCTACTTAATACATCGGCAACAACATTGGCTTTTCCCGGGTGATATTTTATATCACAATCATAATCACTTAACAACTCTATCCATCTTCGTTGCCTCATGTTCAATTCCTTCTGGTCGAGAATATACTGTATGCTTTTGTGATCGGTGAATACCGTACACTTGGTGCCATACAGATAATGTCTCCACAACCTAAGAGCAAAGACTACAGCTCCTAACTCAAGATCATGAGTAGTATAATTCTCCTCATTCTTCCTTAATTGCCTAGAAGCATAAGCTATCACTTTCTCTCTCTGCATCAAAACAGCTCCATAGCCTCTAAGAGATGCATCACAATACACTACAAAATCTTCACTCCCGTCGGGTAATGATTAGATTGGCGCACTACATAATTTTTGCTTCAATGTCTGAAATGCTCCATCCTCATCACTTCCCCAAACGAAAGGTTTATTCTTCTGGGTAAGCTTAGTCAATGGTTTAGCTATCAAAGAAAATTCTTTAATGAATCGCCTATAATAGCCAGCCAATCCTAAGAACTGTCACACTTCCGTTGGCGTTGTCGGTGCAGACCAATTCTTAATAGCTTCGACCTTTGCAGGATCAACATGAATTCCATCTTTGTTAATCACATGACCAAGAAATTGCACAGAATCTAACCAGAAATCACACTTCGAAAACTTAGCATACAACCTTTCATCCTTCAACAAATTTCAAAACAATCCTTAAATGTTCTCTATGTTCATCTTCATTCTTAGAATAGATTAGAATATCATCAATAAACACAATCACAAATTTATCCAAGTAGGGTTTGCACACTCGATTCATTAAATCCATGAAAACCGCATGTGCGTTAGTTAACCCAAATGGCATTACTTGAAATTCATAGTGTCCATAACGAGTTCTAAATGCAGTTATAGGAATATCTTCTTCACGGACGCGAAGTTGGTGATATCCTGACCGCAAATCTATCTTAGAATACACACTAGATCCTTGTAGTTGATCAAACAAATCATCAATCCTAGGTAAAGGATATCGATTTTTAATTGTCAACTTATTCAGTTCCCTATAATCAATGCACATACGGAAAGATCCATCCTTCTTCTTAACGAACAAGATTGGAGCTCCCCAAGGCGACGAGCTCGGTCGAATAAAACCTTTATCAGACAACTCCTTAAGTTGCTCAGATAACTCCTTTAATTCAGAAGGGGCTAATCGGTAAGGCGCACAGGCCGGTGCAGCACCAGGAATTAAATCGATTCGAAACTCTACTTGCCTTATCCGTGAAAGTCCGGGTAAATCTTTAGGAAATACCTCAGGAAATTCACAAATAATAGGTACATCTTCCAATCGTTTCTCCCTAGACTCATTCCCGGTCACTTGAGCTAAGAATAACCCACAACCGTTCCTGATGTACTTTTGGACTTTAATACATGAAACGATTTTCAAACGAGATTCATCTCGATTACCATCAATTACTAACGTCCTATTCCTAAGAGGAATCTTAACTTTCTTCTCTCCACATAAAATAGTAGCATTATTCAACGACAACCAATCCATACCAATAATAATATCAAAACTACCTAATTCTATCAACATCAAATCAATCGGAAAGGAATGGTTCAAGAGATTTAGAGAGCATCCTTCTAATAGCTTATTAGTTTTCACTAATTTGCCATTAGCCAATTCCACCTCGTAACTGGTATTTATCTCAACAGGTTCAATGTCAATAAGGACACTAAATTTAGTGGATACAAAGCTCCTATCAGCACCCGAATCAAATAAAGCAACAACATAATGATTGTTGAGTAAAAACGTACCGGTAACGACATTCGGATCCTCTTTCTTCACCTCAATTGTTCCAAGTTGATAGATACCACCCTGGGGGTTTCTTCCAGGTACAATCGCTTTCAACTTGGGGCATTCCGATTTCCTATGACCTTCCTCATTACAGGTGAAGCAAATGGTTCCCTTCTTACACCTTTCAACCTTGTGTCCAAGCTTTCCGCAATTTCGGCATTTCCAGCAGTCGCCAGTATGCCTCTTGTTGCCACACTTAGGACATCTATCATTGTTGCGCGGTTTGTTGTTGGTAAGAGCATTTGCATTCCCCTTTCTCTGGTTCTGACGGCGATTGAAATTCTTCCTATTATCACCTCTATCTACACGATCACCGTCTCCCTTTCTTTTCTCACCAACACGGGCTTCATCTTCCCTATCCTGAATTATCTGTCCAATGAGTTGGTAGGCCATTCGAATAGCATCATCAATGGTCAGTGGTTTTGATGATGTCACGTCCCCCCGGATATTCCTGGTCAACCCTTTAATATATTGTTCAATTCGGATCTCTTCGGGTTCAACCAATCGAGGACATAGCACGGCCAACTCATGGAATCGGTTTGTGTAACTATCAATGTCCACACCTTTCATTCTCAAATGAATCAACTCTTGTTCTAACCTAATGATCACACTACGCGGACAAAACTCCAAAGTCATCCACTTCTTAATTTCAGCCCAAGGAGTAGCATTAGCAGCATCAAGACCCATGAAAGCAATTCTCCCGTTCCACCAAGTCAACGCACGACCTTTAAGAGTAGCCATAGCAAAAGTCACCTTATTTTCCTCCTTACACTTACTAATCCGAAACACCGACTCAATCTTCTCAATCCACTGGCTTAATCCTACAGCACCTTCAGTTCCATTAAAAGGTAGAGGTTCACACTTCATGAACGTCACATAAGTACAGTCACCAACTTCAGGTTCATTAGCTCCAAGTCCTCCTACATTTCCTCCAGCATTAGCATTCACATTATTAGCATTCACATTCACATTAGTACCGCCAATTCCACTACCGCCAGCTCTACTACCGCCAGCTCCACTACCGCCAGCTCCACTACCGCCAGTTCCATTTCTAGCATTTGCCATAAATTCAGTCATAGATGCGGTAACTTGCTCCGTAATAATCCTACGTACATCATCCTCAGTCACAGCCTTCTTGGGCGGCATAGTTCTATAATTTCACAATTTCAAAGTATTAAGCATTCACCCAACAAGGGATTCATATAATATGGATTGAATTCATAATCAAGATACAAATAAGGCACAATATAGAATTCAAGACAAGATACATATTTCATTCGATTTGAAACAAAAGTATTGTCTTAGTTACATCCCATAGCAAAATTCTAGCACTATATACACTCAAAATTCGTGCCAAGTCTACTACTAACAAGTCGGTTCAATCAAAGCTACGAAAGTACAAAAGATACAAAGGTCACTACTAAATACAGACTGGTCTACTGAGAACCGCCAGATGGTCCATCATCCATCGTCTTCTGAATCTTCGTCGGACGATCACTAGACACATCTTCCGCTGGGCGCTTACGGATCACTCCTCTTTCAACCATGTCAGCATAAAATCTACTATTCCAACCCACATATATATTCAACTCCTTCTTAGCTTTCTCACGCATCGCACGATCTACACTCAACTGAATCTCTATAGAATTCACCTTTTTCTTCATTTCAGCAAACTCACCACTTTCCAACACCGATAACCTCCTAAAAGCCTCATTTAAACCACGCTCTACATCAGTCAAATCCAAACTAAGCAACTCCCGCTCTTTCTCGCCAACCTTAGTCTTCGACTCCAAATAAGCAACTTGAGTATGAACAACACCTAATCCAATCTCCGTCATACTACTCTTAACACGGGAAGCATCTAGATCACGTCTCAAGGCCTATGGTGCAAGACCATCAATATGAGTAGCCTCTCGAGTACTAGACGACTCTCCTATCACACGTCTACGAGTAGCAATACCATCAGTACCGTCAGGTGCATTGTCATCTTCATCCTCCTCTGATTCAGAATAAGATTCAGACGATTCAGACATTTCATCCCTAGGTAGCTCATCCTCAGAATCAGACAAATCAACTGGTGGGGGTAAAGGCTCGCCCTCTGGAACATCATAAGGGTAAATAAGCTCAGCTTCCTCATCATCATCGACCTCAACATCTATACCTACATCCTCCTCGACATCCTCGTCGTCAATCTCATCATCTAAATTATCTAACCCAATCTCCTCATCATTCTCTATATCAACATTCTCAATCTCATTCTCTACCATATCAACCTGAGGGGCAATCTGATCTCCTAGTCCTAACTCGGGCTCGGGATCCTCAAATGGTTCCTCCTCATCATCCATATCATAATCTACTAAGTCTAAATAAGGATCATCATCTACATTAGGTTCGGGAATAGCATGGTTTTCTACAGGAATATTTGGGTCAGCCATGACAATTTGCATTTATATATATATCTCGTATTAGGATAACATACTAGTTAAACAATTACATAATGAAATCACGATATATACATATATATAAATTAAATTATATATATCAAAATATATATCTTCTCAATAGGGCTTGTTGGTAACGTTGGAGATCTCTGGCACCGTTATAGTCAAAAGATTTCTCAAATATTTTCTTATATGTTCATAGTTAAAAGATTTTGAGAAGTTTTGTTCAAAACCTTGGTTTTTAAAATCTTTTGTTCTCTATAACGATAGCTCTGGTACCAAACTGTAACACTCTCAATTTTCGTATCGGTACAGCGAAAGGGTCTTTTAGAGTGTTACGGGATAGCACAATAACTCCAATCATAGACAACACATAAAAATGGTTGTACAAGGTTCAACATACATTCATTCGATAAAAAGTTTTAAAGCGTACAACAGGTCCCAAATTATACAGGTCATTAAGTTTACAAAACATAGATCGAATGAACATTTTTAATAATATGTGGGCCATCAGAGTCGATCTCCATCCGGATTACCTTCAAGCACCTGAGATAAAAACATGCAAAAATCATATCAGCGAATGCCGAGTGAATTCATAGAGTTTAATAAAAACCATTATATAAAACAATCGTTAAAATCAGAACACAAGTATAATATCGGAAGTAAGTCCTCGTATTGCTAGTCAGACAATATACACATCTTAAACCATCCATGAGACCGTAGCCTCAATATTACCATAATAGGTAATATATTCATCGTTATTAGCGTCGTTATCGTTTTGTATATAGGTTTTATAGGATTATTATTAGCCGCATGACATTGTTACCTTACTATGAAAACAGCGGGCCGCGAACCCGACAAACAATTTGCCCATCTAAGTTAGCGTGTCGTCACAAAAATCACGCTATGGAATCTTCTCATACATAAATTCGCTTACCAATCAATGTGGTACGACGGGGATCAACCGTCAAGGCGCGAACTGGGGTGATCGTCCCCAAATAGTACAATCAAATGCATAAGCGTCTACCAAATCCCGGTAGTTCACAACTCATGCTAATGGGACTTTAAGTGACATAACCTAACTACTAATAATCCTTTTAGTCTCGTTTATAGGGTCATAGCATCATTCGGGTCCATATCATTAAGCATACCATCGAGACTACTTGTGTTCTATTTTTATCAAAATCTAGCATGTTATCTCCCTCGCGGGTTTACAAATCATTTTATAAAACATTTAAAAGAGTGCGAGGCTATGAACTCACGTTGATAATGAAAGGCGGATTATCGGCTACGGGCGTGCTTCGGTCACGGAAACCTATATAAATAATAATCGGTCTTAGACTCTTGTCCAATGACTTTATCAAAATAACAATATACATATGATGATTTTGTACATATGATGATGATCAAGTGGGTTTATATATCCTTGTTTACTCATTTTAGTGTTTACGTTTTGGTAACTTTTTACTAGTTTACTAGTTTTATCTATTTACCTATTTTAAGTCCAATAAGCTTATTATAAGTTCTTTGACTTGTTTTATTTCATTTTATACTTATATTATCAGTATCTATACTTTCCATGTTGGGCCCAAATGGGTAAAGCCCAATAAGTTCTTTTTATAAGTGTTTAACTTATTTAGTCCAATTATTAGTCCAATATGCTTAGTTAGCTCGTTAATGTCCGTATGTCCTATAGTTCGCGTTTTATCGGTTTTTACTTGTATTAGTTACTTATATATCAGTATATGACTTTTAAAAACTTTACATTAGACGGGTTTGATCGTCTAAGTTTTAATTGGCGAAAAACGTTAATTTTACGGTAATAGCCGAAAAAGTCGTAAAAATAAAGTTTATAGTTTTTATTACTTATAAGTATTATTCCACTACCATTTATATAAATTGTCATTTATTTAACCTTTTACATATTTATATAAATAAAACTCATAAATTAGTGGGTTTTATTTTACATTTTATACAATAAAATTTGAGTGCTTATATAATAATAATAATCATTAATTCTCAAAATCTGATTTTTTATCTTCATCTTCACCATGTTTATCATATCTAGAGTTCTATAATGAATTAGAAGCTCATTTTTGGATGGAATGATCTTCATATTATGTGCTACATTTAACTTAGGTATAGATACTGCTCATTTTAAGTTTATATTTGCTTAACAGTTCCTACAAAACAGCTTATTCAGATTAGCACACTTATTTTGTTTTGATCATATCTCACTCATTATATTGATTCTATTGCATAGCCAACTCTCACATGTGTATAACATCTTGTACTTACTGTAAATGGATTATACCATGCAAGTTTATCAGTTCAAGTTTTAGTTATATACTGTTTTTATACAGCCAACTAAATAAGCATGATTTTAGCCTTATTTCTTATAGTTATTAACCTTTTTAAGCATATTTATCAACACTTGATCCCCACACAACATTTTTATCATCATATATTCATCATATACATATACAACAAGAAAGAAAATACATTTGTTCTTTACAAAAATAACAAGAGAAAATGGAGAGGATGATCTTCTTTACCAACTAAGTGTATTTCTTGTTTTTGGAAGACAAGAACTTGATGAACACCAAAAGTAACTCAAAGATCATCAAACACCAAGAACAATAGTTGAGAAATCAGCCCTAGGACACAAGCAAATCACCTCCTTTGTTGTTAAAATGGCCACCAAATGATCAAGGCTTCAAGATAACTCCATGATAGAGCCAGATAACATGTATTTCATGGCTAGAAAAATCAAATAGGGGTGTTTGTTCTTCAAAAGTGGACGGCAAAGGGTGGGGTTTTGAGAGACTTTGAAGTAGTTTGCATGAGTAGAAAGATGGTAATGAGAAGTGGTTGATGGTTTGATGGTTTTAGCAAGTTTGCAGCTTAAAGTGTAAGCTTTAGCTTACACTTGTTAAATAACAAGTTAACAAGATGCCACATATTGATGTGGTGTCTTGTTGTGCCGTCCCATGGGTGCTAGTGGGGTGGGATAATTTATTTTGTCCCACCTCACTAATTTACGGGTATTCCTCGATTCCAGTTTTCTCGATTTGCGTGCCCTCGGGTCGTTTTACGAAAAACGTTTTTATAAATTATGAATCAACGTCACAAAACGAATCCAATAAAAATTGTCTCATCAAAAATGGTGTTCAAAAACGTAAATACGTAATCCTAAGGTTTTCGGTTTAATCGTAAAAGACACTAAATTATGCACGTAAGCCCAAATTTAAATCCGTAAATTGTGAGTTCATCAACCAACATAAAAATAAGTTTCAAAATATTATACGAGAAAATAATTCACTACCTGAAAAAGTTAGATTGTCACACACAACACGAGTGGGAATTAACTCGTTGTTTTTATTGGGCACAACGGTCATTCCTCCCTTTTAGGGACACAATAGATTGGGCTCACCCATGGGCTATCGGAGATAGGATAAATCATTCCCGCGTCAAGAAGTTTTAAAACTTCCTTTTTGATGACATCGTGAATTTTGGGGTTTAACCTTCTTTGACTTTGAATTGCGGGTTTATAGTCCTCCTCCATTAAAATCTTGTGAGTACAAAATTTTGGGTCAATACCCTTAATGTCGGAAATTTTCCATGCAATTGCCCCTTTATGAGCTTTAAGAACTTTCAAGAGCACGGTTTTTTCATCATTAGCAAGACCTTTTGCAATGATAACCAGCAACTTGTCATCACCTTCCAAAATTGCGTATTCAAGGTGAGATGGAAGATCTTTTAATTCAAGGATAGGCGGTTCCTTAATTGAATATTTTTTCTCAACACTCATAACTTCCATTGGCGGAAGAAATGGTGGAATAGAAGTATCATTACCAATAATCACCTCATCTTCATTGTCGTTGAAGTAAAATCGACTCCTTGGAATGGAGTGAGATTTGGTGTAGAATTAGCGAGAATCAGATCCAAAATAGTGGGATTGCCACTTGACGAGCTATCGGGAAAACCTGACACTTCTTGTGAAAATCATCGCAAACCACATCAACTAAGTCGATGTGATTGATGGTAGCGATCGCATAAACATGAGAAGGTGTCGAGTTTTGAGTAGTGTTTATAACAAGTTCCTCTTCGTTGAATCTTAAAGTAATAGTTCTTGCATGAACATCGATAAGCGATCTCGAGGTGTCTAAAAATGGACGACCTAAAATTAGAGGAACTTGAGGATCCTCGGGGATGTCAACTACTATAAAATCAACGGGATAGTAGAACTTCCCCACTTTCACGAAAACATCCTCGGCTACTCCACATGTTGAAATCATAGAATGATCGGCCATCTCGATAGACATGTTCGAAGGAGTAAGAGTCGGAAGCGAAACCAATTTCCAAATGGAAAATGGCATCAAAATAATGCTCGCACCAAGATCGGCCAAGGCAAGGCATTCTTTCTTATCTTGTATATCACAAGGAATGAGAAACTTTCCAGGGTCACCAACTTTTTCCGGTATGCGGTTAAGATAAACCAAAGAACAATTAGCAAGCTTTGAAAGCTTTTCCTTATTGTTCATCATACCTTTAAAAGTGGAAGGGAAGCGAGGCATATATAACAACACGTCGGCTAAACTTACATCAAAATGAACTTGTTGAAACATTTTTATAAAAATCTCGATTTGTTGTTTGTTACGTTCTTGCATTTTCTCTTTGTTTCGTCTCGAAGGGTAAGGTAAGGGTGGTGTGGGTTGGACATTAGGCAACGGCCTTCAAAAGAATGAAAACGATCACGTGGAGTGAACGCCTTCGAATGACTTTAGAACTTTGGTGAAAACCAAATTGTTCAAGAGGGTTTAATCACAAAGAAACCAAGCAAATATATATGATACATAATAATACTTTGGGCGGCAAAACCCTCGATTAGCTTTCAATCTCAAAATACTCACAAGCAAGCGGTGAAACGAGGCGGCGCGAAGCACTTTAGAGCCTTTTTCCTTAGGGTATATTTTATAATACCCGCCTTATACCCACCTTATAGTTTGTATTTCTCAAAATCGAGTTTCACGAAGTATTTATCTATTTTTGCCTTTTTCTTTTTGTTTGAGATTCGAATACAATAATTAGGAGATCAAATCCTAATTAAGGTTATGTTTTTACACTTTTGTAGATATTTTGTATTTGTTGTGATACTTAATACAATATAGTAATAATAATTTCACAAGAAAAACGAAAATACCGATAATACGTATTAGTAGAGTTCTACTAATACAAATACTTTTTACGGCTAATATTAAAAACAAAATGACAAATTAATCACGACACACCTCCCCGGCAGCGGCACCAAAATGATTGTGGTAAAATACGTCTTTTAGGAAAAAGAGCGTAAAAGCGGTAAGTATTAAGTGATGATTTAGGAAAATCAAACACTAATGACCCAATTAAGTTCGTTTCCCAAGGAGGTATATGTGTGTGAATAATTCGTAAATGATTTGGGATTAATATTTGAGAAAGAAAGGGATGAGAAAATAGAATGACGGATATGTGAAAATTATTACTACGACGACTAAATTAAAAACCGTAAAAAGTGCTAAAATAAAAATTAGTTCTAAAAATTACCAAAAAATTACCAAAAATCAAATTAGATAAACTAAGAGTTTACAAATGATCAAAACTTTTCAAACCTTTTAATTAATTAATTATTAATTTTTAAATGCTAATTAAAGCCCTAAAAATCCAATTAATTATCAAAAAGCCCAAATAAAGATTTTTCACTTTGTAAACCTCTAAAATTACTTAGAAAGAATAAAAACTATTTTTATGAATTTTAAAACTAATTAAAACTATTTAAAATGATTAAAAACTATTAAAACCTTAAAATAATTCTAAAAATTAAGAAAATGATAATAAAATTAATCTAAGAGTTGAAAAAAAAAAATCCTATTTTAATGTATTTGACCTAAGAAAAATATAAAAAGTGCAAAAATATGAAAATTGAAATTTAATAATAAAATAATATTAAAATAATATTAAAAATCCAAAAATTATAAGAAATTCTAAAAACTTGAAAACTAGTTTGTTTTAACCTAAATAAACAGAAAATCAAAGTGAAATTACCAAAATACCCCTAATGGGCTAAAAACTAAAACAGTCCACTTAAATGGGCTTTTTGGTCCAAAAATTCCAACAAGGCCCAAAAGATCTGAAAACGCCCTATCTGACCTATAATTTGATTCTGAACACAAAAGTCTGAAGGCCCAAAAGCTGGTTTTAAGCTTATCACAGGTTAATGGTATAACAGCTTATCCTTATTGGGCCAATAAGCCCATTAAGCAATAAGCCAATGCCATAAGCTCAGATTTGACACACAACCTTCTTTTGAGAAGCCTAAGAGATCTGTGAAAAGAAATTTTGAACAAGCAAACCCAATACGCCAGAAATAAGCAAAGTAGAATTTCACTAAAAGACAAAATTGTCAGGTTGGAGTTCTAGACCACCTCAGACCTTCAAATAAGTTGCAAAAGACTTTAAATGACTTAATTAAGACAAATCAACAAAGAAAAGTTCAATAAGCCAAGCCAAATAAGCTAAATAAACTGATAAGCACTTATGTAAAAGTCAAAGTTATTGGTTTTCTAGTCAAAGCTCAAAGTCAACCCCTCAAAAGCTCCAGTATGAACAAATGGGTAAAATAAGTGACACCTATTACAAATTCAAAGTTATTGCAGGTTTAAATAAGCTAGAACAGCTTATTGATAAGCACAAGGTGAAATAACACTAGCGGTGGCTAGTAGTAGGGGAAAGGAGTTTCCACTGCTTTGACTATTTGACTTGCTTTTTTAGAGAGATCCAGTTGGATTCAAATGAAAACAAAGGCACCCTTGTAATCAGTGGATCACAAGGAGTCAATATTAATCAACAAATCACAATTTGGTTCACTCAATAAGCACAGAATAAGCAAACAGTCCACAGATATGATACAGACCTTGAAAATAAGCAGTTATGACAAAATATGCAGATTAAGCATGAATAAGCCAGCCAAATTGAACCACATGTATACACAAGCTATAATAAAATCCAATAAGCACAAATAAACTTGTTTCAAGCACTGGATCAAAGTAAATAAGCAGATTCAAGCATAAAAAGTTATTGATGAACAAAGGTGATTATCCAAAATCCTTTTGCTGATCTATTTGACCACCAACCCAATTTCAATCCCTCAAATCCCTTTCCCTGGTTATGTTAACCAAAATTTAACACTTTTTAACCCTAGTCTAACCTTAGATCTAGGTGTCCCAAAAATTTTAGCCAAAATACCCAAGAAAATCAGATTTTATAGAGCTTTGTTGGATTTGAGTGTTTAGACCCTCAAAACTTGTAGATAACCAACCCTTTACACCAGATAAATAATTACCAACAATAAGCAACCAAAAACAACCACAAAGGTTGCCTTGAATCTTGATAAGTCAGTTAACCCAAACACCCCTTTGGAATCTGATTTCGCAAATTTCCAAAGGATTGTTGTGATTTAACCCTCAATCCAAGATCAAAACAACCCTAACAACAATAATCCACCCTCAGAAATACAAATCAACCACAAATTCACAGATTCACAAACAAATATGCAGATTCACCCAAAAATTAAGCAAAACTCAGAAAAAGTAAAAGAGATAAGAGAATCAAACCTCCAAAATGCACATCCACACTTTGGAATGTTTGAGCTGAGGTGCTAGCAAGAACAAGCACCAGCTTCCACAAGCTGCTAAGAAGAACAAACACAAAAGTAAGCCAAAACAGATTATCCTTTGATTTTTTAAAACAAGTGTTTTAAACCTTAAAACCTTTTCTCAAAATCAACCGAACATGTAAATGGAACTCAGATCTTAGCTAATTCAACACCAAAATTTTATAAAACACAAAAGAGAATTCACAATTTTCAGAAAATAAACTTTTATTTCAATAAAAAGGAATTACAAAGAAATAGCTAAAATATGGAACAAAGGCCTCACCACAGGTTGGGGGTCCTTTTATAGGCAACAATAGACGATTCTATATGAAAAATACATGAAAACCCTAGCTAGAAAATTCCTAGAATGCCCTTGAGTGCTTGAGGCGTGTTTGATGTTGTTAGCTATCCAAAATGATCTTGGCTATTCATTTTATGCTTGGGGGACCTAGTGGTAGCTATAAATCGTTGATCTTGCCAACTTGGATTGCTTGGAGAGGAGGGTGTCATGTGATTGGTTGACGTGTGAAATGGTGGGGTCACATGGTAAGTGGGGATTGGGGTTTTGGGTGTGGGATGAGTTCCTGGGCATGTGAATTAAGCGTGTACCTGGGTAATTTCATTTTACCCTTTGTTTAAGTGGAGTAAGTTCTGGGGGTGAAGAATGGTGAATAGTGGTAAGTTTGATCCGAAATTAGGGGGTGGAGTTGTTTGGCGCGTGTTTATTCAGTTTAAACTTTGGGAAATGACAATAAGAGTCCTTGTTCTTTGGCAGAAGTGGTAACTCATGTTTTTCAGCCCAAAAACTTGATTTCCTTTCTTGTAAAACTTTCAAACTTCATACTTTTGCCCTAAAATTTTGGCAAAAGGATTTCAAGGGTTATTTTTGCCATTTTTGAATAGTTTAAGGACTGATCTTGGACATTTCTCATCTTTGAAGGTCTTCATTGGACGTTTGACTTCTTGAGGGACCATTATTGACAATTTAGAATTATTGAGGGACTAAAATTGCCAAATCTTCAAAGTTGAAGGACCTTTTTGTAATTTTGACAAACTTAAGGGACCAACTTGTAATTATGAATATACAAGGGTATTAAGTGTCATTTATTCATAGATTGAGGATCATTCTTGTATATCTTTAAGTCTTCAAGGGTTTTTCTTTGATAAATCCATAACTAGGGCCCGGTTCATTGTACGACTTCGTTTCTCATGTTCATTTTTCCTTGTTTCTTGATATCTTTTGTCTTTTTCACGATATCCATACCTAAAATACACAAGTAAACAAACACAAGCATATATATGGAATTTTATGACATTTTTATGCATTTAAAGCCCGAGAAGAACGATGAGATCATGTATAAATGCCATCTCATCAGAGGGTGTTCTGGTAATGGGTCTGGTTGAGGTTGAGGGTTTGCTGCTGCCTCGATAACAACAAGCATAGCTGGGTTGAGTGGTAAGTCTCTGTATGGTTATGTATTCATATTACCAAAAACTTTTTCCTTTTAAACAGGGATCGTATAATACATGATCCCTATTGCAATATCCTTGCATGTCGAAAACCATTTGCAAAAACCTAGGGTAAGAAAGAGTCATCTTGTTACCCTTATTGTGACTCATGCCATCAAAAATCATTTTTGAGAAATTATAGTTTTGCCCAGTTACAATACACACAATGACACTCCCAATAGAACGATTGATTTCATTGTGTGAGGAGCATTTAGGACTCAAACATTGTAGGATGACATGTATAAGGTACTTCTAAGCTGGGGGAAATTGTTGTTTGGTATACTTATTTAAATGGCCCACTGGGGGCAAATTATAACCCAAAGCTTAAAGTACTAACTCTAGCTCTGCAAGGGGAAGGGTGGTTATACCACCAACATCATTAAGATGCAAAGATTGGCGAACCAAAGCTTCAGTAACCACCCATAGAACCCCATGAACAGTAGCAGTCAATGTAATCACTCCATTAACTGTTGTGGAACTAACTGTGTTCCAAAACTGCTTAATGTGTGTGATAGGGACAAGAGGAGTATGTGAAAGTGCATACCTTAAAGGGGACGCATTCAAATACCCAACCATATGAGTATATTGGGGAAACAGAGTATTATCAACTTCCAAATAAGCCACCATGTTGTGTTGGCTTCTGAACCCCGATTCCGATTGAGTAGGTTTAAACTTTGGTGCTGATTGTAGTGTTTTACAACTCTTTAGGAAAAGAGCGTAAAATAGGGAAAGTATTGAGTGTACGTTTAGGAAAACGTAAACACTAATGACCCCTACGGTATGAAAGTTCGTTTCCCAAGGAGGTATATGTGTGTGAGAAATTTGTTAAATGTTTGTGATTAATATTTGGTTTAGAAGGGGATGAGAAAAGAAGATGACGAAGACGTAAAAAATAAAAATAAGTACTACTAGAAAGTTAAAACGTAGAACCTTAAAAACCACAAAAATAAAAATAAATTCTAAAAATTACCAAAAATTCACCAAAAATCAAAATAAATAAACTAAGAGTTTACCAATGATCAAAACTTTTTCAAACCTTTTTAAATAATTAAATATTCAATTTTTAAATGCTAATTAAAGCCCTAAAAATCAAATAAATTATCAAAAAGCCCAAATAAAGATTTTTCAATTGGTAAACCTCTAAAATGACCTAAAAAGATTAAAACTATTTTTAGATATTTTAAACTAATAAAAACTATTTAAAATGATTTAAAAACTATTAAAACTTAAAATAAATATAAAAATTAATCTAAAAGAGATAAAATTATTCTAAAAGTTGCTAAATTCTTATTTTAATGTATTAAACCTAAGAAAAATGTAAAAAGTTGGAAAATG
Source organism: Glebionis coronaria (assembly GCA_025667525.1). Taxonomy (NCBI): domain Eukaryota; kingdom Viridiplantae; phylum Streptophyta; class Magnoliopsida; order Asterales; family Asteraceae; genus Glebionis; species Glebionis coronaria. Next base: position 551,165,157 of record CM046876.1, read on the forward strand.
TGAAATTTTAAAAATAATAATAAAATAATATTAAAAATCCAAAAATTATAAAAAATTCTAAAAACTTGCAAACTAGTTAATTTTAACCTAAATAATCAGAAAATCAAAGTGAAATTACCATAATACCCCTATTGGGCCCTCAAATGGGCCAAAACCAAAAACAGTCAACCAAATTGGGCTTTTGGGCCCAAAAAGTCAAACTTGGCCCAATTGACTTGGAAAAGCCCTATCTGACTCAAAAATTAATTCTAAGAACAAAACTCTAAAGGCCCAAAATCTGAATATGAGCTTATCACAGCTTATTAAGCACAAAGCTTATTCTTATTGGGCTTTTCAGCCTATTAAGCCATAAGCTAATGCCATAAGCTCTAATTTGACACACAACCTTCTTTTGGGATGCTTATGAGATCTGTAAAAAGAATTTTTGAAAAAGCTCACTCAATAAGCCAAAAATAAGCAAAGTAAAAATTCACTAAAAGACAAAATAGTCGTTTTAGAGATTTAGGGCACCTCAGGATTTGATTCAACTTGCAAAAGATCACAAATGGACTCAATAAGCCAAATAAATCAACAAAAATCCAATAAGCACAACCAATAAGCCAGAATAAGCACAAATGAACTTATGAAAAAGTCAATGGAGTTGGTTTTCTAGTCAAACCCTAAAGTCAACCCACCAAATGCTCCAGTATGAACAAATGGGTCAAAATATGAGCACCTATTACAAAAACAAAGTTGTTGCTGGTTGGAATAAGCTATTATAGCTTATTGATAAGCTGAACCCAAATTTACACTAGCAGTGGCAACTAGCAGGGGAAAGGAGTTCCCACTGCTTTGACTATTTGACCAAGCTTATTTGAGAGTTCTGGTTTGACTCTATTGGAAACAAGGGCACCCTTGTGATCAGTGAATCACAAGGAGTCAATAGCAACAAGAAAATCACAAATTGGTTCACACAATAAGCCACAATAAGCCAAACAGTCACCAGATATGCACCAGATATGGAAATAAGCAGTTAAGCACTTAATAAGCAGATTTAGACTGAATAAGCCAACCAAACTTAACAAGATGCATACACAAGCTATATAAACTAAGAACAAACACAAAGCAATAAGAATCAAACACTGAATCAAAGTAAATAACAAGATCAAAGCACAAATTGATTCTGATGAACAATGAGCAATATGCAGACAAGTTTTGCTGATCTATTTGACACTTGATCCAATTTCAAGCCTCAAATTCTACTTCCCTGATGTGATTAACTAAGGTTTAGCACTTGTTAGCCCTAGCCTAAGCTTAGATCTAGGTGTCCTCAAAATCCTAGCCAATTTTACCAAGTATTTAAGATTTTATAGCCAAATTATGAATCTATGTGTTTAAAACCTTCAAACCTGCAAACAGATGAACACTAGCACCTAAATAACAGATACCAACTCTTGCTTACACAAAACAAGCACTTAACAAACCACAAGTCCAAATAATGTAGTAATCCCAAACACTCCTTAATCTACCACTTAACAAAGAAACTTGTGATTTTAACTAATAACCTACTGATTTTAATGATCAAAAACACTTACTAGATAGCAACTAACACAATCAAACTCAAAAATCACCAACACAAACACAAATACTCAGAATCAAAGCACAAAATCCAAAACAGGCATAAACATGAAATTTTTAGGGGAATCTTAACCAAGAGATTATACCTGCCTTCCACAACATCCTAGGAAGGCCAGCTATGCTCCTTGGACCTTGTTCAACAACTAGAACAAGACCAAGGTACTTCAACAAAGGAGATGCAAACTGCCTTGGTTGATGGTTCAAAGTAGAACCTCAAGGACTTGATGTCTTCAACACAAGCAGCAAACAACTCAACCAAGGGCTCTAATCCCTTCACAAGCTTGGTGTCAACAAGCTTGTAAGAGCTTATAGCAAATGGCCAAGGGTTAGTACACAAAATAAGCTAAAACAGAAGCTAGGATTTCAAGGTTTTTGAACCTTAAAAACCTAATGAACCAAGACGTGCCTTAACCACAAGATTAAGGTAGGTCTTAACAATCAAATGGAACTGAGAATTAGGCTACTCAAACACCAACTTTTAATCAAATCAAAAAGAGAATTCAATATTTTTAGAAATTTAAATTTTATTAAACTTAAAAAGGAATTACAAAGATTGATAGCCTAAAACTGGAACAAAGGGACTCTCACATGTTGAGGTCTCCTTTTATAGGCAAATGCCTAGCTAAACACTATTCACAAACCCTAGAAGTGAAATTCCCTAAATGTCCTAAGTCCTTCTAGACGTTTTCTGAATTTGAGCTGTCCAAATTGATCAAGGCTGTTCATTTTAGCTTTATGATGAAGCAATGAATCATAGCTGTTGATTTTGCCACGTTGGATGACTTGGAGGGCAAGTAGAATCCTGATTGGTGGAAAGGGAATTGGGGGTGGGGTCCTTTGTGAGTGGGAGTGAGGGTTTAAGGTTGGGATAGGATTTAGAGTGTGTGAATCAAACGTGGGAACAACCAATTTCATTTTACCCTTTGTTGGTAAAAAGTTAATTCTGGGTTCTTACTTGCTACAGTAACAAGTTTTGATCCGTTTTCTTAGGGAGAAAGTTGTTTGGCGCGTGTTTAGGGATTTGAACTTCCAAACTTGGCAGTTTTAGTCCTTATTCTTCCTTTCTTTTGTCATTTGTGAATAAAAGTCTGTCAGCGCCCATTTCCTTTGTAACAACTTTCAGCCTTTGTCATTTTTGGCACCAAACTTTCCAAAAAGTGTTTCAAGGGTTATTTTTGACACTTTTGCATATTTCAAGGGCTGATTTTGGACAATGTTGATCTTCAAAGGTCTTCAATGCATCTTTGGCTTGATGAGGGACCATAATTGACAATTTGAATAGTTGAGGGACTAAACTTGCCATTTCTTCAAAGTTGAGGGACCTTTTGTGTAATTTTGACAAACTTAAGGGACCAAACTTGTAATTATTAATATACAAGGGTTTTAAGTGTCATTTCTTCAATAAATGAGGATCAATCTTGTTTTTCTTCAAGTCTTCAAGGGTATTTGTTGAGTATTCCATGATTAGGGCCCGGTTCTTTGTACGACTTCGTTTCTCGTGTCCGTTTTTCCTTGTAACTTGTGATCTTTTGTCTTTTTCACGATATCCATACCTAAAATACACAAGTAAACAAACACAAGCATATATATGGTATATTATGATATTTTTATGTATTTAAAGCCCGAAAAGAACGATGAGATCATGTATAAATGCCATCTCATCACTCCCCCATACTAAACCATTGCCGTGCCCTCACGCAATGCTAGAATAAAGTATCTAAGCATCACCAAAGTTCAGTTTTATTAACCTTTATTGAAAAGTAAAAAGACTTGCAACATACTACGAAGATGTATAAAGACATAATGTATGATTTTCATCACAAAAAGTGACTTTTAGGGTCAAAGAATAGAAACAAGTAAATGTCCCTTAGAGTAAACTTCGTCATCCTTGATTGTCATACATTCCATGCTAAGTGCAAAAACAAGATCATTGATGGTACAAGTCACAATGCTAACACTACTCATACGTCCAAATTGTGTAATACTTTTTCTCCCCGCAATCCTAGTTATTATAAATGGAAATGGGTTACTAACATTTTTTTATCTATTTGTCATGGATCACAAGTGATTCATATTGACTTATTTGAGTAGTTATTAGTCCGAAAGCAAAGTAGCACGATTTGATCGCTAGTTAGCCGAAGGACAAAATCTTTTAAAACGGCTTCTCGTGTATCTCCTTAAGTTCATATCTTGGCATAACACGTTTCACGATTTGAGACCTTTCTCGGACCGATATTTGGCATGTACCTCATGCTTCAAATCTTGGGAAGACGTTCTTGAAATTATGGTCTTCTCTTCATATATTTGGAATTTCTTCACTTGACGTTTTTGAGAGATTCTTCATATTGGACCACGACTTCATCATTTTTCTTTAATCTTTACTTTGGATTTTGATATACAACGATCCGCCTCCTTTTCGGACTTGGATATATTTATCCTCATACCTTGTTAGGGTCTTTTTGGATAGACTTTCTCCATGATTTTTAGGGGAGTAATTGCTTTTCGTCGTGTGTCTCGATCCTTCATATTGATTTAGGAATAATGATACTTCACATCATCTTAGATCTTTAGCAAAAATAGAGCTCCTCATGCCTTGTTAGGGCCTTTTTGGATGATCGGCAATCTTTGCGTCCCGCTTCAGTAAGTTATGCTTTTGCTATGAACTCTATTCAACCCCGAGCAACTATTACACGATCTTGCGCTAGAGGCTAAGTAACCTTTCAAATCGTACGACCTTACTTATTGCAATTATGATTTATTCCTAATGCATTGATCTTATGGGAAGAAAAAGCCACAATTAAAAACATATGAGTTTTTGAAAGAACATTTTCGTGTTCTACGTTTAGCATGATCACTTGTCTAACTCTATCATCTCTCGTTCTTCACTATATAAAGACCTCTAATTAAAGAGACTCGTGAATACTTAGCCATGCAAGTCAAAATTAAGCCAAATTTGGATTAGCTTTCATTAAGACTATATCAAATCAAAGTTTTGGGTTTTCAAGCCACCTATAGGATCTTGCACTTTCTTGGACCTTTTCAAGCTTTAGAGAATGCGTTTTATAGTTCCCTTGATAAGTGACTTTCTAGAATCAGTTATAGGAACTTGCGAAAAGTTCTTGTTCTTAACCCGTATGAATTAAGACTTTCGCGTTTTAAAGCTCCCTATATAAAAGTCTAGCAAAACTTGAATTGAGCGGGTTAAGGAATGTAAATGGCTCCAAATGCCCATCAAGTCAAAAATTAACTCTTATTCTACCCAACGGAAAATATACATTCGTGTCTTAAAAACACTTATGAAAAACTAAGAAAAATTTAAAATTTTGCCATTTTTAGCCTTATTAGCAAAACAAAACATTGAAAGTTGGAAAGTGTGAGGGCGTAGCAAAGCAAGTACCTATTCACCCCCCATACTAAAAGTAAACATTGTCCTCAATGTTTCGAGTCTAAAGGTGGAGCACCCCCATACTAGAGACGAAGAATCGAATGCTTAGGATCTAGCATGGAAAGGGTGATCAACAATATATCTAAAGCCGTTTATTAAGTATGCTAAAAGATAATTGTTAGAACAATAAAGGACATGTCATGGATTCGTGAAAAACTTCTTCAAACGAACGATGGAGGCTCACGTAAACGAACACGAGAGTCTTGGATCGTAGATGATGATAATGATCTAGATAACACAATCACAAACAACCACGAGACAACGAGTTGAAAGGGTACAAGTCCCCTTATTAGTGAATAGTAAGCATAAAGGATAAGCATGGGATCTCCCCCACGAGGCACCTCGTTTTTGATTACCGAGTCATGAGCTCGACTCGATCCCCTCAATGCTAATTATCATTGGGGAAGGTGACTTGGTCGAGGGCAACCATTGAAGGAATTTCCCCACCAAAGTAGTGCTTAAGCCTATGTCCATTCACCTTTAAATTAGGACCATCATCTTGAGCTAGCTCAATGGTCCCATATGGAAACACTTGTGTAATGGTGAACGGACCCGACCAACGAGATTTCAATTTTCCGGAAAATATCTTAAGACGAGAGTTAAAAAGCAACACTTGATCACCAATGTTAAAAACTCGGTTTTTAATCTTTGAATCATGAAACTTTTTAGTCTTTTCTTTAAAAATTAATGAATTTTCATAAGCGTTATCTCTTAATTCATCTAATTCATTCAATTGTATTTTCCGGTGATCTCCCGCGGTCTTCAAGTCAAAATTTGCATGCTTAAGGGCCCAATATGCCTTATGCTCCAACTCAATGGGCAAATGACAATTCTTCCCATAGACTAACTTATAAGGAGTGCAACCGATAGATGTCTTATAAGCGGTCCTAAAGGCCCATAAAGCGTCATCAAGTTTGTCGGACCATGAAGCACGGTTTTCTCCAATTGACCTCTCTAAAATCCTCTTCAAAGTTCGGTTCGAAACCTCGACTTGCCCACTCGTTTGCGCGTGATAAGCCGTAGAAAGACGATGAGTAACTCCATATTTATTTAGAACCTTTTCGAATTGGTCATTACAAAAATGGGTTCCTCGATCGCTTATAATAGCACGAGGGGTTCCGAACCGAGAGAATAGTTGCTTCAAAAACTTCACTACCACACAAGCATCATTAGTAGGCAAAGCCTTAGCTTCCACCCACTTAGAAAGGTAGTCCACCGCGACGAGGATATATTTGTTGCCATGAGACGATGGGAACGGCCCCATAAAGTCTATTCCCCTGTAACACCCCAAATTTATTCAACTCAGTTCAGCGGAAGACTAGTTGGTGTTACGGGATAGCACATTACTCACATCATAGACAACGCATAAAAATCGCGTCGTTTCATAATAAATCATTTCCATTCATAAACATCAAAGTTACATAGGTCCCAAGTCATTATATTTCATACAAAGTTTTACAAAGTATTTGAATGGAAAATATAGTTTAAGTGCGGGCCATGAATTCTTGTTGTCTTCCCGAGAATTACCTTCAAGTACCTGAGATAAAACATGTTAAAAGAAAAGGTCAGCGATAACGCCGAGTGAATTCATAGAGTTTAATAAATTCCATCAATATAATATCAGTATGAAAGTATTACTGAAAATCATTTTGTACAAATCGTTTTGATAGGCCATGAAATAGCCGAAATCATTTTATACAAATCTTTATCGAAAATCATAATATAGGCATTTGCCTTAAAAATCATTATACGAGCCAATGTGGTAATAAAACATCATACAATACGTCTTATGACGTTGTATAAAATCAAATAAAAATCGTTATATGAATATGGTTATGAAAACCAAAATACAAACATAATATCAATAGTATGACCCAGTATTGCTAGTCAGGCAATACATCGTAATTCGGAGCGTCCAGTAATATTTTGGCGATTGGATTATTATAAGCCGCATGACATTGTTACCTTACTAAACCAACAACGGGTAGCTAACCCGATACCAATTTTGCCCATCTAAAGTAGCGTGTCGTCACAAAGGTCACGCTATTGGAAATCTTCTCATACATAAATTCGCTTACCAATCAATGTGGCACGACGGGGATCAACCGTCAAGGCGCGAACTGGGGTGATCGTCCCCAAATAGTACTATTAAATGCATAAGCGTCTACCAACTCCCGGTAGTTCACAATTCATGCTAATGGGACTTTTAGTGACATAACCTAACTTTAATAATCCATTTTATTTCATCTATCGGGTCCATTAATCATTTATCGGGTCATACAATCGGGTCATTCAATCATTCGGGTCCAAAATCAATAAACAAACAATCGGGACAAATGGTGTCCTATTTTTATAAAACTAACATGTTATCTCCCCCGCGGGTTTATAAAACATTTATAAAAACATTTAAAAGAGTGCGAGGCTATGAACTCACGTTGATGTGGGAAGGCGGGTTATCGGCAATTCGGACGTACGGTACGTGCTTCAATCACGGAAACCTAGACAAATAATACTCGTCTTAGACTCATGTCCAATGACTTTATAAAAATATCAATTATATATACATATGATGATTATTTATATATGATGATCAAGTGGGTTTACATATTTTCGTTTACTTATTTTAGTGTTATATGTCGATAACTTTTATATTAGTTTACTAGTTTTACCCGTTTACGTGTCTTAAGCCCAATAAGCTTATTATAAGTTATTTAACTTATTTTAATCCATTTTGTACTTATATTATCAGTACATACACTTTCAAGTTGGGCCCAAATGGGTTAAGCCCAATAATTTCTTTTTACAAGTTTTATCCTATTTAGTCCAACTATTAGTCCAATATGTTTACTTAGCTCGTTAATGTCCGTATGCCCTATAGTTCGGGTTTTATCGGTTTTTACTTATTATACATGTCTATATATCAGTATATAAGTTTTATAAAGTTTTCATTAGACGGGTCCAACCATCTAAGTTTTATTTAACAAAAACGTTAATTTTACGGCAATAGCCGAAAAAGTCGTAAAAATCATGTTTATAGTTTTATAACTTATAAAACTTAACAAGTTTCCATTTTCATCATTTATACACTTATTACACCTTTTATATATTTATATAAATAAGTTTTATAAGTTAGTGGGTTTTTATTTACATTTTATATATTAAAATGTGAGTGCTTATATAATAGTATTATTCTTTAATTTCCAAAATCTGATTTTTAACTTCATCTTCACCAAAAATGCCATATCTTGAGTTCTACATGGAGATAGAAGCTCAAATTTTTATCACATAAACTACATGATATTTGCTACATTTAACTCTTCTATAGCTACTGTTAAATCATCCTTTAAGTATTTTCTAAAAATCGTCCAAAACAGTAACTTCAGATTTATACCCTAAACTTGTTTTGATCATATCTCACTCATTATTTTGATTCCATTGCATGACCAACTCTCACATGTGTACAAGACCCATAGCTTACTGTAAATCCATCCTACTTCATTATTTTATCAGTTCATGACTTACTTCTTTACTGTTTTATACAGCCATGTAATTTAAACAAGATTTTAACCTTGTTTCATATGGTTTTTCACCTTTTTAATCATGTTTATCAACAACAAATCCCCACATAACATTTTTATCATCATATAATCATCATAAATATATACAATAGGAAATAAAATACATGTTTACATAATCAAAATAACAAGAAGTTGAGGAGGATAATCTTTATACCACCAACTTGATGTAGGTTATGAGTTTGGCATGGTTTTTGATGGGGAAACTTGTGCTTAGCCAACACCATCTTCAAGAACTCCAATCTTCATCAACTCCTTGTGGAAAATCAGCCTCATGACACCATGAAAACTCCTCCATGGATGTTATAAGTTGCACCAATCTTCATCTTTTTGAATGGGGATTAACATATGTTAATTATAACATATGTTTATGGTTAAATTTTGATCAATGATGGTGTTTAGGGGCTGAATTGGGACGGAAATCTAGAGAGAGAGATGGGAGAAAATGGTGGTTTGCATGTTGTAAATGGGAAGTATGAAGTAGCTAGTTGTTTTAGTTAGCTTAAGTGGTAAGTGTTGGCTTACAAAGTAAGCTTAAAGGACAAGTGTCCATTTAGCTAAGTAAAAATGACACCAAATATGGTGTGTTGTACATGTTTGCCGTCCAATGTTGTTAGTAGGGTGGGACAATGTATTTTGTCCCATCTCACTAGTTTACGGGTATTCCTCGATTCTAGTTTCCTCGATTTGCGTGCCCTCGGGTCGTTTTTCGAAAAATGTTTTTATAAATTATGAATCAACGTCATAAAACGAATCCAATAAAAATTGTTTCATCAAAAACAGAGTTCGAAAACGTAAATACGTAATCCTAAGGTTTCCGGTTTAGTCGTAAAGGACGTTAAAATAAAATCGTAAGTCCTAATCTCTTCTTGTAAATTTGTGAGTTTATGAACCAACACAAATTTAAAACTCCAAAATAATATTCACGGATAAATTTATTTTTCTGACATGTCGGACTGTTATCAAAGACGGTGTATGTAAACGTAAGCACGTAACGTTGAATCCTCCGGTTTAAACGTAGTCGACGCTACTTCAAGACGTAAATCTAAATTTCTTCCCAAAAATATGTGAGTTCATATTGTAACATTAAAATAATGTTTTTAAATAATATTTGAGAATAAAATATCAATCGTAAATTGACGGATTGTCACAGCATTTACCCCTAAACAGGATCTTTGTCCTCAAAGATCATCTTACTACTCGCTTCTTATAGAGTTAAAGCCATGTGGGTATTTCCTCCACATTCGGTCTTTTTCTCACAAGTGCAATTCATTACAATACGCGAGTCTCATCAAACATAACTACGGGAATAAGATCAGGCTTAATGTTGACTTACTTTCTCTATCCATGATGTTCACGGGTTTTTGATGAATGCAACTTTTCGCCGATCTAAGCTCTACTAAGAATAATCAGATTCGCACTTGATAGATATTCCATCAAGTTCGATTTACGAAACATAATTTACGTAGTCCTTGAAGTCCTAGGGTAGATCCAACTTTTATGCCTTTCAATCCCAACTTTTACATCATTTCAATGGTCCCATACAACGGGGACTTATATCCCATGATTTGTCAGATCATGAATTCATTTTTCCAAGGTTAAAATTTTTGGCATAACTTCGCTACCCATTTGGCACTTCAAGATCTACATTTCACATTCACATAACCTCTTGCCCACTACCGGCTGTCAATAATCAGATCCTAATTTCAATAATCATTTTAGATCTCGCGGGTCGGGTATTTTGCAAGGATAGGTTCGCCATCACAGGAAACCTTAAACCTAAAAGACATGTCCAACTCACAATGGGTGTATGTCGGATGTCTTCATCTCAACTCCTGCTTACAGATGCTCTAAGATTCAGATCCTAACAAGATTCGATCTCGATCCTAATACGATGATTATCAATGATAATCCCTCCAAAGGAAAACGATTATACGGTCTATTACCAAAGGTCAATCATTCAAACATAAAACAGCACTTATATTACCTTGTATCGTTACTTTACCTCGTCCCTTCGATTTGGGATGGTACATAGTACTCTCATCAAGGTTCGTTCTCAAGGATTTCTGAGCAAATCTCTAGAAATTCGATGCGAAGCGAGGATCTTGATATAGATGATCGATACAGGCACACTATGTTTACATAATTCTTTTGCATTTATCATTAACGGGAATGATATTAGCAGATTTGGTCAGTCTGTCGACGGTGACCCAAATCGAATCAAATTCAGATGATGACCTTTGCAATAGCTAGACGTTTACTAATGTATGAGGCGATGTCTGCCTTCATAATTTGCCATTAGTACAACTTCTTCAGACAAAGATATTTGTAGTAAAAAATGACATACATATAATACTTATACTTACAAATTCCAACATAACTATATCTCACAATTTTCCATATTTAGGCAACCATAAACGGCCTAATAAAATATTTAATGCTATCGGCTTCTCAATGCTGATGGTTTACACTAGCCGTGAAACCTTTTTATTATCTATATTATCCTTTTTACAAACATTGTTTGTTTCTATATCGTTCAGCAATTTATTTTGCACCTTCATTATTAAGGAACATGTCCTAACTGGTTCTTTATCTTTTCTACATAATGCGTCGGTGTCTATATTCACTTCTCATGATGAAATAAATATCATAACTGTATTTATTCAAAATTCTTTCTTCATATCTTCTATGTTTTAGTTTCGTCTCAACTATTATCTTTATATGTTTTACACAAGCTGACGTTTAAAGCGTCCATAATTATTACAACTAATTAAATATTAAATATTCAATTTTTATGTAATGTAAAAGTAAAGATTTTAAATTTCTTAGTTCGACCAATTATAAAAATGTTCAAAATAAATTTGAATTTAATTAACAAGATTTTTGTTGATTTATCAAAAATAATTAATAAGGTTCATAAATGTTCGAAAAACCTTTGTTCATATTTTGGTCAAAGTTTTATTAGTTGAAAAGCAAAAATTGTCGTTTTAAGTTTTCAAGTTATGGTTTAAATGGTTTTCCTCAATCCTTTTCAAGTTATCTGGAGGTATACACAAACATTTACCCCTAAACAGAAGTTTAGTTAAATGGTTTGTGTATAAGGGAATAATCCCTTAAAATTCTTTGTTATAACATTTGTCAAAACATATTTCCATTTCTTTTTGGTAAAATCCAAAGTCTTAAAAGGGCTCTTAATTTTTGAAGAGTCTATATGCACATACCTTACCATCATTAATCCTACGGTCATTTTATGTAAAGGATTAAGTTTTTAATCTCATGTTAATTATTCAAGGTACAGGTTTTTATCGTTCGGCCAACTTAGGGCAGTCTAGTGCTAATTATTAACTCATTCTTATACTTACAAACAAACAAATGGTCCTTAATGATCACGAACATGATTTTATCAAATTACAGCCTACACACGTGATTCATCAAATTTATGAATGCTACATGTGTGTTAGTCAATCCAAACGACATCACGTGAAACTCATAATGTTCATTACAAGTACCGGATGTAGTGATTGGAATACATAATCTTTTCCGCAGATGCGAAGTTGATGATAACCATGCTATGGATCAAATCTTTAAAACGTACGCTAAAACCTTGTAAATGATCGAACAATTCTTCCATTTCGAGTTATGGATATCGTTTTCGATTGTCAATTTACTCAGTCACAGTAATCTATAATTATAAGGAAAGATAACACCATAGCTCTTCAGGATGACAGGCTTGGTATAATAAAATCTTTCTCCGACAACTTTCTCAGTTGTACGGTAATTCCTTTAATTTAGATGGTGCTGACGTACAGTGCACAAGCCACAAGTGCAGCACCGGAAATATAAGCAATACCAATTTCAACTTGCCTTAATGGCGAAAGTCTAGGAAATTCATCAATAAATACCTCCTAAAGTTTTAGATGACATGAACATCTTTTTAATAAGTTCATTTTAACTTCTTTCTAGATTATAATATCTATAACTAGTTCACAACCATTCATGGTATACTTTTAAGTCTAAATACAGGATATCGTCATCCACCAAGAATTATTTAGACCACTTTTGATAATCAACATCTTATCATTTAGGGGAATTCTACTCGAGTTCCCATCAATTAAGACAATATCGTCATGTCATAATCAATCAATCCATTCCACTGGCATTACCAACTTTTCAGTTTTATTGCCGTCGATAAGATGTGAACTTCTCAAAAGACTAATAATAATTCATAATCCTTCACAATTTCAAGGATATATGGAGACATAACTACTATTAAGAAAGCAAGGTCAACGCATAATCTACGCGATAGAATTTCAAATCAGATACAGACGAAAACATTTAACGAATATGAATATATCCCATGTTTTCATAATTTGAGTACGCATTCGAAAGCTCCTCGGATCGTTACCCAGGTCATTTAAATGAAATCAAATCAAAAGAAATGATAAGAACGTCGATACATCCAGTCGGGTATCAACACTCGGTAATCAAATACTTTTCCTAAGAATCTCACTACGGGAGAATGGGACAAGAAAGAATTGTTAATTGTCAAATAAGACAATTTCCACAGATGAGTAAATTCAACTCAGAAGAATAGATGGCACGGGCAAGTATGTAGATGTTTCTAACATTATGTCCCTATTTTACACTTCTTGCAGATCTCATAAAATTTTAATCTTCCACAATCTTCAAAGAAAATTTAGTGTTTATTAATTAGTTTTATGGTGACTACTAATCAGTCTTGCATAGTCCATTCCAAATTGTATGTAGGCGCGCAACTATATACAATTTCAAGATTAACGATGCAATACTCAGTTCGTCAAAATTTTATCATCATGTTTATAATAAAAACATTTTCATGCTCAATTCTTAAATAAGAATCAAGAATAAATTTACAAAGATCTTCTTTGTTATGAAAACAACTAAGTTTTCCAAAGTGTCTCATAAACAACTTCATTTTGATATCAATCACTTATAAATCTCACTTTGAATAATCCTTATTGTGATGAAAATTCAATTTTTCTCAAAGGATACCGTTTCAACTTTATAAAAACAATGTGTGATCTGCAAAAGAGTGATGAAAGCTTGTTCACCAAGAATTAACTACGATATGATAGGAAATGAGCTTAGCCAATTAATCACGAGGTTCATGATCTCGATGGCACTCAACAAGAATAATCTACAACGTAACTCAAATCAATATGAGTACTTGTTCAATAGTTGCCTTACTAATGCGAACATTAGGATGAAGCAATAAAAGATAGATAACATCGATATATGTAGAATTTAGCAATCAAAGGTAGTCTTTTTCATTAATCACAAACAAGTCAAAATTGTACCGTAACACATTACGTGTCACTATGTCATACAATTTATAAAACTCATCCTACCAACTGATATCTCAGTTAAGTTAGGGATTTTTTTAAAAGATACCACAATGAATGCTAATCTACAAGAGTCATTAGGTGTTCCATATGTCCTAGAAGATCCATCGGTCTCAATTCAGAAGAAGATTTCTTCAATTTATTTCTTGGACACTGGGCATCCTCGTTAGTGGACAATGGTCTAGGAACAACCCTTAACACGAATCAATAATCAATTAAATCCTTATAATTCAATCACAAAACTTAACGACTTCCTCTTAACAATCTTATATCCCATTCCAGTTAAATTTTACTTTATTCAAGTTTCAACCAATTCTATACTCAATTCGATATCCTACCTCATTTTCCAATACTTTCAATCTTATTCTTAGGCCTTGTAAAGGCAATACAATCTCAATATGAATCAACGCTTAATTTCCAATCCTATTAGCTCTTACAACAACAATTATCAAATGAGTCATTAATATGAAATGACTTGATCATTCAACTTAGACTTATCGGAAAGGTATTAGTGGCATGAGGTTTTGGGTAATGGTTCCAATAACAGCCTCAAGTGCAACATTCACCCTTTCGATTTCAATTTAAGAATTGGAAGACAACGAATCAGATGACATCTTTCCAGGTGATAACGTTTTGTCAAACTCCACTCTATAAGGAAAGATCGTCATGACATCGATATCAGATTTAATCTCGCCAATTCTTTTTCAATATCATAATCAACTAATATCTACATTTCTACGAATATCAACCATTTGTTGGGATCATAAATATCCACAAATTGGTTTAGATCTAGGATAGCTAGAATTCCTACGAGAATAGCTTCGATTAATTTACTAGGAGATTTAGGGTTACTTGTGACAATCGACGTCGTATAAATACCTCGTATAAAAATCAAAATAATCATCAAACAATCATGTAATAAAATTACATCATATATATAATCCAAGTTATATATATATTAGAATAACACTTCTAAGTCTTGGCCTTGTCGGTAACTCGGGAATTCTTCGGCACCGTTATAGTCAAAAGATTTTTAGACATTTTTAGAAAAATGTTTATAGTTAAAAGATTTTGAAATGTTTTATTCAAAACCTTGGTTTTAAAAATCTTTCGTTCTCTATAACGAGAGCTCTGGTACCAAACTGTAACACCCCCAAATTTATTCAACTCAGTTCAGCGGAAGACTAGTTGGTGTTACGGGATAGCACATTACTCACATCATAGACAACGCATAAAAATCGCATCGTTTCATAATAAATCATTTCCATTCATAAACATCAAAGTTACATAGGTCCCAAGTCATTATATTTCATACAAAGTTTTACAAAGTATTTGAATGGAAAATATAGTTTAAGTGCGGGCCATGAATTCTTGTTGTCTTCCCGAGAATTACCTTCAAGTACCTGAGATAAAACATGTTAAAAGAAAAGGTCAGCGATAACGCCGAGTGAATTCATAGAGTTTAATAAATTCCATCAATATAATATCAGTATGAAAGTATTACTGAAAATCATTTTGTACAAATCGTTTTGATAGGCCATGAAATAGCCGAAATCATTTTATACAAATCTTTATCGAAAATCATAATATAGGCATTTGCCTTAAAAATCATTATACGATCCAATGTCGTAATAAAACATCATACAATACGTCTTATGACGTTGTATAAAATCAAATAAAAATCGTTATATGAATATGGTTATGAAAACCAAAATACAAACATAATATCAATAGTATGACCCAGTATTGCTAGTCAGGCAATACATCGTAATTCGGAGCGTCCAGTAATATTTTGGCGATTGGATTATTATAAGCCGCATGACATTGTTACCTTACTAAACCAACAACGGGTAGCTAACCCGATACCAATTTTGCCCATCTAAAGTAGCGTGTCGTCACAAAGGTCACGCTATTGGAAATCTTCTCATACATAAATTCGCTTACCAATCAATGTGGCACGACGGGGATCAACCGTCAAGGCGCGAACTGGGGTGATCGTCCCCAAATAGTACTATTAAATGCATAAGCGTCTACCAACTCCCGGTAGTTCACAATTCATGCTAATGGGACTTTTAGTGACATAACCTAACTTTAATAATCCATTTTATTTCATCTATCGGGTCCATTAATCATTTATCGGGTCATACAATCGGGTCATTCAATCATTCGGGTCCAAAATCAATAAACAAACAATCGGGACAAATGGTGTCCTATTTTTATAAAACTAACATGTTATCTCCCTCGCGGGTTTATAAAACATTTATAAAAACATTTAAAAGAGTGCGAGGCTATGAACTCACGTTGATGTGGGAAGGCGGGTTATCGGCAATTCGGACGTACGGTACGTGCTTCAATCACGGAAACCTAGACAAATAATACTCGTCTTAGACTCATGTCCAATGACTTTATAAAAATATCAATTATGTATACATATGATGATTATTTATATATGATGATCAAGTGGGTTTACATATTTTCGTTTACTCATTTTAGTGTTATATGTCGATAACTTTTATATTAGTTTACTAGTTTTACCCGTTTACGTGTCTTAAGCCCAATAAGCTTATTATAAGTTATTTAACTTATTTTAATCCATTTTGTACTTATATTATCAGTACATACACTTTCAAGTTGGGCCCAAATGGGTTAAGCCCAATAATTTCTTTTTACAAGTTTTTATCCTATTTAGTCCAACTATTAGTCCAATATGTTTACTTAGCTCGTTAATGTCCGTATGCCCTATAGTTCGGGTTTTATCGGTTTTTACTTATTATACATGTCTATATATCAGTATATAAGTTTTATAAAGTTTTCATTAGACGGGTCCAACCATCTAAGTTTTATTTAACAAAAACGTTAATTTTACGGCAATAGCCGAAAAAGTCGTAAAAATCATGTTTATAGTTTTATAACTTATAAAACTTAACAAGTTTCCATTTTCATCATTTATACACTTATTACACCTTTTATATATTTATATAAATAAGTTTTATAAGTTAGTGGGTTTTTATTTACATTTTATATATTAAAATGTGAGTGCTTATATAATAGTATTATTCTTTAATTTCCAAAATCTGATTTTTAACTTCATCTTCACCAAAAATTCTATATCTTGAGTTCTACATGGAGATAGAAGCTTAAATTTTTATCACATAAACTACATGATATTTGCTACATTTAACTCTTCTATAGCTACTGTTTAATCATCCTTTAAGTATTTTCTAAAAATCGTCCAAAACAGTAACTTCAGATTTATACCCTAAACTTGTTTTGATCATATCTCACTCATTATTTTGATTCCATTGCATGGCCAACTCTCACATGTGTACAAGACCCATAGCTTACTGTAAATCCATCCTACTTCATCATTTTATCAGTTCATGACTTACTTCTTTACTGTTTTATACAGCCATGTAATTTAAACAAGATTTTAACCTTGTTTCATATGGTTTTTCACCTTTTTAATCATGTTTATCAACAACAAATCCCCACATAACATTTTTATCATCATATAATCATCATAAATATATATAATAGGAAATAAAATACATGTTTACATAATCAAAATAACAAGAAGTTGAGGAGGACAATCTTTATACCACCAACTTGATGTAGGTTATGAGTTTGGTATGGTTTTTGATGGGGAAACTTGTGCTTAGCCAACACCATCTTCAAGAACTCCAATCTTCATCAACTCCTTGTGGAAAATCAGCCTCATGACACCATGAAAACTCCTCCATGGATGTTATAAGTTGCACCAATCTTCATCTTTTTGAATGGGGATTAACATATGTTAATTATAACATATGTTTATGGTTAAATTTTGATCAATGATGGTGTTTAGGGGCTGAATTGGGACGGCAATCTAGAGAGAGAGTGTTAGCCTTAAAATGTGAGAGCCATTTACGGAATTACATTTTATTCAGATAGGCAAAACAAGGAGGGACTACTATTGACATGTTGTCAAAGTAACCTCTTGCTTGGCCTATATATACCCCTCCATACTTCCATGAAGGGGTGAGGTTTTCTTCTTATTGTGTATTTCCCTTTCTCTCTCTAAATACACACACTACATTCAAGCTTTATATTTCTCTCTCTAAAATGTCTAAACATTACTTTTATCCTCCCCGACCTCCGGATCACCTCTTGTTAGCTTGAATCTTATGATGTTAACAGAGAGATGGGAGAAAATGGTGGTTTGCATGTTGTAAATGGGAAGTATGAAGTAGCTAGTTGTTTTAGTTAGCTTAAGTGGTAAGTATTGGCTTACAAAGTAAGCTTAAAGGACAAGTGTCCATTTAGCTAAGTAAAAATGACACCAAATGTGGTGTGTTGTACATGTTTGCCGTCCAATGTTGTTAGTGGGGTGGGACAATGTATTTTGTCCCATCTCACTAGTTTACGGGTATTCCTCGATTCTAGTTTCCTCGATTTGCGTGCCCTCGGGTCGTTTTTCGAAAAATGTTTTTATAAATTATGAATCAACGTCATAAAACGAATCCAATAAAAATTGTTTCATCAAAAACGGAGTTCGAAAACGTAAATACGTAATCCTAAGGTTTCCGGTTTAGTCGTAAAGGACGTTAAAATAAAATCGTAAGTCCTAATCTCTTCTCGTAAATTTGTGAGTTTATGAACCAACACAAATTTAAAACTCCAAAATAATATTCACGGATAAATTTATTTTTCTGACATGTCGGACTGTTATCAAAGACGGTGTATGTAAACGTAAGCACGTAACGTTGAATCCTCCGGTTTAAACGTAGTCGACGCTACTTCAAGACGTAAATCTAAATTTCTTCCCAAAAATATGTGAGTTCATATTGTAACATTAAAATAATGTTTTTAAATAATATTTGAGAATAAAATATCAATCGTAAATTGACGGATTGTCACATCCCCATATGTCGAAAATCTCACATACTTGAATTATGTTTTGCGGCATTTCATCACGTTGAGACGATTTTCCTTGACGTTGGCACGAATCACACGACTTCACAAGTGCGTGTGCATCACGATAGATAGAAGGCCAAAAGAAACCGGCATCGAACACTTTCTTAGCCGTGAGATTAGCACCGTGGTGACCACCCGTGGGTCCCTCGTGACAAGCTTTAAGGATATTAGAAGCTTCGGCACCAAACACACAACGTCGAACGAGTTGATCCACACAAATCCGAAAGAGATAAGGGTCGTCCCAAAAATAGAACTTGACGTCACGAAAGAATTTTCGTTTTTGTTGTGTCGTCATACCCTTGATTATGAAATTGCCCGCATGGTAATTTGCAATGTCGGCAAACCATGGGGTGGTGTCTTTAGAATTCACTACACCGAGAGTCTCAAGAGGAAATGTTTCGGTGATTTCCTTGTTCTCGAAAACATCTTTGTGAGGATCTTCTAGACGAGAGAGATGATCGGCCGCTAGATTCTCGTCTCCTTTTTTGTCAAGCACGGTGACATCAAATTCTTGGAGGAGGAGCATCCAACGAAGCAATCTCGGCTTAGCATCTTGCTTAGCTAAGAGATACTTGATAGCCGAATGGTCGGTATACACGATGCTTTTAGTCAAGACGAGATAAGGTCGGAATTTCTCAAAAGCATAGACCACGGCAAGGAATTCCTTTTCCGTTGTGGTGTACTTTAATTGAGCCTCGGTCATCGTCTTACTAGCATAGTGGATAGGACGGAAATGTTTGTCATAACGTTTCCCTAAGACGGCCCCTATAGCGTAATCACTTGCATCGCACATGATTTCAAAGGGTAATTCCCAATTAGGAGCAACAAGAATGGGAGCTTCGGTAAGTTTCCTTTTGAGAGTTTCGAAAGCCTTAACACAATCCTCATTGAAGTTAAAAGGAGCATCCTTCTCGAGAAGGTGTGTCATAGGTCGAGAGATTTTCGAAAAGTCCTTGATGAATCGACGATAAAAGCCCGCGTGGCCTAGGAAACTCCTAACTCCCTTAATGGTTTTGGGATGAGGTAACTTGGCGATGACGTCTACCTTAGCTTTATCGACCTCAATTCCCGCTTTCGATACCTTATGTCCTAAGACGATTCCTTGTTTACACATAAAATGACATTTTTCCCAATTAAGCACAAGATTGGTTTCTTCGCAACGTTTTAACATTTGCTCGAGATTAGATAAACATGACGTGAACGAATTACCAAACACCGAGAAGTCATCCATAAACACTTCCATCGACTTCTCAATCATATCGTGAAAAATCGCCATCATACACCGTTGAAACGTACCGGGTGCATTACAAAGTCCGAAAGGCATCCTACGATAAGCGAACGTTCCATAAGGACACGTAAAAGTAGTCTTCTCCTGATCACGAGGGTCGATAGGGATTTGAAAGTAACCGGAAAAACCATCTAAAAAGCAATAGAATTCATTTCCCGCAAGTCGCTCCAACATTTGATCCATGAAGGGCAAAGGAAAGTGGTCTTTACGAGTGGCGTCATTTAACTTTCGGTAGTCAATACACACCCTCCAACCGGTCACAACACGAGTTGGAATTAACTCGTTGTTTTCATTGGGCACAACGGTCATTCCTCCCTTTTAGGGACACAATGGATTGGGCTCACCCATGGGCTATCGGATATAGGATAAATCATTCCCGCGTTAAGGAGTTTAAGGACCTCCTTTTTAATGACATCGTGAATTTTGGGATTCACCCTTCTTTGACTTTGAATTGCGGGTTTGTAGTCCTCCTCCATTAAAACTTTGTGAGTACAAAATGTTGGGTCAATACCCTTAATGTCGGATATTTTCCACGCAATTGCCCCTTTATGAGCCTTAAGAACTTTCAAGAGCTCGGTTTTTTCATTATTAGCAAGACCTTTTGCAATAATAACCGGCAACTTGTCATCACCTTCCAAGAATGCATATTCAAGGTGAGAAGGAAGATCTTTTAATTCAAGGATAGGTGGTTCCTCAATTAAAGATTTTGGTTCAACACTCATAACTTCCATCGGCGAAAGAAATGGTGGAATAGACGTATCATCACTAATCAACACCTCATCTTCATTGCCGATTTCATTTGAAGTGAGATCGCCTCCTTGGAATGGAGTGAGACTTGGTGTGGAATTAGCAAGAATCGGATCCAAAATAGTGGGATTGCCACTTGACGAGCTATCGGAAAAACCTAACACTTCTTGTGAAAACTCATCGCAAACCACATCAACGATGTCAATGTGATTGATGGTAGCGATTGCATAAACATGAGAAGGTTTCGAGTTTTGAGTAGCGTTTATAACAAGTTCCTCTTCGTTGAATCTCAAAGTGATAGTTCTCTCATGAACATCGATAAGCGATCTCGAAGTGTCTAAAAATGAACGACCTAAAATTAGAGGAACTTGAGGATCCGCGGGGATGTCAACTACTATAAAATCAACGGGATAGTAGAACTTCCCCACTTTCACGAAAACATCTTCGGCTACTCCACATGCCATAATCGTAGAATGATCGGCCATCTCGATAGACATGTTCGAAGGAATAAGAGCCGGAAGCGAAAGCGATTTCCAAATGGAAAATGGCATCAAATTAATGCTCGCACCAAGATTGGCCAAGGCGGGGCATTCTTTCATATCTTGTATTTCACAAGGAATGAGAAACTTTCCGGGGTCACCAACTTTTTCCGGTATGCGGTTAAGATAAACCGAAGAACAATTAGCAAGCTTTGAAAGCTTTTCCTTATCGCTCATCATACTTTTGAAAGTGGAAGCGAAACAAGGCATATACAACAACGCGTCGGCTAAACTCACATCAAAATGCACTTGTTGAAACATTTTTATAAAAGCTCGATTTGTTGTTTGTTACGTTCTTACATTTTCTCTTTGTTTCGTCTCGAAGGGTAGGGTAAAGGTGGTGTGGGTTGGTCATTAGGCAACGGCCTTGGAAACTCGGGTTCCACAATTGGTATTGGTTCAACCGTAGGTGTGGTATGAGCGGTACTTCGTGGGATTGTAATGTGCTCCTTTTCGACCATCACCTCGGGTTCTTTCTCGATTTCCTTCTCCGTAGAAGTACTTGGACGAGAGATTGGTTCCTTGAAAGTTTTACCACTTCGTGTAGTAATAACCTTCATTTCTCCCTTCGGGTTTGCAATGGTATCACTAGGAAGACCACCCGAAGAAGAGGGTTTACACATGATTGCTTCAAACATTTTAGCCATTCGATCCTCAAATTTTGATTGCCTAGCATCCGGTTTTAATAACTCTTGCTTAATCTCATGTTGTCCTAATTCCATCTTTTGTTGATTTTGTTGAAGACGTTGGACATTTCCTTCCATTTTTTTGCATGAGTTTTAAGTTCATTAGCAAGTTCATTTTTAAGCTCGTTTTTCAACTCGGATATTAAGCTAATCATCTCACGTTGCATGTTATCAAATTTAGCATCATTTGCTTTAGCATAATCCAAAAATTCTCCTTGCAAATTTTTAGTGTGAGCATTTTGAAAGCCTTGTGTATTGTTTTGAAAATCACGGTTTTGGTTTTGATTAGAAATTTGTCCATTCCCATTTTGATAATTCCCTTTGTTGTAATTGCGTGAATTGCCTTGGTAACTACCTTGGTTGTTGTTTCGATAATTGTTAACATTTTGGTTTGGTGGAGCTTGATTTTGGCGGGAACCTTGACCGTTTTGGTTGTAAGTTCCCGTTGCTACATAAGCACTCGAAGTGTTACCATCCGCGGTAATGCACTCGGAAAGATCATGAGCTCCCCCACAAGATAAACAACTCTTAGCAACCGCTTTAACCGAAGCGGAATTAAAAGCTTCTTGAGCTTTCCAATGGGACATAAGATTAGCAAATCTATCAAAAAACCGATTTTCCTCATTAGCTTCATCATGTAAGGCATTAATGCTACGAGACGATTGTGACGATGAAGACGAACCCATATTGGCAACACTCGATGTGTTACGAGGGTTATAAACCTTAGATCTATTCTCAATGATTTGTAAAGCCTCATTTGTCGTCTTGCACAA
Organism: Glebionis coronaria; assembly: GCA_025667525.1. Taxonomy (NCBI): domain Eukaryota; kingdom Viridiplantae; phylum Streptophyta; class Magnoliopsida; order Asterales; family Asteraceae; genus Glebionis; species Glebionis coronaria. The sequence goes on from CM046876.1 coordinate 551,188,161, forward strand.
AAAATTACCACCCGCGGCGGCATTCAAATAATCTCGTTCATGATCATTAAGCCCATTATAAAAAGTATCAACTTGATGTAATTCCGTAAAATCATGGTGTGGACATTCATGTAACATTTCTTTAAAGCGTTCCCATGCCATTGAAAAACTTTCATTATTTCTTTGCACAAATCGTGAAATCTCATTTTTCAAATGTGTTGTTTTAGATGGTGGAAAAAACTTGTTCACAAACTTAGAAACGAGATCGGCCCATGTCAAAATCGAATTTGGCGGTTCTTTCTCAAGCCAAATTTTTGCGGGTCCATCTAACGAGTATGGAAACAACATCATCTTAATGGCGTCATGTGGAACATCCTTAAACTTGCTAGTGGCGGTGAGACGGTTAAAATTCCTAATGTGGTAATGCGGGTTGTCTTTCTCATGACCTCTAAACTTATTTGCTTGCAACATCGACATTAAACCCGTCTTAATCTCGAAATTCTCCGCAAGGTTGGCGGGAATCACAATAGCCTCTCCAAAACCCTCAGTGGGTGCTTGTAGCAACTCCATCATAGTACGATTAGCCATGACGACTTCTTGTTCTACAATAGGCTCAACAATTGGAGGTTCTTCCTCAATCAACGACTCTTGATTGGCTTGCTTTTGAAGACGTTTACGAGCTCGTTTTGCTTGATTACGAGTGATCATAAACTTCACGAAGAATGGGAGGTGAGCAAAGAAGATTCTTTTTGGGTGTTTTGTGAATTTTTCGATTTTTTTGTGTTTTTGATGATATTTAATTTTTTTGGATTTTGGTGTATCTTCGTAGACAACAATCTACAAAATCTCTCCTCGAATCAAACTCTTGATTAAAGAAGCCTCAAAGGAATGAAAACGATCACGTGGAGTGAACGCCTTCGAATGACTTTAGAACTTTGGTGAAAACCAAATAGTTCAAGAGGTTTTAATCACAAAGAAACCAAGCAAATATACTATACGTAATAATACTTTGGGCGGCAAAACCCTCGATTAGCCTTCAATCTTAAAATACTCACAAGCAAGCGGGGAAACGAGGCGGCGCGAAGCACTTAAGAGCCTTTTTCCTTAGGGTATATTTTATAATACCCGCCTTATACCCACCTTATAGTTTGTATCTTTCAAAATCAAGCTTCACGAAAGTATTTATCTATTTTTGCCTTTTTCTTTTTGTTTGAGATTCGAATACAATAATTGAGTGATGAAATCCCAATTAAGGTTGTGTTTTCACACTTTTGGAGATATTGTGAATTTATTGTGATACTTAATACAATATACTAATAATATTTTCACAAGAAAAACCAAGAAAACCGATAATACGTATTAGTAGAGTTCTACTAATACAAATACTATTTGGTTAATATTAAAAACAACAATGCAAATTAATCACGACACACCTCCCCGGTAGCGGCGCCAAAATGATTGTAGTGTTTTACTACTCTTTAGGAAAAGAGCGTAAAATAGGGAAAGTATTGAGTGTACATTTAGGAAAACGTAAACACTAATGACCCTTACGGTATGAAAGTTCGTTTCCCAAGGAGGTATATGTGTGTGAGAAATTTGTTAAATATTTGTGATTAATATTTGGTTTAGAAGGGGATGAGAAAAGAAGATGACAAAGACGTAAAAAATAAAAATAAGTACTACTAGAAAGTTAAAACGTAGAACCTTAAAAACCACAAAAATAAAAATAAATTCTAAAAATTACCAAAAATTCACCAAAAATTAAAATAAATAAACTAAGAGTTTACCAATGATCAAAATTTTTTCAAACCTTTTTAAATAATTAAATATTCAATTTTTAAATGCTAATTAAAGCCCTAAAAATCAAATAAATTATCAAAAAGCCCAAATAAAGATTTTTTCAATTGGTAAACCTCTAAAATGACCTAGAAAGATTAAAAACTATTTTTAGAAATTTTTAAACTAATAAAAACTATATAAAATGATTTAAAAACTATTAAAACTTAAAATAATTATAAAAATTAATCTAAAAGAGATAAAATTATTCTAAAAGTTGCTAAATTCATATTTTAATGTATTAAACCTAAGAAAAATGTAAAAAGTTGGAAAATGTGAAATTTTAAAAATAATAATAAAATAATAATAAAATAATATTAAAAATCCAAAAATTATAAAAAATTCTAAAAACTTGCAAACTAGTTTATTTTAACGTAAATAATCAGAAAATCAAAGTGAAGTTACTAGAATACCCCTATTGGGCCCTCAAATGGGCCAAAACCAAAAACAGTCAACCAAATTGGGCTTTTGGGCCCAAAAAGTCAAACTTGGCCCAATTGACTTGGAAAAGCCCTATCTGACTCAAAATTTAATTCTAAGAACAAAACTCTAAAAGCCCAAAAGCTGAATATGAGCTTATCACAGCTTATTAAGCACAAAGCTTATTCTTATTGGGCTTTTCAGCCCATTAAGCCATAAGCTAATGCCATAAGCTCTAATTTGACACACAACCTTCTTTTGGGATGCTTATGAGATCTGTAAAAAGAATTTTTGAAAAAGCTCACTCAATAAGCCAGAAATAAGCAAAGTAAAAATTCACTAAAAGACAAAATAGTCGTTTTAGAGATTTAGGACACCTCAGGACTTGATTCAACTTGCAAAAGATCACAAATGGACTCAATAAGCCAAATCAATAAAAAAAATCCAATAAGCACAACCAATAAGCCAGAATAAGCACAAATGAACTTATGAAAAAGTCAATGGAGTTGGTTTTCTAGTCAAACCCTAAAGTCAACCCACCAAATGCTCCAGTATGAACAAATGGGTCAAAATATGAGAACCTATTACAAAAACAAAGTTGTTGCTGGTTGGAATAAGCTATTATAGCTTATTGATAAGCTGAACCCAAATTTACACTAGCAGTGGCAACTAGCAGGGGAAAGGAGTTCCCACTGCTTTGACTATTTGACCAAGCTTATTTGAGAGTTCTGGTTTGATTCAATTGGAAACAAGGGCACCCTTGTGATCAGTGAATCACAAGGAGTCAATAGCAACAAGAAAATAACAAATTGGTTCACAAAATAAGCCACAATAAGCCAAACAGTCACCAGATATGCACCAGATATGGAAATAAGCAGTTAAGCACTTAATAAGCAGATTTAGACTGAATAAGCCAACCAAACTTAACAAGATGCATACACAAGCTATATAAACTAAGAACAAAGACAAAGCAACAAGAATCAAACACTGAATCAAAGTAAATAACAAGATCAAAGCACAAAATGTTTCTGATGAATAATGAGCAATATGCAGACAAGTTTTGCTGATCTATTTGACACTTGATCCAATTTCAAGCCTCAAATTCTACTTCCCTGATGTGATTAACTAAGGTTTAGCACTTGTTATCCCTAGCCTAAGCTTAGATCTAGGTGTCCTCAAAATCCTAGCCAATTTTACCAAGTATTTAAGATTTTATAGCCAAATTATGAATCTATGTGTTCAAAACCTTCAAACCTGCAAACAGGTGAACACTAGCACCTAAATAACAGATACCAACTCTTGCTTACACAAAACAAGAACTAACAAACCACAAGTCCAAATAATGCAGTAATCCCAAACACTCCTTAATCTACCACTTAACAAAGAAACTTGTGATTTTAACTAATAACCTACTGATTTTAATGATCAAAAACACTTACTAGATAGCAACTAACACAATCAAACTCAAAAATCACCAGCACAAACACAAATACTCAGAATCAAAGCACAAAATCCAAAACAGGCATAAACATGAAATTTTTAGGGGAATCTTAACCAAGAGATTATACCTGCCTTCCACAACATCCTAGGAAGGCCAGCTATGCTCCTTGGACCTTGTTCAACAACTAGAACAAGACCAATGTACTTCAACAAAGGAGATGCAAACTACCTTGGTTGATGGTTCAAAGTAGAACCTCAAGGACTTGATGTCTTCAACACAAGCAGCAAACAACGCAACCAAGGGCTCTAATCCCTTCACAAGCTTGGTGTCAACAAGCTTGTAAGAGCTTATAGCAAATGGCCAAGGGTTAGTACACAAAATAAGCTAAAACAGAACCTAGGATTTCAAGGTTTTTGAACCTTAAAAACCTTATGAACCAAGACGTGCCTTAACCACAAGATTAAGGTAGGTCTGAACAATCAAATGGAACTCAGAATTAGGCTACTCAAACACCAACTTTTAATCAAATCAAAAAGATAATTCAATATTTTCAGAAATTCAAATTTTATTAAACTTAAAAAGGAATTACAAAGATTGATAGCCTAAAACTGGAACAAAGGGACTCTCACATGTTGAGGTCTCCTTTTATAGGCAAATGCCTGGCTAAACACTATTCACAAACCCTAGAAGTGAAATTCCCTAAATGCCCTAAGTCCTTCTAGACGTTTTTTGAATTTGAGCTGTCCAAATTGATCAAGGCTGTTCATTTTAGCTTTGTGATGAAGCAATGAATCATAGCTGTTGATTTTGCCACGTTGGATGACTTGGAGGGCAAGTAGAATCCTGATTGGTGGAAAGGGAATTGGGGGTGGGGTCTTTTGTGAGTGGGAGTGAGGGTTTAAGGTTGGGATGGGATTTAGAGTGTGTGAATCAAACGTGGGAACAACCAATTTCATTTTACCCTTTGTTGGTAAAAAGTTAATTCTGGGTTCTTACTTGCTATAGTAACAAGTTTTGATCCGTTTTCTTAGGGAGAAAGTTGTTTGGCGCGTGTTTAGGGATTTGAACTTCCAAACTTGGCAGTTTTGGTCCTTATTCTTCCTTTCTTTTGCCATTTGTGAATAAAAGTCTGTCAGCGCCCATTTCCTTTGTAACAACTTTCAGCCTTTGTCATTTTTGGCACCAAACTTTCCAAAAAGTGTTTCAAGGGTTATTTTTGACACTTTTGCATATTTTAAGGGCTGATTTTGGACAATGTTGATCTTCAAAGGTCTTCAATGCATCTTTGGCTTGATGAGGGACCATAATTGACAATTTGAATAGTTGAGGGACTAAACTTGCTATTTCTTCAAAGTTGAGGGACCTTTTGTGTAATTTTGACAAACTTAAGGGACCAAACTTGTATTTATTAATATACAAGGGTTTTAAGTGTCATTTCTTCAATAAATGAGGATCAATCTTGTTTGTCTTCAAGTCTTCAAGGGTATTTGTTTAGTATTCCATGATTAGGGCCCGGTTCTTTGTACGGCTTCGTTTCTCGTGTCCGTTTTTCCTTGTAACTTGTGATCTTTTGTCTTTTTCATGATATCCATACCTAAAATACACAAGTAAACAAACACAAGCATATATATGGTATATTATGATATTTTTATGTATTTAAAGCCCGAAAAGAACGATGAGATCATGTATAAATGCCATCTCATCAGGTGCCATGAAGATTGATGATAGAAAACTGTGAGATGAAAATATGAATATATGAAGGTTTGAGAGATTTTAGTTAGACAAGAATAGCCGTTACCGTGTTTGAAAGAAAATAGGCGTATTTATAGGAGAGGTAAAAAGATACTATAGGTTGAAAAATGAGGCAGTTATATTCAAAAAGTAATCATCATAATCTTAAAAAATATATAACTTATCTCATACATTAATTAAAGTTACGCACTCTCTAAAATTACGGCCCATATTTTCGTCAAAAATAACAACTGGGTAGGACCCAATGTTTTTCAACGGTCAAAAAGTAAACGTCAGCGTCTAACGGCTATATTCTAGTCAGCGTTGAAAATTTGCCGTATCAGCGTTCAAATTGGTCTTATCAGCATTTGAAAAAATAAGTTATCAGCGTCCAAAAATAAAAATAATTTAAAATAAAAAGGACCTTAACAAAGTAGTTTACCCTAGTGAAGATAACTCTTAGACTAAAAATGACTATAGGGTGGCAAGCACTGTCCAATCATGCACACTTGCTTAAGCAAGATAGACATACTTGTCCTCAAGTGTCCTTTGCTAACCAAAGTTCTTAACAGTGAAGTTACCTCACATAAACCCTTAACAGTATATCAACTTTGCATGCTACAGTGCCTCACGATTTAGAAAACTAACTCATACTCACCAGTGGACACAATCTAGAATTGTGATAAGAGTATTCTAAGAATACCCAAAAGCCTAAAGGTTACCTAATCCTCCCCTTAAATCATGATATACAAAGTTGCCAAATAAAAAGTATGTAATAAAAATTTATGTCAAGATAGGAATTTAAACACTCCAACCATCATCCATAAGCTTTAACACATTCATAGTAAGCCCAAAGATCCATAAGCAACTATGTATCCATCTGTACAACACTCATAATGCCTGCATGATTAGATCAAAAACCAGAAAACTAACATATTGCTGTCAACGTCCATTTGAACACTTGTTAGTGCTCAAATAACCTTTGTCAGCGTTAGAAAAATAAAGTGGAAAATCCAATCTTGTACAATAACTAATAACAGTACACATCCTGTACAAACTACAAGGAGTTCAAAAACACATTTAGGTGAGATTGATCATTCCAATACTTGTTACCAAGTACTGGAACCTCCCAACATCAAAAGGTTTAGTTAAAAGATCAGCCACATTTTCTTCTGTGTCTACCCTATCTGGATGTATTAAACCTTTTTCAAAACAATCTCTTATAAAATGATGTCTAATTTCTATGTGTTTTGTTTTAGAGTGATGTACAAGATTCTTAATAATGCATAATGTACTGTTATTATATACAAATATCTTGGTATGCATAAAATTATACCCATAATCCAATAGCTTGTTTTGTATCCATAGAACTTGTCCACAACAAGTAGCTGCAGCAACATATACTGCTTCAGTTGTAGAGTTGGCCACCACTGTTTGCTTCTTGCATTGCCAAAATATCAATCTGCTCCCAAGAAATTGGAATCCACCAGTTGTGGATTTCCTATCAAACTTATCACCTACATAGTCACTGTCTGAATAGCCAATAAGCTCCAAAGTAGAATCTTTAGGATACCATAATCCCAAGGTGGGATAGCACCTAAGGTACCTAAAAATTCTTTTGACAGCATGAAGATGACACTCTTTGGGAGTCACTTGATGGCGTGCACATGCACACACAGCAAACATGATGTCAGGTCTAGAAGCTGTAAGATACATCAATGACCCAATCATTGATCTATAATTCCTGACATCCACTTCTTTTCCATCTCCAGTCTTTCCCCAAGGGTGTTCCCTATCCATGGGTGTGCTAGCCCATTTTTCATGTGGAGAAAAACTAAACTTCTTCAAGATTTCTGCTACATACTTGTCTTGAGAGATAAAGATACCATCTTCTTTCTGTTGTACTTGTAAACCTAGAAAGAAGTTCATCTCTCCCATTGCACTCATCTTGAATTTGTCTGTCATGAGCTTGGAAAAGTCTTTACTCATATTTGGATTTGATGAACCAAAGATAATATCATCCACATAAAGCTGAACAAGAAGAAAATCTTTACCAACCTTCTTGGTAAATAATGGCTGGTCTTTGGTGCCCCTCTTAAACCCATTTTCCACCAGATAGGTGGACAATGTACCATACCATGCTCTTGGGGCTTGATGAAGTCCATACATTGCTTTCTTGACTCTATACACTTTGTGTGGATGCTCTGGATCTTCAAAACCAGGAGGTTGCATTACATACACCTCCTCTTCAATTGTGCCATATAGGAAAGCACTCTTCACATCCATCTGATAAACTATGAAACCCATGCAAGAAGCATAGGCTAGGAAAATCCTTATTGCTTCAATCCTTGCAGTAGGTGAAAAAACCTCTTTATAGTCTATTCCCTTTTCTTGTGTATAGCCTTGAGCAACTAAACGTGCCTTGTTTCTGACCACAATACCTCTTTCATCCTTTTTGTTTCTAAGAACCCAACGTGTCCCAATAGGTTTAACATACCTAGGACAATCCACTAGCTCCAACACATCTTGAATGGCAAACTGATGAAGCTCATCCTGCATTGCTTCCACCCAGCTTGGTTCTTTGAGAGCATCAAAAATCTTCTTAGGTTCCTATTGTGACAGAAAACAAGCAAACAAACATGCCTGCACAAGAGGGGTATCATCCTTTTTGTGGATATTGGCAATGAAACCACCTTGAGGCTGATGAGACCTCCTTGTTTGAACATGAGACAGAACATCACCAATGATTAGTGAAGTAGGATGATTTTGACCACAGTTGTAAGTATTCCTCCCCCAAGTAGTGTGTTGTCTTCTATATCAGTTTCCATGTTGCCAATATCATCTTCATTTCCACTCCCATCCTCACTTCAATGAACCTCTTGATTAAGTATGGAAGGTTCACCATGTTCAAAAATATTGGAAGAAAATAAATGTCCAAATCGGTTGTCAGCGCTGTAGCTGTCAGCGTCTAAATTTAACCTGTCAGCGTCAGATTTGTCTTTGTCAGCGCTTGAAGATGCATGCATGTTTTTATCAACTAGCCTTTCTTGTGGCCCTTTGTCCTCCTTTTCGGCAGCAGCAGAAGCTTGTGGAAACCCATCAGTCCATATAGGAATGGTAACATACTCAAGAATGGGGTCTGATTTGATTGCATGTTATCCTTCTTCCTTAGCAACATGTTTACCTGTACTTTCAACAATAGGTTCTTCCACAACATTTGAATCCTTTTTCACAATGTCTGGATTAGTGACATGCATATAATTTAAGGTTCTAGATAATGGTTCTAAATCGAAGAACCAGTCTGGTCCACTCTCAGGATCACTAGGTTTACTTTCTAAAAACTTAACATGCACTTTTTCAAGAATGCGTTTTTCTTTCTTGTTGTAAACCCTATATCCTCTGCTCTGCATAGAATAACCCATAAAGTAGCCTTCATCACCTTTTGCACTAAACTTTCCTAAGGCATCACTAGTATCTAGAATCACTACATGACATCCAAAGGGTTTAAGAAAACTTATGTTGGGTTTCCTATTCCAAAATAGCTCATAAGGTGTCTTATTATGGATTTTGTTAAGCAATGCTCTATTCTGAACATAACAGGCTGTATTGACAGCCTCAGCCCAAAAAGCAATGGGAAACTTAGCATCAACCAACATTGTCCTCACTGCTTCTATTAGGGTTCTATTCTTTCTTTCAGCCACACCATTCTGCTGTGGAGTTCTAGCTATGCTAAACTCCCTAGTAATCCCTTTATCAACACAGAAGGTATCTAACAGTTTATTTCTAAACTCACCACCATTATCACTTCTAAGTATTTTAACCTTATTACCTGTTTTCTTCTCAATCTGGGTAATAAAGTTAATTAAAACTGTGGCAGTATCAACTTTTAAGGCAAAAAAGAAAGTGCAAGTAAATCTAGAAAAATCATTAGTTATAACAAAATAATAAGATTTACCATTCAAACTTTTTATATTAGTTGGGCCAAATAAGTCCATATATAGCAAGTGAAGTGGTTTAGAACTGAAATGCACAAGTTTAGACTTAAATGAGACTTTGTGTTGTTTGCCTTTAAGACATGCAACACAAGAGTGATCATTATAGAAAGCTTTTGAAGGCAAACCATCAACTAAATCATGTCTCACAAGTCTATTAATATTCTTAAAGTTTATGTGCCCTAACCTTCTGTGTCATAGATTACTTTCATCTACTGAACCTGTAGCATAAAGACATGACAAATTGTTGTTCATCCTAATTTCATTAAGATTAACATTATAAATGTCCTTATGCCTAGGTGTTCTATAATCAATAAACTTCTCATCAGGCATCTTAAAATCTTTACTCAACACCAAGCATTCAATATCTATGTAAAGAACCTTATTTTTGTTGTCACAAACTTGTGACACACTAAACAAGTTATAGTCAAGTTCTTTTACCAGAAAAACATTCTCAAAACGTAAATTGTTGGTGATAAGAGTGCCTTTGCCTGAAATAGTCCCATGGCCACCTCCAGAGTAGACTTTGTCACCATCTTTAATGGGGGTAAAATTTGACAAATAATCTTCCTTCCCCGTCATGTGCCTAGAGCATCCACTGTCCCAATATCCATGATCATTGACTTGCTTTTGAATGCCCTCCACATAAAGAAAACGAATTAGTTTTCTTTGAGAACCCAAGCATGAGCATACTTGGATTCATGTGGTTGTTCAACAAGAACATATTTAGTCCTTATAACAACCCCTTGTTCATCCCTTTGTGGCCTGAACACCCAGTTTACCCGAATTGGTTTAGTATTGACCTTTGAAAGATAATGAAATCTGACAGGTCATAAAAATCCCATCAGAATTAGGGTTTTGGTCTTGTTTAGGTCTCTAAGTCAAACTAGATAAAGCTTTAGACCCCTTTCCCTTAGGCTATAAGTATTTATTATTACTTGGTCTAGTCCAAGAACGAACACCAGCTTGTTGTGACATTTTCATGCCAAACCTAGAGCTGTCACCGTTGGAATTGTTCCTGTCAGCGTTGAATTTGTGAGTGTCAGCGTTGAAATTGTTCTTGTCGGTGCCTAAATTAGGGTTTGCTACAAGAACCCATTGTCTGTTAGACCATGTGTTAGTCTTTTGAAAGGGCCTTTGTCCATGAGTATTTGTCCCTCTAGTAAAGAAGGGAGTTGGTATAGTAACTTGTGGACTTGGTTGGAAAAAAGGTCTGGGTTTGAACATGGTTAACCTATTGTCAATGTTGACTTTTGAGGCACTGACACATTTATAGGCCAAGTGAGAAAAACTCCCACATGTGTAACAAGCTTTTCTAGACATAACCTTAGTTCTAGATTGAAAGAACCCTGTCCATTAACACTAGCTTGGCTTTGTGGTGACCTAGGTTTTCTAGACATTTCAGCGTATTTAACACTAGGTTTTCTTTTTACCAGATGAGCCAAGGTCAACCGGTTTTCCAGTGATTGGGTTGGTTACAGTAATGGGTGTAGGCTCAAATGGACTCTCACTAATCATTCCACTCTTAACAAAAAGAAAAGGGTTGTTTGCTTTCCATTTCTCAAGGTCAGTAACTTTTATTGATATTCCTCAACTAGGGTGAGCACTCTAGGTGGAGGAATAAATTCCTCTTCTTGGAGTTCTGGAATACCAGTCCAAGAGAGATCTTTCTCTGAACATCATAAAAGTTCCCAGCAGGTGGAGGAACAACAACATATTCATTCATCCCAATCCCAGACATATCCCTAGGGTTTCTTTGTTCACTGACACATTTTTCTAGGGTTTAACTGGCTTTATCAAAACTTTTAATTTTAAGCCCTACATTTTCTTTATCCTTGATGGCCTCATCTAACTTAAGTTGCACTTAACCTCTGGATCTCATCAGAGTGTCCCTAAGTTCAACACTAACTTTAAGATCATGTGACAAAACATTAATTTGATCTTTTAGGTCAAATTCCATTTTCTTATATTCTTCTACAGTCTTTTCAGTTTGTATAAGTGCCATTTGATAATTTGATAGCCTGCATTCTACATCAAAAACATCTGATTTTAACTTTAAAATTTCTTTGTTAAGCTTTTCAGTGTTTAATCTACAGGCTTTGCTACAGTAAGCATCATCATATACCTCATTATCTGATGAAGACGAGGAATTGGCCATAAGAGCAAAGTAAACATGCTCTTCTTCTTCCTTCTCAACAATCAAAGCCTTATTCTCTTCCACATCCTTTGCTAAAAAGCTCTAGTCTCATCCAACACCATCAATGTCTTGCATGGCAACCATAGCCTTTGGCTTAGTATCTTCAACCTTGATGATTTGGCTTGAAGTCTTTCCAATATTAGATCTTCTTGGAGATCTGTATTCTCTCATAAAGTGCCCCATCCAATGGCAGTTGTAACATTCAACCTTGGATTTATCAAATCCAGTAGTGTCTTTAGCATTAAAGGTCATCTTCTTTCTAAATCTCCTATTCCATTCGTTGGCCCTCATGTGTAATCAAGGAACCATTAGTCAATGCAGTAATGTATGCACATACTATATCCAGATCAATACCCGTATGTTTAAGCTTTGGTGAGTCAACATTGTATGTGTCAGCGTTAGAATGTGGAGCGCTGACAAAGGTTGATCCACCACTGACATAAGTTGATCCAGTAACATGATGCACATATGACTTTCTTTCATTGGTTTGAGCATCATTGTGTGAGATGAAATCCATGTTTCCAGATGTTGACTTGCTTCCATGATCCCGTAAGATTTCATTCTCTACTATCTTTAACCTATTATAGACGTCATCAGAAGTAGAACTCTTATGGGCATTAGTAGCAATGATAGACCTAACTTTAATTTTCCACGCTTCACTAAGACTTTTAAGGAAACTAGTAAAGATATCTTCATTATCATACTCTGTTCCCATAAAGGTCAACTTGATAGTGATCATCATTACCACCATAGTTGATTCAAAGACCTGCCCATGTTCTTTGGCAGACTCAAAACTCCTATACTCGTGCTGATTGTTTGGACCCAAAGAGAGTTTAAGAATGCTTAAGGTCTTCATGTCATTCATTCTTTTGGCTATATCAGCAGTTGAGATAACTCTTCCATCTTCTGGTCTTTCTCTATGTTCATCAGCGGGAGAACGAGCAGTAGTCCTTGCTGCAATAGCTGCAGTAACCCTAGCTGCTTTATCAAATTGATTTCTAAATTTAATAATTTCCCAGAGAGTATGATCATGAATTTGAAGGTATTGTTCAAAATTGAACTTCCATTGTTCAAAGTTGTCGGGGTCGAGCATGGGGATTTTTAGGTTGTGATTTGATGAGGAAGAAGATTCTATAGCAGACATCTTTTTTGGTTTTATGGTTTTGGTGTTTTTAGGGTTTACTGTTCTTCTAGATCAAAGTTCCTCAACAAGCTCTGATACCACTTGTTGATCCCAAACTTAGATCGATTAGCTATGTGTTAACGAGATTGAATCAAGTTTAACACGTAGAGAAACTTTGTTGTTGTTGTTGTTGTTATGAACAATCTAAGTGTTATGCGGAATTAACACTTAGAATAAAGAACAACTAAAACAATTAAACCAAACTTTCACTTTTGATTGATAATCAAACTTGATTACAATGAAAGTTGAATACTGAATAATGTATATATACTACAAACCTTACGACCTACTTTTAGAACATAAGGAGTCGTGTTCAAAGGATAACCTATCAACTGTTCAAGGTAAAGATAAATATAGAAAATACAATATTGATTATATCTTTACTTCAAATAATAAACGTGTTGACTTCCTATCACTGGTTAGACTTCTTCTTGTCAGCGCTTGATATCTCTTGTCAATGCTTGATCTGTCAGCGCTTGATTTCTTCCTATCAGCGTCCAATTTACTCTTGTCAGCGTCTGAGTGATTTAGCCCATTTTAATCCCAACATCTACTACCCGTGGTTCATTAAGTGCCTACGCGGTTCCCTATCGATAAGGAACCGCCTGGGTAGATAAGGAATCGTACCCAGATAGCCGTTGGCATTTGTCTTCAAAAAATAGTGGATCAAATCTGCATTCTCATCAACCTTTTTTTGGACATATCTTTCATCCTTATTTCTCCTATCAAATCCTAGTCATTTGTAAATGATCACTTAATGTGTTAAGTATGTTTACTCATGATTATCCTCTTGATCTCCTTCTTTACCTTGTCCAAAGAGAAGATCACTCACACACTTGTGATGTGATTAAATATGAAGCTTTGATGAAGATCACCTTCTCCTAAAGATCTAGTCATGTTCATCATTTGTTTATTTGTGCCTTGTGTAGATCCAATGTATTTGTGAATACTTGGACTAGTTATGTTCATCCAAGCTATTTGTGATTACTTAGATTAGAGTTGTGTAAATCCTTTGCATATGTGTGTGCTTGGATTTGTGTTATGTAGATCCAAGCTACATGTGTGTACTTGGATATGTTTAGTTGAGTTGTAATAAGTTGTGTTAGTTCTCACTAAACTATAAAGTGATGTGGTTGTGTCTTGTGAGTTCGCACTAAACTATAAAGTGATATGTAGTTGTGTTGTGTGAAGTTATCACTTAGCTTCAAAGTGAAGAGTCGTGAAGATTGGTTCTAGCTTTGGATTAGAACTCGACATCTAGCCTTGTGTCAGAAAATGGTGAAGTAGGCAACTTTGTGAAGATTGGTTCTAGCTTTGGCTTAGAACTCGACATCTAGCCTTGTGTCGTAAAATGGTGAAGTGGGCGATGTTGTATAGATTGGTTCTAGCTAAGATTAGATCTCGAAATTTAGCTTAGTGTCAGAAAATAATGTAAGCGATGTTGTAAGGTTTTCTCCGCCAAAAAAGGAGCTTGTGGATATAGTGGAAATCTCGAGTAAGGTGTACTCGAGGAGTTAAGTAGGAACGAGGATAGATCCTCGTTGTCGAACCACTATAAATCTTGGTGTCTTCCTACTAGGTCGTTTCTTTCCTTACTCATTACTTACATTCATCATCATTATACTTACTACAAATTGTTAATGCATTATAATTGAACCTAATCATTATGCAACGACCTTTCAAGTAAAAGATAGTTTTTACACTCACCTAATTGAAAGGAATTTTAATTAGGAGATAAACTGATGAGAAACTATTCAATCCCCCTTCTAGTTTCTACAATTGGTATCAAAGAGATGGTGACACAAGATCTTTGAAGTATATTGTACTTTAAAACTTGGATCGATCCATTGTCTCCTCAAATTAGAAGGTTAAGTTGTACTAAAGTTTTTCTTTGGTTAAAACTATTTTTTGTTAAAAATAAGCCTTTTAAGTTGATAATATTGCATCTCATTTAGATTAGTAGTATTAATGCATTTTAGATTTACTTTTGAAATGTATCTACTAGTTTTCATCTCGTTATGCGTAGGTACTCATGAAGATAAATCATTCTATTGATTGTGGATTGAGTTACTTACACTTGTAGAAGACTCATCTTCTTTGATTTCCAACATCATTGAATGATGATATCAAGATAGGTAGAAGTGATACTAGTCCTTGAAGACTTAGTGGACTCTATTAGTCATAGTTGGGATTTGCATTGATTCCTTGAAAGCTTGGAATGCAATTTGTGGCCAAGGTACGTTTCGTTCTTCCACACGCCCTATTGATCATTCTTTTGATCATTAATTGACTATATGCTTGTTCTTGGCATCCTTGCCTTGACATTTATTTGTGGTTTGTGATTCTTTCCTTTTTCCCTCTCAAACCTTCATTGCTTGGATACTTGACTCACTATGGAGATTGTTAATGCAAAGCAATGCCTAAAAACATTGTTAGTATTAATTAATCTTTCTTAGTTTTGATCACGACAAATTACAAAGACATTTATTGTCAAACACAATCATAAAAATTATCTAACAAACACTATCATCAAGGTAATAATCATTACACTAACATATCTTAATCATGCTTAGTGATCATAAAAGTGATTAGCCTTAAAACTCACTTTTGTCAAATGTAACAAAAGATTTTTATTAAACTTTTTTTAAGAAAATGTTTTATTAAAATGAAAATGTAAATTTGAATATGGATATTCCAAATGCCATAAGAATATCCTTTGAAGGTTTAAACAGCCTCAGATATTTCAAATTCACTAAAAGACAAAAAGGAGTGGAGTCTAGTACCCGCGGTTCCTTAAGTGCCTACGCGGTTCCCTATCGATAAGGAACTGCCTGGGTAGATAAGGAACCACCCCCAGATAGCCTTTGGCATTTGTCTTCTATAAATAGTGGATCAAATCTGCATTCTCATTAACCCTTTTTGGACATCTCTTTCAGCCTTTTTTCTCCTATCTAATCCTAGTCATTTGTAAATGATCACTTAATATGTTAAGTATGTTTACTCATGATTATCCTCTTGATCTCCTTCTTTACCTTGTCCAAAGAGAAGATCACTCACACACTTGTGATGTGATTAAAGATGAAGCATTGATAAAGATCACCTTCTCCTAAAGATCTAGTCATGTTCATCATTTGTTTATTTGTGTCTTGTGTAGATCCAATGTATTTGTGAATACTTGGACTAGTTGTGTTCATCCAAGCTATATGTGTATAACTGGATTAGAGTTGTATTAATCCATTGCACATGTGTGTGCTTGGATTTGTGCTTTGTAGATCCAAGCTACATGTGTGTACTTGGATATGTTTAGTTGAGTTGTAATTAGTTGTGTTAGTTCTCACTAAACTATAAAGTGATGTGGTTGTGACTTGTGAGTTCTCTCTAAACTATAAAGGGATATGTAGTTGTGTTGTGTAAAGTTCTCACTTAGCTTCAAAGTGAAGAGTCGTGAAGATTGGTTCTAGCTTTGGATTAGAACTCGACATCTAGCCTTGTGTCGGAAAATGGTGAAGTAGGCAACGTTGTGAAGATTGGTTCTAGCTTTGGATTAGAACTCGACATCTAGCCTTGTGTCGTAAAATGGTGAAGCGGGCGACGTTGTGTAGATTGGTCCTAGCTAAGATTAGGTCTCGACATTTAGCTTAGTATCGGAAAATAATGTAAGCGAAGTTGTAAGGTTTTCTCCACCAAGAAGGGAGCTTGTGGATATAGTGGAAATCTCGAGTAAGGTGTACTCGAAGAGTGGAGTAGGAACGAGGATAGAGCCTCGTTGCCGAACCACTATAAATCTTGGTGTCTTCCTACTAGGTTGTTTCTTTCCTTACTCATTACTTACATTCATTATCATTATACTTACTACACATTTTTAATGCATTAGAATTAAACCTAATCATTATGCAACTAGCTTTCAAGTACAATATAGTTTTGTGCACTCACCTAATTGAAAGGAATTTTAATTAGGAGATAAACCAATGAGAAACTATTCAACCCCCCTCCTTTTAGTTTCTACAATAGGTATCAGAGCGATGGTGACACAAGATCTTTGAAGTATATTGTACTTTAAAACTTGGATCGATCAATTGTCTCCTCAAATTAGAAGGTTAAGTTGTACTAAAGTTTTTCTTTGGTCAAAACTATTTTTTGTTGTAAATTACCCTTTTAAATTGTTCATATTACATCTTATTTATATTAGTAGTAATAATGCATTTTAGATTTATTCTTGAAATGTAACTACTAGTTTGCATCTTGTTATGTGTAGGTACTCTTGAAGATAAATCATTCTATTGATTGTGGATTGAGTTACTTACACTTGTAGAAGCCTCGTCTTCTTTGATTTCCAACATCATTGAATGATGATATCAAGATGGGTAGTTGTGATACTAATCCTTGAAGACTTAGTAGTCACTACTAGTCATAGTTGGGCTTTGCATTGTTTCCTTGAAAGCTCAGAATGAAATTTGTGTCCAAGGTACGCTTTCGTTCTTCCACACGCCCTATTGATCACTCTTTTGATCATTAATTGACTATATGGTTATTCTTGGCATCCTTGCCTTGACATTTATTTGTGGTTTGTGATTCTTTCCTTTTTCCCTCCCAAACCTTCATTGCATGGATACTTGACTCACTATGGAGATGTAGGGTGAGTTAGTAGAAGCTTAAAGTATCAAGCCTGATTTCCATGGGTTGCACCCTTACGGTTAGTAGGCCCAATATCATGTGTAACTTGTGCAATTAAGCTCATATCTAGGATGATTAGTGAATTCGTTGAGATACCAAACTACTTTATTAAGTTGTAGGTGGATTTTACACATTTGGAATTGAAATATTCCAAGGATATTGTTATTGATAATTCTAGCAATAATTATCCGATCATGTGGGAGAGAAAGTGAATCTATACTTTGCTCATGTTTTGAAATAGAATAAGACTAATCTTGAAAATGATCTTATTCTATGCATCAAAATTGCTTGGTATAATTCATTACCAAAGTCGTTTAGACTTTCGCCGGAAAGGCGCGTCTTAAACCACTATATATGACACAAGCTCTTCACCTCCTCAATTTGAAGAATGTCATTTGTCTCTTGAGCAATGTTATTGGTCTTGATTCACTTCCCTTAACTCCTCTCCCCTTTGCTTCTTTGCTACGAGTAGTCATTTGTTCGTTTTGGTATTTTCCTATCTCGATTCAACTCGTAATCTTTCAACAAGGCATTATTACCTAGTGTTATGGTGGTCCAATGATATCCTAAAAGGTTTAAGATATATTTTTAAGTAATTTAAAAATTTTGGTTTTCAAAAATTCGTTGTTTTTCTTTGATAAAAAATGTCTACTGTAGGCGGTTCCTTATCTAGCACGGTTCCAATGCGCGGTTCCTTATCAATAAGGAACCGCGGGCAGAATCTTCGCAAAAGCGCCAGTTTTATTAAAATTAACTTATCAAACAAAAACCTCTCTCTCCTTCACACACACAACGACGAAACCACCCAGTTTTCCACAATTGTTGTTTTTCCATAACCTTCAATTACTCAAGATTAATTATTTTTGATTTGCGGGTTTCACTCATCCTTCATCAAAGATCAATTATCTGTAAGTCATTTCTTTCAATTTCATCTAATTTGTTCTAAGGTTCATACATTCATAATTGGGGCTTTTTAAAATTGATATTGAATTAGAACCTTACTAGGAATAAGAGTTGACATAGTATTGAACTATGATTCCTTAGGTTCATATTCATTGATATTTCACTAAAACCCATTTATAGAACAAATCCTAATTTTGACTAAATATTTGGTTGATTGATGGAATTGATATGAACCCACGATCAAGTTGGTAATGGCATTGTTAAATACTTACCTAAAAACCTTGTTTTGAAAAACCAATGTTCAAGTTCATTATTGATCCTACATGGTTAATGTGTCATTGTTAATGATGAACTTAGTACATTGTGAATATGAGAATAATAAGGATTAAACCTTGGTTTGTTAAGAGATTGATGAAACACATTCTTACTTTCTTTGATTTTTGGTTTATATGTAACATATGAGTAATTGAGGAAATATGTTTATATGTTATTTTTAGGTACTATCATGACTTCAGGATATCAAAATGACCACCTACTTACTAGAAGATACATGCCTAATCCTTATTTGACAAATCAAACTCGCTCTTTTCAAAACACTTATCACAATCTTGAATCTCGTTGTTTACATGAAGGACGTATTGTTCCTTCTAACCTTCTTGGACTTGACTTCATTCGATTCATGTTCAATACCATTGGCTTTGATTTTTTGCTTGATATAGACGAGCCAATCTTTCCCTCTTTCCTCATGGAATTCTTTAACTCATTCAAGCTAATGTGCATCAACAATGGTCTATCTATAAGATTTTCCATCAAGGGGAAAACCTTTATTTACACTCTTAAGGAATTTAGTGAAATTCTCGGAGTTCCATACGAAGGTCAATGTAGGTTCACCGATACTTGGGGTTTAAATCACTTAGAATCGGCCCCTATTGATGTGCATTATGTGATCGAGATTCCTTCGGCTTCGGCCATCTCTCGTGCCCTTGCTACACCTCTTGAACATCCTATTCTTGGTAATTTTGAAGGAGAATTTCATGCTCTCACTCCTTGGGAATTACTAACTATCGATCTTAGTGATTTTATGGTCCCTTTGGCCGAAATCATTAGAGAAAATGCAATGTGTTTGGTTGGTGATCGCAACGATGTGCCCGCTTGCCTTGCACATATGTTGTATTGTGTTGTTACTACTACTCCATACAACCTTGCATTTTTCATAGCTAGAAGGATAAGATTTGTTCTTAATAGATCTTGTTCTACTCTTCCTTATGCCATGATTCTCTCTCGACTTCTTAAGAGAGTTCTTCTTGACTATCCACCTCTAAATCCTTTATCTTTTCACTCCGTTGATCGAGGCATGCTTCCTATTGAAGGGAATGTCTCTTCAGTTCCCACGCATGATTCAAATGAAGACGGAAATGTCTCTCAAGACAATTCTCTCATTTCTCGTTATGACTTGTCATCATCTATCTCTCAATTGTCTTCACTAGACTGTGATTCAGACTATCAGTATTGTCTCAATCTTCATCTTCAAGATTGAATCAGAAGTGAATCAAGGCAAGGGGAAATGCTCATAGATGAATGATATATACCACTCTTGTGTGACTAACATGTGTGTAAAATATCTGGATTGTTGAACTTTATCTCCTTTATCTTTACTCTTAGGATGTTGTGTATTCTTTATCTAACAATTTATGTTTGGATTATCTAGTATTTTAATCCTAATTATCCATGGTATCGATATTTCGATTTGTATGGCTATGTGCATCTTGTGTGTTTGATAGCCTCCTAGTTTTTGATTATTAGTTCACTTTGGCTTGATAAACCTTGGTATAAAATCTGGGCTAGCAAAAGTTTGAGGAAGTGCTAATTTTGAACACCTCTGGTCGCGGTTCCATATCAAACTTGCGGTTCCTTATCGATAAGGAACCGCGGACCGACGTAAGGAACCGCCTAATATTGTTTCAACATAATCTTTGCTTTACACTGTTTTCTTTAATCTGTGTAGAACTTTGATAAAACTTTTGCAAAAACCTGCACATTCCTAAAGTAGGCTACCTAATTTCATTGTTCACATAAAATGATTTTAACCTATTACTAGTTTGGATCATCCCTTTCTCTTCTTAAACCCTCTCTTGTTGATTGTGTTCTTCATTCCTTCAAATCTTCTCTAAACCTCAACATACAACCATGGTATCCACTAGAACATCCAATTCTTCCAAAACCTCTTCATCCAAAAGAAGCCTTAAGATGAAACTCAAGTCCTCTAAACTTGGTTCTCCATCTTCTCTCAAACCAAAAGGTGAAGCCTCACCTATTCTCATCTCTTTATCACTTTCACCACCACTTGCTTCACGGAAAACAAACTCAACCCATGGTACTAACCATTCACATGGTTCTACCTCCTTTTCATTTCAATCAAGAATGAATGAGTTTTCCTCACCACTCATTTCTGGTCCTCCCTTAAATGTGAATGCTCAATCACAACCTCATCAAAGAATTCCCTTTGTTTTTGAGCCTCTTTCTTCCGCTCCACCAATTCACCCATCTCACCCATATCACCCTTGGATACCATGCCTTCTCCTCATCCTCCTACCTCCAACACTCCTCTCTTGGGTGTTCCCATTTCTCGTTTCTTGGGTGATCCACACTTGTTTGATTTTTCATGCATAATGGAACAAATTGTCCTTGTTGCTTGAATAACTTTCACCTTATTGATATCCTTAGGTTGGAGATGATTGGGGCTCACATCAAGTTTCAAAGCTTCTTGTTGAGACTATTTGCTAATCCTCCTCCTCCTAGGAGATGAATGATGGTTCTCAAAATTAACATGCTTTTCAAAAGAAGGTCAAGCCAAAAGAGGACTATGAATTCAAGACCTAGTTTTAGCTATCTTTGTAGTAGTTAATTGTATTTTTATTTCTTGTATTTCCTTTCTTTTACCTCATGATTTTCTCATGTGGATGATTTATGGACTTAGCTTTTATGTGTTCTAATCTATGTGATCACATTAAACAACTTCAACTTATTTAAAATTGAACCTAAATTTATCACAACCTCTAAAAACTTGACTTAAAATTGGACCAAAATGTTATCTTAATATTTTCTCACCCTTTGTCAAGATATTCTTTGTGAATGTGTTGCTTTTATGAAACCCTAGCATACTCTAGTGCTAAAGGAGGTAAAAATCCAAGATTTGCAAAATTTTGAAAAAGTCTTATTTTTCTCCAAAAGTTTTGAAAATCAAGGTTTGCTATCCACTAGACGCAACTCCTTAGCCACCAGGCGGCTCCATATCGACATGGAACCGCGGGCTATATTAAGGAACCGCGCACAGTAAAGCCGTTCTTGGCTTATTTTTGGTCTTTCCTTTTTGACCATTGTCTTAGTTAAGATTCTTTGTTTACCCAATTTGGCTGAACATTTCCTAAAACCTTTCTTTTTTATTTCAAATCTTTGTCTTGTCTATTTTCTTTAAATTCTTCTATTTTTGGAGTTCTTTTCTTCATCCCTCATAATGCCTAATTCTTCCTTTCCTAGCCTTGAAATTTCTTTGTCACAAACTTCTCAACCTAAAGTTTCTTCTTCTAAGCTTTCAAAGAAACCAAAAATCTCGGTTAAACCCGTTTGGATCAAAAAGAACAAGAACCCTCATGATTCTTCTTCTCCAAAATCCTCCAAGAATTTGTCTTTCTCTCCGACTCAATATTGGAATGAGACTTACTCTATAAATCCAATTACCGGAGAAAAGGAAATTCTTCCACCACCACCAAAACCTTTCAACTCTCCTTAACTCAATGACCTATCTTCTTTCCCTAATCTCACTAGGCATTGTGAAAACATCTCTTATCCATTATCTCCCTCTCCACCAACCTCTAATTTTTATGGACCGCCCCCATCGAACGACTTTGTTTTGCATCATGGTTCCTCGTGTGCTTGTTGTCGTTTTCAACAAATTAAACTTGCTCATATCTATGACAAGCTAAATTTCCTTGAATTCCTCCTCACTCGACCTCCTCTCAAAGTTTTCGTTCCCGTGAACAAAACTTCGAATGATGTTTCGTCGTCTTTCTTTTCCAACTAAGGCACATTTTGTACTTTAGTTGTTTGATTCAATAAAACTTAAGCAATCTTGGAAGATTATCACTATTAGAGTAGTTTATGCTTTGTGATTTATTTTCCATATTTTTTACTTTAAATATTCATATTGTATGTGTGAGTATTTCTCTTGTATGTTATTTCATATTTGTGTACTATGAATGTTATGTGTGTTATCTTTCCCACTAATTCTATTTCACACATTTTTTAAATAGTTGATCATGGCTAAAACTTAAAATTAATTATGGGTGATTCCATAAATTCTAAATTTTAACCCATTGACATTTTTAATCATCTTTGATTGGTTTCGATGTTTCTTTTCTTCCTTTATTCCACCAATTGAACTATAATGTTGTCAATACACTCTCTTTGGACATACTTAGCAAATGCTTGCTTCTAATTTGAGATTCTTTTCCTTCTCCCTCTCAAGTTAGTTAGTAAGTAGTCCACATACATACATTGGTGTTTCTTTTCTTTCTTCTAACCTTTGTGTAGCATGTCACCTTAGCTCATTTTCTTCGTGCCCCAAGAAAGGGGGAGTAAGCACCAAGGGTGAGCTACTAGCAAAAGTCCGATTGTTTTCTTCTTCAAAGACTTGTGCTAACCTTTTTGCTTCGACAAAGGGGGAGAAATGATAGTGATAAACTCGTTAATAATTCGAATAAACTTTTATTTTACGTAATGAGTTTATAGTTTGTCGTAATCAAAAAGAGGGAGATTGTTAATGCAAAGAAATGCCTAAAAACATTGTTAGTATTAATCAATCTTTCTTAGTTTTGATCATGACAAATTACAAAGACATTTATTGTCAAACACAATCATAAAATGAATTATCTAACAAAAACTATCATCAAGATAATAATCATTACACTAACATATCTTAATCATTCTTAGTGATCATAAAAGTGATTAGCCTTAAAACTCACTTTTGTAAAATGTAACAAAAGATTTTTAATAAACTTTATTTTTAAGAAAATGTTATATTAAAGTGAAAATGTAAATTTGAATATGGCATATTCCAAATGCCATAAGAATATCCTTTGAAGGTTTAAACAGCCTCAGATATTTCAAATTCACTAAAAGACAAAAAGGAGCAGAGTCTAGTACCCGCGGTTCCATAAGTGCCTACGCGGTTCCCTATCGATAAGGAACCGCCCCCAGATAGCCGTTGGCATTTGTCTTTGATAGGTGTGAAAACACCCATCATTTTACCACTTAATTATAATAATAACCAAGCCAAAACGTGTATTTTATGTCGTAAAAGTCGGAATTATGCGTGGTTTGCGTTTTTATTGTGTTTTAGGACCAAAAGATGAAAAAGGAAGAAAACACGAGCTTTCACGGGTTTTTATCGAAGAAAACGAGAAAAGACGAAGTCAAAAGATCAAGAGTGCAAAAAGAACGGAAGTCCAAGGCCTATTCTGAAGATTTATCGAAGAAAAAGTCTAAAGACGGAATTTTAATGAAGTCGAAGAACCAAGCCTAACTAAAGAAGAAAATTATAATACGAGTTCAATTGATATCGACAAATCTCGAGACGACGTCGAGAAAGACAAAGAATTTAAGTCGAGTCGAGACAAAGTGAAAGGAGAAAGCATCAACACCTAGCCTCCCCTCCTCCTATATATACCCTCCTAATGTGTCATTAGGAGGGTGTTAGTTAGTTAGTCATTTTAGGAGTAGATTAGTTTAGGAGTAGGAGTAGATTACTTTCTCTCTCTAGATTTATTTCATGTTCTAAAGTTTTAATCTTTAATCTTGTTTTAAATCTTGAATCTTGAATCTTTTAATTTCAAGGATTTTAATCGTCTCATTCTACCTTTCTTCTTTTATTAATCTTAATCTTTTTCATAATCTTTGTTCTTGTTTGTTTCGTGATCTTTATTCAATCTTTTTCATCATCTTTTTATATAAAGTTCATAGCTTTTTACATTTCTTTGTTCGTGTTTAAAGTTTTTATAAGTTTTATAATTAATCTAGGCTTTTTAGTTAGCTTATTGGTGTTTTGTTTAGCTTATTGTCCTTAAAAAGTTGAGTTTTTAGTGCTTATAATCATCCTTTTTCTATTTCCTATTTTTTAGGAAATCTGATTCAATTTTGCAATTATTGCGACATTATGACTTAATTTTGCAATTATTGCGAAATCTTCAATTTCGCAATTATTGCGACATTATTGCGACATTATTGCATGATTTTGCAATTATTGCGACATTAGTGCATGATTTTGCAATTATTGCGACATTGTGCCTTAATTTTGCAATTATTGCGACATTGTGCTTTAATTTTGCAATTATTGCGAAATCTTCAATTTCGCAATTATTGCGACATTATTGCATGATTTTGCAATTATTGCGAAATCCTTGTTATTATTGCGGAATTATAGCCAACATTGCGAAATCTTCCTTTTTTGAGCATTGCGAAATCATTGGTTTTTAGCATTGCGAAATCTTGGATTTTTAGTAATTGCGGAATTAATCTTTTAATTGCGGAATTAATTCATTTTTTTATTATTGCGAAATTAAATAGTTTTTATTTAAATTTAATTTTTAAATTTATTTTTCTCGCCATTTTTACTTAGCTTTATTTTTACTTGTTTGTCTTAGTTTATTTTCAGAGTTATTTAATTTTAAAGTTTTTAAATTTACGTTTTGCTATTAAAGTTTTTTTATTTTAGTCATTTACTTAATTTCTTTTAAAGTCTTATTTTTAGTTTAATCTTTTCAAGCTTTTATCTTAATTTCTTTTAAAGTCTTTTATTTAAGTTTTAATTAGTTTATCGCTTTTATTATTTTGTTATTTACGTTAAAGTCTGCATTTTTATTTTAAAATAGATACTCAACGACCTATTATTTCTTTTCACCAAGAACATTTGAGTCACACATTCAATCAGAGATCAATTCGATGAGACCGTGAACAACGAACTTTTTAACCTAGCAAAACCCCACTTTTAAATGGCGCCGTTGCCGGCTCTTTTCGTGAAGATTAACGGTTTTCTGTGAGAGACGCGTTGGATTTTGGGATCCGTTCACTTTTGAACGTTATTTTTCTTGCCAAATTTTTTTCAAAAATCCATAAAAATTAAAAATTTCGAAAATTCCAAAAACAATTAAAAATCATAAAAAGCATTTCTTTTTCGAAAGTTTTGGACCAAAAATATTCTTCTTGCTTATCTATTGTTCTTAATGAATTCGTATGTTGCTTGTGCTACAGGGTGTGGAAGACCATTGTATGGCTTTCAAACATGTCAATGGTGTACATGTGAGCGGTGTGGGAATGATATCGACAATACACAATTTGGAATTTGTCCCTCGTGCAATTCGATTAACTCATCATTTGCTTCTAATGCACTTACTCTACCCTCTTCCATATATTGTGGAAGCGATTCTCATTGGTATGTTTCGTGTCCGATTCGATACCTGTCTCATGACGAGCAAGAACCGGGTTACAATTATGACAATGGTAATAGCTATCCACATGACGCACCGGGTTTTTCTTAATACCCGTATTGAAATAATTGTGGGGGCCCTCACGATACTTCTTATTGTCAGACGATGAATTATTATGAGCCAAATCCGTGTTCTAATTCTTTTCAACCGATGATCTATGATGGACCACATCCGTGCTATAGTTCCAGTTTTCATAATTTTGAGCCCCCACAATACACCCTCGATCATCAACCTTCTGTTGGAATGAGTGAAGAAGAACGAGCCATTTTTTGAATACACTTCAATACGTTCAACAAGAATTAGATAGCATACGCGAAGCAAGGGCGGAGCAACGACGACAAGAGAAAGTATCAAATCTTAGTGCTTATAATCCTCCTCTTGTGCATCCATACTACTATTAGGATGATGACGAGGATGATATCTATGATCTCAACCCATCTTCTGAGATTACTACTCCTACTCTTGACATCCCAAATGCGTCTAAGGATTGTGATTCATCGAGTGAGATTAGTGAATTTGGTCTCGACAACTTATTTGAGGAGGTTTGTGATGTCCCTACTTTTGCTGAGTTTACGGACGAGGTCGCTCGTAATGATGATGATTTTTCTCCATGCTATGAGAATTTCACCTTTGAAATTTCTCAATCTCCTCCGGGAGATGAGAGCAATGTTGATTTATTCTCTCCAACTTACGAGAAGTTCACCACTGAACTTGGTCTTGTAGATGAGGTGGAAGATGGTATTCTTTGCGACAAATTAATGAAAGTTCATCTTCTTATTGCTAAAATTGAAGCGTTGAATTCTGCTCCAATTTCTGAGTCTTTACCTCCGGTTATTACTTCAGTTGAGAATAATGATACAGCTATGGAGGAAATCGACATTCACTCAATACCTCCAGGTATTGATGATGATGACACGGAGGGGGATATTCTTTTTGATAATTTGTTGCATGAAGATATTGTCCCAAGTCCCCCTCCCGAGCACCTTTTATCCCAATCTTTAGAAATCATTACCGAGGATGAGTGCTTTGACCCGAGGGGTGACATTGACCATTCCATGATTGACACCTTTACGGCCTTGTCGCTCAATGATAATCATATGTCTTTTGGGGATGACATTTTGATTCCTTTACCCACCCTACCTCCCGTGGATCATGATCTCACATACTTTTCGTATGTTGAGAGGACTTTTCTACCTTTTAAGACTTATCCTCCAGCCTCCCCTGTTGTATTTTCCTCCGGGAACGAGGACAAGGTCTTTGATCCTGGTAATACATTCGAGGCTTCCCCATGGACCATTTAGTTCGGGGACGATTCAGGCTCGTGACTCGGTTAACAAAAACAAGCGCTTCTCGGGAGGCAACCCGATTATCTATCTTTTTATTCAGTTTTTCTGATAAGTGTAGGGGGAGAACCTAGTATGTGTTTGTTGTTTTTTTTTCTTATCATGTGCAGGGATTCGAGCTTTCAAAGATCCATTCTTGATGACTTTTGACGATCCGTGATTCCGTGTACCCGTCTTCCCGGTTCTATCCTAAACTCTTTTGATTCACTATTTTATATTCTTCAATATTAAAATAGGAATCACTTTAGTTGTCTCTTTCTTAGCAAGATTTAAACAACATGCACAATGTCCTAAGTGTAGGGGATTTTACTTCCACATGCTTAAACATTGAGGACAATGTTTATATTAAGTGTAGGGGGGACTTCTATCGAAGTTAATGTTGATCCCAAACTTAGATCGATTTAGCTTTATGTATACGAGATTAGATCAAGTTATACACGTAGAGAAACCTTTGTATATGTATATGACAATCTATGTGTTATGCGGAATTAACACTTAAACAAGAACACAAAGATGTAAACAAACTTTCACTTTGATTAATGATAACAAACTTGCTTACAATGAAAGTGTTTAACGTATGAAAACTTATTATCGAACAATAACCTAAAGGTCTTCTTTTATAGACATAAGAAGCCTTGTACAATAATCTACGTATCAACTATTCTTGGTAAAGATAAACATGGAAAATACATTGTTGTTCCTATCTTTACTAGAAGTAATCTAGAACATAATAAACGCGTAGACTAAATCTTTCCATTAGTACTTGTCTTCAATGTATCAACGCTTGACTTCATCTTGTCAACGCTTGATCTGTCAGCGTTTGTTTTCTTCCTATCAACGCTTGTTTTACTCTTGTCAACGCTCAAGTAGAATGGCTATAATTTATTCCCAACAATCCTCCCCTAAACTTGATATCTACTCTAGTGATCAAGTTTCTGAATAAACATTAAGAACTAGGAGGAATCTTACAACACTTATCATAATGGTAATAAATAAATCTGATCAAATCTTTGGCCACGTCACTTGAATAATCAATTTCCAGCTGGGTATTCTTCATCTTCTCCAAGACTGCCTTAGACATGGAATATTGAGCATCTACAAGAAGATACTCAGCAAACTTTGTAGAACTCAAGTAATATACACCAGCAGCTGAATACAAACGCCATTGAAGACCACTGAGGTCATCTTCAAGATCCTTCCAAAGAGCAGGATCTTCATCTACTGGTCCACACATTCTCTTGAATGTTGACCATAGTTTTATTGCATTGACTGAAGTAGGATCTTCAGTCTCATACTTGGCCTCTAACAACCTCCATAGGTCTACCAAGTCTTCTCTATCAAAACTTGCAAACAAAGATATAAGAGTGGTAAAAGTGTGAACCTCTTTCCCATACCTGCTAATCTTCCAAAACCCACATTCATCTTCCTCATAGCTTATAATAGGGTTTCTGGAATCAAGAGGTAACACTTGTACCATGTCAGAAGCTTCCAATGGTGAGAGCTTAACACTCCTTCTTATAACAGCTTCACTAGGATACAGTGGATCCATATCTTTGGGAAACTCAAGAGGGACTTCCTTCTTCACATGTCTAGGAACAATCATTACCTTCTTAAGCTCCATTTCTTCTACAAGTTCCTCTTTTCTTTCATCAGAAAGAAGTCTTAGAGTGTTTTCTTCCTGCACTCTTACCCAAATGGGATAAGCCTTAAACTCCAACTCTTCAAATGTCAAACCAATCAATTTCTTATAAGTCCATCATGTTCCATGACATCTGAGTAGCATGTAGTATAGCTCCCTTCTATCCCTTTTCAACAATGAGAGAACATTGCTAGCTTTATGTTTCAGAATTACCTTGATGTCTTTTTGTACTCTTAGAAGAATCTCCAAACCCCATATCTGGTCTGAAATAGTAAACTGTGGATTCTCTATGCATTTATCTTCCCAAGCATGGTACATTTAAACAACTTCTGGCATATCAAAATCAACTTGCAACTTCAACTCATTCAACTTCTCTCTTGCCAATTCATCCCCATACTCAAGTCTTTCTGGTTGTTCTATTATAAGTACACTTGAGTCTGAACTGGCTTCATCACTTCCTTCTTGCTCTTCTGAAGTGACAACAAAAGGTGATTCACCCACCTTTTTCCTTTCTTGTTCCACAATTTGTGCAACCAACCTTCTATCAAATTCAATCTGTGCTGCATTCTTTGGAACATCTACTTCTACCATAATACCCTTACCCTTATCTAATGGATCAATCATGGGTAAGGTAGATGGTAATACCTGTGAAGAAACTTCTTTGATGATAGATGATGACTAGAATACATCAACCTCATCAGTAGGTCTGTCAACGCTCATTTTTGCTTTGTCAACGCCCAAGTTACTCATGTCAGCGTTCAATCCTTGCTTGTCAACGCCTAAATTACCTGTCTCAGTGCCTCTTGTAATTTCCTCCAACATAGCTGTAAAAGACACATTTAAGTTTGTAGGAGTGACTAGAGACGTATCAAAACCTGTCTGTTTCTTCAAACTAGTTAGGGCTTCAGCAACACCCAAAGATTCACCATCATGTGAGCCCTTATCACTCACATTTATCTGTTCATCCTCCCCTTTGGAAGATTCCTCCATCCCTCTCCTTGTGCTAGCATTTTCCAAAATAACAATCATCTCCCTCAATTGCTTGAGTTCAAGGCCTTGTGTACTGACAATATGTACCAAGTCTGCATTTTGCTTTTGCAAGCTTATGCAGACAGCCGTCAATTCGATTAAGGTCATTGGTTCCAATCTGCCCTCTTCTAAAATGGGTATTTGACCTCCCAAGTTAGATTCATTGGGCATGGATGAGGTCTTAAAGATGTTAGGACTGTCTTGGTCAGCTTCTAAGCCAGAACCAATAGTCCCAGCCTCATCCATTACACCAACCACACTTGTGGTGGTGGTTCTCTCTGCTACATGGCTAGGACCACTAGAGGAGAACACTCCAGTAGTCCTTTGGCATTTTTGCAACCTATAGTGTGTTGGGGGAGAAGAGGACGTGGATTGAGTGGATGTGGGTTGGATAAGGGTTGTTTGTGACTGTGAAGTATTGGTGTCAATGTTTGAAATAGGCATGTCAACGCCAACATTTAAAGTGTCAGCGTCAAAGGGTTCCTGGTCAATTTGCATGTGTTATGGTGAAGGTAATGGTTCAGGTATTGGGTCAAGTTGGAGTTGTGGGTCTGGTTGGGGTTGTGCTGCTTCAATGATAGCAAGAATAGCTTGGGTGAGGGGAAGGTCACGGTGAGGGGGTGAGTTCATCTTTGTAAAAATTGCTTTCTTTTGCACAAGGATCTCTATCCCTTGTGCAGTAACCTTGGACATCAAAAACCATTTGTAAAAATCTGGGATAAGCTAAAGTCATTTTGTTCCCTTTATTTTTACACATGCCCTCAAAAATCATTTTGGAATAATTAAACTTTTGCCCAGTTGTAATGCACACAATAGCACTAGCAATAGATCTATTGATCTCATTGTGTGCAGTACACTTGGGACTCAAACATTGCAAGAGGACATGTATTAGGTACTTCCAGGCTGGGGGAAACTCCTATTTATGATATTTATTTAAAGTTCCTTCATCAGGAAAAGGATGACCCAAAGCCCTTAGTCCTTGTTCTATTTCATGAATGGGAAGGGTGGTTATACCATCTGCATCATCAAGATGCAAAGCTTGGTGAACCAAAGCTTCAGTAACCACCCATGTGCGCCCATGAACAATAGATGATAATATAGTCACTCTATTAACTGTTGAGGAACTGACATTGTTCCAAAACTGTTTAATATGTGTGACAGGAATCAGTGGAGCATGAGAACGAGCATACCTAATTGGGGATGCATTCAAATACGCCACCATTTGTGTATATTAGGGAAACAGAGTGTCATCAGCGTCCAAATATGCTATCATGTTATGTTGACTCCTGAATCCCAATTCCAAATTAGTTGGTTTGAATTTTTGTGCCATTGTTGAAAGCTGTTTGAATGAATTGATAAAGATGAAGTATAGGAGAATATTTTGTTAGACAAGAATGATAGGTACCCTGTTTAAAATAGGAGCCAAATATATAGGAGAGAAACAAGCATATGATTGGTCAAAAATTAGGCAACTATTTTCAAAATACAATCATGAAAATATTGAAAAGAAATAAGTTTATCTCATGCATTAAATGAAAGTTATCTGCTCCCAAAATTACGGCCCAAAAATATGTCAAAAAGTACAAACTGGGTAGGTCCCATTGAGTGTCAACGGTCAAAAATAACCCATCAACGCCCAACGGCTATATTCTTGTCAACGTTTCCCAAAGCCATGTCAGCGTTTAAATTGGTCACAACAACGCTTGAAGAAATACTTGTCAGCGTCCAAAAATAAAAATATTTAAAAATAAAAAATGACCTTAACAAAGTAATTTATCCTAGAGAAGATAACCTATAAGTTGATAATTATTATAGGGCGGCAAGCACTGTCCAGATATGCACACTTGCTTATGCAAGATAGACATAACAGTCCTCTAGTGTCCCTTGCTAACCAAAACTCTTAACAACTAAGTTACCTCATAAAATTCCTTGTTACTCCCAGGTAAAACCCATCACAAAATCATTCCCAAGTCTCCCAACAGACCACAACCAATTCTAGGCCAAAAATGTCTTGGCAGCATGCATAGTATATCAAGTTTGCATGCTACAGTGCCTCATGATTTAGTAAAACTAACTCATACTCACCTGTGGACACAATCTAGAATTGTGATAAGAGTATCATAAGGATACCCAAAAATCCTAAAGGTTCCTAAAACCTCCCCTTAAACTGTGATACATATGTTGCCAAAATATGCATGAACATAAAAAAAAATTTATGTGAAGATAGGAATAGAATATTCCAACCATCATCCATAAACAAAAACATGCTCAAATGCTTTCCAATGATCCATAAGCAACTCTGTATCCAATGGTATAATGTTAACACCACCTGCACATTTAGATTGAAAACCACAAAACTAACATTGTTGCTGACAACACCCCGATAACACTTGTCAGCGTTAAGAAAAGCTTTGTCAGCGTTAGACAAATATATTGCTGACAACGTCACAATAACACTTATCAGCGTTGAAGTGACCTTTTTCAGTGTTAAAAATATAGTGGAAAATCTAAATCCTTAAAAAGACCAATAACAATGCATTATCCTGTACATACTTTTACAAAAGACCCCTAAACACATATTATGTGAGATTGATCATTCCAATACTTGTTACCAAGTATTGAAATCTTCCAGCATCAAAAGGTTTAGTTAGTAAATCAGACACATTTTCTTCTATGTCAACCCTATCTGGTTGTATTAAACCCTTTTCAAAACAATCCCTTATAAAATGGTGTCTTATTTCTATGTGTTTAGTTTTAGAATGATGTACACGATTCTTAATAATGCATAAAGTGCTGTTATTATCAACAAATATCTTGGTATGCATAAAATTATACCCATAATCCAACAGCTGGTTTTAAATCCATAAAACTTGTCCACAACAAGCAGCTCCAGCCATTTACTCTGCTTCAGTTGTAGAATTAGCCACCACTGTTTGTTTCTTGCATTGCCAAGATATCAACCTGCTCCCAAGAAACTGACATCCACCAGTTGTGGATTTTCTATCACACTTATCACCTCCATAGTCACTGTCTAAATATGCAATAAGCTCTAAAGGTAAATCTTTAGGGTACCACAAGCCAAGACTAGGATAAATCTTAGGTACCTAAAGATTCTCTTGACAACATAAAGGTAACATTCTTTGGGAGTCACTTGATGGCGTGCACAAGCACACACAGCAAACATGATGTCAGGTCTGGAGGCTGTGAGATACATCAATGAACCAGTCATTGATCTATAGTGCCTGACATCTACATCTTTCCCATCTCCAATCTTTCCCAAGGGTGTTCTCTATCCATAGGAGTAGTAGCCCTCTTTTCATGTGGAGAAAAGCTAAACTTCTTCAAGATCTCTGCCACATATTTATCCTGGGAGATGAAGATATCATCTTCTTTCTGCTGAACTTGTAACCCTAGAAAGAAGTTCATCTCCCCCATAGCACTCATCTTGAATTTGTCTGTCATAAGTTTGGAGAAATCCTCACTCATCTTTGGATTTGTAGATCCAAAAATGATATCATCAACATAAACCTAAACAAGCAAGACATCCTTACCAGCCTTTTTGGTAAATAATGTCTGGTCTATGGTCCCCCTTTTGAATCCATTGTCCACCAAATAAGTAGAAAAAGTACCATACCATGCTCTTGGGGCTTGATGAAGTCCATACATAGCCTTCTTGACTCGATACACCTTGTCTGGATTCTCTGGATCCTCAAAACCAGGAGGCTGCATGACATACACCTCCTCAACAATTGTTCCTTAGAGGAAGGCACTCTTCACATCCATTTGATAGACAGTGAAGCCCATGCAGGATGCATAGGCTAGAAAGATCCTTATAGCTTCAATCCTTGCAACTGGTGCAAAGACCTCCTCATAGTCTATCCCCTCCTCTTGTGTATATCCCTGAGCCACTAAACGTGCCTTGTTTCTGACCACAATGCCTCTTTCATCTCTCTTGTTCCTTACAACCCATCTTGTCCCTATAGTTCTGACATATCTAGGACAGTCAACCAACTCCCAAACATCCTGAATTGCAAATTGGTGAAGCTCATCCTACATTGCTTCCACCCAACTTGGTTCTTTGAGAGCATCAAAGATCTTCTTGGGTTCCTGTTGTGACAGAAAACAGGCAAACAAACATGCTTGCACAAGAGGGGTATCAACCTTCTTGTGAATATTGGCAATAAATCCACCAAGACTTTGATGAGATCTTCTAGTCTGAACATGAGTCATAACATCACCAATGATTTTTGAAGTAGGGTGATTCTTCATAGTGGAAGTAAGAACTCCTCCCTCAAAAAGTCTGGTGTCTTCAATTTCATTCTCCATGTTGCCAATATCTTCATCAGACTCTCTTTCATCAACATTAAGATGAACCTATTCATATAAATTGGAAGGTTCACCCTGTTTATAAGTAGAAGAGAAAAGATGTGCAAAAGTGTTGTCAACGCCTGAACCTTGGGTGTCAGCGTTTGGGCTAACAACGCTTGAAATGTTGTTGTCAACATTTGAGCCATCAACGTCTGAATTTGTCCTGTCAGCGCTAGATTTGCCTTTGTCAGCGCCTGAAGGATCATGCATGTTGTTATCTGGTGGTACTTTGGGACCACCATTATCCTTTCCAGCAGCAGCAGCAGCAAAAGCATCTGTCCATATGGGGATTGTAACATATTCTTGTATGGAAGATGTCTTTTCTGCTTTTGATCCAACCTCTTCATTAACCTGTGTACCTGAAACATCAACAACTTGTTTTCCACAACATTTAAAGTTACCTTCACAATGTCTGGATTAGTGACAGGCATATAATTTAAAGTTCTAGATAGAGGTTCCAAGTCAAACAACCAATTTGGACCACTTTCAGGATCACTAGGTTTATTCTCTAAAAACCTAACATGTACTCTTGCAAGTATACGTTTTTCCTTTTTAAGATAAACCCTATAACCCTTGCTCTGCACTGAATACCCCATGAAATAGCCTTCATCACCTTTTGCACTAAATTTACCTAAGGCATCACTAGTATCAAGTACAACTACATGAGAACCAAAAGGTTTAAGAAAACCAATATTAGGTTTCCTTCCCCAAAGTAATTCATAAGGTGTTTTGTTCTGTATTTTGTTGACCAATGCTCTATTTTGAACATAGCATGCTGTATTCACAGCCTCAGCCCAAAAAGCTATGGGGAAACGAGCATCAGCCAACATGGTTCTGGCTGCTTAAATTAGGGTTCTATTCTTCCTCTCAACAACCCCATTTTGCTGTGGGGTTCTGGCAACACTAAACTGCCTAGTAATCCCTTTCCTGGCACAAAAATCATCTAAAACTATATTCCTAAACTCACCACCATTGTCACTTCTAAGCATTTTAACCTCATTACCAGTTTTCTTCTCAATCTGAGTAATAAAATCAATTAAAGTGTCAGCAGTATCACTCTTCATAGCTAAAAAGAAAGTCCAAGTAAACCTAGAAAAGTCATCAGTGATGACAAACCAGTATGATTTACCATTCAAACTCTCTATATTAGTTGGACCAAATAGGTCCATATGAAGCAAGTGAAGTGGTCTAGTACTAGAGTGCACCTGTTTAGACTTGAATGAGACCCTGTGCTGCTTGCCTTTAAGATATGTGATACTAGGCTTTTGTATGGGTTCAAGATTAATCTTGGAATCTTCTCGAATTGATCACAGCTCAAAGTGGAGTTGTTCTTGGTGACAAATAGGGTGATTTGGTTTTCTATTCTACTAAAAGGTAAATGCGTGAAGTAACTAAAAGGTAAACTAGAAGCAGTTAATCAATAAAAATAAAACTTGAATTAAAATTTAGATAAAGCAGTAACGTGAAAATAACCTTAAAAATGCTTCATTCGAAATATCCTTGATCCGGAAAAAATGGGCTATTCGGAATAATAGTCTACCCGGAATACATGCTACTCGGAATAAAGATGACTACTCGGAATAATTTGCTATTCGGAATAAAAGCTACATGCGGAATATTCTTTGATTCGGAATAATAAGGCTATCCGGAATAACAAGGCTATCCGGAATAATAAGGCTATGCGGAATAACAATCTATGCGGAATAAAGATGGCTACTCGGAATAACAATCTATGCGGAATAAAAAAGCTCTATGCGGAATAACTAGGCTTATTCGGAATAACTTGGCTACTCGGAATATTTAGGCTATGCGGAATAAAAATACTACCCGGAATATTGGGCTGTCCGGAATAAACTGGGAATGAAGAACAGTAAGCCGAAACTTAAAACAGGGGAACACGAATTTAATCCAAACAAACCAAATTTGACCAAAGGATTTGAACCAAACTAAACATAAATCATTTACTAACCATAAACAATAAATCCCAATCATAAAAACACGAAACCCAATAACTTTTGAAGATCAAAATCAATCAAACAAGAACTTTAAAACTTTGAATCAAAGAACAAGATGAACAAGATGAAATGGAAAGATTATATTGATGATTAAGGTTTAAACAATCAAAGGAAATATATTAAACTACAAGATTGGTAAGAACAAGAATCAAAAATCACCAAACACCCTAATGGTGTTGGTGATGCCTACGAACAGAAGAAAGGAAAAAATGAAAACTAAAACTGGCTAAATTGTGTGAGGGGATTTCCTTATATAGGTCTTCCATTTGGTTGGTGAGTGGGCTTTCTCCCTTTCTTCTTGTCTTCTAGTCTTTTTCAGAAAAGTTGACGTTTTCGATTCTGATTCGGGATTTGTCGATGATTAAATTAAACTCGTCTTTTAATCTCTTCGTTTAATAGACTTGAATTTCTTCGACATATGTAAATCTTCCATCTTTGGTACTTTTCTTCGATAAATATTCAAACAGGCCCATTGACTTCAAATCTTTTGCATCTCTTGGACAATAGACTTCGACTTGAGTCTTTTTCTTCGATAAAACACGTGCAATCCCATGTTTTCTTAAATATTCATCCGGTTGACTCTGAAAACACAATAAACACAAAAACCACGCATAATTCCAAACAATTGATATTAAACACGCGTTTTGGTCTCGTTTTAGTAAGAAATAAGTGGCAAAAGGATGGGTGTTTTCACACCTATCAAATCCCATACACTTAACCATTGCCATGCCCTCATGCAATGCTTAGTAATAAAGCAATTTTACACTCTTCTCATAATCAATCAACCTTGGCCTAATTAAAATACTACTTAAACAAAAATTAAAGTACTAAGAAAAATTAAAACTTTAAAGTGAACAAAAGGATAAAAAACCATTTTCACTTGAAAATAGCTACATGGAAATAACTTGCAAAGAGATCTAAGACTTACATTAGGGCTTCGGTGCTGCGAAGATTTATCACCCTCAAGTTTCACGTTCCCCAAACTAAGCTTAAAAACAAGATCATTGTTATTATAAGTTAGCAAATCAAACACTTACACACATGGCTTAATTATATGCTTAAACTTCCTTATTCCTAGGTGTATCTCTTATATTTTATTTTTGTCTTAGAATGATCATGAAGATGCATTTTTGGACTTATTTCGATAGTTTATTTAGGCTGAAAGCAAAGTAGGACGATTTGATCAATAGTTAGCTAAAGGACAAAAT
Organism: Glebionis coronaria; assembly: GCA_025667525.1. NCBI lineage: Eukaryota > Viridiplantae > Streptophyta > Magnoliopsida > Asterales > Asteraceae > Glebionis > Glebionis coronaria. The sequence goes on from CM046876.1 coordinate 551,225,660, forward strand.
CTCTTAAAACTGCTTCTCGGGATATCAAAAAGTTCATATCTTGGCATAACTCGGTTCTCGATTTGAGACCTTTCTCGGGCCGATATTTGGCATGTACTTCACACTTCATATCTTGAGAGACGTGCTTGAGATAATGGTCTTCTCATCGTAATAGAGTTTCTTCACTTGGAGACTTTTGAGGGGTACTCCAACTTTGTTGACCACGACTTCATGATTATTTCTTCAATCTCTAATTGGGATTTTGAGATACAACGATCCGCCTCCTTTTCGGACTTGGATCTATTTATCCTCATACCTTGTTAGGGTCTTTTCAGATAGACTTCTCCATGATCTTTATGGGAGTTGATTGCTTTTCGTCGTGAGTCTTGATCCTTCATATTGATTTTGGGAATAATGCTTTTCACATCACTTTGGATCTTTAGCAATAAGATTGAATCCTCATGCCTTGTTAGGGCCTTTTCGGACTCGCCAATCTTCGCGCCCCGCTGCATAAGTTATGCCTTGGCTATGAACTCTTATCATTACCGAGCAACTTTTAAACGATCTTGGGCTAGAAGCTAAGTAACTTTTCAAATCGTACGACCTTACTTATTGCAGATAAATTATTAGCAAGTGATGGGAGAATAGGCAGATAATTACACCAAGTGAGCTTGTGCAAGAATACCGACTTATAATTGACTCTATCATTTCTCGCTCTCCACAATTTAAAATCTCAAGTAATGAGACTCGTGGATACTTAGCCTAATAAACCAATTAAGGTCTACATGGTTAAGGATACTAGCTAGAATAAACTTGGATAAGTCTATTCGGGTTGAGTCAAAATAATCGCAACGGGCCTACTATGTCAAAGATTTCAAAACTAGCTACACCACTTATTAATATTTTTAACTTTATTGCGGGATATATACATATGAAAGCAACGATAAAAATTTAAAAATTACGACTAAATGGCCAAAGTTAATTAAAAATTTGAAAAATGTTGAAAAAGATGATTTTCCGGTTAAATGAAGGCATTTTCATGGAAAAGTCCACTTAAAACTTCGATAGAAGTCCCCCCTACACTTAAGATAAACATTGTCCTCAATGTTTAAGCATGTGGGAAAAGTCTCCCCTACACTTATGACATTGTGCACGTTGGTTAAATCAAGTTAAGGAAGAGACGACTAACGTGATCAATTTCAAATGTGAGTATGAAGAAAATTGAATCACGATAGTTGAGAGATAGAACCAGATTTCGGATAACACGGTAGCACGTTTCTTCAAAGGTTCCAAAAGTGCATTCATCCCTGTAATCACATCACCACACAAACACAAAGAACCTATAGAGGTCCCCCTACACTTAGGAGGTTAAACGGAAAAGGATAGATACTCGGGTTGCCTCCCGAGGAGCGCTTGTTTTTGATAACCGAGTCACGAGCCTGACTCGACCCAAAATTAGTTCATGGCAAACGTGGTGAGGGATGGAATCATCTCATGAGAGATGTCCTCACCAAAGTATAACTTCACTCGTTGGCCATTCACCTTAAAAATAGGTCCATTAGGTTGAGCGAGCTCGAGAGTACCATATGGAAAAATTTGGGCAATGGTGAATGGGCCGGACCAACGAGATTTCAGCTTGCCCGAAAAGATTTTCAACCTAGAGTTAAAGAGTAAAACTTTGTCTCCAACTTGGAACTCTCGGTTTTTAATCTTAGAGTCGTGAATGAGCTTAGTCTTTTCCTTATAGATCAAAGAATCATCATAAGCCTCATTATGGAGTTCATTGAGCTCATTGAGTTGGATCTTGCGTAGGTCACCGGCTTTGTTGATATCAAAATTAGCCCACTTCAAGGCCCAGTAAGCCTTGTGCTCCAACTCAATGGGGAGGTGGCACGCTTTCCCGTACACGAGACGATATGGTGTACAACCAATCGGAGTCTTGTATGCGGTACGAAAAGCCCACAAAGCATCATGGAGTTTATCAGCCCATGAGGCACGATGCTCTCCCACTGTTCTTTCAAGAATTCGCTTTAATCCTCGGTTAGAGATTTCAGCCTGGCCATTAGTTTGTGGGTGGTAGGCGGTGGAAAGACGATGATTTACACCATACTTAGCCATGACTCTAGCAAATTGATCATTGCAAAAATGAGTCCCGCGATCACTAATAATGGCACGAGGCACACCGAATCTAGCGAACAACGATTTCTAAAAGTTACAAACCACCCTTGCATCATTAGTGGGTAAAGCTTTGGCTTCAACCCACTTAGAAACGTAGTCAACGGCTACAAGGATGTATTTGTTTCCTTTAGAGGAAGGGAATGGCCCCATAAAGTCGATACCCCAAACGTCAAAGATTTCACATTCTTGTATGAAATTTTAAGGCATCTCGTCTTTATGTGTGATCTTGCCTTGTTTTTGGCAAGCATCACATCGTTTAACCATCGCGTGAGCATCACGATAGATGGTGGGCCAATAAAATCCCGAGTCAAACACTTTTTTGGCGAGGTAGTTGGGACCAAAGTGACCACCGATGGGTCCTTTGTGGCAAGCGTCAAGGATTTCTAAAGCTGCCGGTCCATCAACACATTGACGAATAATCAAATCAGCGCATTGTTTGAAGAGATATGCGTCATCCCAAAAGTAAGTCTTAATGTCTTTGAAGAACTTTTTCTTTTGCTGGGATGTTAACCCGTCAACGAGAATTCCACCCGCCAAGTAGTTTGCAATGTCCGCAAACCACGGGGTTTCATCAGAAGTCGAGTTTATAGACATTAAGGTCTCCAGGGGAAAAGTGTCATTGATCTCTTTGTTCGGATGATCCCCTTGTTGATCCCAAACTTAGATCGATTAGCTTTGTGTATACGAGATTAGATCAAGTATAACACGTAGAGAAACCTTTGCTTATGAATAAAGTAACAAAGTGTTATGCGGAATTAACACTTGATCTAAAACACAATGATGTTAAACAAACTTTCACTTGTATTAGAATAATCGTGTTGATTACAATGAAAGGTTTAACTTGCGAATACTATGAAAACTGATATTAAACATTAACCTAAAAGATCTTCTTTTATAGAACAAGAAGTCTTGTACAATAAGCTACAAATCAACTATTCTAGGTAAAGATAAACATAGAAAATACATTGTCGTTTCTATCCTTACTAGAAGTAATCTAGAATATAATATACGTGTAGCTCACATCTTCCATCAGTGCTTGTCTTCAATCTGTCAACGCTTGACTTTATCTTGTCAACGCTTGTGCTGTCAGCGCTCACTTTACTCTTGTCAACGCTTGAGTTGTTCTTGTCAGCGTTCAAGTGTTCTGGCCTAAATTTATTCCCAACAATCCTCCCCTAAAATTGATATCCACTCTTATGATCAAGTTTCTGAATAAACATTAAGGACTTGGAGGAGTCTGACAAACCTTATCATATTGGTAATAAATAAATCTGATTAAATTCTTTGCCACGTCACTTGTATAGTCTATCTCCAACTGGGTGTCCTTCATCTTCTCCAAAACAGCCTTGGATATGAAATACTGAGCATCTACAAGTAAATACTCAGCAAACTTTGTAGAACTCAAATGATATACACCTGCAGCTGAATATAACCTCCATTGAAGACCACTGAGGTCATCTTCAAGATCCTTCCATATTTCAGGATCTTCTTCTTTTGTCCCACACATTCTTTTGAATGTGGTCCAAAGTTTTATTCCATTGGCTGAAGTTGGTGCTTCAGCCTCATACTTGGTCTCTAGCAACCTCCAAAGGTCTACCAAGTCTTCTCTGTCACAACTTGCAAATAAAGATATGAGAGTGGTAAAAGTGTGTACCTCCTTGCCAAATCTTCCAATTTTCCAGAATCCACATTCATCCTCCTCATAACTTATAATTGGATTCCTGGAATCTAGTGGTAACACATGAACCATATCTGAAGCTTCTAATGGGGAGAGCTTAAGACTCTTTCTAATGATTGCTTCACTTGGATATAGTTGAGACATATCTTTTGGAAATTCAAGAATAAATCCCTTCTTTACTGGTCTAGGAACTATCATAGATTTCTTGATTGCCATCTCCTCTGCAAGTTGCTCCTTTCTTTCATCTGAAAGAAGTCTGAAAGTGTTCTCTTCCTGCACTTTCACCCAAATAGGATAAGCCCTATGTTCCAACTCATCAAATGTCAAAGCCTTCAGCTTCTGATGTGTCCATCCAACTCCATGACATTTGAGCAACATAAAGTAGAGCTTCCTTCTATCCCTTTTCAATTCAGAGAGAATGTTGCTTGCCTTGTACTTCAGCATCACCTTACAATCCTGCTGAACTCTAAGAAGAATTTCCAAACCCCATATTTGGTCTGAAATGGTCAAGTCTGGATTATCCATGCAGCTTTCTTCCCAAGAATTGTACATCTGAACTACCTCTGGCATATCAAAATCAATTTGCAACTTCAAATCTCTCAGCCTTTCCTTAGCAAGCTCATCACCATACTCAAGTCTTTCTGGTTCAACAATCATCACACTTGAGTCTGAGCTAGCTCCATCACTTTCTTCTTCAGAAGTCACAACAAATGGTGACTTTTCCTTTTCTTCTTGTTCCATCATTTGCTCAGCCATTCTTCTATCAAACTCAATTTGAGCTGCATTCTTTGGAACAATTTCTTCTACCAACTTACCCTTACCCTTATCTGTTGGTTCAATTGTTGGTAAGGTAGATGATAATACCTGAGTAGGAACATCTTTGATGATAGATGATGACTGGAATACATCACCTCCATATGCAGATCTGTCAACGCCCAAATTTCCTCTATCAGCGCCCAAAATACTTCTGTCAGCGTCCAAACTTGTCTTGACAACGCTCAAGTATTTTCCCTCAGCGCCTTGTGTAACCTCTCTTAGCATATCTGTAAATGATAAATTTAAATTTGTTGGAGAGATTAAGGACGTATCAAAACCTTTTTGTTCCTTTAATGTAGTAAGAGCTTCAGCAATATCCAATGATTGACCATCTTGACTGCTCTTATCACTCAGATTTCTTGCTTCCTCCCCTTTGGAAGACTCCTCCATACCTCCCCTTGAATGAGCACTCTCCAAAACAACAATCCTCTCCCTCAATTCTTTGAGTTCAAGGCCTTGGTTACTGACAATTTGTACCAAGTCTGCATTTTGCTTTTGCAAGCTAATGCAGACAGCCGTCAATTCCAAAAGCGTCATTGGTTCCAGTCTGCCCTCTTCCAAGATGGGAATTTGACCTCCCAAGTCAGGTTCATTGGGCATGGATGAGGACTTAATTATGTTGGGACTGTCTTGACCAGCATCTAAGCCTGTATCAATAGCCCCAGCCTCATCCAGGTCACCAGCCACACTTGTGGTGGTGGTTCTCTCTGCTTCATGGCTAGGACCACCAGAGGAGAACACTCCAGCAGTCCTTTGGCGTTTAATCAACCTATATTCAGGTGGTGTGGAAGATGGTGTAGAAGATGGTGTAGATGTAGGTTGGTTAAGGGGTGTTTGGGATTGTGATGGTTGGGTGTCAACGTTGGAAATAGGCATATCAACGCCCACATTAGATGTGTCAGCGTCGAAGGGATTTTGGTCTATTTGCATTTGGTCAGGTGAGGGTAAAGGTTCAGGGATAGGTTCAAGTTGTGGTTGAGGGTCAATATGAGGTTGAGGGTCTGGTTGGGGTTGTGCTGCTGCAATAACAGCAAGCATGGCAGGGGTTAATGGTAGGTCTCTATGAGGTGGTGAATTCATCTTGGTAAAAATAGCCTTCTTTTGTTCAGGGATCTTATAAAAGTCATTGTGATCCCTTGAACAATATCTTTGAGCATCAAAAACCATTTGCAGAAAACGGGGATAAGCTAAAGTCATTTTTGTCCCCTTGTTTTTACACATTCCTTCAAAAATCATTTTAGACCAGTTATAATTTTGCCCTGTTGTAATACACACAATAGCAGATGCAATGGATCTATTGATCTCATTGTGTGCAGTACATTTGGGACTCAAACATTGAAGGAGAATGTGAATTAGGTACTTCCAGGCTGGGGGAAATTCCTGCTTATGGTACTTATTGAGAGTACCTTCATCAGGAATAGGGTATCCCAAAGCCCTAAGCCCTTGTTCTATTTCAGGAATGGGAAGCATGGTTATACCATCAGCATCATTAAGATGCAAGGCCTGGCGTACCAAGGCCTCAGTAACCACCCAAGGTCTCCCATGTACAATAGAATTCAATGTTGTCACTCCATTAACTGTTGAGGAACTGACAGTGTTCCAAAACTGTTTAATGTGTGTGACTGGAATGAGTGGGGCATGAGAAAGAGCATACCTTAATGGGGATGCATTCAAATACTCCACCATCTGAGTGTATTGAGGGAACAAAGTATTATCAGCAACAAGATAAGCAATCATGTTGTGTTGAGACTTGAACCCCAAATCCAATTCTGCTGAGTTAAATCTTGGTGCCATTAATGAAAGCTGTTAATTTGATGTATAAAAGATGAAGGTTGATAAGAGAAAAGTGTTAGACAAGAATTATAGATACCCTGTTTAAAAATAGGAGCCAAATTTATAGGAGTGGATGAATGCACGTGATTGGCCCAAAAATAGGCAAATATTTTCAAAAATCAATCATGAAAATATTGAAAAAGTTTATAAGTTATCCCATGCATTTAATGAAAGTAACAACTCCTAAAATTACGGCTTGAAAATATGTCAAAAAGTTACAACTGGGTAGGTCCCATTGTTTGTCAACGGTCAAATATAACCCATCAACGCCCAACGGCTATAATCTTGTCAACGTTCGCCTAAAGCCATGTCAGCGTCCATTTTGGTCATAACAACGCTTGGAAAAATCTTGTCAGCGTCCAAAAATAAAATTGTTTTAAAAAAGTGAAAAATGACCTTAACAAGTAACTTATCCTAGAGAAGATAACCAAAAGCTGATAATTATCATAGGGCGGCAAGCACTGTCCAATTATGCACACTTGCATAAGCAAGATAGACATAACAGTCCTCTAGTGTCCCTTGCTAACCAAAATTCTTAACAACTAAGTTACCTCATAAAATCCTTGTTACTCCCAGGTAAAACCCATATCAAAAGGATTCCCAAGCCTCCCAACAGACCACAACCAATTCTAGGCCAAAAATGTCTTGGCAGCATGCAAAGTTGATATACTATGCATGCTACAGTGCCTCATGGTTTAGAAAAACTAACCCATACTCACCAGTGGACACAATCTAGAATTGTGATGAGAGTATTCTAAGAATACCCAAGAGTCCTAAAGGTTCCTAACCTCCCCTTAAACTATGATACATGAGTTCTCAATAAAATATATGAACATTAAAAATTTATGTCAAGATAGGAATATAAATATTCCAACCATCATCCATAAACAAAACATGTCCAAATAGCTCTTCAAAGATCCATAAGCAACTCTGTATCCAATGGCATAAAGCTACCATTACCTGCACATGTAGATGAAAACCACAAAACTAACATTTGTTGTTGACAGCGTCCCGACAACACTTATCAGCGTTGAAGGAACTCTTGTCAGCGTTAGACAACAATATCTCCAACAACGGCAAAATAACACTTGACAGCGTTGCATTTACCTTTGTCAGTATTAGAAAAATAATATGGAAAATCTAAATCATCACAAAGACCAATAACAATGCATTATCCTGTACATACTTTTACAAAAAGGTTCCAAAACACATATTAAGTGAGATTAACCATTCCAATATTTGTTACCAAATATTGAAATCTTCCAGCATCAAAAGGTTTAGTTAATAAATCAGCCACATTGTCCTCTGTGTCTACCCTATCTAGTTGTATTAAACCTTTGTCAAAGCAATCTCTTATAAAATGATGTCTAATTTCTATGTGTTTGGTTTTAGAATGATGTACAGGATTTTTAATAATGCATAAAGTACTGTTATTGTCTACAAAAATCTTGGTATGCATAAAATTATACCCATAATCCAACAGCTGGTTCTGAATCCATAAGACTTGTCCACAACAAGCAGCTGCTGCAACATATTCTGCTTCAGTTGTAGAGTTTGCCACCACTGTTTGTTTCTTGCATTGCCAAGATATTAATCTGCTCCCAAGAAATTGGCATCCACCAGTTGTGGATTTCCTATCAAACTTGTCACCACCATAGTCACTGTCTGAATATGCAATAAGATCCAAGGGAGAATCTTTTGGGTACCACAATCCAAGATCTGGGTAGCATCTTAGGTACCTAAAAATTCTCTTCACAGCAAAGAGGTGACATTCTTTGGGAGTCACTTGATGGCGTGCACATGCACACACAGCAAACATGATGTCAGGTCTTGAGGCTGTAAGATACATCAATGAACCAATCATTGATCTATAGTGCCTAACATCCACATCCTTTCCAGCTCCAATTTTTCCCCAAGGGTGTTGTCTATCCATAGGAGTGGAAGCCTCCTTCTCATGTGGAGAAAAACCATATTTCTTCAAGATTTCAGCTACATACTTGTCTTGGGAGATGAAGATACCATCTTCTTTCTGCTGAACTTGTAAACCTAGAAAGAAGTTCATCTCACCCATTGCACTCATCTTGAATTTATCTGTCATGAGCTTGGAAAAGTCCTCACTCATTTTTGGATCAGTAGACCCAAAAATGATATCATCAACATAGACCTGCACAAGTAACACATGTTTTCCTCTCTTCTTTGTAAACAGTGTCTGATCTATGGTGCCCCTTTTGAAACCATTTTCCACCAAGTAGGTGGACAATGTACCATACCATGCTCTTGGGGCTTGATGAAGTCCATACATTGCTTTCTTCACTCTATAAACCTTGTCTGGATTCTCAGGATCTTCAAAACCAGGAGGTTGCATGGCATATACTTCCTCAACAATTGTCCCATAGAGGAAAGCACTCTTCACATCCATCTGGTAAACAGTAAAATTCATACAAGAGGCATAAGCTAGAAAAATTCTTATAGCTTCAATTCTTGCAACTGGTGCAAAAACTTCTTCATAATCAATTCCTTCCTCTTGTGTATAACCCTGAGCTACCAAACGTGCCTTGTTTCTGACCACAATGCCTCTTTCATCTTTCTTGTTCCGTAGAACCCATCTTGTCCCAATTGGTCTCACATATCTAGGACAATCAACCAGCTCCCAAACATCCTGTATAGCAAATTGGTGAAGCTCATCCTGCATTGCTTCTACCCAACTTGGTTCCTTGAGAGCATCAAAAATTTTCTTGGGTTCTTCCTGTGACAGAAAACAGGCAAACAAACATGCTTGTACAAGAGGGGTATCAACCTTCTTGTGTATATTGGCAATAAATCCACCAAGACCTTGATGGGATCTTCTTGTCTGAACTGGAGCCATAACATCACCAATGATTTGAGATGTGGGGTGATCCTTAGCTGTGGAAGTGAGAACTCCTCCTTCAAAAAGTCTGGTGTCCTCAACTTCACGCTCCATGTTGCCAATATCTTCTTCAGATTCTTCTTGATCAACAGAGATCTCTTCATGGACATTAGAAGGTCCACCTTGTTCAAAATGAGAAGAGAACAGCTGTGTAAAGGTGTCTCCAAAGTCTGATCCTTGTTTATCAGCGTTTGGGCTAACAACGCTTGAACTGGTGTTGTCAGCGTTGGAGCCATCAGCGTCTGAATTGGTCGTGTCAGCGCTTGATTTCCCTTTGTCAGCGCCTGAAGAATCATGCATGTTTGTATGTGGTGGTATTTGAACACCACCATTATCTTTCCTTGCAGCAGTAGCAGCAGCATAATACTCATCTGTCCATATAGGAAGTGTAACAAACTCTTGTGTGGGAGATGATTTAACTGCTGGTGGTCCATCCTCCTTAGCAACCTGTATACCTGAAACATTACCAATTCTCTTTTCCAAAACACTTGAAGTTACCTTCACAATGTCTGGATCAGTAACAGGCATATAATTTAAAGCTCTAGACAAAGGTTCTAAGTCAAACAACCAATTTGGACCACTCTCAGGATCACTAGGTTTACTTTCTAAAAACCTAACATGTACCTTTTCAAATATACGTTTTTCCTTTTTAATGTAAACCCTATATCCTTTACTCTGCACTGAATAAACCATGAAGTAGCCTTCATCACCTTTTGAATCAAATTTACCTAGGGCCTCACTAGTTTCTAAAACAACTACATGACAACCAAATGGCTTGAGAAAGCCAATATTGGGCTTCCTTCCCCAAAGTAATTCATAAGGTGTCTTATTATGTATCTTGTTGACCAATGCCCTATTTTGAACATAACAAGCTGTGTTAACAGCTTCAGCCCAAAAGGCTATAGGAAAGTGGGCATCAGCCAACATGGTTCTGGCTGCTTCAATAAGGGTCCTATTCTTCCTTTCAGCAACTCCATTTTGCTGTGGAGTTCTAGCTATACTAAACTGCCTAGTAATCCCTTTCTTGGCACAAAAATCATCCAACAACTGATTTCTAAACTCACCCCCATTGTCACTTCTAATAATTTTGACCTCATTACCATTTTTCTTTTCAATCTGGGTAATGAAATTAATCAGACTTAGGGCAGTTTCACTTTTCTTGGCTAAAAAGAAAGTCCATGTAAACCTGGAGTAATCATCAGTAATAACAAAACAATATGATTTACCCTTCAAACTTTCTATATTAGTTGGACCAAAGAGGTCCATATGCAATAAGTGAAGTGGTTTAGAACTAGAGTGCACCTGTTTAGACCTGAATGAGACCTTGTGCTGCTTGCCCTTAAGGCATGCAACACAAGAGTGGTCATTGTGGAAAGCCTTTTCAGGCAAACCATCAACTAAACCAAGCCTCACAAGTCTATTGATATTCTTAAAGTTTATGTGCCCTAGTCTCATGTGCCAAAGATTACTTTCATCTACTGAGGCTCTAGCATATAGACATGACATTTTATTATTTACCTTAATTCCATTAAGATTCACATTATATATGTCTTTATGACTTGGTGTTCTAAAATCTATGTATTTCTCCTCAGGGAGCTTATAATCTTTGCTTAACACCAAGCACTCAGTATCTGTGAAAAGAACCTTATTTTTGTTATCACACACTTGTGATACACTAAACAAATTATAATCCAGATCTTTTACCAAGAAGACATTCTCAAACCGTAGATTGTTGGTGACAAGGGTTCCTTTTCCTGTGATTGTTCCATAACCCCCTCCAAAGTATACCTTATCACCATCTTGAATAGGAGAGAAATTGGTCAGATAGTCTTCTTTTCCTGTCATGTGCCTTGAGCATCCACTATCCCAGTATCCATAATCATTGATCTTCTTCTGAATGCCCTGCACATAAAGAAAACACATTAGTTTTCTTTGGGAACCCAAGCCTTAGAAGACTTGGATTCATTTGGTTGTTCAACAAGAACAGACTTGGTTCTCATAACAACCCCATTTTCATCCCTGTTTGAATGAAATTCCCAGTTAACCCCAATTGGTGTTGACAATGCCTTTGAAATATAATGAAACCTGTTGCATGTCATAGAAATACCAGTAGAATTAGGGTTCTGGTCTTGTTTTGGTCTCCATGTTAAGCTAGTAGAAGCTTTAGACCTATTTCCCTGTGGTTGCAAATACCTAGGTTTAACAGTGTTTCTATCAGCGCTGAAATTTCTCTTGTCAGCGCCCCGATTACTCTTATCAGCGTTGAACCTAGGGTTTGCTACAGGAACCCATTGCCTATTTGACCAAGTATTTGACTTTTGAAAAGGTCTTAGGCCTTGTGTGTTAGACCCTCTAGAAAAGAATGGGGTTGGTCTAACAACTTGTGAACTCTTGTTCACAAAGGTATTGGGTCTGAAAGTGTTTGACCTATGTTGACTTTTGTCAGCGCTGAAATGGTTCCTATCAGCGTTGACATTGGAAGCGTTGACACATTTGTAGGCCAAATGTGAGAAGCTACCACATGTGTAACAAGCTTTTCTAGACATAGTCTTAGGTCTAGAAGCAAAGAAGCCTGTTCCATGATTACTAACTTGGCTTTTTGGTGACCTAGTATTCCTATACATCTCTGCATATTTAACACTAGGTTTTCTAACAGATTGTGGGCCAAGGTCAACAGCTTTGCCAGTGGTAGGGTGTGTGATCTTAATAGGTTTACGATCAAGGGACTCATCAATTGGTATCATGTTTGGTGTGGGCTCATTTGGACTTTCACACAATAACCCTCCCTTAACAAACAAGGTGTGATTAGCTTTCTTCCACTCTTCTAGGTCAGTCAGCTTTTGCTGATATTCCTCAACTGGGGAAGTCACTCTAGGTGGAGGAATGAACTCCTCCTCTTGGCATTCTGGCAAGCCAGTCCAAGATAAGTCCTTTGATTGGACACCATAGAAATCCCCAGCTGGTGGTGGAACAACAGTATAATTATTCATCCCAATCCCACTCATATCCTTAGAGTCTCTTTGTTTACTAACACACTCTCCTAGGGATTGTGTGGCCTTATCAAATCTCTGGATTTTAAGACTCACATTATCTTTATTTTTGTTAGCCTCCTCTAACTGAGCTATCAAATCAAGATTAACCCTATTTACTATATCTTGAACATCCTTACTCTGATGTAACTCATGTTTTAAGATATTTATTTGATCCTTTAAATCAAACTCCATTTTCTTATACTCAGATACTGTCTTTTCTGTTTGGGTAAGAGCAACTTGATAGTTAGATACTTTGCATCTTTCAGTACTTGCCTCATCTAATAATTTAACTATCTCTTGTTTTAATTTTTCAGTATTTAAACGACAACCCTTAGAACAGAAAGCATCATCATATACCTCATTATCTGATGAGGAGGAGGAGTGTGCCATGAGAGCATATTCAGCATGCTCTTCTTTAACCTCAGCAACCAAAGCTCTGTCCTCTTCCTCATTCTTAGCCATCCAGCTCCAATCCCATTCTCCAACACCATCAATTTGTTGAACAGCAACCATGGCCTTGGGATCTGGGTTCTTAATCATTTGGCTAGAAGGCTTCCCAGCATCAGATCTTCTTGGAGATCTACATTCCCTCATAAAGTGCCCCATCCTATGACAGTTGTAGCACTCCACCTTGGATTTGTCAAATCCAGCAACATCCTTAGCATTAAAGGTCATCTTCTTCTTGAACCTTTTATTGAACCTGTTTGCTCTTAAACTTACAAGAGCCATAGTCCACTTGATGTCCATCTCTTCCAATTGTTCATCACTTATCTGCTCAAGATCTTCATATGTAATCCTTGAATCACTGGGCAAAGAAGCAATGAATGCACACACAGTATCAAGATCAAAACCAGCAGGTTTAATTCTATCAGCGCCATGATTGTGTGTGTCAGCGCTTGAGTACAAAGCGTTGACAGGATATGATCCAGCGCTGACAGATTGACATCCAGCGCTGACACCTTGAGATCCAGTTGCTGAATGTCCATAGAAGTTCATGGAATCAAATTGGCCTTCACTTTGTGAAAAGAAAGCCATGTTGCTGCTGGAAGATTTGTTATCACTCTCCAATTGCCATTCATTCTCCAACAATCTTAGTTTGTTGAAGATGTCATCAAACGTGGAAGTCTTATGGGTATTATTGACAAGAATAGATCTTGTCTCAATCTTCCATACATCACCAAGACTTTTGAGAAAAGTAGCATTCAATTCAGGGTCATCAATCTGTTTTCCCATGAAGGAAAGTTGACTTGTGATGTCAAGAAGTCTACTTCTAACACTGCTGAGATTCTCATTAGGTTGAGCTTTAAAGACAGCATACTCATGCAATAGTTGCTTCTTCTTTTCTTCTTTTGTGTCAGCATTGCCACCATGTGCTACTTCAAGAGCTTCCCAAAGCTCTTTTGCTGACTCAAATCGTTTGTACTTGTGCTGATTCTCATGACCTAGGGCATGTTTCAAGATATTCAAGATTTTCATGTCCACCCTCTTCTTGGCTATGTCTTCAACAGCAACAGCTCTCCCATCTTCTGGCTTTTCCACCTTATCAGATTCAGGACAATTAGGAACAGCTGTCCTTGTGGCAATAGCAGCAGTAATCTTTGCTGCTTTATCGAATGTGTTCCCATATTCGATAATTTCCCAAAGAGTGTAGTCATGAATAGCTATGTATTGCTCAAAATTGGACTTCCAAAGCTCAAAGTTCCTGGCATCAAGCATGGGAATTTTGATACTAGGGTTTGAGAAGTTGTTTTGTAACAAAGCAGGAGGTTGATTTGTGCCAGACATGGTGTTTTTAGGGTTTTGAGAATTTTAGGGTTTTTTTAGGGTTTGGTGTTTTAGGGTTCTGTGTTACTTAAAGATCAAAAGTTTCTCAACAGGCTCTGATACCACTTGTTGATCCCAAACTTAGATCGATTAGCTTTGTGTATACGAGATTAGATCAAGTATAACACGTAGAGAAACCTTTGCTTATGAATAAAGTAACAAAGTGTTATGCGGAATTAACACTTGATCTAAAACACAATGATGTTAAACAAACTTTCACTTGTATTAGAATAATCGTGTTGATTACAATGAAAGGTTTAACTTGCGAATACTATGAAAACTGATATTAAACATTAACCTAAAAGATCTTCTTTTATAGAACAAGAAGTCTTGTACAATAAGCTACAAATCAACTATTCTAGGTAAAGATAAACATAGAAAATACATTGTCGTTTCTATCCTTACTAGAAGTAATCTAGAATATAATATACGTGTAGCTCACATCTTCCATCAGTGCTTGTCTTCAATCTGTCAACGCTTGACTTTATCTTGTCAACGCTTGTGCTGTCAGCGCTCACTTTACTCTTGTCAACGCTTGAGTTGTTCTTGTCAGCGTTCAAGTGTTCTGGCCTAAATTTATTCCCAACACCCCTTGGTAAGGATCCTCAAGTCTGCTGAGATGATCCGCGACTAGGTTTTCAGCTCCCTTCTTATCACGAATTTCGATTTTAAATTCTTGGAGTAGCAAAACCCAACGAAGAAGTCTTGGTTTGGAATCTTGTTTAGTTAACAAGTACTTCAACGCGGAATGATCGGTATAAACGATTGTGGTAGAAAGGACAAGATAGGGGCGGAAATTTTCAAAGGCATAGACAACAGCTAAAAGCTCTTTTTCGGTTGTCGTGTAATGCAATTGAGCCCCCGTCATTGTCTTGCTAGCATAGTGGATTGGTTGGAAGTGTTTATTCACTCTTTGGCCCAAAATCGCACCAATAGCAAAGTCGCTAGCATCGCACATCAACTCGAAGGGAAGCTCCCAATTAAGTGTAACCAAGACGGGTGCCTTAGTTAGCTTCTCCTTAAGCAAGTTGAAGGCTTCAAGACACTCGTTGGAAAAGATAAATGGAGTATCTTTTTCCAAGAGGTGGGTCATCGGGCGAGCGATTTTAGAAAAATCTTTGATGAAACGACGGTAGAAGCCCGCATGACCAAGGAAACTTCTCACACCCTTCACGGTTGAAGGTGGAGGCAAGTTAGCAATAACATCAACTTTAGCATGGTCCACTTCAAGACCGGCTTTGGAGATCTTGTGTCCTAGCACGATGCCCTCTTTTACCATGAAATAGCATTTTTCCCAATTAAGAACAAGGCGAGTGTCTTCACACCGCTTAAGCATACGTTCTAAATTGGCAAGGCAAGCAGAGAATGAATCGCCATAAACTGAGAAATCATCCATGAATACTTCCATAGTTTCTTCAACCATGTCATGGAAGATAGCCATCATACACCTTTGGAACGTCCCAGGAGCATTGCATAAACCAAAAGGCATGCGTTTGTAAGCAAATGTTCCGTAGGGACAAGTGAATGTGGTCTTTTCTTGGTCCTTGGGATCGATGGGAATTTGAAAATACCCAGAGAAACCGTCTAAAAAGCAGTAATAGTCATTACCAGCTAGACGCTCGAGCATTTGATCCATGAAAGGAAGAGGAAAATGATCTTTTCTCGTGGCATCATTGAGCTTGCGATAATCGATACAAACTCTCCACCCAGTAACGAGACGAGTGGGAATCAACTCGTTGTGTTCATTGGGAACAACGGTTATTCCGCCCTTCTTGGGCACACAATGGACGGGACTTACCCAAGGCGAATCCGAAATAGGGTAAATCAAGCTGACATCAAGAAGTTTGATAACCTCTTGTTTGATGACGTCATGAATGCGAGGATTAACCCTTCTTTGGCTCTGGATTGCGGGTTTAAAGTCATCTTCCATGAAAATTTTGTGAGTACAAAAGTTCGGATCAATTCCGCGGATATCGGAAATTTTCCAAGAAATTGCCTTCTTATAATCTTTAAGCATGGCAATGAGGCGAGATTTCTCTTCTTCTTTCAAGTCCTTAGCAATGATGACGGGCGACTTCTTCTTATCTTCAAGGAACACATACTCGGGATGGGGCGACAACTCCTTAAGTTCTAAATCCGGAGGATTTTCGATGGGAGGCGTATTCAAAGTCGGTGCATCAATAGCAATATCCTTGGGAGATGGTGGAGAAATATTTTCTTCTTTGAGAAGGTTTTAAATGAGGCGAAGATCTTCATCCCAATCGGTGGGAGAATCGTCATGTTCTAAGTTCACATCTCCCATGGTGGCTTCCAAATCTTTCCAAAGGAAATCACTTTCCCAAATAGAGATAGTGATGAATCAATAGAGGAAACGGTTTCAACATTGGGAAGAGAGATATGAATACTTTTACAAGCATCTTTGAAGTGTTCTTCACAAGCCTCATCAAGAACGTCAATACAATTAACACTCTCGTATGAATAAGGCTATTTAGAAAGCTTTCCCATGTTGAAAACGATTTTATCGTCACCCACTCTCATGATAAGCTCACCGGCTTCAACATCGATGAGAGTGCGACCGGTCCTCAAGAATGGACGACCAACAATTAATGGCACACGAGGGTCCATATCGTAGTCGACGACGACGAAATCAGCAGGAAAAGTGAATTTGTCGACTCCTACAAAGACGTCTTCGGCTATCCCCACTGGATAAGCAACCGTACGGTTAGCTAACTCCAAAGTCATTTTGGTGGGGACTAGTTCAGGGAGAGATCATTGCTTCCAAACGCTTAAAGGCATTAAGTTAATACTGGCACCTAGATCGGCTAGGGCCATGCAATTCTCTACTCCCGGGAAGTTGCAAGGGATTAAGAAGCGACCCGGATCACCAAGCTTGGTTGGCAATTTCCTTAAGAGCACTGCAGAGCAATTCTCATTAAGTTGGGTATTAGCAATATCAAGAATCTTCACCTTGTCACTAAGAAGATCTTTGAACATTTTTGCAAACTTAGGCATGTGAGCGAGAGCCTCAGCGAAGGAGATGTTGAAATTCAATTGTTTAAACATTTTAAGAAAGTTCGAAACTTGAATGTCATCCTTGCTTTTGAGCTTCTCTTTCTTCAACCTTGAGGGATAAGGTATATCGGAAGAAGAGGAAGGCTTTGGGAGAATAGGATCACTCACATACTTGGGTGGAGGAGGGGTAGAAGTAAGAGGTGGAGAAATTGGGGAAGTAGAAGGATGAGGAATAGGAGCAGGTGACTCTTTCTCCTTAGTCACAATCACCGATGGAGGTATAGGAAGCTCGGGTTCCTTGGTGCCTTTGCCACTGCGAGTGGTCATTGCTTTCATCTCCCCTCTTGGATTCGCAACGGTGTTACTCAGAAGAGTACCCGAAGAAGAGGATTGATTACCTTGGAAGAAACCAGCCATCATGTTCCTTAAGTCATTCGTTTGACTTGCCAAAGTGTTTCTCATATCAGCTCTCAGATCGTTTCCTTGTTTCACCATGTCTGCTTTCAAGTTGAGCACTTCCCGCTGGAGATTTTCCACAATCACATCATTGGTCCTCATGTAGGTTTCAACATCTTGGTGTAATGCGGTGGGTTGGTTGGGAGGAGGAGCATGGTATGCGGGTGGTTGATAAGCAGGTTGTTGGTAAACTTGGTTGTTTCTTTGAGGTGGATATGGTTGTCTTTGAGGTGGTTGGTATGGTGCACGAGGTTGTTGTTGTTGTTGAGTAGGGCGATTGAGGTTTTGTTGTTGGTTTGGGTTGTTAGGAGGAAAACCGGGCGGTGAGAGAAAGTTGTTAGAGCGGTAGCTAAGCAAGTTGTGGTCACCTTGAGGACGAGCTTGATAAGCGCCCGGAGGATAGGTACCGTATGCTGCATTCACATTCTCAGAAGGGTAGTCTTGGGTGGTGGTACAAGTGGTGTAGGAGTGAGGACCCCCGCATATTTCACATGGTTGGCTGAAAGCATTGACTTGAGCGTTTTTAGCGTTGATGCTGTTGGTGTTGCTAGCGGTTTGGGCGGCAACCGATTCAAGAAGCGTAGTAACTTTGTCAAGTCGCTTGTCGTTGTCACTAGTACTAGCACTAGCGGCATTGGTCCGAACACTCTTGGTTTGCACACGAGACTTATTCTCAATGATATCCTAAGCGGCATTAGAAGTCTTAACCAAAATATTACCCCCCGAGGCACTGTTTAGTGAATCTTGGTCATTCATGCTTAAACCATTATAAAATTTATTAATTTGGTGCACTTTGGTAAAACCATGTTGTGGGCACTTTCTTAAAAGATCTTTAAAACGGTCCCAAGATTCACTAAAAGACTCATCGTACTTTTGTTCAAAATTAATGATTTCATTCCGCAAAGCGGTAGTACGAGAGGGTAGGAAAAAGCAGTTTATAAACTTGGTCTCCAAATCTGTCCATGTCAGAATACTTTGTGGCGGTTCCTTTGCAAGCCAATGTCGGGCTTGTCCCTCTAGGGAGAAAGGAAAAAGTTGTAAACGGATTACCTCTTGTGGAACACCATTAAATTTGACCGTATTCGTGAGTTGCAGGAATCTCTTGAAGTGGTCATGAGGATCATCAATGGTACGCCCCAAGAATGGTTGAGCAGAGACCATCTGGATAAAGCCGAATTTGAGCTCAAAGTTGTTGGCTGCAATCGCGGGTATGACAATTGGATCATTGTTGCCGTCTACATGTGCTTGCAGAAGTTCAATCATCGGGCGATTGTCCGGTAAAGGTTCATTGTTGTTGTTATTATTGTTGTTGAGAGGTGGATTGTTATTGTTATTGTTTTGAGGTGGATTGTTGTTGTTGTTTTGTACACTGGCCATGTCTAAGTCTTCGAGAGGCTCGGGCTCTTGATAAGACGTCGATCGTGTACGCATGCACCTGCAAAAGAACTAACAAAGCAAACAAGAAATATTTTTGGTTTTTATGGTTTTTTAATTTTTTTTAATTTTTTTTTGAAAATTTTATATTTTTTAGGTTTTTTTGAAAAAAGTAACGTTCACGGCGTACGGATCCCAAAATCCAAGTTCTCACAAAAAAATGTTAATCTTAACGAGAAGAGCCGGCAGCGGCGCCATTTGATACTAGGCTTTTGTATGGGTTCAAGATTAATCTCGGAATCTTCTCGAATTGATCACAGCTCAAAGTGGAGTGATTGTTCTTGGTGACAAATAGGGGGATTTGGTTTTCTATTATACTAAAAGGTAAATGCGTGAAGTAACTAAAAGGTAAACTAGAAGCAGTTAATAAATAAAAATAAAACTTAAATTAAAATTTAGATAAAACAGTAACGTGAAAATAACCTTAAAAATGCTTCATTCGGAATATCCTTGATCCGGAAAAAATGGGCTATCCGGAATAATAGTCTACCTGGAATACATGCTACTCGGAATAAAGATGACTACTCGGAATAATTTGCTATTCGGAATAAAAGCTCCATGCGGAATATTCTTTGATGCGGAATAATAAGGCTATCCAGAATAACAAGGCTATCCGGAATAATAAGGCTATGCGGAATAACAATCTATGCGGAATAAAGATGGCTACTCGAAATAACAATCTATGCGGAATAAAAAAGCTCTATGCGGAATAACTAGGCTTATTCGGAATAACTTGGCTACTCGGAATATTTAGGCTATGCGGAATAAAAATACTACCCGGAATATTGGGCTATTCGGAATAAACTGGGAATGAAGAACAGTAAGCCGAAACTTAAAACAGGGGAACACGAATTTAATCCAAACAAACCAAATTTAACCAAAGGATTTGAAACAAACTAAACATAAATCATTTACTAACCATAAACAACAAATCCCAATCATAAAAACACGAAACCCAATAACTTTTGAAAATCAAAATCAATCAAACAAGAACTTTAAAACTTTGAATCAAAGAGCAAGATGAACAAGATGAAATGGAAAGATTATATTGATGATTAAGGTTTAAACAATAAAAGGAAATAGATTAAACTACAAGATTGGTAAGAACAAGAATCAAAAATCACCAAACACCCTAATGGTGTTGGTGATGCCTACGAACAGAAGAAAGGAAAAAATGAAAACTAAAACTGGCTAAATTGTATGGGGGGATCTCCTTATATAGGTCTTCTATTTGGTTGGTGAGTGGGCTTTCTCCCTTTCTTCTTGTCTTCTCGTCTTTTTCAGAAAAGTTGACGTTTTCGATTCTGATTCGGGATTTGTCGACGATTAAATTCAACTCGTCTTTTAATCTCTTCGTTTAATAGACTTGAATTTCTTCGACATATGTAAATCTTCCATCTTTGGTCCTTTTCTTCGATAAATCTTCAAACAGGCCCATTGACTTCAAATCTTTTGCATCTCTTGGACAATAGACTTCGACTTGAGTCTTTTTCTTCGATAAAACCCGTGCAATCCCATGTTTTCTTCAATATTCATCCGGTTGACTCTGAAAACACAATAAACACAAAAACCACGCATAATTCCAAACAATTGATATTAAACACGCGTTTTGGTCTTGTTTTAGTAAGAAATAAGTGGTAAAAGGATGGGTGTTTTCACACCTATCAACATGCAACACAAGAGTGGTCATTGTGGAAAGCCTTTTCAGGCAAACCATCGACCAAGCCAAGTCTCTCAAGCCTGTTTATATTCTTAAAGTTTATGTGCCCTAGTCTCCTGTGCCATAGATTACTCTCATCTACTGAAGCTTTAGCATAAAAACATGACATATTGTTATTCATCCTAATCCCATTCAGATTCACATTATATATGTCTTTATGTCTAGGTGTTCTATAGTCAATATATTTCTCATCTGGGATCTTATAATCCTTGCTTAACACCAAGCATTCAGTATCAGTAAACAGAACTTTATTTTTGTTATCACAAACTTGTCATACACTAAAAAGATTGTAATCAAGTTCCTTTACCAGAAATACGTTCTCAAAACGCAAGTTCTTGGTGAGAAGTGTTCCTTTGCCTGTGATAGTTCCATATCCGCCTCCAAAGTAAACCTTATCACCATCCTTAATGGGAGTGAAGTTAGTTAAATAATTTTCCTTCCCTGTCATGTGCCTTGAGCATCCACTGTCCCAATTTCCATAATCATTGACCTGTTTTTGAATGCCCTGCACATAAAGAAAACAAGTTAGTTTTCTTTGGGAACCCAAGCCTTATCAGACTTGGATTCATCTGGTTGTTCAACAAGAACATACTTGGTTCTCATAACAACCCCTTGTTCATCCCTCTTTGGATGAAATACCCAGTTAACCCCAATAGGTTTTATAATAACCTTTGAAATGTAATTAAATCTGTTGCAGGTCATAGAAATCCCATTATCATTAGGGTTTTGATCTTTCTTTGGTCTCCATGTCAAGCTTGAAGAAGCTTTGGACCCCTTACCCTGTGGTTGCAAATATTTAGGTCTAGTCACGTTTCTGTCAACGTTGGATTTGGTCTTGTCAACGCTTAAATTACCCTTGTTAGCGTTGAACCTAGGGTTTGCTACAGAAACCCATTGTCTATTAGACCAAGTATTTGTATTTTGAAATGGTCTTTGTCCATGGGTTTTAGACCCTCTAGTGAAGAATGGGGCAGGTCTAACAACTTGTGGACTTTGCTGCACACAAGGTTTGGGTCTGACAACGTTTGACTTTCTAACAGCGTTGACCTTGGAAGCGTTGACACACTTATATGCTAAATGTGAAAAGCTACCACAAGTGTAACAGGATTTTCTAGACACAACCCTAGGTCTAGAAGAGAAGAAGCATGTTCCACCATTGCTAACTTGGCTCTTAGGTGACCTAGTATTCCTATACATCTCTGCATACTTGACACTAGGTTTTCTAACAGTGTTTGAGCCATGGTCAACAGCCTTACCAGTGATTGGGTTTGTTACCTTAATGGGGGTTGACTCATTAGGACTTTCACATAATAAGCCACCCTTAACAAACAAGGTAGGGTTGGCTTTCTTCCATTCATTCAGGTCAGTCAACTTTTGTCTATACTCATCAACTGGTGTAATGACTCTTGGTGGAGGAATAAATTCCTCCTCTTGGAGTTCTGGTAAACCAGTCCAAGATAAGTCCTTTCTCTAGACACCATAGAAGTCCCCAGCTGGTGGTGGCACAAGAGTATAGTCTTTCATCCCAA
This sequence comes from Glebionis coronaria, assembly GCA_025667525.1. Lineage (NCBI taxonomy): Eukaryota > Viridiplantae > Streptophyta > Magnoliopsida > Asterales > Asteraceae > Glebionis > Glebionis coronaria. Next base: position 551,248,059 of record CM046876.1, read on the forward strand.
CCCCGGTCATGTCCTTAGGATCTCTTTGTTTATTAACACATTCTCCTAGGGTTTGTGTGGCCTTATCAAATCTTTGAATTTTAAGGTCAACATTATCCTTATTCTTGATGGCCTCATCTAACCTAGCCTGTATATCAGCATTAACCCTTTCCATGATGTTTCTTACATCATTACTGGTTTCTAACTCATGTTTTAAGATATTTATTTTATCTTTTAAATCAAATTCCATTTTCTTGTACTCAGAAATGTCTTCTCAGTTTGAGTGAGAGCAATTTGATAATTAGACAGTTTGCATCTTTCAGTACTCACATCATCTAACAATTTTGCAGTCTCTTTGTTGAGTTTTTCAGTATTTACTCTACAACCCTTACTACAAAAAGAATCATCGTATACCTCATTGTCTGATGAAGAGGAGGAGTGTGCCATGAGAGCATATTGAACATGCTCTTCTTCTTCTATTTTAGCAACCAAAGCTTTATCCTCTTCCCCATCCTTAGCCAAATAGCTCCAATCCCATCCCATACCATCAATTTCTTGCACTGCAACCATGGCCTTAGGATCCTGAGCCTTAACAATTTGACATGAGGGTTTGCCAGCATCAGATCTTCTTGGAGATCTGCATTCCCTTATGAAGTACCCCATACGATGACAATTTAGCACTCAACTTTGGATTTATCAAATCCAGCAGTGTCCTTTGCATTGAAGGTCATCTTCTTCTTAAACCTTCTATTCCACCTGTTTGCTCTTATACTATCAAGAGCCATGTTCCACTTAATATCCATCTCCTCCAAGTGCTCATCACTTATTTGCTCAAGGTCCTCATATGTAATCACTGAACCATTGGGCAAAGAAGAAATGTAAGCACATACAGTATCCAGATCCAAACCAGCAGGTTTAACTCTTGGTGAGTCACTTTTGTATATGTCAGCGTCTGAATATGAGGCGTTGACAGGACATGTTCCAGCGTTGACACATGTTGATCCAGTAACTGGATGCATGTAAGAGTCCTTCTGATTGAATTGACCTTCACTATGTGAGAAGAAAGCCATGTGGCTGTTGGGTAGACTTGCTTCCATGCTCCAAAAGAGTTTCATTCTCCAAAAGCCTCAGTTTGTTGTAGATATCATCAAAAGTAGAGCTTTTGTAAGTGTTATTGGCAAGAATAGATCTTGCCTCAATCTTCCATGCATCACCAAGACTTTTCAGAAAGGTGGCATTGATGTCAACCTCACCAACTTGTGTCTCCATGAAGGACAACTTGCTTGTAATGTCAAGCAGTCTGCTTCACACACTGCTAAGCTTCTCATTAGGTTGAGCCTTGAAAACAGCATACTCATGCATGAGTTGCTTCTTCTTCTCTTCCTTAGTATCCTCATTACCAACATATGCAACTTCAAGAGCTGCCCAAAGGTCTTTAGCAGACTCATACCCTCTGTATTTATGCTGGTTCTCTTGTCCCAAAGAGAGTTTTAGTATGTTTAGGGTTTTCATATCAACCCTTTTCTTTGCTATATCTTCAGTAGACACAGCTCTACCATCACCAGGTTTTTCATGCTTATCTGATTCTGGACATCCAGCCACAGCAGATCTTGTAGCAATGGCAGTAGCAATCTTTTCAGCTTTATTGAATGTGTTTCCATATTCAATAATCTCCCAGAGAGTGTAGTCATAGATTCCCAGGTATTGCTCAAAGTTGAACTTCCATAGTTCAAAGTTGTTTGCATCAAGCATGGAAATCTTGATGTTTGGTAAAGGTGAGGAGTAGGAGGTTACTTCTGGATTTGACATGATATTTTTAGGGTTTTGTGAAAAGTAGGGTTTTGGTGATTTTAGGGTTCTTGTGTTCTTTAAGATCAAAAGTTTCTTAACAAGCTCTGATACCACTTGTTGATCCCAAACTTAGATCGATTTAGCTTTATGTATACGAGATTAGATCAAGTTATACACGTAGAGAAACCTTTATATATGTATATGACAATCTAAGTGTTATGCGGAATTAACACTTAAACAAGAACACAAAGATGTAAACAAACTTTCACTTTGATTAATGATAACAAACTTGCTTACAATGAAAGTGTTTAACGTATGAAAACTTATTATCGAACAATAACCTAAAGGTCTTCTTTTATAGACATAAGAAGCCTTGTACAATAATCTACATATCAATTATTCTTGGTAAAGATAAACATGGAAAATACATTGTTGTTCCTATCTTTAATAGAAGTAATCTAGAACATAATAAACACGTAGACTAAATCTTTCCATCAGTGCTTGTCTTCAATGTATCAACGCTTGACTTCATCTTGTCAACGCTTGATCTGTCAGCGTTTGTTTTCTTCCTATCAACGCTTGTTTTACTCTTGTCAGCGCTCAAGTAGACTGGCTATAATTTATTCCCAACAGTTAAGTGGGCTTTTCCTTGTATTTGTCCTCATTTTAACCGGAAAATTGATTTTTTCACATTTTTAAAATTTTTAATCTATTTTGGCCTAGTAGTATAGTAGTATTTTCCTTTGTTATTGTTATTTACTTTCTTAGCTAGAATAAATTTTTAATAAAGTGGTTTTAATTTTAAAAAAAAACGTTGTGAATCTTTTGACTCAACCCGAGTTTACTTATCCAAGTTTACTCTAGCTAGTATCCTTAACGTGTTTAAGTCAAGTTTTGCTAGGCTTTTATATAGGGAACTTTAAAACGCGAAAGTCTTAACTCTTACGGGTTAAGAACAAGAACTTTTTGCAACTTCCTATAATTGATCCTAGAAAGTCGTTTATCAAAGGAACTTTAAAATGCGAATTCTAAACATGAAAAAGTCTAAGAAGTTGCAAGATCCTATAGATGACTTGAAAACCCAAAACTTTGATTTAATAGGCTAAGCATCCACGAGTCTCATTCCTTGAGATTTTAAATTGTGGAGAACGAGAAATGATAGAGTCAATTATAAGTTTGGTATTCTTTCATAAATTTACGTGAGTTAATTATGAGCTTTTTCTCCCATCGCTTGTTAATAAATTTAGTTGCAATAAGTAAGGTTGTACGATTTGAAAAGTTACTTAGCTTCTAGCCCAAGATCGTTTAAAATTTGCTCGGTATTAATTAGAGTTCATAGCCAAGGCATAACTTATTGAAGCGGGATGCGAAGATTGGCGAGTCTGAAAAGGCCCTAACAAGGCATGAGGGCTAAATTTTGTTGCTAAAGATCCAAAGTGATGTGAAGAATCATTTATCAAAAATCAATATGAAGGATCGAGACACACGACGAAAAGCAAATACTCCCCTAAAGATCATGGAGAAGTCTATCCAAAAAGGCCCTAACAAGGTATGAGGATAAATAGATCCAAGTCCTAAAAGAAGGCGGATCGTTGTATATCAAAATCCAAAATAAAGATTGGAGAAAAATGAAGAAGTCATGGTCCAAGTATGAATAATCTCTCAAAAACTTCAAGTGAAGAAATTCCTATTCCGAAGAGAAGACCATAATTTCAAGAACGTCTCTCAAGATTTGAAGTATGAAGTCGCTGCCAAATATCGGTCCGAGAAAGGTCTCAAATCGTGAAGCGAGTTATGCCAAGATATGAACTTTAAGAGGTCCCGAGAAGCAGTCTTAAAAGATTTTGTCCTTTAGCTAACTATTGATTAAATCGTCCCACTTTATTTTCAGCCTAAATAAACTATCAAAATAAGCCAAACAATGCATCCTCGTGATCATTCAAGACAATCATAAAATATAAGAGATACACCTAGGAATAAGGGAGTCTAAGTGAATAATTGGGCCACATGAGTTTGTGTTAGTTTGCTAACTTATAATAACAATGATCTCGTTTATAAGTTTGGTGTGGGGAACGTGAAACTTGAAGATGATAAACATTCATGACAACCAAAACCTCAATGTAAGTCTTTAATCGCTTTATTTGTTTTTCTTCCTTTAATTATGTCTTATGTTTAATAAAGGCCAAGGTGGGTTAATTATGATGAAAAATGTAAATCTTGCTTTGTAACTAATGCATTGCATGAGGGCATTGCAATGGTCAAGTGTAGGGGATTTGATAGGTGGGAAAACGCCCATCATTTTATCATTTAATTATAATAATAACCAAGCCAAAACGTGTATTTTATGTCGTAAATGTCGGAATTATGCGTGGTTTTTGTTTTTATTGTATTTTAGGACCAAAAGATGAAAAAGGAAGAAAACACGGGCTTTCAAGGGCTTTTATCGAAGAAAATGAGAAAAGACGAAGTCAAAAGGTCAAAAGTGCTAAAAGAACGGAAGTCCAAGGCTTATTCTGAAGATTTATCGAAGAAAAGTTCTAAAGACGGAAGTTTAATGAAGTCGAAGAACCAAGTCTAATTAAAGAAGAAAATTATAAGACGAGTTCAAATTATATCGACAAATCCCGAGACGACGTCGAGAAAGACAAAGAATTTAAATCGAGTCGAGACAAGAAGAAAGAAGGAAGGAAGCACCAACATTTTACTCCTTCTATAAATATCCTCCTAATGTGTCATTAGGAGGTGGTCAGTTAGTTAGTCTTTAATTTTTAGATAGGAATAGGAGTAGGAGTAGATTAGACTACTTTCTCTCTCTAAATTTATTTCATGTTCTAAAGTTTTAATCTTTAGTCTTGTTTTAAATCTTGAATCTTTTAATTTCAAGCTTTTTAATCATCTCATTCTACCTTTCTTATTTGATTAATCTTAATCTTTTTCATAATCTTTGTTCTTGTTTGTTTCGTGATCTTTATTAAATCTTTTTCATCATCTTTTTATATAACATTCATAGCTTTTTACATTTCTTTGTTCGTGTTTAAAGTTTTTATAAGTTTTATCATTAATCTAGGCTTTTTAGTTAGCTTATTGGTGTTTTGTTTAGCTTATTGTCCTTAAAAAGTTGAGTTTTAGTGCTTATTTTCGTCCTTTTTCGATTTCCTATTTTTTAAGAAAGCTGATTCGATTTAGCAATTATTGCGACATTGTGCCTTAATTTTGCAATTATTGCGAAATCTTAAATTTCGCAATTATTGCGACATTAATGCATGATTTTACAATTATTGCGACATTGTGCCTTACTTTTGCAATTATTGCGACATTGTGCCTTAGTTTTGCAATTCTTGCGAAGTCTTCAATTTCGCAATTATTGCGACATTATTGCATGATTTTGCAATTATTGCGACATTGTGCCTTAATTTAGCAATTATTGCGACATTGTGCCTTAATTTTGCAATTATTGTGAAATCTCCAATTTTGCAATTATTATGACATTATTGCATGATTTTGCAATTATTGCGAAATTGTGTTCAACTTTTAGGAATTGCGAAATCTTTGTTTTTTATTGCGAAATTAATTCTAGTTTTTTATATATATTGCGAAATTAATTGTTTTTATTTAAATTTAATTTTCAAATTTTTTTTTCCCGTCATTTTTACTTAGCTTTATTTTAATTGTTTTGTCTTATTTTTACTTAGCTTTATTTTTACTTATTTGTCTTAGTTTAATTTTTAAAGTATTTTATTTTAAAGTTTATAAATTTACGTTTTGTCAAGTTTTAATTTCTCGTCATTTAATTAATTTACTTTTAAAGTCTTAAATTTTCGCCATTTACGTTTTAATTAATTTTAGCTTTACTTACCGTGTCATTTACTTTAAAGTTTTGCATTTTAATTTTACTACAATGACCAAACCATTTCTTTTCCACCAAGAACAACTGAGTCACACATTCAACCAGAGATCACGATGAGACCGTGAACAACGAATTTTTTAACTAGTAAAATCTCACTTTCAAATCAAATCTGCATTCTCATTAACCCTTTTTGGACATCTCTTTCAGCCTTCTTTCTCCTATCTAATCCTAGTCATTTGTAAATGATCACTTAATACGTTGAGTATGTTTACTCATGATTATCCTCTTAATCTCCTTCTTTACCTTGTACAAAGAGAAGATCACTCACACACTTATGATGTGATTAAAGATGAAGCATTGATGAAGATCACCTTCTCCTAAAGATCTAGTCATGTTCATCATTTGTTTATTTGTGTCTTGTGTAGATCCTATGTATTTATGAATACTTGGACTAGTTGTGTTCATCCAAGCTATATGTGTATACTTGGATTAGAGTTGTGTAAATCCATTGCACATGTGTGTGCTTGGATTTGTGTGTTGTAGATCCAAGCTACATGTGTGTACTTGGATATGTTTAGTTGAATTGTAATTAGTTGTGTTAGTTCTCACTAAACTATAAAGTGTTGTGGTTGTGTCTTGTGAGTTCTGACTAAACTATAAAGTGATATGTAGTTGTGTTGTGTGAAGTTCTCACTTAGCTTCAAAGTGAAGAGTCATGAAGATTGGTTCTAGCTTTGGATTAGAACTCGACATCTAGCCTTGTGTCAGAAAATGGTGAAGTAGGCAACGTTGTAAAGATTGGTTCTAGCTTTGGATTAGAACTCGAAATCTAGCCTTGTGTCGTAAAATGGTGAAGTGGGCGACGTTGTGTAGATTGGTCCTAGCTAAGATTAGGTCTCTACATTTAGCTTAGTGTAAGAAAATAATGTAAGTGACGTTGTAAGGTTTTCCCGCCAAGAAGGGAGCTTGTGGATATAGTGGAAATCTCGAGTAAGGTGTACTCGAGTAGTGGAGTAGGAACGAGGATAGAGCCTCGTTGCCAAACCACAATAAATCTTGGTGTCTTCCTACTAGGTTGTTTCTTTCCTTACTCATTACTTGCATTCATTGTCATTATACTTACTACACATTGTTAATGCATTAGAATTGAACCTAATCATTATGCAACTAGCTTTCAAGTAAAAGAGAGTTTTGTGCACTCACCTAATTGAAAGGAATTTTAATTAGGAGATAAATCGATGAGAAACTATTCAACCCCCTTCTAGTTTCTATAGAGATGTAGGGTGAGTTAGTAGAAGCTTACATTATCAAGCATGATATCTATGGTTTGCACCCTTACGGTTAGTAGGCCCAATATCATGTGTAACTTGTGCAATTAAGGTCATCTCTAGGATGATTAGTGAATCCCTTGAGATACCAAACTACTTCATTAAGTTGTAGGTGGATTTTACACATTTGGAGTTGAAATATTCCAAGGATATTGTAATTGTTAATCCTAGCAATAATTATCCGATCATGTGGGAGAGAAAGTGAATCTATACTTTGCTCATGTTTTGAAATAGAATAAACTACTCTTGAGAATGATCTTATTCTATGCATCAAAATTGCTTGGTATAATTCATTACCAAATCCGTTTAGACTTTCGCCGGAAAGGCACGTCTTAAACCACTATATATGACACAAGCTCTTCATCTCCTCGATTTGAAGAATGTCATTTGTCTCTTGAGCAATATTCTTGGTCTTGATTCACTTCCCTTGACTCCTCTCCCCTTTGCTTCTTTGCTACGAGTAACCGTTTGTTCGTTTCGGTCTTTTCCTATCTCGATTCAACTCGTAATCCTTCAACAAGGCATTATTACCTAGTCTTGTGGTGGCCCAATGATATCCTAAGAGGTTTAAGATATATTTTTAAGTAATTTAAAAATCTTGGTTTTAAAAAATTCTTTGTTTTTCTTTGATAAAAATTGACCACTGTAGGCGGTTCCTTATCTAGCGCGGTTCCTTATCGATAAGGGACCGCGGACAGAAACTTCGCCAAAGCGTCAGTTTTATTAAAGTAACCTTTTCAAACAAAACCCTCTCTCTCCTTTACACACACAGCCGACAAAAATACCTAGTTTTCCACCATTGTTGTTTTTCCAAAACCTTCAATTACTCAAGATTAATTGATTTCCATTTGTGGGTTTCACCCATCCTTCATCAAAGATCAATTATCTGTAAGTCATTTCTTTCAATTTCATCTAATTTGTTTTAGGGTTCATACATTAATAATTGGGGCTTTTTAAAATTGACATTGAGTTAGAACCTTACTAGGAATAAGAGTTGATATAGTATTGTTACTATGATTCCTTAGGTTCATATTCATTGAGATTTCACTAAAACCCATTTGTAGAACAAATCCGAATTTTGACTAAATAGTTTTGGTTGATTGATGGAATTGATATCAACCCATGAACAAGTTGGTAATGGCATTGTTAATGCTTAGCTACAAACCTTGTTTTGAAAAACCAATGTTCAAGTTCATTATCGATCTTACATGGTCAATGTGTCATTGTTAATGATGAACTAGGTACATTGTTAATATGAGAATGATAAGGATTAAACCTTGGTTTTTCAAGAGATTGATTAAACACATTATCATCTTTTTTGTAGAAACTAGAAGGGTGGGTTGAATAGTTTCTCTTTGGTTTATCTCCTAATTAAAATTCCTTTCAATTAGGTGAGTGCACAAAACTATCTTTTACTTGAAAGCTAGTTGCATAATGATTAGGTTCAATTCTAATGCATTAACAATGTATAGTAGGTGTAGTGATAATGAATGTAAGTAAAGAGTGAGGACAGAAACAACCTAGTAGGAAGACACCAAGATTTATAGTGGTTCAGCAACGAGGCTCTATCCCCGTTCCTACTCCACTCCTCGATTAGACCTTACTCGAGATTTCCACTATATCCACAAGCTCCCTTCTTGGCAGAGAAAACCTTACAACGTCGCTTACATTATTTTCCGACACTAAGCTAAATGTCGAGACCTAATCTTAGCTAGGACCAATCTACACAACGTCTCCCACTTCAATCTTTTAAGACACAAGGCTAGATGTCGAGTTCTAATCCAAAGGTAGAACCAATCTTCACAACGTTGCCTACTTCACCATTTTACAACACAAGGCTAGATGTCGAGTTCTAATCCAAAGCTAAAATCAATCTTCATGACTCTTCACTTTGAAGCTAAGTGAGAACTTCACACAACACAACTACAAATCACTTTATAGTTTGGTGAGAACTCACAAGACACAACCACATCACTTTATAGTTTAGTGAGAACTCACAAGACACAACCACATCACTTTATAGTTTAGTGAGAACTAACAAAACTAATTACAACTCAACTAATCATATCCAAGTACACACATGTAGCTTGGATCTACACAACATAAATCCAAGCACACACATGTGCAATGGATGTACACAACTCTAATCTAAGTATTCACAAATAGCTTGGATAAACACAACTAATCCAAGTATTCACAAATACATTGGATCTACACAAGACACAAATAAATAAATGTTGAACATGACTAGATCTTTAGGAGAAGGTGCTCTTCATTAATGCTACATCTTTAATCACATTACAAGTGTGTGAGTGATCTTCTCTTTGGATAATGTAAAGATGGAGATGAAGAGGATAATCATGAGTAAATATACTTAACACATTAAGTAATCATTTATAAATGACTAGGATTAGATAAGAGATAGAAGGCTGAAGAAGATGTCAAAAAAAGGGTTAATGAGAATGCATATTTGATACAATATTTATAGGACAAAACATCCAACGGCTATATCTGCCCGCGGTTCCTTATTGGATCCCGCGGTTCCTTATCGATAAAGAAGCGCCGTAGGTGCTAAGGTACCGTCGTCCTAGAGTCCGCTCCTTTTTGTCTTTTAGTGAATCTGAAATATCTGAGGCTGTTTAAACCTTCAAAGAATATTCTTATGGCATTTATATGCCATATTCAAATTTGCATTTTCATTTTAATAAACATTTTCTTAAATATAAAGTTTATTAAAAATCTTTTGTTATGTTTGACAAAAGTGTGTTTTAAGGCTAATAATTTTTATGATCACTAAGCATGATTAAGATATGTTAGTGTAATGATTATTAACTTGATGATAGTGTTTGTTAGATAATTCGTTTTATGATTGTGTTTGACAATACATGTCTTTGTAATTTGTCGTGTTCAAAACTAAGAAAGATTAATTAATACTAACAATGTTTTTAGGCATTGCTTTGCATTAACAATCTCCCCCTTTTGGATTACGACAAACTATAAACTTATTTACGTAAAATACAAGTTTATTCGAATTATTAACGAGTTTATCACTATCATTTCTCCCCCTTTGTCGAAGCAAAAAGGTTAGCACAAGTATTTGAGGAAGAAAAGAACCGGACTTTTGCTAGTAGCTCCCCCTTGGTGCTTACTCCCCCTTGCTTGGGGCACCAAGTCAATGAGCTAAGGTGACATGCTATACAAAGGTTAGAAGAAAGAAAAGAAACACCAATGTATATATGTGCACTACTTACTAACTAACTTGATTGGGAGAAGGAAAAGAAATCTCAAATTAGAAGCAAACATTTGCTAAGTATGTCCAAAGGGTGTGTATTGACAACATCATAGTTCAATTGGTGGAATAAAAGAAGAAAAGAAACATCCAAACCAATCAAAGATGATTTAAAATGTCAATGGGTTAAAATTTAGAATGTATGGAATCACCTATAATTAATTTTAAGTTTTAACCATGATCAACTCTTTAACAAATGTGTGAAATAGAATTAGAGGGAAAGATAGCACACATAACATTCATATTACATAAATATGAAATAGCATAAAAGATAAATATTCATACGTACAATATGAATATTTAAAGAAAAAATATGGAAAATAGACCACAAAGCATAAACTACTCTAATGGTGATAATCTTACAAGATTGCTTAAATTTTATTGACTCAAACAACCAAAGTACCAAATGTGTCTTAGTTGGAAAAGAAAGACGACGAAGCATCATTCGAAGTTTTGTTCACGTGAACGAAAACTTTGAGAGGAGGTCGAGTGAGGAGGAATTCAAGAAAATTTAGCTTGTCATAGATATGAGCAAGTTCAATTTGTTGATAACGACAACAAGCACACGAGGAACCATGATGCAAAACAAATTCATTAGATGGGGGAGGTCCATAAAGATTAGAGGTTGGTGGAGAGGGAGATAATGGATAAGAGATGTTTTCACAATGCCTAGTGAGGTTAGGGAAAGAACATTGGTCATTGAGTTGAGGAGAGTTAAAAGGTTTAGGTGGTGGTGGAAGAATTTCTTTTTCTCCGGAAATTGGATTTATAGAGTAAGTCTCATTCCAATATTGAATCGGAGAGAAAGAGGAATTCTTGGAGGATTTTGGAGAAGAAGAATCATGAGGATTCTTGTTCTTTTTTATCCAAATGGGTTTAACCGAGATTTTCGGTTTCTTTGAAAGCTCAGAAGAAAAAACTTTAGGTTGAGAAGTTTCTGATAAAGAAATGTCAAGGTTAGGAAAGGAAGAATTAGGCATTATGAGGGATGAAGGAAAGAACTCCCAAAAGAGAAGAATTTAAAGAAATTAGACAAGGCAAAGATTTAAAATGAAAAAGAAAGGTTTTATGGAATGTTTAGCCAAATTGGGTAAACAAAGAATCTTAACCAAAACAGTGGTCAAAGAAGAAAGACCAAAAATAAGCCAATAACGGCTTTACTGGGCGCGGTTCTTTATAATAGCCCGCGGTTCCATATCGATATAGATCCGCCTGGAGGCTAAAGATCCGCGTCCAGTGGACTGCAAAACTTGATTTTCAAAAGTTTTGGAGAAAGATAAGACTTTTCCAAAATTTTGTAAATCTTGGATTTTTACCTCTTTTAGCACTAGAGTATGCTAGGGTTGCATAAAAGTAACACATTCACAAAGAATGTCTTGACAAAGAGTGACAAAATATTTAAATAACATTTTGGTCCAATTTTAAGTCAAGTTTTTAGAGGTTGTAATAGATTTAGATTTAATTTTAAATAAACTGAAGTTGTTTATAGTGATCACATAGATTAAAGCACATAAAAACTAAATCCATAAATCATCCACATGAGAAAATCATGAGGGAAAGGAAAGTAAATACAAGAATTAAAAAGACAATTAACTACTACAAAGATAGCTAACAACTAGGTCTTGAGTTCATAGTTCTCTTTGGCTTGACCTTCTTTTTAAAAAAGCATGTTAATTTGAAAACCATCATTCATCTCCTAGGAGGAGGCATGGAGAACAAGACAAGCAAGAAATCATGCAACCTTTTATGAAGGCCAAGCATATCCATCCTTAGGTTTTGAATGATGTAGTTATTATAGAGACAACATGGGCAATTTGCACCATGAGCTTCTAAGAACCCAAAGAAGTAATGATCACCCATGAAGTGAGCGATATGAATGCCCAAAATAGGAGCATTAGTGTTAGAGGGTGAAGGAGGTGGTAGAGGCATAGTGTCCAAGGGTGAGATGGGAGAGTTTGGTGGAGTGAAAGGAGAGGTGACCAAAGGCTCAATTACAAAGGGGATACTTTGTAGAGGTTGAGGTTGAGAAATCCCATCCAAAGGAGGACTAGGGGTGAAAGGTGAAGAAAGCTTAGTCATTCTTGATTGTAATGAAGAGGAGGTAGAACCATGAGAATGGTTAGTACCATGGGTTGAGTTTGTCTTGCATGGAGCAAGAGGTAGTGAAGGTGAAGATGAAATGAGAATGTGAGAGATCTCATTTTTGGGAGTGTGAAAAGATGAAGAACCAATGTTAGGTATCATGATCTTAATATTGAGGCTTCTTTTTTAGGAAGAAGTTTTGGAAGAAGTGGATGTTCTAGTGGACACCATGGTTGTGTGTTAAGGTTTAGAGGAGAGTTGAAAGGATGAAGAACACAACCAACATGAGAGGGTTTAAAAAGAGACGGGAATGATCCAAACTAATAATGGGTTAAAATCATTTCAGGTGAATAATGAAATTAGGTACCCTAGTTTAGGAAAGTGTAGGTATTTTAGAAATTTTATCAAAGTTTTACACAGATTAAGGAAAACAGTGTAAAGCAAAGGTTCTGTCAAAACAGGAACAGGCGGTTCCTTACGTAGGTCCGCGGTTCTTTGTCGCTAAGGAACCGCGGGTTCGATATGGAACCGCGACCAGTGGTGACAGAAAAGTGCACTTCCTTAAACTTTTGTCAGCCCAGATTTCACACAGGTAAATAACAAGCCAAAGTTAACTATAAGTTAATATCTAGGAAGCTATCAAACACATAATAAGCACAAAGCTATGTAAATCGAACGAACGATTACATAGTTAATTAAGGATTAAAATAGTTAGTAATCCAAACAAGTAGTATTAGTTAATATACACACATAAAGGAAAAGAAAGCAAATGTTCAACACATAACATGTTTAACAACATTTTCTCCTTGAATTAAATCAAAGTATTTATCTTCTTTTCTTGCCAAGTCCCTTGATCAAATTCCCCAAGTAATTGAATCCCTTTCTTGACTCCACTCGATGATCAAACAACTCACCTCGAGTCCTAAGATTTTCACGGTAGAGACACTCCATGTTGAGGTCTTCCGGTACTTCACTAGTGGAATGGTGAGGAGGAGGAGCTAAGTCCTCAAGTCCATCCACGAATGAGTTTGTGGATTGACGGGAGTTACTTGAAGAGCCGATGTAAAACCCATAAAAATAAAGTCATAATTTAATTCTATTTTCAATTATTTTGAAGTATTTTATAACGTTAAATATTATTATGTTTAACGGTTTAAGTTGAAACCGATATTAAATAATATATTTTAATATTTTGACGAGTAACGAGGACTACTAGTGATCGCGATACCGACGGATGCCTAAAATTTTATATTTTATTATCGATCGTTTCGATATTTAATATTTTCGACGATATCATTTTAATTACGTATCGAGTCGTTATAGTATTTTTCGTGTGCGTTTAAACTTTTAAAAAGTATTTTTACGAAACCCGAGTCCCGTAAATATTTGTAAAATTTACTTTTAGTCATTTCCCGCTTTTTAACTTAAATGTTGCATTTTGGTCCATAACTATCCAATATTTGCAAAGTACACCCTACCTACACTATATAATCTTTTTCCACTATCTTCCTTCTCATTTATCTTGTTAAAAAAATCACACAATCCTCTCCCTTCCCTCCTTGTTTCATCCATCCACTATCAACACCATAAACACCTTAATCAAAAATTTTCTAGCTTGATCCAAGAGAAACCAAGCAAAGTCCCTATCCTAAAATCATCTTGTGAGTATTTTGGTACCATTTTTATCCACATGCAACCATATAAATTTTTCAAGAAAAGTTGGTTATATTTGATTCAAATTTGTTGTATGCATGTGTTAGTAGTGATGATCAAAAGATTTTCATGCTATGTTTTTGTTAAAAAGTTGATTTTTAATTTTTGGGTTTTTGATTTTGATGATGATGCAAGTGTTAGGATTGGTTTATGATGATATTAGGGGCTTAGGTTGATGACAAAAGTTGTTGGAATTGATCAAAAACATGATTTTGCAAGAGATTTTAATAGTCAATTTTGGGCAGTAGGTTTGAGGTCATTTTCGAAAATCTTAAGTCTGAATATAGGTTGTTATTATGGGATTATGTCGTAGAGAATTTCGTTAGCTTCGATTTGATATAAAGTAGGCCTTCCAACTCCAAACGAGGTGGAAGATACACTAGTTTGATTTTCGTGTACCGGGAGACGAGTGTCGACACAATCCGAAAATTGTTGTCGATATTTGGATCGAATCTCGGGGACTATAAAATGAGTTTCAAAATGATTCAAGGGCTGTTCTCAGGCTCCAAGTTTAGTATTTTGAGTCTATTTTTAGAATCAAGTGGCGGTTTTACAAATGGAGTTGTTTAGAATGGTCAAAATGGTTTCGTAAGTCAAGGTCGCTAAACTGTCCGGATTTTGTGATTCAAAGATGAGTCGGGCAGGGAACTTTAGAAGTAAAATCTTTTAATGGGATTTTGAGAGGACTTTCTATATATAGTAAGTAAGTTCTCTGAGTAGTATCATAAAAATTTGATATGTTTAAGTATGGGAAAACGGCTTGGACATTCGGTATGTTCCGGCAGATTTTTATTAAAGACATAGGACAATAAAATGAATACATAGGAGAGTATAATAGAACCACTTGCATCGTTTTCTCTCGAGTTGTCGTGATTTTATACTTGAGTTTGATTTTATTAAGTATCATTTATTTCTCGGGTCTATTATTAAAGTACGCACCTTATTTGCTAGGTTGCGGGTATCGTGGTTACCGGGCATCTACTATCGTCGGCGATTGTCTTCAACTACTATAAGTACTAAGGTGAGTCTATAGCCTCGCTTTATACTAGTTATTAAATGATTTTAAACCCGCGAGGGGGAATACATGTTTTTATAAACTTAGAACACAAGATTTTTTATGGTATGCTTTGTCCATCTATGAATGGACCCGTGGTTGCCTTTAAATTGCATTAAGTGATTGCCTTTGTTAAAGCCTCAATTATAGACCGTTAACTAGCTTATGATGGGCTAGCCGCTAGTACAATTAATAGATCTATGGGGGAAGCCGCCCCGGTTCAGTTTGTGTGGACTTGTCATAGAAGCTTAGGCCCGACCTCCGCACTGTTTGGACATATTGTATTGAGAAGTCAGGTATACGGCAATGTACCAAAAATCTAGAGGTAACCGACAATTAATAAATCTCTCGTCTTATTAGACTGATATGGGAGTGTCTAAGGGCTCGGTTCCATGAGCTTATTGCAATTTATGCTATATACAATTATCATTGTTGATGCAAATTATTATTTGATGCTTATAAGCATGCCACAAACTTATAATCTTTGCTTGTGTTCAAATTGATTACATAAACCTATAGATTCACTCGGCATTTTTGCTGATAGTTTTACTCACATGTATTTCAGGTAATCAAGAAGTGGAAGCTTGGAGGTCACGGGGAATGAAGTTGTGCACTGCTTTTGTTGTTCAAACTCTTTGATTTATTTATCGTTCCATTTTTAAAACAAACCAATATGTTGTTTTAACTTATCTTTTGGTAACGATTACTTGGGACTACGCTACTCTGACAAATATTTTAGGAACGATAAATCTAAAACGTCTCTTTTCGAGTCGTTCTTTATAAATTATGTGTTGTTGTATCATTGTTTAGCACCCAAAGATGTATTCCGCTGCGTGTAAATTTGGGGGTGTTAAAGATTGGTACCAGAGCCATGAGTTATAGAGAACTAGGTCTTTATTTTAAAAACCTAAACTATAACTGTCAGTTTTTATTTTTCAAAGAGTCGGTGCACATAACTTCGCGTGACTTCAGGTTTAAGCTGCTTCTGGGATTACAACTTTAGTATACGTTATTACGTATCCTTTTATTGCCAAGTATTTATAAATAAATACTATGATCCCTTTATTGATATATATTTATATCTAGGATCCCTTTATCGATATATATTTATGTCGTTAAACTTTTCGATAAAAGTTTATCATTTATTAATGATTAACTTAAATAAATACAATGAATTTTTAGATCTTTCTATATTTATTTTTGAAGTATTTAAATTGCTTTTATTGCAAAAATTTTATATTATGACCTTACATACCTCCATCTGCGCGCGTTACTTTTATTGCTTAACTCTTTGAGATATCTATATAGATATCCAAATCGTCTTCCGACTGTTTGTGTTTAGACGTCTTGAAACGTAATTTCTAGACCATTGTGTAGCTCAATGTGTCCTTGGAATAGACTAACCGCTATTTATTGACATTTATATGTATCGACTCCGAAGTGTATTGTTCACTTATATCTCGGTAACGTCATCGTTATTTTATAAATCATCGTCTAGATTATGGCACTAGAATTGGAATACGATTTTACTTATATAAAATTGTATCATTTGTTTTTCATTAACCTTCTTGCTCCCGGAGTTTAGCATGTTAATGTTCCATTCTTTTCTTGTTATGTTTTATGTTTTTGACAATCGTGGCACCAAGGAGATTTGCCTACATTGCATTTTGAAATCTAAATTATGAACATCTTTCACCGTCTTGCTTCCTAAATTTCGTGTTGAATACCTTGAAGCGTTTTCTGTCATTCATCGTGCTATATTTTATTTGATGCTCATTACGAGATTTATTTTTCGTTGTTATAAAATCCACAAGACATGTGTGTATATATGTATATATTTTGAGCCGTTAAGAAGTGTCGAAAAATACACTTTATGCAGAAATTGTAGGGGCAGTATAAACAGGTCAAATTTATACATCATATTTTGTATAACTAAAACTAATGTTAAAAACAAAATTATGTTCTACCTTTTGAACTAATTGACTTATCATACTTTATTTTTAATGTAATGAAATTGCCAGTTTAATTTATATTCCTAATAGTGATTTAATTTGGAAATTATATTCTCTAATTGTAGCCATCAGTATGAGTTTAATTAATAAATTTATGTCATTCTTTCAAAGTTTCTTAAGACGACCAAATAAATTTTGAAACTATTTTACTTCTATTTTTGATGTATCATCTTTATCAAGAAAGTACCTCAACTGAGTTTTAAGGTAATACCAAATCCAGGACGGATAATTGTGACAAGTTGCGTTTTATAAAAGAACCAGTGGAGATCGTGGATCGAGATTCACATAGGAACGTGAAGACTTCTTTATAAGGAATGCCCTCATCCTTCCGGGTAGTGAACAACTCGTGTATGAGGCGAGTTGAGCGCCGGGACGTCGCTCCCTTAAGGTGGTGAGGATGTAAAACCCGTAAAAATAAGGTCATAATTTAATTCTATTTTCAATTATTTTGAAGTATTTTATAACGTTAAATATTATTATGTTTAACGGTTTAAGTTGAAACCGATATTAAATAATATATTTTAATATTTTGACGAGTAACGAGGAGTACTAGTGATCGCGATACCGACGGATGCCTAAAATTTTATATTTTATTATCGATCGTTTCGATATTTAATATTTTCGACGATATCATTTTAATTACGTATCGAGTCGTTATAGTATTTTCGTGTGCGTTTAAACTTATAAAAAGTATTTTTACGAAACCCGAGTCCCGTAAATATTTGTAAAATTTACTTTTAGTCATTTCCCGCTTTTTAACTTAAATGTTGCATTTTGGTCCATAACTATCCAATATTTGCAAAGTACACCCTACCTACACTATATAATCTTTTTCCACTATCTTCCTTCTCATTTATCTTGTTAAAAAAATCACACAATCCTCTCCCTTCCCTCCTTGTTTCATCCATCCACTATCAACACCATAAACACCTTAATCAAAAATTTTCTAGCTTGATCCAAGAGAAACCAAGCAAAGTCCCTATCCTAAAATCATCTTGTGAGTATTTTGGTACCATTTTTATCCACATGCAACCATATAAATTTTTCAAGAAAAGTTGGTTATGTTTGATTCAAATTTGTTGTATGCATGTGTTAGTAGTGATGATAAAAAGATTTTCATGCTATGTTTTTGTTAAAAAGTTGATTTTTAATTTTTGGGTTTTTGATTTTGATGATGATGCAAGTGTTAGGATTGGTTTACGATGATATTAGGGGCTTAGGTTGATGACAAAAGTTGTTGGAATTGATCAAAAACATGATTTTGCAAGAGATTTTAATAGTCAATTTTGGGCAGTAGGTTTGAGGTCATTTTCGGAAATCTTAAATCTGAATATAGGTTGTTATTATGGGATTATGTCGTAGAGAATTTCGTTAGCTTCGATTTGAAATAAAGTAGGCCTTCCAACTCCAAACGAGGTGGAAGATACACTAGTTTGATTTTCGTGTACCGGGAGACGAGTGTCGACACAATCCGAAAATTGTTGTCGATATTTGGATCGAATCTCGGGGACTATAAAATGAGTTTCAAAATGATTCAAGGGCTGTTCTCAGGCTCCAAGTTTAGTATTTTGAGTCTATTTTTAGAATCAAGTGGCGGTTTTACAAATGGAGTTGTTTAGAATGGTCAAAATGGTTTCGTAAGTCAAGGTCGCTAAACTGTCCGGATTTTGTGATTCAAAGATGAGTCGGACAGGGAACTTTAGAAGTAAAATCTTTTAATGGGCTTTTGAGAGGACTTTATATATATAGTAAGTAAGTTCTCTGAGTAGTATCATAAAAATTTGATATGTTTAAGTATGGGAAAACGGCTTGGACATTCGGTATGTTCCGGCAGATTTTTATTAAAGACATAGGACAATAAAATGAATACATAGGAGAGTATAATAGAACCACTTGCATCGTTTTCTCTCGAGTTGTTGTGATTTTATACTTGAGTTTGATTTTATTAAGTATCATTTATTTCTCGAGTCTATTATTAAAGTATGCACCTTATTTGCTAGGTTGCGGGTATCGTGGTTACCGGGCATCTACTATCGTCGGCGATTGTCTTCAACTACTATCAGTACTAAGGTGAGTCTATAGCCTCGCTTTATACTAGTTATTAAATGATTTTAAACCCGCGAGGGGGAATACATGTTTATATAAACTTAGAACACAAGATTTTTAATGGTATGCTTTGTCCCTCTATGAATGGACCCGTGGTTGCCTTTAAATTGCATTAAGTGATTGCCTTTGTTAAAGCCTCAATTATGGACCGTTAACTAGCTTATGATGGGATAGCCGCTAGTACAATTAATAGACTATGGGGGATGCCGCCCCGGTTCAGTTTGTGTGGACTTGTCATAGAAGCTTAGGCCCGACCTCCGCACTGTTTGGACATATTGTATTGAGAAGTCAGGTATACGGCGATGTACCAAAAATCTAGAGGTAACCGACAATTAATAAATATCTCGTCTTATTAGACTGATATGGGAGTGTCTAAGGGCTCGGTTCCATGAGCTTATTGCAATTTATGCTATATACAATTATCATTGTTGATGCAAATTATTATTTGATGCTTATAAGCATGCCACAAACTTATAATCTTTGCTTGTGTTCAAATTGATTACATAAACCTATAGATTCACTCGGCATTTTTGCTGATAGTTTTACTCACATGTATTTCAGGTAATGAAGAAGTGGAAGCTTGGAGGTCACGGGGAATGAAGTTGTGCACTGCTTTTGTTGTTCAAACTCTTTGATTTATTTATCGTTCCATTTTTAAAACAAACCAATATGTTGTTTTAACTTATCTTTTGGTAACGATTACTTGGGACTACGCTACTCTGACAAATGTTTTAGGAACGATAAATCTAAAACGTCTCTTTTCGAGTCGTTCTTTATAAATTATGTGTTGTTGTATCATTGTTTAGCACCCAAAGATGTATTCCGCTGCGTGTAAATTTGGGGGTGTTAAAGCCGACATGAGCACTAGTACCTATGTCACCACCATCACTTGGTGACATATCATAGTCCTCATCATCGGACTCTTGTTGATCATGTTCTCTCGAACCTTTATCACTTCTAGGATTTCTTTCATATACCTCTTGAATAGGTAACATCACCCGTTAAACCGGTTGAAAGCGAGAGAAGTCAAAGAAGGGAAAATCATGAACAACCCTCTTATAGAGGCGGGTAAGAAGCATAGAATAGGGTAGATTTGTTTTGGGTTTGGAAAGAGCATAATTAATTCGTCAAGCGATATAGTATGCCAAGTTGTACTTGGTTTATGTAAAGATGCAAAATAGCATATGCACCATACACGCCAGAATGTGATCCCGGTTCCCACCAAGACAGAACACATTCTCCCTAAGGATCTCGGCCCAATGAACCATATAATCCTTAAGGTCGCGTGAGAGAACCTCATAACGATTAACAAGTCTTTTATAAGAATGAAGGCTTCTCACAACGTTTCCATCATGCTCTTTGGAAATGATTTCAAGGATAAAATCGAGATCAACTCCATAGTGGTCATTTGGAGGTTTATCGTTGGATTCATCGAGAGCATCAAGTCTCCATTTGTCTGTGAAACGACATGTACCCTCAAATGGCACACCAAGAATTTGACCAAAGGTTTCGAGAGAGTATTGAATGACTTGATCATTAAATAAGAATCTAACGAATATTCTACCATTGCATTCAAAGATAGAATAGGTGCTAAAGAACTCTAAAAGAAATACGGGATATATCTCTTCATCTATGTAAAGCAAACAGTCAAACCCCGTAGGCTCAAACATAGATTTGATATAGTCATAACCTGTAATTTCTTCATCAACAGTTCTACCTTCATGGAAACAACGTTTTGAAAGAGATGAATAGGAGTTTTGAAGTTGGATAGAAGCAACAATTTGAGAAAGGTTTGGCATATATAGTCTAGTGTTTTGATGATCTCTTTGATATCTTGAAGGCATGATTTGTACCTAAATAAAATAAACAAAAATATTTCTCCAATCACTCATAAGAAAAATAAAACTAAAAATTTCAGAAGATGAGAATGTGTTTCATCAATAGCTTGACACGCAAAGGATTAATCCTTGTCATTCTCATGTTCACAATGTACCCATTTCATCATTGATCAAAACATATGAACTATGTAAGATCAATAATGAACTAGCACATTGGTTTTTCAAAACAAGGTTTTTAGGTAAGCATTTAACAATGACATTACCAACTTGTTCATGGGTTCATATCAATTCCATCAATCAACCAAACTATTTAGTCAAAATTTGGATTTGTTCTATAAATGGGTTTTAGTGAAATCTCAATGAATATGAACCTAGGGAATCATAGTAACAATACTATGTCAACTCTTATTCCTAGTAAGGTTCTAATTCAATGTCAATTTTAAAAATCCTCAATTATGAATGTATGAACCCTAGAACAAATTAGATGAAATTGAAAGAAATAACTTACAGTTAGTTGATCTTGGATGATGGATGAGTGAAACCCACGAACTTGAATCAATTAATTTGAGTGATTGAAGGTTTTTGAAGCATCAACAATGGTGGAAACAAGAGAAAATCGTGGGCTGTGTGTGAAGGAGAGAGAAGAACTTGTTTGAAAAAGATATTTTAATAAAACTAGCGCTCTGACAAAAGCTACTGCCCGCGGTTCCTTATCGATAAGGAACCGCGCCTTTGAGCCGCTAGAGATAAAGAACCGCCTACAGAGGCAGTTTTTTTTTATCAAAGAAAGACAATGAATTTTTGAAAACCAAAGTTTTTAAAATACTTAAAAATATATCTTAAACCTTTTAGGATATCACTGGACCACCACAACACTAGGTAATAATACCTTGTTGAAGGATTACGAGTTGAATCGATATAAGAAAAGACCGAAACGAACAAACGAATACTCGTAGCAAAAAGGCAAAGGGATAGGAGTCAAGAGAATTGAATCACACCTAGAACATTTCTCAAGAGACAAATGACATTCTTCAAATTGAGGAGGTGAAGAGCTTGTGTCATATATAGTGGTTTAAGACGTGCCTTTCTG
This sequence comes from Glebionis coronaria, assembly GCA_025667525.1. Lineage (NCBI taxonomy): Eukaryota > Viridiplantae > Streptophyta > Magnoliopsida > Asterales > Asteraceae > Glebionis > Glebionis coronaria. Next base: position 551,270,188 of record CM046876.1, read on the forward strand.
GCGAAAGTCTAAACAGCTTTGGTAATGAATTAAAACAAGAAATTTTGATGCATAGAATAAGATCATTTTTAAGAGTAGTCTTATTCTATTTCAAAACATAAGCAAAGTATAGATTCACTTTCTCTCCCACATGATCGGATAATTATTGCTAGAATTAACAATAACAATATCCTTGGAATATTTTAATTCTAAATGTGTAAAATCTACCTACAACTTAATGAAGTAGTTTGGTATCTCAAGGGATTCACTAATCATCCTAGATATGAGCTTAATTGCACAAGTTACACATGATATAGGGCCTACTAACCGTAAGGGTGCAAACCATGGAAATCATGCTTGATACTCTAAGCTTCTACTAACTCACCCTACATCTCCATAGTGAGTCAAGTATCCAAGCAATGAAGGTTTGAGAGGGAAAGAGAAAAGAATCACAAACCACAAACAAATGTCAAGGCAAGGATGCCAAGAGCAAGCATATAGTCAATTAATGATCAAAAGAATGATCAATAGGGCGTGTGGAAGAACGAAAGCTTGCCTTGGCCATAAATTGCATTCTGAGCTTTCAAGGAACCGATGTAAAGCCCAACTATGACTAATAGTGACTACTAAGTCTTCAAAGACTAGTATCACTTCTACCCATCTTGATATCATCATTCAGTGATGTTGGAGATCAAAGAATATGAGTCTTCTACAAGTGTAAGTAACTCATTTCACAATCAATATAATGATTTATCTTCATGAATACCTACACATAACAAGATGCAAACTAGTAGATACATTTCAAGAGTAAATCTAAAATGCATTAATACTACTAATTTAAGAAATATGCAATATTAACATTTTAAAAGGCTTATTTTCAACAAAAAATAGTTTTGACAAAAAAAAACTTTAGTACAACATAACCTTCTAATTTGAGGAGACAATGGATCGATCCAAGTTTTAAAGTACAATATAATTTAAAGATCTTGTGTCACCATCACTCTGATACCAATTGTAGAAACTAGAAGGAGGGTTGAATAGTTTCTCATCTGTTTATCTTCTAATTAAAATTCCTTTCAGTTAGGTGAGTGCACAAAACTATCTTTTACTTGAAAGCTAGTTGCATAATGATTAGGTTCAATTCTAATGCATTAACAATGTATAGTAGGTGTAGTGATAATGAATGTAAGTAAAGAGTAAGGAAAGAAACAACCTAGTAGGAAGACACGAAGATTTATAGTGGTTCGGCAACAAGGCTCTATCCTCGTTCCTACTCTACTCCTCGAGTACACCTTACTCGAGATTTCCACTATATCCATAAGCTCCCTTATTGGCGGAGAAAACCTTACAACGTCGCTTACATTATTTTCCGACACTAAGCTAAATGTCGAGACCGAATCTTAGCTAGGACCAATCTACACAACGTCGCCCACTTCACTCTTTTACGACACAAGGCTAGATGTCGAGTTCTAATCCAAAGGTAGAACCAATCTTCACAATGTTGCCTACTTCACCATTTTCTGACACAAGGCTAGATGTCGAGTTCTAATCCAAAGCTAGAACCAATCTTCACGACTCTTCACTTTGAAGCTAAGTGAGAACTTCACACAACACAACTACATATCACTTTATAGTTTAGTGAGAACTCACAAGACACAACCACATCACTTTATAGTTGAGTGAGAACTCACAAGACACAACCACATCACTTTATAGTTTAGTGAGAACTAATACAACTAATTACAACTCAACTAATCATATCCAAGTACACACATGTAGCTTAGATCTACACAACATAAAACCAAGCACACACATGTGCAATGGATGTACACAACTCTAATCCAAGTATTCACAAATAGCTTGGATGAACACAACTAGTCCAAGTATTCACAAATACATTGGATCTACACAAGAAACAATTAAATAAATGATGAACATGACTAGATCTTTAGGAGAAGGTGATCCTTATCAATGATACATCTTTAATCACATCACAAGTGTGTGAGTGATCTTCTCTTTGGACAAGGTAAAAAAGGAGATCAAGAGGATAATCATGAGTAAACATACTTAACACATTAAGTGATCATTTACAAATGACTAGGATTAGATAAGAGAAAGAAGGCTAAAGAAGATGTCCAAAAAGGGTTAATGAGAATGCAGATTTGATCCACTACTTATAGGACAAAACATCCAACGGCTATATCTGCACGCGGTTCCTTATTGGAGCCCGTAGTTCCTTATCGATAAGGAACCGTCGTAGGTGCTAAGGTACCGACGGCGTAGAGTCCGCTCCTTTTTGTCTTTTAGTGAATTTGAAATATCTGAGGCTGTTTAAACCTTTAAAGGATATTCTTATGGCATTTGGAATATGCCATATTCAAATTTTCACTTTCATTTTAATAAAATATTTTCTTAAAAATAAAGTTTAATAAAAATATTTTGTTATTTTTCACAAAAGTGAGTTTTAAAGCTAATCACTTTTATGATCACTAAGCACGATTAAGATATGTTAGTGAAATGATTATTACCTTGATGATAGTGTTTGTTAGATAATTTGTTTTATGATTGTGTTTGATAATAAATGTCTTTGTAACTTGTCGTGATCAAAACTAAGAAAGATTAACTAATACTAACAATGTTTTTAGACATTGCTTTGCATTAATATTTTTTATTTTTGGTTTATATGTAACATATGAGTAATTGGGGAAACACTTTTGTGTTTATTTTTAGGTACTATCATGACTTCTGGATATCAAAATGATCACCTACTTACTTGAAGTTACACGCCTAATCTCTCTTTGTTAAATCAAACTCGCTCTACTCAAAATACTTATCATAGTCTTGAATCTTGTTGTTTCCATGAAGGACGTATTGTTCCTTCTAACTTTCTTGGACTTCACTTCATTCGATTCATGTTCAATACCGTTGGCTTTGATTGTTTGCTTGATATAGACGAGCCAATCTTTTCTTCTTTACTCATGGAATTCTTTAACTCGTTCAAACTAATGTACATCAACAATGGTCTATCTATAAGATTTTCCATCAAGGTGAAAACCTTTGTGTACACTCTTGACGAATTTGGTAAGATTCTCAGAGTTCTATACGAGGTTAATGTAGGTTTATTGATGCTTGGGGTTTAAACCACTTAGAATTATCCCTTATTGATGTGCATTATGTGATCGAGATTCCTTCGGCTTCGGCCATCTCTCGTACCCTTGCTACACCTCGTGAACATCCTATTCTTGGTAATCTCACTCCTTGGGAATTACTAACTAGCGATCTTAGTGATTTTATGATCCCTTGGGCCGAAATCATTAGGGAAAATGCAATGTGATTGGATGGTGATCGCAACCATGTGCCTGCTTTTCTTGAACATATGTTGTATTGTGTTGCTACCACCACTCTATACAACCTTGCATTTTTCATAGCTAGAAGAATAAGATTTGTTCTCAATGGATCTCGTTCTACTCTCCCTTATGCCATGATTCTCTCACGGCTTCTTAAGAGAGTTCTTCTTGACTTTCCTCCTCTAAATCCTTCATCTTTTCACTCCGTGGATCGAGTCATGCTTCCTATTGAAGGGAATGTCTCTTCTATACCCACGCATGATTAAAATGAAGATGAAAATGTCTCTCAAGACAATTCTCTCAATCCTTGTTATGACTTGTCATCATCTATCTCTCAATTGTCTTCACTAGACATTGATTCAGACTATCAGTATTGTCTCAATCTTCATCTTTAGGATCGAATAAGAAGTGAATCATGGCAAGGAGGAAATAATCTTAGATGAATGATTTTTACCACTCTTGAGTGTAAACATGTTTGGATTGTTGAACTTAACCTATTTTATCTTTATTCTTAGGATTTTATGTATTCTTTAACTAACAATTTGTGTTTGGATTATCTAGTATTTTAATCCTAATTATCCATGTGATCGATCTTTCGATTTGCATGGCTCTGTGCTTTTTGTGTGTTATATATCCCCCTAGTTTTTGATTATTAGTTCACTTTGGCTTGATAAACCTTGGTATAAAATTTGCGCTAGCAAAAGTTTGAGGAAGTGCTATTTTTGAACACCTCTGGTCGCGGTTCCATATCAACCCCGCGGTTCCTTAGCGATAAAGAACCGCTGGCCTACGTAAGGAACCGCCTAGTACTGTTTCAACATAATCTTTGGTTTACACTGTTTTCTTTAATCTGTGTAAAACTTTGATAAAACTTTTTCAGAAACCTGCACTTTTCTAAACTAGGCTACCTAATTTCATTGTTAACATAAAATGTTTTTAACCTATTACTAGTTTGGATCATCCCCTTCTCTTCTTAAACCCTCCATTGTTGATTGTGTTCTTCATCCCTTCAACTCTTTTCTAAAAACTTTAAATTCAACCATGGTATCCACTAGAACATCCAATTCCTCCAAAACTTCCTCATCCAAAAGAAGTCTTAAGATGAAATTCAAGTTTTCTAAACTTGGGTCTCCATCTTCTCTCAAACCAAAAAGTGAGGCCTCGCCTATTCTCATTCCTTCATCACTTTCACCACCACTTGCTTCATGGAAAACAAGTTCAACCCATGGTACTAACCATTCACATGGTTCTACCTCAACTTCATTCTAATCAAGAATGAATGAGTTTTCCTCACCACTCACTTCTAGTCCTCTATTAAATGTGAATGCTCAACCTCAACCTCATCAAAGAATTCCCTTTGTTTTTTATCCTCTTCCTTTCACTCCACCAAATTCACCCATCTCACCTATATTACCCTTGGATACCATGCCTTCCCCACATCCTCCTACCTCCAACGCTTCACTCTTGGGTGTTCCCATTTCTCGTTTCTTGGGTGATCCACACTTGTTTGACTTTTTCATGCACAATGGAACCAATTATCCTTGTTGCTTGAACAACTTTCACCTTATTTATATCCTTAGGTTGGAGATGATTAGGGCTCACATCAAGTTGCAAAGCTTCTTGTTGAACCTATTTGCTAATCCTCCTCCTCCTCCTCTTAGGAGATGAATGATGGTTTTCAAAATTAACATGCTTTTTAAAGAAGGTCAAGCCAAAGAGGACAACCTAGTTTTAGCTATCTTTGTAGTAGTTAATTGTCTTTTATTTCTTGTATTTCCTTTCTTTTCCCTCATGATTTTCTCACGTGGATGAATTATGGATTTAGTTTTATGTGTTTTAATCTATGTGATCACTAACAAGTTTAATTTATTTAAAATTGAACCTAAATCTATCACAACCTCTACAAACTTGACTTAAAACTGGATCAAAATGTTATCTAAATATTTTGTCACCCTTTGTCAAGAGATTCTTTGTGAATGTGTTGCTTTTATGCAACCCTAGTATACTCTAGTTCTAAAAGAGGTAAAAATCCAAGATTTGCAAAATTTTGAAAAAATCTTATTTTTCTCCAAAACTTTTGAAAATCAAGGTTTGTTGTCCTCTGGACGCGGATCTTTAGCCCCCAGGCGGCTCCATATCGATATGGAACCACGAGCTATATTAAGGAACCGCGTACAGTAAAGCCGTTCTTGGCTTATTTTTGGTCTTTCTTCTTTGACCACTGTCTTGGTTAAGATTCTTTGTTTACCCAATTTGGCTAAACATTCCCTAAAACCTTTTATTTTCATTTCAAATATTTGCCTTGTCTATTCTCTTTAAATCCTTATCTTTTAGGATTTCTTCTCTTCATCCTTCATAATGCCTAATTCTTCCTTTCCTAACCTTGACATTTCTTTGTCACAATCTTCTCAACCTAAAGCTTCCTCTTCTAAGTTTTCAAAGAAACCAAAAATCTCGGTTTGACCCGTTTGGATAAAAAAGAACAAGAATCCTCATGATTCATCTTCTCCAAAATCCTCCAAGAATTCCCCTTTCTCTCCGATTCAATATTGGAATGAGACTTACTATATAAATCCAATTACCAGAGAAAAGGATATTCTTCCACCACCACCAAAACCTTTCAACTCTCCTCAACTCAATGACCTATCGTCCTTCCCTAATCTCACTAGGCATTGTGAAAACATCTCTTATCCATTATCTCCCTCTCCACCAACCTCTAATTTTAATGGACCTCCCCCATCTAACGACTTTGTTTTGCATCATGGTCCCTCGTGTGCTTGTTGTCGTTTTCAACAAATTGAACTTGCTCATATCTATGACAAGCTAAATTTCCTTGAATTCCTCCTCACTCGACCTCCTCTCAAAGTTTTTGTTCTCGTGAACAAAACTTCGAATGATGCTTCGTCGTCTTTCTTTTCCAACTAAGGCTCATTTTGTACTTTAGTTGTTTGAGTCAATAAAACTTAAGCAATCTTGGAAGATTATTACTATTAGAGTAGTTTATGCTTTGTGGTTTATTTTCCATACTTTTTGTTTTAAATATTCATATTGTGAGTATGAATATTTCTCTTGTATGTTATTTCATATTTGTGTAATATGAATGTTATGTGTGTTATGTTTCCCGCTAACACTATTTCACACATTTGTTAAAGAGTTGATCATGGTTAAAAATTCTAAATTTTAACCCCTTGACACTTTAAATCATCTTTGATTGTTTTGGATGTTTATTTTCTTCCTTTATTCCACCAATTAAACTATGATGTTGTCAATACACACTCTTTGGACATACTTAGAAATTCTTGCTTATAATTTGAGATTTCTTTTCCTTCTCCCTCTCAAGTTAGTAAGTATGTAGTGCATATACATACATTGGTGTTTCTTTACTTCCTTATAACCTTTGTGTAGCATGTCACCTTAGCTCATTTACTTGGTGCCCCAAGCAAGGGGGAGTAAGCACCAATGGGGAACTACTAGCAGAGTCCGGTTCTTTTCTTCTTCAAAGACTTGGTGCTAACCCTTTTGCTTCGACAAAGGGGGAGAAATGATAGTGATAAACTCGTTAATAATTCGAATAAACTTGTATTTTACGTAAATGAGTTTATAGTTTGTCGTAATTAAAAAGGGGGAGATTGTTAATGTAAAGCAATGCCTAAACACATTGTTAGTATTAATTAATCTTTCTTAGTTTTGATCACGACAAATTACAAAGACATTTTTTGTCAAACACAATCATAAAACGAATTATCCAACAAACACTATCGTCAAGGTAATAATCATTACACTAACATATCTTAACCATGCTTAGTGATCATAAAAGTGATTAGCCTTAAAACTCACTTTTGTCAAATGTAACAAAAGAATTTTAATAAACTTTATTTTTAAGAAAATGTTTTATTAAAATGAAAATGTAAATTTGAATATGGCATATACCAAATGCCATAAGAATATCCATTGAAGGTTTAAACATCCTCAGATATTTCAAATTCACTAAAAGACAAAAGGGACCGGAGTCTACTACCCGCGGTTCCTTAAGTGCCTACGCGGTTCCCTATCGATAAGGAACCGCCTGGGTAGATAAGGAACCGCCCCCAGATAGCCGTTGGCATTTGTCTTCTATAAATAGTGGATCAAATCTACATTCTCATCAACCCGTTTTGGACATCTCTTTCAGCCTTCTTTCTCCTATCTAATCCTAGTCAACTGTGAATGATCACTTAATGTGTTAAGTATGTTTACTCATGATTATCCTCTTGATCTCCTTCTTTACCTTGTCCAAAGAGAAGATCGCTCACACACTTGTGATGTCACTAAAGACGAAGCTTTGATGAAGATCACCTTCTCCTAAAGATCTAGTCATGTTCATCATTTGTTTATTGTGTCTTGTGTAGATTCAATGTATTTGTGAATACTTGGACTAGTTGTGTTCATCCATGCTATTTGTGAATACTTGGATTAGAGTTGTGTAAATACTTTGAATATGTGTGTGCTTGGATTTGTGTTGTGTAGATCCAAGCTACATGTGTGTACTTGGATATGTTTAGTTGAGTTGTAATAAGTTGGGTTAGTTCTCACTAAACTATAAAGTGGTGTGGTTGTGTCTTGTGAGTTCTCACTAAACTATAAAGTGATATGTAGTTGTGTTGTGTGGAGTTCTCACATAGCTTCAAAGTGAAGAGTCGTGAAGATTGGTTCTAGCTTTGGATTAGAACTCGACATCTAGCCTTGTGTCAGAAAATGGTGAAGTAGCAACGTTGTGAAGATTGGTTCTAGCATTGGATTAGAACTCGACATCTAGCCTTGTGTCGTAAAATGGTGAAGTGGATGACGTTGTGTAGATTGGTCCTAGCTAAGATTAGGTCTCGACATTTAGCTTAGTGTCGGAAAATAATGTAAGCGACGTTATAAGGTTTTCTCCGCCAAGAAGGGAGCTTGTGGATAGAGTGGAAATCTCGAGTAAGGTGTACTCGAAGAGTGGAGTATGAACAAGGATAGAGCCTCATTGCCGAACCACTATAAATCTTAGTGTCTTCCTACTAGGTCGTTTCTTTCCTACTCATTACTTACATTCATTATCATTATACTTACTACACATTGTTAATGCATTAGAATTGAACATAATCATTATGCAACTAGCTTTCAAGTAAAAGATAGTTTTTGCACTCACCTAATTGAAAGGAATTTTAATTAGGAGATAAACCGAGGAGATACTATTCAACCCCCCCCCCCCCCCCCTTATAATTCCTACAGAGATGTTGGAATTGCAATGAATGCATATTTTCTAGTCGTCATGATTATTTCCTTATTTACCATGTAAATGAGATGTAAGCCCGAAAGCATAACTTAGCATGGAAACTGACTGGGAAAGTGTTAACCTAAGTTGGATGGATGTGACGTCCCACTGGTATAACTTTCACTATAGTAGGAAATGCGTGTCCTTTAACTAGGATCACTCCCACTATAGCGAAGAAAGCGAGCCCTTTAACTAGGAGTACTACGGCTACCAAAACACAAGTGTGACCTTTAACTAGGAACACCAACACTACTGTAGGAACAAAGTGCCCTTTAAATAGGTATACTCCCACTGTAGTGCCTGTCACTAATCCAAAACCTCAAGAAGATGGAACCATAAAAACGGAAATTAAACAAACATATGTTAGAAAACGCACGAAAACTAATGATGACATAAATGTTAGCAATTCTGATATTGTATCTGTATATTCTAACACTCCGGAACCAATAGTTTCCAATGCATTTTCTACTGTTGTTGTTTCAAACAGTGGTCCAAATTGTCTTGTGGTATTTGGACTCCGGTTGCTCCAAGTATATGACCGGAGATCGATCTCAGCTCAGAAATTTCGTCAACAAGTTTCTTGGTACGGTTCGATTCAGAAATGATCATATTGCAAAGATAATGGGTTACGGTGAATATCATGTTGGGAATGTTATAATTTCATGAGTGTATTATATGGAAAGACTCGATCACAACTTATTTTCTGTGGGACAATTTTGTGATGCAAACCTAGAAGTTGATTTTCGAGAGCATACCCGCTTCATTCACAATTTGAAGGGGTAGATTTGTTGAAAGGTACTCGAGGGAATAATTTGTATACCTTGTCTCTACAAGACATGATGGCCACTTCTCCCGTATGTCTTCTCTCCAAAGCATCGAAGACTAAGTCATGGTTATGGCATCGACGTTTATCTCATCTGAACTTTGACGCTATCAATCATTTGGTGAAAAACGAATTTGTTCGCGGTCTTCCTAAACTTAAATTTCACATGGACCATTTGTGTTCCATGTGTACAATGGGGAAGAGCACTAAGGAATCATACAATCCCAAGACTAAAGACACCAACCAAGAGAAACTTTATTTGTTGCATATGGATTTTTGTGGGCCAATGCGTGTTGAAAGTCTTAGTGGTAAAAAGTACATCCTCGTCTTTGTGTATGATTACTCACGGTTTACATGGGTGAAATTTCTTGGAACAAAAGATGAGACACCTAAATTCATCATCAGATTTCTTAAGATTTTTCAAGTGCGTCTCAACACTACTGTCCGACGCATTCGTACAGATAATGGAACCGAATTTTTCAATCAAATCTTGTGTAACTATTAAGAAGAAGTTGGCATATCTCATGAAACATCTGTTGCTCGCACTCCATAACAAAACGGTGTCGTTGAAAGGCGAAATCGCAAACTTATGGAAGCTGCCCGAACAATTTTAATCTACGCAAAGGCTCCATTGTTTTTATGGGCAGAAGCAGTATCTACAACAGTATACACCCAAGACCGATCACTAATACGCAAGCGCCATGGGAAAACACCTTATGAGCTTTTACATGGAAAATTACCCGATTTATCATATCTTCATGTGTTTGGTTCACTTTTCTATACAAACAACGATGGTGAGAATTTGGGGAAACTTCAACGAAATACTGATATTGGTATTTTCATTGGTTATGCACCCACAAAGAAGGCTTTTCAAATCTACAATCGAAATTCTAGTAAAATCCTCGAAACTATGAATGTTGATTTTGACGAGCTGACAGCAATGGCTTCTAAGCGAAGCAGCTCTGAACCCGCACTTCATGAAATGGGACCTATTAACATTAGCTCTGGTCTTGTCCCAAACAACCCTTTTTCATCATCATTTACGCCACCTACTAGGAATGAGTGGGATACGTTGTTTCAACCGTTCTTGATGAATTCTTTACTCCTCCATGTATTATTGCTCTAGATGCTGCAGTAATAGCTCCTGTTACCAAAGTTGTAGCTCCAGCAAACGAAGCACAATCTGATACGTCGACACCTTCAAATGGTCAAGAGGTACCATCAACGAGTAATTTTCAACCAACACCTGAATCAACTACCCATCTTATGCCCATTGATGATGAAGAGGATGATGATGATCACGATTTGAAATTCGCTCAAATGCGTGAACTTCCAATATTTTGTTTACCAATTCCCGACCCTAATCAAGTCGGGTCGTCCACCTCAGATGAAGCTCCTATTACGGTCTACTCCAATCCACGAATGCGTGAACATGACAGCAAGTGGACAAAGGATCATCCTATAGACTCTATTATTGGTGACCCTAATCGCCCGGTATCCACACGAAGTCAGTTACAAGAAAGTGCATTGTTTTGTTATTTTGATGCCTTTCTCAGTGAAGTTGAACCTAAGACGTGGCAAGAAGCTTGTACTCAATCTTGTTAGACAGAAGCTATGCAAGAAGAACTTAATGAATTTGTACGTCTTGATGTATGGGAACTTGTCCCATGCCCAGATCAAGTGCAGTTACTCACCTTGAAATGAGTTTACAACGGAATTTTGAAAAACAAAGCTCGTTAAGTAGCTCGTGGGTACAAAAAATTATTAGGCATCGACTTTATGGAATCCTTTGCACCCGTTGCCCGTTTGGAAGCTATTAGACTATTCCTCGCTTATGCAGCTCATATGAACATGATCGTCTTTCAGATAGATGTGAAGATGGCATTTCTTAATGCTGAAATCAAGGAAGAGGTATATGTTCAGCAACCTCATGGTGTTTTGAATTCTTAATATCCTAATCACGTGTATAAACTTAAAAAGTCTCTTTACGGGTTAAAGCAAGCTCCATGCGCGTGGTATGATCTACTGTCACTATTCCTCATTACACAAGGCTTCGCAAAAGGCAAGGTGGATCCAAAAATTATACAAGGCTTCGCAAAAGGCAAGGTGGATCCAACTCTGTTCATTCAGAAACGAGGGAAACATGATTATGGTACAAATATATGTTGATGATATTATATTTGCTGCCTTGACCCAAACCTTATCATATGAGTTTGAGACACTCATGTCTTCCAAGTTTAAGATGTCAATGATGGGCAAGGTATCATTTTTCTAAGGTCTTCAGATATCTCAGAGTCCCAGAGGCATCTTTATCAATCAATCCAAGTATGCCCTTAAATTGCTAAATAAATATAAGATGGAATCTTGTGACCCAGTGGATACTCCAATGGTGGAAAGAACTAAGCTAGATGCAGATCCAAATGGGATTATTATTGATCCGACACTTTTTCTTGGAATGATCGGTACCCTTATGTATATTACAGCTAGTAGACCTGACCTTCAATTTTCTATATGTATGAGTGCTCGATATCAAACTAGGCCTACTGAGTTACACTTAGCTGACGTTAAAAGGATCTTTTGTTATCTCAAAGGAAACATTAAATGGAGATTATGGTATTCGAAGGACTCCTCCATTGCACTGACAGCATATGCAGATGCGGACCACGCGGGTTGTCAAGATACAAGGCGTAGCACAAGTGGAACTTTGCAACTACTAGAAGATCGACTAATCAGTTGGGCATCGAAAAGGCAGAAAAGCGCTGCAATTTCAAGTACGGAGGCAGAATACAAAGCTATGTACGATTGCTGTGCTCAAATTCTTTCGTTGAGATCACAATTAAGCGACTATGGTCTAGGTTTCAACAAAATTCTGATGTACTACGACAACAAAAGTGCCATTTCCCTCTGCTACAACAATGTCCAATTCTCCCGGTCGAAGCATATTGACATTCGCTACCACTTTATCAAGGAGCAAGTGGAAAATGGAGTGATCGAGCTTTACTTTGTCAAATCAGAGTATCAATTGGCGGATATTTTCACGAAGGATTTAGATCGCGCTCGAATTGAATTTTTGGCCGACAAGCTAGGAATGAGAACTTTCTCGCCCGAGACTCTAAAGGCATTGGCAGATGAAGCGAAAGAATAGTGGTGATAAACTATTCTTAATATCTTTTGTGATCACGTATATATTATTTATATCTTTATCCATAAAGAAAAATATAAAAATAGAAAACCATATAAAACCCATAAAAATTGAAAAATTTCATAAAAATCAAAAAATATTTTTACTATCTTTTTAATTTTTTAAGGCACCTCTTTTGGTACGATAATATTTAAGGCCTAATAAATGTCGATTAAAATTGACACGGAACTATAAATAGAGTTCGTACAAAAGTTATAAATATTCATAAAACACGCCTAAAGGGTTTGCTATTATTTCATATAGTAACCCGCTTTTCATATTCAAGTCAAGTATTTCTTATGAAAGTTTTGGCTCAACAACGGAAATTAATTTACTCAGGCATGGTTTACTTTATAACCATGTAAGCGATTTTGTTTACGTTATAACACAATATAACACGAATATATGTACGCATTAGTGCATTTATTTGTTAAAACGAGAGAAATCTTGTTTTTTACGAAGCTATCATCTTTACAATCGAAGATCTTTATGATTTGGTATCTATATACTCAACGTTGTAACTACTCAAACGACGACTACAGCTCTTTAGATATAACACGGGTCGATAATTGAGGGGGAGCAATTGTCTAGCTACTAATCGTACATGTGGTGTCAAAAGATAACTTCAGACGTGACGAGGAGACCAACATTTTTCGACAAGAACCACGTGATTCTATCATACGATGTTCTCAATCAATCAGGTCCAACCTTGTCATTATTTTTCTAATATGGTAAACATGTGATCTGTTTCAACATATATGGTATCTTTTTACAAATTGGTATCATTACAAATTGGTATCATCGGACTTGCATTTTTCTTCCCAAAAACTTTGTTAAAACTTCATTAAATCAATTGATATCAAAAATATCGATTGGGTTAATATTTTTAATATGAGAGAGAAAATGTGATTTAATACGAGAAATGGTGTATCACAAAAGATTTGACTTAACGTGATGGCTCGTCCCTACATATGCGAAATATTTTCGAATATAGTGGCATATGTTAAGGTTGAGCAAAATGGATTTGTATTTTAAAATGGATTTCATGGTGATTTATACTTACCTACAACTCATTTATTTCACGACGATGAAGATTGTGGTGACATAAGGATGGTAGGATAAGGTAAGTCCAATGATTCTTCCAGTACCGTAGGGATCTTCCCAAGGACATTCCATAGCTAGAAATAGTAGTCCTTAGGAAAGATGAAGAAAGATTGTGAACGTAGCTGAATGCCGACCAAGTACTTATGTTAGCACTGGAACAATCACAACAAGGTGCTACTTATGAAGTATTGGTAAGCATTGAAGGGGTTGAAGAATGAAAAAGAATTGTAAAGATAAAGGGTGTAAAGAAAGAATCCCTCCTTACAACCTTAGGCAGAAACTGGGTCAACTCATATGTTATTGAAGACACATCATGGACCCAGTGATGTAATGCACAACCCATCCCAACTAACTCAGATATCTCTCAAAAGTTATTTGTTTTAATCACACGGAGATCAACACGTTATCTATCGATTTATTCACTCCGAATAAATAGGTATTGAAATGGTGGCACTCCTCTCTAGCCTCCGATCACTAAAATCTAAAATGCACTATCGAGTCTAGAGCCATTTGAGATCATCAAATATCTCATTATGACACATTTCCATATTTCTTTGCTTCTTCACACTCTTTGAAAAGTAAGAAAGATATTAAGAGTCCTACACAAAATCTTCATGATCTTGCATGAACATCCGAGTAATACGCAATTATTTACAATGAAGATGGAAATCCTTCTTGAGCGAACATCAAAAAGCTCATGGTAGGTGACTCGCGCGATTCTTTATGAATCAAACGTGTGATAACTGGAGAGAAATAGTTACTTAATTCTTAATTGATTTTAAACACGTTCCAGGCCTCTATGCAATATCTCAGTGATCTTGCCAGAACACTCAGAGTGACACCTTAGTGTTCATAGTGATGAGTGTAAATCCTTCTAGTGTTAACCTCGAACAGCACTTGGTAGGTAGCTTGCAAGATTCTATGTGAATCAAGCTCATGACAACTGGAAAGCAACCATGGTGCAATTCTTTAATGAATCAAACTTGTTCCAGGAATCGGAATTGATGACTTCAATCATGCGGAAAATTTTATCCAAATGATTCACTCTTTACGTTCGTAGTCAGCTTTAGACGGTCAAGTAAAGAGAACGAGTTTACCCGTGAAATCTTGTCAAGAAGCTTCTTAATTGAAACTACCTGCCACAAGTACGATATTTTATATCGTCCTACGGTCTTCACTGACTGGAGGTAAAATGCTACCAAATTAGAATGAAATATTCAAAGCCATTTTGTTTGCGTCTACTTATGTTGCGACATTCAAAGACGATGGCGTTGCGGTGTCCGAGAAGAAGTCGTTCTCACATGCTTATATTTTCTGCATTGTATACTTCAACAAATTCAAAAAAGCCTAAAAGTCAAGTCTTCCGCTGTATCAAACTCTGAAGCTTTCAAGAATTACAAAAGGTATAAGTATGTGGGACATGAAGTCACGAAGAGGCGAATATCACAAGTGATGGATGCACAAGATCAAGACAAGAGAAACGTGGTCACAATTAAAGATAAAGATCACATCATATTAACCAAGAAAAAGAAAAAGAAAGAAAGACAAAGAGTACAAGCTCAAGACAAGCACAGTATGCTAGGTTTAATATTTATTGTAACTCGGGTAACCCCCGTGTACTTTGGAGTGACCTCCCTTAGGGGGAGATTGTTGGAAATGCGTTTTTACTTATTTAGGAAGAATCGATCACTCCGAGAATATATTAGTTAGTGGCTCGTAGTCTAGCATTAAACAAAGCCAAAGTCCGGTCCATGCTTGTATGGTCGGTGGCCCAAATGTAAGTCCAAGCCTATCTTATGGGCTTGATTATATAAACCCTCTCCTTAGTTAGAGAGGGTGTGGTTCATTTTCATATTTCATATAATATAGTATGTTTCTTTACTTTCTCTCTATAAGTGTGTATCCACCATCTCTTTCTCTCTCTACTTTTTCTAGATCTAGATCCATCTTAGATCCAAGATTTACATAAACTAACAAAAAGATAATCTAAAACAATATACAACGCCTACATATATACACAACGGAGTACCTAGCCAACAAACTTGCAATAGCTGAAAGATACAAGTAAACAAAAGTTTAAACATGCCCTTAATGTTGACAATATAGAAGTCGATGTAAGCATGTTTGGTTCATGGATATGACGCAAATTTATATCATCAAGCTTTGGTTTCATACTGTAAATGAAATCTTATAACTCGAGCCTGGTTTTTACATCTTCATGTAATAAGGTATGTTCGACAAAATTAGCCGTGTGTCGTAAATTGCAAAACTATTAATATGAGCTATAAGTTGTATTTTTTTAATAAAAGTGTTTGGTAAATTAGCCGTTGACTTTAATATTAAGATGTAAAATGACTAAAAATGTATTCAAATATATTATAATATTAGTTTCAAGACCCGTCTAACTGACTAACTTTATGTTTTTTTTATAATAAATTGAAAAGGTAAATAAATTATTTTAAGATAATAGATGGAGTAGAAACTTTAGTAAGATCACGTTAAATCAATTTAGTTTATTATATAATAAAAAATTAAGATTATGTTCTAAATAAACTTATGAAAATAACATATATTTTATTATTGGGAAAAAAAATATCAAACTTATAAACCGTGCAAAACGTTTTTATACACAACATTGCTTCTAGAATCAAAATCCTTGTAATCTTTAATTAAGTAAATAACTAATTAATTTAATCCTATTCTCCGAGAACTAGTCTATGGGTAAAATATTTGTAGGTCGTCAACGGGGATTGTTTCTGACTTGTTGACCAAATGACACATTCTTGGGGAATGTGTCCACCAGAACTAACCAAGCAGTATTTTTCCTATGGTCACGTTTTCAGAGAATTTTTTGTTGCTATTTTTCCCAACAAGCTAGTTTTTTCAAAGAGAAAATACTAGAATAAAAACCTGTGCACAACCTAAAAAATGCTCTACACTACCTTAAAATGACAAAAAATTACAAAGGCTAAACAAATTCTATATATTACATGCTAAACACGAAAAAACAATTTTAAACAATATACAACACCTACATATATACATAATTGGCTACTAGCCAGCAAACTTGCAATAGCCACATAATACAAGTCAATAAAAGTTTAAACGTGTCTGAAATGTTCAATAACAATATACGATGCAATAACGTAGTGTATATGAGTAAGCATGTCTGGTTCATGGTTATGACGCAAAAGTTATATCATCAAGCTTAGGTTACAGATTATGAACGAAAACTTATAACTCGAGCCCAATTTTTATAGCATCATGTTATAA
Organism: Glebionis coronaria; assembly: GCA_025667525.1. NCBI lineage: Eukaryota > Viridiplantae > Streptophyta > Magnoliopsida > Asterales > Asteraceae > Glebionis > Glebionis coronaria. The sequence goes on from CM046876.1 coordinate 551,287,185, forward strand.
GGTATGTTTGGTAAAACCATCCGTATGTCGTATGATGTAAATGATAAAACTGTTAATATGAGCTATAAACTATATATTTTTTAATAAAAGTGTTTGGCAAATTAAGTTTTGAGTATAATATTAAGATGTAAAATGACTAAAAAAGACGTACTATTGTTTGGTAAATTAGTTGGTGATATTATATGACATATATATGTAATAAAATACACCTTCAAATAAGTTAATACAAAATTTATTTTCTTTTAAAAAAGTGCCCATGTAAAACTTTAAAATTATTTCATACTCCCTCCGTCCTAATTTACTTGTCCACTTTGATTTTTAAGTATTTCTTCATCAACTTTTACCTTGAATTAAATTTTTTGTGTTATGTAATATTTGATGAAAACAATATGAATGAACTGAGTTTTAAATGTATTTTTATTGAGATAATTTTTATTAAATATTACATAACACACAAAATTCAATTTATAGTCAAAGTTAACGAAAAAAAACTTGAAAAATCTAGAGTGGACTAGTAAATTGAGACAGAGGGAGTATATGTTAATAAAAATAGTTTTAGGAATAAACATCTTGTAAAGTGGATTATATTTTATAAACATGTTTATATTATTAACAATGCTTATTTCACTTGTCCCGTTTGTTCTTATAATGTAAGAAAAACTTAATGTTTAAAGATCATGTAGATATAAGTATAGACATTATTATTAACATACTATCATTAAGTTAGCACTTATCATTTTGCTCATTTGCATCATTTGTCTTTAAAAAATTATCGCAAATTTTATGAAATATCAATTTATATTTTGTAGTTAGAAAAACTCTAAAACTTATATAGATTGGCTTTCTAAGCACTTTTCAATATAATATTATTTTAAAACTTTATACTCTAATATTCACTTTAAAACTACATTGATTAGTGTGTGAATTTTTGCAGAAAAAGTATACTAATTTAGAAGTATATAAACCATATTTTTAGGAAAATAATATATATATATATATATATATATATATATATATATATATATATATATATATATATATATATATATATATATATATATATATATATATATATATATATATATATATATATATATATATATATATATATATATATATATTGTAAATATATGCTTTTAAATATTGCATAGGGCGAATATAAAGTTATATTTTTAAGTAATGAGGTGTATTAATGAATTAATATTAATTAACTTTATTTTCAAATATGTATTAATTAGTTTTGATATGAGTATTAAATTATGTTTGTATTAGTTGAGTATTATAAATTTTGTATTTTAATCTTTAAGACTTCTTTGGATAGTACATCACGTATTAATATGTGTAAGTTCATTTTCAACTATTTAACGCGTAAATGTATTATATGTACTATAGGTTATATATTATAAATATGTGTAGTAATATTTATGAGATCAAATAAATAATTGTGAATTTACATCTTTGCATTATTTGTTTTTAAAAAATTGTACTGGATTTTTATGAAAGATATATTTTTTGATTTTTTGTTTAAAAAAAATTCAAAACTAATATAGATTGGTTTTTGAAGTATTTTTTTGATTTAACAATATTTTTTAATTTTGTATTATAGTATGCACTTTAATACTCCTCTGATTAGTATGTGATTTTTTGCATAAAAATTTATAGTAATTTAAAAATATATACACTATCATTTTAGGTAAATAAAATATATATGATTTTGTAAATATATATTTTAATTATTATATAATGTGAATATAAGATTATATTTAAAATCATGAGATGCATTAATTATATATTATATAACAGTAATTAATTTAATTTTTAAGTGTATATTAACTAATAGAGAATAATTATTTTGGATACCATATTTATCTTGAATACCAAGGGACTCATTCCCATCATCCATCTCTACCTCAATCTAATGGATAAGATTAAAAATAATTAATTAATTCACATATTTTTATAATTTAAATATCTCTTAAACCGTTAACTGTTAAATGAAAAAATACACCATCGCGACGAGCATTTAATTATCTTTCTACCAATATCAACTAAGATATACTTTTAAAGAAAAAAAATCGTTTTCTTTTCATCTGGTTAAAATTTACGTAAAATATCATATATAATAATAGTGTTTCATCATATATGATTACAATGTTAAATCATAAATTATTGTTATATCACATATGTTAAATATTTTTGGTAATAAATATCATATATGTTATTGGTTTATATCATATATGATAAGTTATATCATATATGATAATAGTGTTTCATCCATCATATATGATATTAGTGCTAAATCACAAAATATTATAAAATCATATATGATATTGGTTTATATCAGATATGATATGTTATATCATTTATGATACTGATGTTATATCATATATGATATTAGTATTATATATGATAATTTTCGGAAAAAAAAAGTGAAAATAATGAAATATTTTGTCGAAAGTGTATCATATAGCATTTCTATGGAAAAATAATTAAATACTCTTCATAACGGTATATTTTTTTCGTATAACGATTAACGGTTTAAGAGATATTAATATTTGAAATAAATGGTAAAAATAAATTTTGTGTATATTCTAATCCATTAGATTAAATTGGATATGAAAGGTGAATATTTGTCCCTTAATATCCAAATGAACGTAAATCGTATTATACTTTATTTGGATATCAAGGGATAAATCTCCATCTTCCATATCCACTTTATTCCAATGGATCCAATGGATGTGATTAAACAAAAAATCAATTTTCACCATATCTTTTCAAATATTAATATCTTTTAAACCGTTAATCGTTATACGAAAAAAAATATACCGTTACGAAGAGCAATTAATTATCTTTCTATAGGTTTGCTATATGATACATTTTTGACATTTTTTTTTCATTTTTCTTCATTGTCAAAAATTATCATATATGATGTAACATCAGTATTTTATATGATATAACTTAATATATCTTATATAAACCAATATTATATCAATATTATATATGATACAGTAATAATTTATGATTTAACACTTGTATCATATTGATGAAACGAGTATAACTTATCATATATGATTTAATAAAAATTTGTTATTTAACACTGTTATCATATATGATGAAACACTATTATCATATATAATATTTTATGTAAGATTTAACAACAAAAAAAAACGCATTTTTTTATTCAAAAGTATATCATAATGCATATTGATAGAAAGATAATTAAATACTCGTCGCGATAATATTTTTTTTCGTTTAACACTTATTGGTTTAAGAGATATTTAAATTATAAACATAGGTTAATTAATTAAATACTTTTAATCTTATCTATTAAATAGATAGAGATAGACGATGAGGATGAGTTTTTGATATCTAAAATAAATATACTGGAGTTAAGATCTATGTACACCCTTAAATTAACATAAACTTATTCAACCAATTATAATCACCCAATTTTTAAAAAATCCACTTCCCACCACTTTTTTAAAAATTAAATATCTCACAAACGGTAAATCGTCAAACGCAAAAAAAATATACCATTGCAAGGAGAATTACATTATCTTTCTATCGAGGGGCAAATGTATATACTTTCGACGAACTTTTTTTCGACCTTTTTTTCTTAAGTCACGTATGAGAGAATCATATATGATTCGTCACGAATCATATATGATTTTCAGAAAATAATATATGATTCGTGATATGAATCATATATTATTTTCTGAAAATCATATATGTATCGTGACGAATAATATATGATTCTCTCAGACGTGACTTAAGAAAAAAAGTCAAAAAAAGTTCGTCGAAAGCATATACATGTGCCCCTCGATAGATAGATGATTTAATTCTTGTCGCGATAATATGTTTTGTTTTACGTAACGATAAACGGTTTGTGAGATATTTAATTTTTAAAAAAATGAATTTTTTTGTTACATGATAAACATGGGTGGTTGTAAATGATTGATTGAATTTATGCTAAATTAAGAGTTATGTTAAACTTTTTCCTTGAAATTTATTATATTCAATATGTTTAAAAGCAACTTACTTTTGTAATATGCTGAAATTTATTACTTCGTATTTTGTAATATGCTTAAAGGAAGCTACTATTTTTCATGAGACAAAAATCATATATATTTAGTAACAGACAAAATCATGTTAAAAAAAAGTAAAAGACAAAAGTTTAAATGTCAATTTATTCTTTTCACAAGTAGGAGGACATATTTCCAACATCTATTTTAGTTTGATTTAAAATTGGAGATTAATCCAAGATTTAAAAAAAAATACGGAAGAAATATTTTGTTAAAAAGTCTAAAGGTTTCAAAAATGGGACGGAAGGACTAAAATGGTAAATTTTCTGAACTGATTTTAGTTAATAATGATATTTCATTAGTGAAAAAAACAATGAAATATCACCGGTGATAAAATAATTTTATCACTGGTGATATTTCATTAGTGAAAAAAAACAATGAAATATCACCGAAGATAAAATAAAATTATTTTGTCACTGGTGATATTTCACTAGTAAAATATCACCGTTAATAGAAAAAGTTTAGAAAATGTACAATTTTAGTCTAAATATATTAATGAGGTGTTATAAGTTAATTAGGTTTCTTTAGATTGTACATCATGCATTAGTATGCATAAGTTGATTTTTCCATATCCACTTTAATCCAACTGATGTGATTAAACACAAAATCTATTTTCAAATCTTTTTTCAAAACATTAATATCTTTTAAACCGTTAGTCATTATACGAAAAAAAAATATACCGTTACGAAGAGCATTTAATTATCTTTCTATAGATATGATATATCATACACTTTCGACAAAAAAATTTCCACGTTTTTTTCATTGTCGAAAGTTATCATATATGATACTAATATCATATATGATATAACTTATCATATCTTATATAAACCAATATTATAGAAAATTTTAATAATAATTTATGATTTAACACACTAGTATCATATTAATAAAACACTATGATAACTTATCACATACGATATAAACCGATATCATATATGATTTAACAATAATTTATGATTTAACACTGTTATCAAATATGATAAAACACTATTATCATTTATGATATTTTACGTAAATTTTTACAGCAAGAAAAAAAATGGATTTTTTTCTTAAAAAGTATACATCATAGTGTATATTGGTAGAAAGATAATTAAATGCTCGTCGCGATGATATATTTTTTTTATTTAACACATAATGGTTTAAAAGATAATTAAATTATAAAAATAGGTTCATTAATTTAAAACTTTTAATCTTATCCACTAAATTAGGGTAGAGATGAATGGTAAGGATGAGTCCTTTAGTATCAAAAATAAATATAGTATACAAAATAACTCTTCTCTATATGTATTATAAATGATTTAAGTTTATTTGGATACCAAACTTTATTCAGATATAAATGGACTAATCTCCATTCTTCATATTCATTTTAATCCAAAACCCATTTCCCTCATTTTTTTCAAACATTAATATCTTAAACCGTTAATCGTTGTGCAAAAAAATATACCACCACGACGGTCATTTAATTTTCTTTCTACATATATGCTATATGATATATTTTCGACAAAAAAAATCGTTTTTTTCACGTTTTTTTTCGTTGTCGAAAACTATCATATATGATACTAAATATCATATTGATTGTAACACCAGTATCATATATGATATAACTTATCATATATGATATATACTATTATCATATATGATTCAATAATAATTTATAATCTAGCACTAATATCATACATGATGAAACACTTTATCATATATGATGAAACATGTTATCATATATGATATTTTACGCAAATTTCATAAACGAAAAAAAAACAAATTTTTTTCTTCAAAAGTATATCATAGTGTATATCTGTAGAAAACTAATTAAATGCTCATCGCGATGGTATATTTTTTTTTGGTTTAACACTTAACAGTTTGGGATATAATTAAATTATAAAAATAAGTGAAATAATAAAATGCTTTTAATCTTATCCGTTATTTTTTTTTGAACATCGAGTTAATAGTTAGTGATTCGAGCTTACAATGACATCCCATTAGGCAGTATGCAAGCCTCGAACCTTCTCCTTTACTCCTGCTTCTATTTAATTTTCGCCCCTAAAAATCTTTAGTGAGACTCGAACTCGAGATCTCTCCAAAAATACCTCTCCAAAACTACGCTTAATGGCCGACTCAATTGGTTAATCTTATCTATTAGATATGATAAAAGTAAATAGTGAGAATAAATCTTTAGTATTCAAGATAAATATGATATCTAAAATAACTCCATTCATAAATATAATGAAATTTATTATATTCAATATGTTTAACGGAAGCTATTTGTTTTTGTAATATGCTGAAATTTATTACTTCGTATTTCGTAATATGCTTAAAGGAAGCTCCTATTTTTATAAGACAAAAATCATACATATTTAGCAATAAATAAAAGTTTAAATGTATTTCTTTTTCATAAACAAAGGACAAATTCTTGCAATTCATGTTGGTTTAATTTAAAAATGAAAATTAACTTAAGACTCTAAAAACATATGACGAGATCATTTTTGCTAAAAAGTTCAAAAGTTTCAAAAATCAGCTGAAAGAAAATTTTTCGAACTGATTTTTATATATAGTAATATTTCATTAGTGAAAAAAAACAATGAAATGTAACCGGTGATAAAATAAATTTATCACTGTTGATATTTTTTTAGTGAAAAAAACAATGAAATATCATCGAGGATAAAATAAAATAATTTTTTCACTGTTGATATTTCACTAGTAAAATATCACCGTTGATAAGAAAAAAACTTAATATTTTAGTCTCTTTGTCAATTTTTTGCAATTTTGGCAAAAATAACCTCTCCGTGATTTTTTTTCATAGATTTAATGTTAGATAATAAATGCCAAGAATTAGCCTCATATATTGCTTAGAAGGAAGAATGCAAAATAACCCAACCCTTTACTAATATGTTAAAGAATTACTAATAAAGATGATATAAACAAAAAAGAGGATTATTCATGGTATAAAATGCCACCCAAATAACAAGTTTATTTACATGCAAGCATATCTCACAAATTCTCCTCGAACCTATTCAAGCAATGGAGGTTTTTATAACAATATCACTCTTGCTCATCATTTTCTTCTTCTTCAAATCTAAGAAATATTCAAATCAGCTTCCACCCGGTTCTATGGGACTACCCGTGATAGGGCAAACCCCTGAATTTTTGAAGGCCTTGAAAGCCGACAAAGTCCAGGTTTGGTATCAAGAAAGAATAGCTAAATACGGTCCCATCTCGAAAGTCAGTCTTTTTGGAAGCCCGACGATTGTTTTCCATGGTCCAAGTGCAAACAAGTTCATATACAGTTGTGACGAGAAGATGCTTATCACCAGAAAACCACCATCAACGAGTAGGATCTTGGGTAAAAAGAATATAATTGAGCTGTCTGGTCATGAGCACAAACAAGTTAGAGGGGCTTTGGTTTCTTTTTTGAAGCTTGATGTGTTGAAGCAATATGTTGTGAAACTAGATGAAGAGATACAACACCATCTACAAACGAAATGGCATGATAGAACTCAGATCAAGGTAACTAATACTTATTTTTTTTATAAATGTGTGAAAGACTTGTAATATGATACATCTTTAACTAGTAATGATATAAACTACTAATGATATACTTTAAGTTGACCAATGAATACTATTGTTTATTTTGTTACATTTAAGCAATTCTCTCAAATCTATGCTTTATTGATGATGATATTCATAAATCATCATAAACATTTACATCTCATATAAATGCATTATCATTATAGTGATATATAATATTACATCCCATATGAGCATTCTATTATCTTTATTACACAAAGAGAGTTGTATTTTCTTTACTAGAGAGAGAATGGTAAGTAAGAGAATAATAATAAATTGGATGTATATACATCGTATATAACTAGCATTCACCTAATATAATCGCGGTACTTGTGATTAATTGAAGAATAACAAAAGGAAATGATCTTTATCATGTTTGGTTCACTTATTTTTATAAATTTCAGTCGATTTATTTTGAGCAATTTTTATTTGTTAGCCACCACTAATATTTTCGATTGAACTCCTTTCCCGACGATTTTTGTAAATATATATTATTATATGTTTATTTTTAAGTTATCGACTATAGTAATTATATATTAGTTAGATATTTTTAAGTATATATTCACTATTATATATGTATTAATTAGTTACATATCCTATAATGCGTTTATGCAGTTGGGCAGCGTCCACTTGGCTTTGAATGCGTGCATGCATGCATGCGTTATAACACACATACATATACTCCCAAAATTAAATTAATAGATTATTCTTAAACATGCATGCAGTCATGAGTCATGCATGCAGTTGGCGGACCTAAGCAGATTGTGTCGTCCATTTTACCATTTATAAAAGAGACTTGACTTGTTTTCTCACTTGGTGGCATTTTTTTTATTGTTTGGAGTTTTTTTTATTACATGTTTTATTTTAAATGTCTGGTTTAACTTTATTTATAAAAGGTTTATAAATTAGAAATTTAAATATTTTTTTACTATATGCTACGAAGAAAAATATGTGAATGAATTAATGATAGTTGTATTTTATCGCAATTTTTTTATTAGTTATATTATATAAAATAAATAAAAGTAATTAATGTCAAAATTAAAAGAAAAAGTTTTTTAACATTGAAATGGGGGCATAACGGTTTAATTTAATATAGAAATAAGCTGTCCAACTTTTTATAGGTCGTCTAACTTCTTAATTATAACAATATATCATGTTATTGTATTTCAGACGTTTTAAGGTTTTTTTCTTTTTTATTTAGCAAACACCTTTAAAGAGTATTTGTTAACATCACAAAAGAAACAACAGTACAAATAAATGACATTCGGACAAGTAATAAAAAGATGAAGACCCAAAATAACAAAACAAAAAACACTTAAAAGGGTAGTAAAGCTCATAATATCCAAATGACTAGAGGGAGTCATTTGTTTGATGAATATAAGAATACGATTATGAAAATAATAGTTATAATAGTTATATTAAGTGTTTAGTTAAAACATTTATTGTTAATTTATCATTTCGACAATGATAGATTTATAGCAAAAAGAATGTGTTTTTTTAGTGATTCTCGTGGAATCTACATTTTATTATTATTACTATTACAAAATTAATAAATTAATAAAATAATAATATAAGTTTATTAATTTTGTAATAGTAATAATAATAAAATGTAGATTCCACAATAATGACTAACAAAACACACACATTCTTTTTGCTATGAATATTAATTTAACCATAAAAATACATATTCTTTTGTTACTAAACTTTGATCATACATATGTTTATGATACTAGGGAAAATTTCATATATATCTCTCTTTTGACTCTAAATTTCATATATATCCAACCTTACTTAAAACTTTCATATATATCGTTCATTTTAATGCAATTTTTATATATATCCAACCTTACTTAAAATTTATATATATATATATATATATATATATATATATATATATATATATATATATATATATATATATATATATATATATATATATATATATATATATATATATATATCAAATTTAAAATATGAAATTTCATATATGTCCAAATACCTAATTTGTATATACCTAAAACCTTAAAATACATATCAATTATCATTTAAACTTAAAATAACCATTATATCCGTGTTTCTCTACCTAATAATATGTATATCTAATCACCAAAACAACGACAAATCATTAAAATTCCATAAAAACAAATCTAACTACCTTGCAATAGATAATAACCAAACAATCAGTATTCTTATCAAGTTGTTACACTACTTTCGTCTTTAATTATACAAACACCATTTATTGGTTCCATCAATATCTTGTTCACTTTCTTCTATTTATAATGATGTTAGTATTATTATGATTAGTTTATCATTTTAAGTATATGATAGTAAGCTTTATTTTGCTATTAATCGACTGATATTCATTTTAATTGGCCTCATTACTATTTTAATTTGTCCCAAAATCTTGTCCACTTTCTTTATTAAGATGTTTGTATTTAATAATTTTATAATATTACACATCTTATACACTTTTATATGGAAAGTAATTGTTATATTAATTTTATTTAATAGGATAAAATTGTCATTTTAACAATAATGTCCATGTTCATTGAATATATCTTAAAATAAAACTTTTTTGTTGGGGGACAATAAAAGTGGGATGGAGGGAGTATAACTTTTGTATTTGTTTAGTAATTGTAGTCAGATCTTTTCTTCTTTAATTCTTAAATACATTGATAAAATATGCTTTGCATCATTGCGTGCACATATAATAATTTGAGACATTGCTTATATAAAAATATATGAAATTTATATTTAAGTATAAGAAAAAATAAGTAAGTGTATAATAGTTATTTTATGTTTAAATAATATTTTATATGTGTTTTATATATTTAATATATATAAATTGAGTATTTGGACATATATGAAATTTCAAATAAAAAATTGAACACATATGAAATTTTATGTATAAAGTTGGATATATATGAAATTTTTAAGTAAGGTTAGATATATATGAAATTTTGTATTAAAAAAGGGACATATATGAAATTATCCCATAATATTAATTCTATTAGTATTTTTTGGTATAATTCTGTCAAAACTGTCTTTTCTTACCCACAAAACGAGTTAAAATGATTTAAAAAAGGTGCCACTAACCGTTAGAGAGTGCACCTTAACAACACCGAATGTAAAAAAAATCTATTATCTTCGTTCCATAATTATAGTTCATCGACAAAAATCACATAATTTAAGAAAAAAAAACCATATTTACAACTTTCTCTCTCCTATTTTTTTTATATAAAAACAGTTTTATTCTTAATTAATTAATTAAAACTTATTTAAAGTTTTTAATTATCACCTCAAATGAGGATAATAGATAAACTTAATCCAAGTTTCCTATTTATATTTAAAAGTAGGCAATTAATTTGATACAATCCAAAATGAAAACGTAGATTATAATAATAAGACGAAGTAAGTAACACATTATAGCTAAGTCCACAAGAAATAAGTAACCTGACTATTAAATCCTTTAACTTTATAAGAGAACACAATTGATAAACTAACCAAAGACTTCTCACTATTTTAATAAGTGTTTAAAGTTTGTTTTCACCATTGGATCAATAGCTTTTTATAAAAAAAATTATAATAACTTGATCGGAATCAAGTTATTTCTAAAAGCGTTTGTACATTTACTTGCTTTATATTAAATGCATTTAATACATTAAGTTTTTAAAGACTTATGATGCTCTAAGATTGCACTTTTAAAAATCATCATTTTAAGCACGATTAGTTAAAAATCATCATTTTTGATATCAGTATCACTAAGAGCATCACCAATGCAAAAAACTTTTGATAGCTTTTTGCATTTAATGCATTCAATGTCAAACACATTCGCTAGTTATAGCTTTTGTGAAAGACTTTGTATGTGCAAAGTCTTTATAAAAATCATACCAAAAAGCTTTTGTTCCAATATTTAAAAACATCTCCAAAAACTTTTTTAAATAGTGAAAAGTCATTCTTAACTTTACCCATTAGAGATGCTCTAAGGCTGGTGGGAGTGAGGTTAAACCCACGAGCGACACACCATAAGTCGCGCGCAGCCCCCATCCCCCATGGTATAACTCGCGCGCAACTTTGTCCCTTGAAAAAAAAAAGAGGCAGACTCACCCTGGGTGAGTTAAAATATTATGGGACCCTATTCTATATATTTTTTAATCCCTTTTTTCTTCGTTAAATACTAAATGTTACCACACAAAATTTTCACACAGTTTTATTATTTTCACACACAACTTTCTATATTTTCAAACCTAATTTCTAAAATAAAAAATGACATGTTCTTTTCCACAAACTAATAACGAGATTAAGGCTCTGCTTCAGAAACAAATAAATCAACAACAACGTCGCCAGGATGCGCTTAAGTGGTTAGCTGAAGATTTCGATGCGGCGTACGAAGCTAATATGACACTACGCACGGTATGTGAGAAATGCCGTGATCTTTCTCCGTAGAAACGTCATTTAATCGACACGTATCTAAGTAATCAATTTGATACCGATTTTAACATCTGCGGATCTTTGTTTAGATAGTCGGCAAAATTGGAGGTTCGAATTCAGAAAAATACTGAACGGCTGAATAACTTGAGTTCTTCGTCTCAAACTCATATCGGTTCTTCATCCCGATCTCAAACAACTCATATCGGTTCTTCGTCACAATAACATCGACGCCGAAATGTGTCTCCCAATCTACCCTTTCTAATTGAAAACAACTCAGATGACAGAATGACTGACAATGAGGTGTATCAACTATACTTAGATCAAAAAGCGTTGAGAGAAAGTCTGCAAGAAGAAGAAATGGCACGAAGGGACTGGGAGGCCCAAATGATTGCCGAAGAAGATGAAGAAGAAACAATGCGTTGGGAGTTACCTGGTCAGTTTTCGGATTCGGATCCGGGAACTGACTAATCGTATTATGTATTTTTATTTTATCTATATTGTATTGTATTTCCTTTCGTATTGTATTCGAATTCCAGTATTTTAACTTTTATCCCTTTTTATTTAACTTTTTTATATTTATGTTTTTTTAAATGTTTTTTTTAAGTTTCCTATGTATCGTCTTTTAATTTCGTATTGTCTTTTAATTTTCTATGTACCCGTGTTTTAATAAAATGTATAAATAAAAAATGTTTAATAAAAAAGTGGGGGTTATGTGTAGTGAGTTTGGATGAGTGCCATTATGTCCCATGGAATATTTGGGTGAGTTTATTAAAAAGTTGACGTGGCGCTGACGTGACGATAAGTGACTTATGTGTCATTCCTGACTCCCACCAGCCTAACATAGGTCGTCCCTGTGGTTTTGGTTAAGTCATTATTCTCCCTTTAAAACTTTATTATGAAGATTCACAATGCAAAATTGAAAAGCGATGGACGAAAGTAGTGATTTCGTCCAACCAACGTGGAAGAACATGTGATTTACTCTATCAGTTAAAAGGTCTAATGCTCTCTACATATATTTCAGTTTAAAAATAGAATAATCAATAGCAATTCTTTACCAATTGTTTATACCCAGATAGAATTTTTCCATCCTAAATTTTACTGAAAGTATATATATACCCCAGAGTCATCATCAGGTGATCATATATCTGTGCGCCGTCAATATGTCCTGGGCTGTCAAAACGATATAATTATATGTATTTTGTTCATGATAGTTATACTATAATTAACTGCCGCGACGCGCAGTCTTCCACCTACGCTCTTTCTTAAAGTTTATTATACTGCAGGTGCAACCCATGATCGAGAATTTAACCTTCAATGTAATTTGCGCACTTCTTATCGGGATCGAACGAGGGCCCAAAAGAGAAAGATTACTGCCACTTTTCACAGAAATGAATGGAGGTAAATTAGCAATTCCAATCAATTTGCCTTTCACTCAATTCAATCGAGGAATCATGGCAAGAAAGAAAATCACACCAATGTTTATGGATCTTATTCGCGAAAAAAGGGAAGCACTTGCAGGCCAAAAGCATCAAGCTAACCGTAGCAAAGATCTAATGACTGCATTGATTAGCGTCCGTGATGAAGATGGTTCAACAATAACGACCGATGAGGAGATCGTCAACCACATCTTGTCTGTGATGGTTGGGGGATATGATACAACCTCTGTCCTTGTTTCATTCTTGATCAAACTCTTGGCGACCAACAAACCTATCTACACAAAGATTGTCCAAGGTAATACTTATCATTTTTAAATTTTAAGTTTTTGGTAAATATGTTTAACGCTATTTAGTCGTAGAGCACTAGCAGTCATCACTCCAAGTGATGACATTTTGGGGTGACACGTCAGCGAAACTCACTCACTCAAATGAAAAAAATAGGGAGTTATCACTTCAAGTGATAGGTGAATGTGGGGCCCACTTTTTTTTTTTATTTCTCACATTTTCAAATTAAACTAATTCATTTCATAAATAAAAAATAAATTCATTTCATTAAAAAAAATCATTTTTTTTTCCTTTTTAATTTATATAACTAATTTATATTATATTTAAATTGTTATTAAAAATATAAATTATAAATTATAAAAAAAAAATTAATTTTTTATTAAAAATCAAATTTTTTTCCTTTCTTCCCCACCTTTCTTCTTCCCCTCTTCTTCCACACACAACACACACTAGACACACACACTACACACACATAATTAAATTCAATGAAAAGAAAGAAAAAAAAAGTGAAAGAGGTGCCTCACGCGACTAGAGGTGCATAGAAAAACCGGTTCTTAAACCGGAACCGAAAAAACCCGGAAACCGGGACCGGTCAAAACCGGTTTATTATAAACCAGTCCCGGTTTATTTAGGAACCGGGGGTTTGAGACCGGTTCGTGATTTTCAAGAACAAAACGGTTTGTCAACCGGTTTTTGGACCGGTTAACCGGAACCGGTTTATTTTAAACCGGAATCGGTTAACCGCCATAAAAAATAAAATCTAAAAAACCGGAAAATCTAGTAACAATTCAAAATTTAAAAAGTAAAAAAAATTAAAAATTAAAAAACCGGAATCGGTTAACCGGCATAAACCGGTCTCAGACCGGTTCTACCGGTCTGGATTTTCAGCCTCCCAGCCGGTCCGGTTTTTAACCGGTTAACCGGACGAACCGGTTTTTTGACCATTGACCAAAGACCGGGCCGGTTCCGGTTTATATAAAAACCGGACCGATTAACCGGTTTTGTGCACCTCTACACGCGACGCCGGTTTTGTCAATCATCGGAGTCATAGCGCGGCCAACGCCGTGGGTTTGGCACCCCACGGCGCCACCACTCCGTGCCCTCTTATGCATGTTTATGCCTCAGTTCCTATATATGAGGGCCAATCTGCATACAATTTGTTATTAGTTTTTTTATAAATTTTGTTCACAATACCTAAATTGTAGAACAAGAAGAAATTTCCAAAGGTAAATCAGCAAAAGAAGCTTTGACATGGGAAGACCTTACCAAGATGAAGTACACATGGAGAGTAGCATCCGAGATGTTGCGCATGCACTCTCCCGTGCCTATATATTTTCGACGAGCTGTGCAAGATATTGAGTACGAAGGATACTTAATTCCTAAGGGGTGGCAAGTATGTTACATACATGATAAAAACATAAATAATACACAAATGATCATTACATAATCAGTTGCTAAGTTTTCTATTATCTGTTTTTAGGTCATGTGGTCTTCATCCATGACACATTGGGACGACAAAATTTTTCAAAACCCAGCCATATTTGATCCATCGCGTCATGAGAAATCACCACCACCTTTTAGTTATATACCGTTTGGAGGAGGGTCGAGAATATGTCCTGGAATTGAATTTGCGAAAATGCAAATTCTAGCCATGATGCATCGCTTGGTGACACAGTTTACATGGGAGCTTGTTATGAAAGATGAGTCCTTCAAGAGAGGTCCAATGCAAGTATTCGATCATGGGTTATTAGCTCGATTCACGCCCATAAAAGAAACATCAGCTTCATCTGAAGCATGAACCTGACTAGGTGGAATTTGTGGGCATTACAAAGAACTACTTGATTCATGAGGCTCAATAATTGTGTGAGTTATTCAAATAAGACAAAGACTCTTGGTAAATGGAATGTATCAATATGCAAAGTCTGTAATAAAAATTTGAAGGAGAGCAAATGGATCGATGGACTAGGGTTTTTATTTGATTTTTCGCTCAATTTTAGAATCTTTAGGGCTTGGGCCAAGACTCAATGAGATTGTCTATTTTGGATCTTTTATATGACTCAAAACATTAGAAATAAAATAACGTACTCTCTTGAATTTGAATTTAATATAAAGAAATGGAAACAAAAAGGAGCTCATACAGTCATACCATCTTCCAAGTTATACATCAGTAGTATCGTGTATAAAACCAATTGCCATTAATAAAAAAAAAAGGGTAAATGTCAAAAATACTCAATTTATTTTTTCAGATTATCCATTTTACCCAGTTTAATATTTTATGTGAAAAGTACTTATTTAAATAATATTTCAAACTTTGACATTTTTTTATGTGTTGGACCGGGCCAACTAGTTGGATTACCGGTTATTGCCAAAAACAAAACTTCTTTCACATGCACACACTCGATCACCAACACCCCCATTTCATCTCCTTCACGATCCAGTATCACCTTCTTCTTCCCCATTCGTCAGGAACACAAAGAACCCTTCTCCTTTCAATCCCTCCAACTCGATCCAAAAAACACATACTCCATCCATTTTGTCTCCATTTCGCCAAGAACACCAACAACACATCACCATCTTCTTTGTAAACATTAAGGTAAGTTCTTCTATCCTTGATGTTTGTTTTGTTATTTATGAGGCTAACTCATTATTAGAACCCTAAAAAAATGAAGATTTAATAATACACTTAATTTGATCTTAATTAGATAACTAAGCTAAATGGATAAAGGCAAAGGTATGATTCTTATTAAGCTTCAATTTGTTTCCAGAAAAGATGATTATGTTAAGTTCTTTTATGATTTATATTTAGTTTTCATTAGGTAATCATCAGTGGCCCTAAACCTAGTAACAAAGCCATACAAGTTGCTAGTGATTTATCTTCTTGGTCTAGTTATGATCCAATGTATTCTTTTAGCATAGACTCATTTTCTTTGGAACCTAGGTCGCCTATCACAGAAAAGTCAAAACAAGCCTTAGCGAAATTGAAAACTGAAGGTCCAAGTCTTGAATTGCTTGACTATCATGGCTGTGGAGACTCAATAGAAAAATTTAAAAATTATTGTTTGCATTATGGGTCAGATTATTACATAAAATCATTTGTGAAACATACCATCGGGGGTTTTAAGGAACCGGGTAGACATAAAGATTATGAAAATGATCCTGGTTTTCTATAACTACTGAAGCAAAACAAGCCGTTTACAAATTAAGAACTGAAGGTGCAACACAAGAATTCCTAGAATTTCATGGCTTTAGGTCAGAAGAAGAGTATGAATATACATGTATCTCCGATAGATCTGACTATTTCATGAAGATTTTTGTAAGAAATACAATTGGTGGCTTCCCGGGTAAGGTTTTAAAAGAATCAACTGATGAAGTAGAAAGCAAACCATCCAAGAGTGTTGTTGGTGCATCCAAGAATGTCAAAACAACTAGAGAAGTCCCATCAACCAATGCCTAAAAAATGGAAGGTCCATAAAACAAACTCCCAACAGAAACAGGTGCGCCATCTTTACTTCTAATCTCTAATATAGCCTATTCATATAACATGTTTATTAGCCTATGGTCATCTACGCTGAAAACATGTGCACCAAACTAGAAGCGTTTTAAACAAAATATATTGCATTAATAACGGTTCACTGACCCAATCATACAGACAAAACATTAGACTCACAAAGAAAACACGTACATGCATACATAAAGACATTACCCTGAAGACTTGACACACAACAACCTAGGACTTTTATTATAGACCTGAACACCAACAACCACAGACTCCGTTCACCAGGGTCCGTTGGCCTTGAGCTTTGCAAGAAAACCCTCCTTCAAAGCGATCATATTCTGGATCATGGTTGCCTCTATCTGCAGCTTCTCGATGAAAGCATTCTCTTCCACCTGTTTCTTGTCCAGCAAGGTTATCATCATGCCATTTATATGGTCTATTGGAAAGGTCTTTAGTTCTTGGATAAAGTGCTCACGCTCGACGACGCCATTGAAAACCTTTCTACCGACCCTCTCCAGTTTAGTCTTCCATGATTTGTCTGCTTTGATTTCCTCGCCCAAATAACAAATAAATAGGCTGCCCAAATCCGTAGCCCCGGTCTCAGCTTCCAATGCCTATATTCTAGGAACATATGCCATTTTTTCTTTGTTAAGGTTTGGCAAAGTAGTTAACTGATTTGTGTGAGATTAACAAATGCACATGTGTCCTTAAATAGCATAACTTGGGACTCTACTGTTTCTACAGTTGAGATTCCAGTTACCATTTAGTCAAAGTAGATAACTAAAGTTATCTCACACTTACAACCAGCTTAGTTCACTTACAACTTGAAAACACACTTTCCTATAACACATGTCCTAACCAAAGCATCCCTTACCCAAAATAGATAAAAAAAATAATCCCTCAAATATAGTATCCACATATTGGTTAAGAAAAATGTGTCAAAATCACTTACTTTTCAGCAAGATACTTAATTGGCACCACTTGATGACTACATACCATTTTTAAAAACTTAAAAGGTTTCCATATATTTATTTACTTTTTTGGAACACCAACCATGCATATATGTAAATATTTTTATAAGCCTTGTTTGCTATGTCACAATGTTGCTATATCACAATGTACAGGTACTACAACAAAAGTCATTGAAGGCAAGTATCTTTGTCTAGGTAACAGAACCAAACATTGTAGATTTGGCAAAAGCCATGTTCTAGTAACAAGAGTTGTTCTAGGGTTAGCAAATGGGAAAACTTGGGAGCATATCCTCAAGCAGGGTAAAAATAAAGTTTGATGCATCAGCTAGTTTGTATTTGGTTCCTAAACATTTTGTATTTGAACAATGGTAGTTAACTATGTTTGTATTTGGTTACAATTTAAAAGTTTTAAGTTTAATGCATGGATGAACTATGTTACAATTTCTTGTGCTATGTTTGTAAATGTGAATGTCTAGATTTGTTGTGTATAATGCTACAGTTTATAGAAACTTTCAACTTATGTGAGGTTACAGTAAGCATGCACACAACATAACAAGTAAAGGATGAACTATGTTACAATTTCTTGTGCTATGTTTGTAAATGCGAATGTCCAGATTTGCTGTGTATAATGCTACAGTTTATAACAACTTTCAACTTATGTGAGGTTACAGTAAGCCTGCACACAACATAACAAGTAAAGGATGAACTATGTTACAATTTCTTGTGCTATGTTTGTAAATGTGAATGTCCAGATTTGCTATGTATAATGCTAGAGTTTATATCAACTTTTAAGTTATGTGAGGTTACAGTAAGCCTACACACAACATAACAAGTAAAGGATAAACTATGTTACAATTTCTTGTGCTATGTTTGTAAATGTGACTGTCCAGATTTGTTGTGTATAATGCTAAAGTTTATATCAACTTTCAACTTATGTGAGGTTATAGTAAGCCTACACACAATATAACAACTAAAGGATGAACCAAATACAAACATAACCATAAAAGTGACTTTACATCAGCATAGTAGTTAACATAACCATACAAGTTTCAATACATAAAAGTGACATTACATGATTACTACCAATGTCTTAACAAGCATAGATAAAATTTGTTTATAAGAAAATACAGAAACACCTAAACAAATGTAAAAAGCTTCAGGCTTTTGCCTTACCCTTCCCCTTCCCATTGGAACCATCCTTTTCCTTCCCCTTCCCTTTTTAACCACCAGGCCTTTTCCCCATTTTTGGACAATCTGTTCCCAAGTTTTATTGTTAGAAAGTCCAATAAGGCATTGTTAATAGGGGTAGGGCTTTTCAAAATGTTTTTTGCTACGTAGTTCACATTAGGACCTCTTTTCTTTAGGGTGTCTTCATAGAACTCAAGTTCTTCATCAACATCATCTGTATCATCAGAAGAGGAATAAAAAAATGGACTATCTTTATCTTCATCCCAAGTCTCCCAGTATTGTGAATCGGCTTTATACTCAGCAACATCAACATATCCATACCATTGTAGATGCTCCTTTAAGATATAACCAATCCTAAACATGTAAGCAACCTCAGCCGTAACAACAAGCCTAGGCCTTTTGGTTGTTCCTAAGGGAGGAAGTGCACGATGCTTTGAAGATCCTTCACACCCCGGTTCAATCCACCCACCATCTCCATTAGGACAAAACAGATCTCCGCTGCTAGACTCACTCAACTCAATCACTTGAACTTTTTTGGTTATTTTATATATCTGAGATATTAATGTTAGACATAAAAGTTATTAGTCATAACAAATGGAGTGTAATCTAACATAAATAGAATTAAAGGGAGTAATAAACAAACACATTCAATCTGCACTTGATCCCCACAAGTTCTTAGTATAACTCAAAAATTACACATTCAATCTACACTTTTTTTTCCTAAATGTGTAACTAAAAAATAGCAACTATTCAAATACATAAGTAAATGGAGTGACTACATTAACCCAGGTGAGTATTTAGTCTTTATTCTAAATAGCATTTCTCGGACATTTCAAGATATCAACTTTATTCCAAATAGAAACCTTATCCTGAGTATTCAATGTCTTGATTAAGGCTAGCCATAAGATGAAAGGATTTCTCGGAATATTTTGGCTGAACCACACAAATGTGTAACTAAATAAATTTTCACGTACCCTTAACTCAATCAATTTGCACTAAAGATAGCAAAAACTTGTTTATCAAAATGGAGTGACTTTTTAACCCATCCAATCTGCACTAGTATACCTAAATTGGAGTTAACTGAAATTATTTCACTTTCACAGAGCCATATATCCTAACAAATATGTAACTGCTATGATTTTACTGCAATAATTTTACTAGCAAATAACATTCTATCAAAGCACATAACATTCTATCACAACCATATATCCTTACTGGTACAATACTTTCTATCAAACAATATGCTCTAACTCAACATCATGGGGTTTAATTAGAGTGATTACTTTCTCCAGTTCAGAAACAAATTAGGGTTCTAATAATGAATTAGGGATCATCAATAACAAAATAATATAAACAAATGAATTACCCAAAACAATATAAACGTATGAAGTTCTAATAATTAATAATGAATTAGGGTTCTAATAATGAATTAGTATAACATACCTTTGAGTGTACAAAAACATTGGAAATAGTGTTCCTAGCGAAATGGAGAAGTATTTTTGAGGGAAGAAGAAGGTGTTTGGATCGTAACTGGTGATACTGGATCGTGAAGGAGATGAAATGGGGGTGTTGGTGATCGAGTGTGTGTGAAAGAAGTTTTGTTTTTGGGAATAACCAGTAACCCAACTAGTGGGCCTGGTCCAACACATAAAAAAAGTCAAAGTTTGAAATATTATTCAAATTAGTATTTTTCACATAAAATAGTAAACTGGGTATAATGAATAATCTGTGAAAGTACATTGGTTATTTTTGACATTTACCCTAAAAGAAACCACCAATATTTATCAAATGATTATTTGCCTTATTTAGAAGGGCTAATAAAAACTATTTATTTTTAATTTTTTTAATAAAATTAATTTTATAATACAAGTCGCACGAAATAAAATACCTAATAAGAAAATAATTTCACATGTGTATTTATCGTTATAAGTAATAAAATACAATTATATTAATTTTTATTAAGTTGCATAAGTCACATACAATATTTAAAAAAATTGGTTTTAGTAAGTATAAAAGACAAATGAAGTGTTATCTTAAATCATTTCAAGAATTAGCCCTATTTAGAACAACATGTGTTTTTTAAAATCATGGATTGTGTTTTTTTCCCTTTTTTGTAGGGGTGAGAAAAGAACGGAAAAAATCGCAACCGAACTAAAATCGAAAAAATTGAACCGAAAAAAATCAACCGAAACTAGAAACTAATGGTTTGATTTTTACTTTTTCTAAAACCAAATTTTTTAGGTTCGGTTTTGGTTTTCATCCAAAAAATCGAACCGTAAAACTGAATCGAACCACTTTGACATATAAATATATATATTTAATATAATATAAATAAATAAGTAACATATCTAAATTTTACGTTTATATTCATCTTATAGATTAAATATGAGTAATATATTTATCTTAATGTTGATATGCGTGTTTATTATGTGTGTATTCTTATTTGACAATATATCATTACATATATGTGACTAGCAAATTATAAAACAAACGCTCGTTACTTTAACTTAATTGTGTCACGTAAGACTAGAAGGTATAATCGATAAATTTGAAGATAATAATGGTATTAATAAGTGTGAAAACACTTATCCTTTTATCACTTATTTCCAATAATAACAAGACCAAAACGTGTATTTTATGTCGTAAAAGTCAGAATTATGCGTGGTTTGTGTTTTTATTGTGTTTTAGGACCAAAAGATGAAAAAGGAAGAAAACATGGGCTATCACGGGCTTTTATCGAAGAAAACGAGAAAAGACGAAGTCAAAAGATCAAGAGTGCAAAAAGAACGGAAGTCCAAGGCCTATTCTGGAGATTTATCGAGGAAAAAGTCTAAAGACGGAAGTTTAATGAAGTCGAAGAACTCAAATCTAATTATAGAAGAAAATTAGAAGACGAGTTCAATTTACGTCGACAAATCCCGAAACGACGTCGAGAAAGACAAAGAATTAAAATTGAGTCGAGAGGAAAGAAAGAAAGAAGGAATCACATGCACCTCCCTATCTCCTATTGTTTTCCCTTATATTTATATGATTATAGATAGAAAAATGATGAAAAGAGATGGATTCCTAGAGAGAGAAAGTAGTGAGAGAAAGTAGAGAGAAGGAGAGGATTAACTTGTTGAATATTAGATTAAGGAAAGAATCAAGTGAATAACCTACCCTCCTAACATGCTAGGAGGGTAGTATATATAGTCCACCCACATGCGGGCTTTAATGGGCTATATATTGGACCGGGATTGTCTTTTGGACTTTAATTAGTTTAAATCCAAGCCCGTAAATCACGACTAATTAACTACCTATTACAACGTTCTAATTAATGTTACAATAATAACTTATGACCGAGCATTCTTGTTTGACTCAATATTTTGAGGCTAACAATCTACCCTTTTGATATTTGGAGATCAATGGAGATTATGAATCTCGTCATAAATGAGTCTTGAACGTGTAACAGTAGTCTTGTTCCTTCATGCTGTGATCTTTGAGCCTTTGTCATTGTCTTTCGACTTAGTCTTTTATCTTGAGATCTTCAAATCATTCTTGACTTGTCTTTGCCATCTTGCGATCTTGTGTCTTAACCCACATGCTCACACTATGAATATGTGGTTTTTGAATCTTTGAATTTGCTGAGTACACCGTGACGCAACCTTCTCGAGACAAAACATAGACACGGACTGAATGGCTTTGACATTCGTCCTAAATCGGAAGCGTCTTTGAACAGGTGGTACCTGTGATTAGGTAGATTCAATTAAGAATCTCCTTGACAGGGTTTCGCGGCAGTACTAGCCGTTCTCTTTACTCGACCGTCTCAAAGCAGGACTGCGAACATAAAGAGTGAATCAATTGGATAAATATCCGCTTGATTAAAGTCGTCAATTCAAATTCCTGGAACAAGTTTGATTCATTAAGAATCTTACTATTGTTGCTTTCCAGTTGACACAAGTTTGATTCATAAGAATCTCACAAGTCACCTACCGTAGCGCTGTTTGATGTTAACGCTAGAAGGATTTCCATTCGTCACCGTGAATATTAATGAATATCACTCTGAATGTTCTGGAAAGACCATAAAGATATTGCGTAGAAACCTGAAACGAGTTTGAATCAATTCAGAATCAAACCACTGTTGCTTTTCAGTTTTACATGTGTTCAATTCATAAAGAATCTTACACATGACCTACCGCAGTGCTGTTTGATGTTAACACTGGAAGGATTTCCACTCATCATTGTGAATACTAAGTAGTATCACTCTGAGTGTTCTAGCAATATCGCAAGGATATAGCGTAGGACTCTCTTGATCTTCATCCATGTGTCCTAACGAGATTTGATTGATCTCTTGGCTCTAGACTCGATTTGTGCACTTTTAGTGGTCGAAGGCTGGAGCAGATGCCACCTGTTCAATATCAACTATCTCGGAGTAAGAAAGTCAATAGAAGTCGTGTTGATCTCCGTGACAATAAAACAAACTTCTTTTGAGAGAAGCCTGAGTAGCTGGGAAAGGGTTGTGCTTCACATCACTGGGTCCATGATGAGTTATCTTTAAGATGTCTTGACCCGGTTTCTGCCTAAGTTGTATGGAGGGCTTCTTTCTTTAGACCCTTTATCCTTACATTTCTTTTTCATTCTTCAACCCCTTCAATGCTTACCAAGACATCATTAATAGCACCTTGTTGTGATTGTTCCAGTGCTATCATCAGTACTTAGTCGGCATTCAGCTTCGTTCACATTCTACTCCATCTTTCCTAAGGACTTTTAATAATATATTGGATTGTCCTTGGGAAGATCCCTCCGGTTCTGGTTGGATCATTGGACTTAAACCTAACCACCCTTTTGACACCAATAACGTCATGAATTAAAGATGTCGTGGGTTTTTGATCGTAACCATGAGTGCTTGAGTCTTTAGATCACATTTTAATCACATTTTCTCCGCCTATCTCTAATATATAAAATCTTTTGATATTAGAGATCCCAAATTTGATTAAAATATATTTTGAAAAATAGTCTTGAAAATCTTCGGGAGAAAGATGTGTTAATCTTTTGCATGAAGTTAAAATGCTCCCCCTCAAAAATTGATCCAATAGAATTGTCATTATGAGGATATGATCCACATTAAACTTTTGAGGA
Organism: Glebionis coronaria; assembly: GCA_025667525.1. Classification (NCBI taxonomy): domain Eukaryota; kingdom Viridiplantae; phylum Streptophyta; class Magnoliopsida; order Asterales; family Asteraceae; genus Glebionis; species Glebionis coronaria. The sequence continues at coordinate 551,311,756 of CM046876.1, forward strand.
TAGGAGTTGTTGAACACACAATTTTTGAAAGATTTTGAATATTATTGAGAAATTCTTGAAAAAATTATGTTCAACGCTTTTTGAAAAATCAATTCCTTTTGATGAAAAGGTTTTTCTAAAGCATAAACTTGAGTTCATAGACTTTGAAAGTCTTGACGAATCCACTCAAGTGTAAGAAGATTTAACTTCTTTTGCTAAGGGTAAGAGTACAAAATCGTACACTCTCCCGTGAATATAGTTCTGGGTTGCAATCTGAAAGTGATTACAAGCCATTGTGTTGAGCTCAAAACGTTGAATGTTTTGTGACAAGCTCAACCCAAGATAGATTGCTCTACCCGTTGTTGGAAATATTGTCCAAAAGATAAAATTTCCTTTAAAAAGATAGAAATGGCATGTTTTGAAAAATATGTACAACTTTCATTCGAGCTTTATGTACACACCCGTGTCGTTGTTGAGCGACATTTCTAGGTACGTCCATATTATCGATACTGAAAGACATGTCGAGAAGAATATTTTTGGATTTTCAAAGATTTTTTAATTTTGTATTTTTCTTTTTCACTAATATTTACAGATAGATGTTTGATAGATGAATCAAGCAGGCTTCTTTGCCAGAACCTCCAGTTGTGCTGGAGTCAAACATCTCATACCAATTTGCCTAACAAGATACACAAACCTCTCTTTCAAAAGAGCTTTTGTAAACAAGTCAGCTAATTGGTAATCAGTTCCAAGAAAGTATAATTCAACAATACCCTTTTCAACTTGTTCCTTAACGAAATGATATCGGACATCAATGTGCTTCGTGCGGGAATGCTGTACCGGATTGCAGGAGATGGCTATGGTAGACTTTGAGTCACAGTACATAGGTACTTTATCAAAGTGGAAGCCATAATCCGTGAGTTGTGTTCTCATCCAAAGAACTTGAGCACAACACGCAGATAGAGACACATACTCCGCCTCAGCTGATGAAAGTGACGTGCAATCCTGCTTCTTGGAAGACCATCCCACAATCTTGTCTTGACCTAGAAATTATGCACCACCAGAAGTACTTTTACGTGTATCAAGACACCCTGCATGATCAGAATCTGAATAGGCCGTTAGAAAGAAACCGGTTTCCCTCAGATACCAGAGTCCCATGTGAATGGTATTCTTAAGGTACCGAAAGATCCGTTTAACCTCCTTGAGGTGCTTTTCAGTGGGCCGTGCTTGATATCGTGCACAATAGCATGTAGCATGATGAATATCAGGTCTACTTGCTGTCAAGTACATGAGGGACCCAATCATGGAACGATATCTCGTTTGATCTATGGGTAATCCTCCAAGTCAGCATCTAGGGATGTGGTTGATAAAGGTGTCCCAACGAGGTCACATGATGTCATACCATGCTTTGTGATTATCTCTTGACAATACTTAGTTTGGTTAATGAAGATACCACTTGGGGATTGGTGAACTTGAATTCCTAGAAAGAATTTTAGTTCGCCCATCATAGACATTTCAAATCTACTGTGCATTACTTTTTCAAACCATTTTGAAAGTTTTGGGTTTGTAGACCCGAAAATAATGTCATCAACATAAATCTGCACAAGCAAAATGTCATCCCCACATTTATAAGTGAACAAAGTTAAATCAATGGAACCTTTTGAGAAACCTTTGGAGACTAGAAATTTCGAGAGCTCGTCGTACCACTCCCTTGGAGCTTGCTTGAATCCATAAAGTGCTTTGTGGAGACGATACACCCTGTCAGGATAATGAGGATTGACGAACCCTTCCGGCTGTGTGACATAGACTTCTTCCTTCAAAGGACCGTTAAGAAACACCGTCTTTACGTCCATTTGATAGACAATGAATCCCTTATGTGCAGCATAAGCAAGAAAAATCCTGACCGCTTCCATTCGAGCTACTGGTGCAAATGATTCTTCAAAATCAATACCCTCTTTCTGTCCATACCCTTTAGACACTAGCCTAGATTTATTCTTGATGATCATGTTTTCTTCTTCCATCTTGTTTTTCCAGATCCATCAAAGATTTAATGGTGTTACATCGTATGGTCTGTCAACAAGTTCCCAGACTTTAAGCCTTTCAAATTGTTGAAGTTCATCCGTCATCGATTCAATCCAAGCATGATCAGCCATGGCTTCTTTGATGTTTTTCGGTTCAGCTGAACTCACGACGAGTGCAAACATACAAACATCACCATCGGTGGCTAGTTGTCGTCTTGTACGAATAGGCTGTGAAGGGTTTCCAATTACATGAACCAAAGGATGTTCTTGGGTCCAATGATGTGTTGATGGATGTCGTTGGTAGAACGTATGCATATTTGACGGATTAACATGGCGAGTAGAAGACTCTCCAACTTCGTGTACTGGTGTACCGAATGGGTTGATAAATTCGTCTTCGTCAGATAATGCATTGTCTGCTTGATTTGTGTTCTCTGGAGCAATGACAGTAGGTGTGGATGTTGTAGGATCGATTGTTGAAGTGATATTTTGAGGAGTTAAATCTGCAGCAACCCGTGTTGAAGTAGATAAAGTTGTATCCGGTTGTTGACGATGATCGGTATCATCATTCTTATCATGAGTGACAGCGGAAGACTTCGATACAACTTGTTTCTCCCCCGTGAAATATTCATCATACATTGGTCCATATAACATTTCCAACTCTTCAATTGTCGTGTCGACTGTCATATCAGCTCTAGGAACATTTTCTGGAACCAACGTTGAACTTGACGGTTCATTGCTGTGGTCTTGAGTTCCGAGTTCCATGCGGTTGTGAACGGAAATCGTTTGTCGTTGTGGATCGGGACTTAAACTGTTTTGTTCAAGTGCCATTTCTTGTAATTCATCAAATCGGAAATGAATAGTCTCGACTATCAATTTTGTTCTCTTGTTGTACACTCTATATCCCTTAGACTGAGTTGCATATCCCACAAGAATACATGCATCACCTTTCTCTTTCATCTTATCCAAATTTTCACCATCTTGAATAATGTAACAAGTACATCCAAAAACATGAAGGTGTTTGAGTGAAGGTTTTCGATCATGAATTATGTGATATGGTGTCTTTCCGTGTCTAGGGATAATTAAGGAGCGGTTTTGTGTGTAGCATGCGGTTGACACGGCTTCGGCCCAAAAGTATAGTGGAAGTTTTGAAGCGGATAATAATGTTCGAGCAGCCTCAACTAAAGTACAGTTTCATCTTTCAACAACGCCGTTTTGTTCGGGTGTTCGAGCAATAGATGTTTCATGTTCAATTCCTTCGGCTTCAAAATAGTTTCTCAGTTTTGAATTCAAAAATTCTGTACCTTTGTCAGTACGAACCACTTTAACTTGAGCTTGAAGACTACGTTGTATCAGTTTAAGGAAGCTGATGAGAACATTGGGTGTTTCATCCTTGGACCTCAAGAAGTGAGTCCATGTGTACCTTGAGTAATCATCGACAATTACCAGAATATATTTCTTTCCATTGATACTCTGAACACGCATGGGACCACACAGATCCATATGAACAAGATCTAACCGTCCTTTTGAGCTTGGTGTAGTCTTTGTTTTGAAGCTACTTCTTTTAGCTTTACAAAGTTCACAAGAAGAACAAATATGATCTTTGATGAATTTCAAACTTGGAAGGCCTCTCACAATATCTTTCTTGGAAAGCAAGTTGATGGTATCAAAGTTAAGATGAGAAAGACGTTGATGTCATAACCATGCCTGAGTCGTTGAAGCTTTAGCCATGAAGCAAATTGGAGTTGATGAAGTTGTGTCTTGAAGTGAAATTGTGTAAAGATCGGTACCCCATGTACCGGTAAGTAAGTCATTCCCATCGTAATCACGAACAAAACATGTCTTCTTTCTGAAAGCAACCTCCAAATCCGCATCACAGAATTGACCAACCGAGAAAAGATTGTGATTGAGCCCTTCGACGTAGTATAACCTTTTGATCGTAATATTCCCCTGAACCAAATCTCCATATCCTAGGAACGGTGCAAATTGATCATTTTCGAATCGGACCGTACACAGGAACTTCTCCACAAAGTTAATTAGAAGATTGAGATTCCCCGTCATGTGCTTCGTGCATCCGGAGTCCAGTATGAAGAGAATTATTTGTATCACCTACAGAAGAGTTAGAACACGATGGAGCATTTGCTAAATTGGATACCGCAGTATTTGTGATTATAGAATCATTAGTGTCCTTAGCAACATTTAAAGGCAAACTAACACTCGTTTTCACATTTTCTATCCTAGCTTTCGGCATCCATGTATATCCGGGAGGACATTGATTAGCAAACCACCATTTCCAAGACTTAGTAGCAGACTCATATAATTCCTTAATTTTGCTTCTAGGGTTCTTAGTGGTGGATTATGATGCATTACTTTTCTTAGTGGGGGTCGCACCAGAATGGTTCACTTTGCGTTTGGGTTTACTAGCACTAATAGGCATCGCAACTTGCTTCTTAGTTCTAGTATCTACGCCTTTCACAGTTGTCATAGCAAACATAGAATGATTAGCATTAGCACACTTTCCACATTTGACACAAACAAATTTCACATTCATAGCATTCAAAGCATTCACAGCATTCAAATCGTCATTACATGCGATAACAGACTTTTTATTCTTAAAAACATTCAAATTCCTAGGGTGTTCTTCTACTTCTTTCATCTTCCCTTGATTCTTGTGTTTCCAGACCTTATCATTCACTTGAGTTCTCTTAAGCTGAGGCCGGCTAACACTAGTAGTGGAGACTATTCCTGTAGTAGAAGACACACAAATATTAGTGTTTCTAGAAGTCTGAGGCGAGTGAGTATCTTTGTTTATGGGCTTTGTGGACGTTCTATACATCCCTGGTTTAATCACATTATTGTGCTTAACGCTTGGTGCTATAGGATTCCTTATGGGTTGTTTCTGTGGTAATCTTTCCTTTCCGTCCATCTTGGGGGCAAACACAGGTTTTGCAAACGAGGAATTTGATAAAGCAGATTGTTTTCCCAAGATAGAGGATCTATTTACTTTAGAAGCATTGGGTTGTCTAACAACAGGTTTCTTAATGTTAGGTTCCACGACTTTCCCACCCATTTTAGCAACGAGTTTCTGCAACTCTGCTATCGCTCTGTCCCTGTCTTGTAACTGAGCTTTCAACCCTTTAATTTCCAAGTTCTGTTCATTCATTCCTCGAAACGTTTGGGAAAGTTTTTCTTGCAATTTATTATCATGTGGAAAACTACCAACGTCTTTTTGCAAAGCAAGTTCAAGAGAATGACAATGTTTTTGAAGGAAATCAATTTTGTGTTGAAGTAACTTAAAAGCCTTTTTATCAACATTTTCTTTACGTTTCGAAAGCTCAATTTCAAGACATTCACATTCTTTGATATTATCAAGATATTTGCATGCAACATCAGACTATTCATCAATATCAGCACAAGATGTAAAATAAGCAAACATAACATCTTTAGAAACGCATTCTTACAAGAGTAAATCATATTCATCTGAAAAATCAGACTTCTCCATTTGAAGATCTTCAATGTGTTTCTCAAGAGATTCAACATATTTTAAATCATCATACATTTTAGTCCGAATGAATTCCTCAAGTTGAAGGACAGTTTCTTTAATCAACGTCGTGTTTGGAATTAAGAGTTCTTTCACAAGAAAAGTAATATCTTGAGGAATCGGGCGTTGCCACTCAGCATTTTCACGTTTTGCCCAATCTCTTTCAACAATAGATTTAACATTATCTATGTGGTGTTTAAAAATACCTAATGTTTTCCTACTCTTGCTTTTAGATTCATCTAGAGGGAGGTAGTTGATGTATTTGTAAACATTAGATTTCTTAGGGGCAAATGCTTTCTTCCATTGAATTCTCTTTTGCTTGCATTCTAAAAACACTTCCTCACAGGTTTTCTGAGTTTGTTTGTTAAAAAGACCATAAAGACTATTCATGTAAGCTTAATTATATGGTTTCACAAACTCCTTATTGACAAGAGGTCGAATATCATCATCCCAAAGGGCAGTCTCTTCACTATCGACACTAACAGGCATGCAATCAAGATCGGTTCTTCCAGTCTCATCAAGATAAAGACACGGGTTCACAGCTTGAGCTTTGGCAAGGTACTCAGGACTTGCAAAGCTAGCTTGACCCTTAAACATCTAAGGAGGTGCCAGCATTCTTACAGATTGAATAGAATCATGCGTTTTATAAACAACTTTCTTCAAAAATTCGACTTGTGCTTCTAGTTTCGTTACTTTTTCAGTTTCTTTATCATATCTACTTTTGAAGTCTTGTTTAAACGCATCTACCTCTTGTTTCTTATCCTCAAGAATTTTAGCAGAATCAGTGGTGCTCATAGAGAGCTTTTGTTCAAGTTCATTAACTTTGGTATTGGCAAGGTACGTTTTTTGACGTTCATCCATTAAGAAAACATTATATTGACGCTTCTCTTTGGCTAATAACTCAAGAGTTGTATTATATTTGTTTTCAAAATCGTCCTTTTGACTTTTTAACGCACTTCCCTTGTACCCCTCAAGCTCTTTGGTTTTCTGAAGGAGCTCATCTCTATAGCTTTCAGTCATCTCAGTAGATTTGATAAGAGCAGCTTTGCATTCTTCAAAATTTTGAGTGAGCGTAGCGTTTGCCTTCTTTAATTGCTTTTGACTCTTTTTATTTTTAGTGACATCTTTTTGTAAAGTAGCAATTAAATTAGCAAGCGCAATACGTTCCTCTTCATCATATTCATTTACATGTTGATCATCCTTAGACTCATTATTGCACATGTATGGTGAATCGGGTGTGGTATTGCTATCAACCGTTTCCATCATACACGTGTCATTAATGGAATTGGGTAGATCACTATGCTCATGAATATCACCAAACACATTATATTCATCAGTATTGTGTACCTTATCGATTGGCTCAGTGTCAAAGATAGGGCCATTGTCATCTTCAGTGACTTTGAGAACTTCTTCAACCTTTGCCATGTACGAGTAATGTGCATCAAGCTCTTGATCAGAATCTTCATCATCAGTGTCATCAAGCATTGCTCTTTCCTCAGCTGACAATTTAACCCCTGCTTCCATCTTCTTGCATAGCAGCATCTTTTCCTTATGATAACCAGAGTCTCTAACCCTTTTCGGATTCCTGCATTCCTTAGCCATATGCCCATAACCTTGGAAATTAAAGCATTGAATCCCACTCTACTGAACCACTTGACTTCCAACAGTTTCCCTATTCCCAGTAGCAGCAGCAATCCTCTGAGTATCATACTTGGCAGTTTCTTGATCATACCTTGCAGAACCCTCAACATGCGTTGGATTATGTCGATCATACCTAGAAGGAATTTCACCACGTCGACATGTGTCATACCTTGGAGGATTCTCAACATATCGGTTATTTGTGTTAGATGATGTACGAAGATTGTTGTTGGTGGGTTTGTAGATTTTCTTGTAAGTCTTCATTATGAAAGCAATTTGTTGTTTCATCTCTCGGTTCTTTTGAGCTTGGTCTTCATCACTATCTTCTTCAGATGATGACTCAGATGGTGGTGATGGTGCTCTTGGCACTTTACCTCGAGATCTTGTGGATGATGAAGACTTAGATGATGTGGAATATCGTGGTGAAAATGATGTAGTGGAGTATGGCTTAGGAGCACGAGAGTGATGATCTGGAACATGTTGTGTGGTAGTCACTAAAGCAAGTGGATTAGCCGTCTTGGCAACACGTTCAGCTTGAATCTCATTTTCTTCATTCTAAAATTACTTCAAGATATCAAAGAGTCGATGATATGAGACCTCGTCTAACTTTTCTTGTTGTTTCACTAAAGTGACGAACCGTGTCCATTCTGGTTGAAGTTGTTGAAGAAATTGAACATTGACTTGCATGGTGGAGACTTGCAGATTATTTCTTGTCATGTCATTCATCATTTTATAGAACCTGGAGTAGTATGAATCAATTGATTCTCCATCCCTTGAAGTAAACTTGCCAAAATTCCAAAACAAGTTTGTTTTGACATCTTGTGTGGTGAGTGATTCTCCTTGTTGCAAGTGTTCAATCGCAGTCCACATTTCATGTGCTGTCGGGCATGCATCAACCGTGGAGTATATATCATCTCCAATCCCACTTAAAACCATATAGATGGCTTCCTTCTCCGCATCATGCCAAGCACAATTTTCTGGTGTGAGATCAGCTCTTGTTTCATCACGTTCACTTGCAGGTATTGGATAAGTAGTATCTGTGGCTGCTCTTGGAGGAATTGAGATTTTCTTGAATACATATGGTCCATGAGTAATACATTTCCTCAAGGCATTACCATTAGGTCTTGTATCAAGGTATCGTATGAACCGTGATTGCCATTGAGCATACCGACCAGACACAAGCATTGGTGGTCTCTCTTTATTACCCGTCACCATGATATTGTTGTTTGTGACACGATACTCTTGAGTAGAATCCATATCTAGAAATTTGTAATCGATGAAGTGAAAATGGATCTTAAGTAGATGTGTTGTGATTGGTGTTGTCGAGAAAAAATGTTGAAATCCCCTAAAATTATGTTCACAATTAACCAAAAATTCTAAGACGAAAGATCACTCGTAATTTTCGAAAATTATTGAAGATTTCGCAATTAGGTGTACAAATCCGCAATAGTGGTTCTTTGTGACACAATTCCGCAACTTTCTAAAGTTGCAAGATTTCACAATCCATTAAAAGTATAAGATTTCGCAATGCTGCCTAAGTACAAATCCGCAATGCAAAGATGTACAAATTCGCAATTCCCTTAAATAAGTACAAGATTTCGCAATTGCCCAAATAGTCAAGATTTCGCAATCTTTGGAAAGATTCCGCAATGGGTGCACTAATTCCGCAATCCACACACTGATATGATTTCGCAATCCCCAAAAAGTCAAGATTCCGCAATTACACAATTTCGTAATTGACTGGATATGATTTCAAAATATCTTCAAAGTAAAAGATTTCGCAACTTTTGCCAGGAAATCAAATTCGCAATCATTTTAAGGTACAAAATCCGCAATTGTTAAAATCCGCAATGGTCAAAATCCGTAATTGTACAAAATCCGCAATAAATGGCAATATTTCGCAACTTTTGGAAAGATTCCGCAATGCCTTCGAAAGAACAATTTTGCAATTTATAATTTGCCAAAATTTCGCAATCAGAGAGAAAGATGCGAATTTGTACCAGATTAGCTAGAAAATAGGAACAAGAAGAACACTTATCAAAGACGTGGTTTCACACCAAAAATCAAGCCAAACACCACAAAATTTTGCGTTTTTGACCAAACAAAGTAACCCAAATCACTACAACGTCGATGTAGATGATTTGTCTACTCACTAACACCACAAAAAACACAAAAATTTTGATGATTCGAGCAAGATAGTGAATAAAATCACACGAACACAATGGGAATATCAAAACCAATCATGTATCTACCCCATGGCGATTGATACCAAATGTTGTCCCTTATATTTATATGATTATAGATAGAAAAAAGATGAAAAGAGATGGATTCCTAGAGAGAGACAGTAGTAAGAGAAAGTAGAGAGAAGGAGAGGATTAACTTGTTGAATATTAGATTAAGGAAAGAATCAAGTGAATAACCTACCCTCCTAACATGCTAGGAGGGTAGTATATATAGTCCACCCACATGCGGGCTTTAATGGGCTATATATTGGACCAGGCTTGTATTTTGGACTTTAATTAGTTTAAATCCAAGCCCGTAAACCACGACTAATTAACTACCTATTACAACTTTGTAATTAATGTTACAATAATAACTTATGACCGAGCATTCTTGTTTGACTCAATATTTTGAGGCTAACACCTATAAATACCCTCCTAATGACACATTAGGAGGGTGTTAGTTACATTAGCTAGTTATTTTTCTTTCTTTAGTTTTTATTTTAGAGAGAGAAAGTGTTTAACTTTCTCTCACTAAAACTTCATCTCTTCTTTCAAGTTTAAGCTTTATTTAATCTTTGTATTTGAGTTTCATTAATCAAAAAGTTCAAGTTTAAGATTTTAATCTTTAATCTTCTTCTACCTTTTTTGATTTTAAATTGTCCTTGATCCGAAATATTAATTAAACGTGTTTGATTTTGATGTTTATGTGATTAAAGAGTTTATCTTTTTAATCCTTAATAAGTTTTTATACGATTAAGCTTAAGGCTTGTTATGCTTTTTGGCTTATTTAGTATTTAGCTTATTTACTTTTTTTTTAAGTTTTCTTAAAAGTTTAGTGTTTTTAAAAGTTCATCTTATAAAGTTTGCTTTTTGGTGATTTGATAAGCTTTCCATTCGTAACTTATTGAGTCTCCTTATTATTGGTCTTGTTGAGTTTTTGATAAGTGCTTATTAGGATTTTTTAGCTTATCTCCATTTTCGGATTACTTGTGCTCCATCGTAAAGTTCGGAATATCACATTCCGACAGCCACATTCAGACGGTTTCAGTTTGATCCCAGTAACCTATAAGGTTCTACTTTGTGATCACGTGTATTTTCCCCCGTATTCCGATCGTGATTGCGATCGCTCATTGCGATCGCACATTGCGACGGGTCTTAACGTTACTTTAAGACGAAACTCTGCCAAATTTTTGCTAGCAACATTCCGTTAGAAGGTACATTATTCCGATAGCTTCATTTCACATTCAGATAGAGTAACATTCCGACAAGAATTATTCCGATCGATAGTGTAATCCGATGCTTGAACAATCCGACAGAACTGCATTCTGATAGAGTTAATTCACTTTGATATTCCGATGGTTATTCAGACAGCATTATTCCGACAGCTTTCATTTTTTATTATTCCGATGGTTTTGTTTTTGCAACACTCCGACAGAATTAACTTGTTACATTCCGATGGTTTAAGTTTTTAGTTTTATTAAGTTTTAATTTCCAAAAATTGCACGCTTCCCGAAATCTCTATTTTTACCAAGTGTTTTTCTAATAATTTTTAGTTTAATTTTTAAAGCTTTATTTTTACTCAACTACATTTTCATAGTTGCTTTTAGTTTAAAATAGATAATCAAACAAACCTTTTTATTTTCCACTAAGAACGACTGAGTCGCACTAATTAGTGGTAATCAATTCGAAAAGATCGGTTTAATGAACTTTCATACTTGGTAAAACAGTTATTAAATGGCGCCGCTGCCGGCTCTTTTCGTTAAGATTAACGGTTTTTAGTGAGAGACGCGTTGTATTTTGGGATCCGTTCATTCGTGAACGTTATTTTCTTGCTTAAAATTTTCAAAAAATCCATAAAAATTTAAATTTTTTTATCAAAAATACAAAAATATTAAAAAATCACAAAAAGCATTCTTTTCCAAAGTTTTGCACCAAAAAGAATATATTCTTTGTTTCTTTGGTTTCTTTCTCTTTTGCAGGTGTATGCGTACTAGATCTTCAACTTATCCAGAGCCCGAGACTCGTGAAGATTTAGATATGGCTGGTGTGCACAACAACAATAACAACCCACCTCTACCCAATTTAAATAATAATAACAACAACAACAATGTTCCCCCACCCGACTTACGAACAATGGAGGAGCTTTGTCAGCAAAAAATGAACGGACGCGGAGGACCGATTGCGCTGATGCAAATTACGGCTCCTGAATTTTCGTTGAAGCATCACATGATCCAGCAAGTTCAAAACGCTTGTCCTTTTCGCGGATTACCCGATGATGATGCCAACAAACACCTCGACAAATTCATTACCGTCACCCAAAGCATGAAACTTCCCGGTGTTACTATGGATTTCCTTCGCCTACATCTCTTCCCACACACTTTATCCCACCATGCCAAAAATGGTTTGATCGTTTTCCCAAAAACTCAATTCATACATGGAATGACATGACTCAACGATTTTTGTCGCGCTACTTCCCACCATCCATGGTCACTAGTCTTCGCAACCAAATCAGTGGATTTACTCAAGAACCTGATGAGTCGCTTTTCGATGCTTGGGAACGTTATAATGTCTTGATCGACTGTTGTCCGAACCATAACATGCTCCCCGTTACTTTGATTGATACCTTCTACAATGGTTTAACTTTCCGTGATCGTGATACAATTAATGCTGCCGCCGGTGGTACATTCTTGAAGAGAAGACCTGAGGATTGTAGAGAGCTTATAGAGAACATGACCACTCACCACAAAAATTGGGATTCGTCCGCATCCTCAAGATCAAACCCAAGAGTCAATGTTTCTTCTACTTCAGCAAACCCAGATATGACCGAATTCACTCACATTATGGCCGAAATGAACAAAAGTATTCTACTCGTAGCTACGAATCAACAACAATAAGCTAAAGCTGTAGCAACTTCTTGTGAGATTTACGGGGATTCTCATTTATACATCGATTGTCCTTATACTCATGACAATCCTAAAAATGTGTATGCCGCCAACGGTAACTTTTCTATGGGAGGCTATCAAGCACGTCCTCAAGGTGACCGCAATTTGCTTAGTTATCGTTCGAATAACTTTCTTTCACCACCCGGTTTTCAATCCCATAATAGACCACCACCACCTCAATTGAACAACACACAATACCCACCAAGGAACCAAGGCCAAAGAAGTAACTACCAAGGGAATTCTTCTAATAATCAAAGGAATTATAACTCAAATCAAGGGAATTTTAATAGTCAAAATCAAGGGTCTTTTAATGGGCAAAACCGGTTTCAAAATAACAACTTTAACCAAGGTTTTAATAATAACAATTCTTATCAACAACAATATCCAAACCAAGGTTTTCAAAATCAAGGGCAAAACACGAATTCCCCTTCAATGGACTTGGTTCTTCAAAAGTTGACTGATAAGTTGAGTGAACATGAGAAAATCGTGTCTGCTATGCAAGAATCGAGTGATAAGAAATTTATGCTAATGTTTCAAGCCATTAATCCCCAAGGCCCACCCAAGGTACTCTCCCTTCTAACACCGTGACCAATCCTAGGGCCAACGTTAATGCCATCACTACTAGGAGCGGTAAGATCATCGTTGAACCTTCTTCTTCACCAACTAACAAAGGACCCGAGATTCCTTCTACTTGTGATATACCACCCGTTATGCCTTCGTCTGCACCTTATGTCCCACCGATACCTCAAGTTTATACCACACCTTCGGTTCCAAAACCGGTCCCTCCACCTTCCACTTCTACCCCTCCACCACCCAAGGATATGAGTGAGAATTCCATTCCAAAGCGTTCATCTCAACCCAATATACCTTATCCCTCAAGGTTGAGGAAAGAGAAATTGAAAAACAAGGATGTTATTTAGGTTTCTAAATTTCTTAAAATGTTTAAACAACTGAATTTCAACATCTCCTTTGCTGAGGCTCTCGCTCACATGCCTAAATATGCTAAGATGTTTAAGGATCTTTTAAGTGATAAACAAAAATTGCTCGACATCGCCAATACCCAATTACATGAGAATTGTTCTTCCGTTCTTTTGAGAAAACTTCTAGTTAAGTTAGGAGATCCCGATCGTTTCTTGATTCCTTTTAACTTCCCAGGGGTAGAGAATTGTATGGCCCTAGCCGATCTAGGTACTAGGGGCATACAATTCTCTACCTGAGCTAGTCCCCACACGAATGACATTGGAATTAGCTAACCGTATGGTTGCTTATCCGGTGGGGATAGCCGAAGACGTCTTCGTCGGTGTCGACAAATTCACCTTTCCGGCAGATTTTATTGTCGTTGACTACGAGATGGACCCTCGTGTTCCATTAATCGTTGGACGTCCATTCTTGAGGACCGGTCACACTCTCATTGATGTAGCCGCGGGCGAATTAATCATGAGAGTTGGTGACGATAAAATCGTCTTCAACATGGGAAAACTTTCTAAGCAACCTTCTGAAAACGAGAGTGTTAATTTCATTGACGTTCTTGATGAGGTTTGTGAAGAATATTTCAAAGACGCTTGTAAAAGTGGTTCTTCTTCTCTTCCCATTGTTGAGACCGTTGCCTCTATTGCTCCATCACTAACTCTATTTGGAGAAAGTGATTTCATTTTGAAAAAATTTGAAGCAACTTTGGGAGATGTGGATTTACAATATGGAGATTCTCCCTCCAATTGGGATGAAGACATTCGTACCATTGAGAAACTTCTCAATGAGGACCATATTTCTCCACCATCTCCTAAGGATATCTCTATCGATGATCCGAATTTGACTACGCCTTCCATCGAAAACCCTCCGGATTTAGAGCCTAAGGATCTGCCGTCTCATCTCGAGTCCGTTTTCCTTGAAAACAACAAGAATTTACCCGTCATCATCGGAAAGGTCTTGAAAGAAGAAGAAAAATCTCGCCTTATCGCCATGCTAAAAAATCATAAGAAAGCGATTGCTTGGAAAATCTCCGATATTCGTGGTTGATCCTCACTTTTGCACACATAAAATTCTCATGGAGGACAATTTTAAACCCACTATTCAAAACCAACGAAGGGTGAATCCTAAGATCCATGACGTTATCAAAAAAGAGGTTATCAAACTTCTTGATGCGGGAATGATCTATCCTATCTCGGATTCACCACGGGTTAGTCCGGTCCATTGTGTGCCTAAGAAAGGCGGAATCACCGTTGTGCCCAATGAAAACAGGGAGTTGATTCCTACTCGTCTAGTTACAGGGTGGAGAGTTTGTATAGAATATCGCAAACTCAATGATGCTACGAGAAAGGATCATTTTCCCCTTCCTTTTATGGACCAAATGCTTAAACGTCTAGCGGGTAATGACTATTACTGCTTTTTAGACGGCTTCTCCGGGTATTTTAAAATTCCCATCGATCCTAAAGACCAAGAGAAAACCACATTCACTTGTCCTTATGGAACATTTTCTTATAAAAGAATGTCTTTCGGCTTATGCAATGCTCCTGAGACTTTCCAAAGGTGTATGATGGCTATCTTCCATGACATGGTTGAAGAAACTATGGAAGTCTTCATGGATGATTTCTCGGTCTATGGTGACTCCTTCTCTTCTTGCCTTTCCAATTCGGAACACATGCTTAAGCGGTGTGAAGACACTCGCCTTGTTCTAAATTGGGAAATATGCCATTTCATGGTAAAAGAAGGCATTGTGCTTGGACATAAAATCTCAAAAGCCGGTCTTGAAGTGGACCGTGATAAAGTGGATGTCATAGCCAAATTACCTCCACCTTCAACCGTGAAGGGTGTGAGAAGTTTCCTTGGTCATGCGGGCTTCTATCATCGATTCATTCAATATTTTTCTAAAATCGCTCGCCCGATGACCCACCTCTTGGAAAAAGATACTCCTTTTATCTTTTCTAAAGAGTGTCTTGAATCCTTCAATCTTCTTAAGGACAAGCTAACTAAGGCACCGGTCTTGGTTACCCCTAATTGGGAGCTACCTTTTGAATTGATGTGCGATGCTAGTGACTTTGCTATTGGAGAGGTTTTGGGACAAAGAGTGAACAAACACTTCCAACCAATCCATTATGCTAGCAAGACAATGACAGGGGCTGATTGTGGTAAATTACACCCTTTTAGGAAAAAGGCGTAAAAGCGGTAAGTATCGAACAAATGACTTTAGGAAAAATCAAGTGTTAATGACCCTTAATGGTGTGTAAGTTCGTTTCCCAAGGAGGTATATGTGTGTGAAAAACTTGCCAAATGTTTGTGATTAATGATTGGTTTAGAAGGGGATTAGAAGAGAAAATGACGAAGACGTAAAAATAAAAATTAACACAAAATCACTACTAAAAAGTTAAAACGTAGAACCTTAAAAACCACAAAAATAAAAATAAATTCTAAAAATTACCAAAAATTCACCAAAAATCAAAAATAATAAACTAAGAGTTTACCAATGATCAAAACTTTTTCAAAAAATATTCAATTTTTAAATGCTAATTAAAGCCCTAAAAATCAAATAAATTATCAAAAAGCCCAAATAAAGATTTTTCAATTGGTAAACCTCTAAAATGACCTAAAATGATTAAAAACTATTTTTAGAGATTTTAAAACTAATAAAAACTATTTAAAATGACTTAAAAACTTTTAAAACTTAAAATAATTATAAAAATTAGTCTAAAAGTGATAAAATTATTCTAAAAGTTGCTAAATTCCTATTTTAATGTATTTAACCTAAGAAAAATGTAAAAAGTTGGAAAAAGTGAAATTTTAAAAATAATAATAAGATAATAATAAAATAATATTAAAAATCCAAAAATTATAAAAAATTCTAAAAACTTGCAAACTAGTTTATTTTAACCTAAATAATCAGAAAATCAAAGTGAAATTACCAAAATACCCCTAATGGGCCCTCAAATGGGCCAAATCCAAAAACAGTCAACCTAAATGGGCTTTTGGGCCCAAAAAGTCAAACTTGGCCCAATTGACTTGGAAAAGCCCTATCTGACTTAAATTTCAATTCTAAGAACAAAACTCTAAAGGCCCAAAAGCTGAAAATGTGCTTATCATAGCTTATTAAACACAAAGCTTATTCTTATTGGGCTTTTCAGCCCATTAAGCCATAAGCTAATGCCATAAGCTCTAATTTGACACACAACCCTCTTTTAGGATGCTTAAGAGATCTGTCAAAAGAAATTTCCAATAAGCACACTCAATAAGCCAGAAAATAGAAAAGCAAAAATTCACTAAACGACAAAATAGTCGTTTTTGAGAAGTAATGCACCTCAGAAGCTGATTCAACTTGCAAAAGCTTTCAAATGGACTCAATAAGCAATATCAATTAACAAAAATCCAATAAGCACAAGCAATAAGCCAGAATAAGCACAAATGAACTTATGTAAAAGTCAAAGGACTTGGTTTTCTAGTCAAACCTAAAAGTCAACCACCCAAATACTCCAGGATGAACAAATGGGTCAAAATATGAGCACCTATTACAAAAACAAAGTTGTTGCTGGTTAAAATAAGCTATAATAGCTTATTGATAAGCTGACACCAAAATTGCACTAGCAGTGGCAACCAGCAGGGGAAAGGAGTTCCCACTGCTTTGACTAATTGACCAAGCTTATTTGAGAGTTCTGGTTTGATTCAATTGGAAACAAAGGCACCCTTGTGATCAGTGAACCACAAGGAGTCAATAGCAACAATAAAATCACAAAATGATCCACACAATAAGCCACAATAAGCCAAATAGTCACCAGATAAGCACCAGATATGCAAATAAGCAGTTAAGCACTTAATAAGCAGATTTAAGTAAAATAAGCCAACCAAACTTAACCAGATGCATACACAAGCTATATAAACTAACAATAAACACAAAGCAACAAGAATCAAACACTGAATCAAAGTGAATTGCAAGATCAAAGCACAAAATGTTACTGATGAACAATGAACATATGCAGAAACAAGTTTGCTGATATACTTGACACTTGATCCAATTTCAAGCCTCAAATCCTTCTACCCTGGTGTGATTAACTATGATTAGCACTTGTTACCCTTAACCTATGCTTAGATCTAGGTGTCCTCAAAATCCTAGCCAATTTTACCAAGTTATGAAGATTTTATAGCCAATCTATAAATCAATGTGTTCAAAGCCTCAAAACCTGCAAACAGATGAACATATACTCCCAAATAACAGATACCAATACTTGCATACACAACACAAGCACTTAACAAACCACAAATCCAACTTATGCAGTAATCCCAAACACCCTTTTAAAACTTATTTTCACAAATTTTCAAAGGCTTATGAAGATTCAACCCACAAATCAGATCAGTAACACCTCATTAACATCAAACAAAGCCAAATCAACAATAATCAACCACAATAACACAGATTCAAGCAATGATCCACAAAATCACAAATAATCAGAAACTTAAAGAGAAAATGAAAAGGGAAGAAGGTGCAAACCTCCAAGACCTACATCCAGGCCCTGGATTGTTTGAGCTGAGGTACTAGCAAAACAAGTACCAGCTTCCAATGCTGCTAAGATGAACAAACACAAAGTGAGATAAAAAATAATGCCAACTTTCTGATTTTTGAAACCCAAGCTTTATCAACTAAAACCTTGCCTCAAAAACCTTCAAACATATAAATGGAACTCAGATTTTAGCTTCTCAAACACCAAACTTTTATAAATAACAGATTAGAACTCAAAATTTTAAGAAATTCAAACTTTATTTTCATAAAAAGGAATTACAAAGATTAAAAGCTAAAATCTGGAACAAAGGGACTCTCACATGTTGAGGTCTCCTTTTATAGGCAAATGCCTGGCTAAACACTATTCACGAACCCTAGAAGTGAAATTCCCTAAATGCCCTAAGTCCTTCTAGACGTTTTCTTCATTTGAGCTGTCCAAATTGATCCTGGATGTTCATTTTAGCTTTGTGATGAAGCAATGAATCATAGCTGTTGATTTGGACACGTCACTTAACTTGGAGGCCAAGTTGCATTCTGATTGGTGGAAAGGGAATTGGGGGTGGGGTCCATAGTGAGTGGGAGTGAGGGTTTTTGGTGTAGGATGCGTTTAAGGTGAGGTGAATCAAACGTGTGCCAAGGTAATTTCATTTTACCCTTTGATTTAAGTGGTGTAAAATCTGGGCTGGTAAAAGTGAATAGTACTCTTTTTGATCCGTTTTTGGTGGATTGGAGAAGTGTTTGGCGCAAATACTTGTTTGAATGTTTCAAATGCACACTTTCAGTCCTTCTTTTTCCTTTCTTTTGTCAATTGCAAGTAAACTTCTATCAGCGCCCATTTATACTTGTAACAACTTTCACCACTTGGCAATTTTGGCACATAACTTTTCAAAAGGGTTTTCAAGGGTTTGTTTTTGCCATTTTGAGATATTTCAAGGACTGATTTTGAACATTGTTGATCTTCAAAGGTCTTCATTGTATCTTTGGCTTCATGAGGGACCATTATTGGCAATTTTGATTTGTTGAGGGACTAATCTTGCCATTTCTTCAAAGTTGAGGGACCTTTTGTGTAATTTTGACAAACTTAAGGGACCAAACTTGTAATTATGAATATACAAGGGTTTTAAGTGTCATTTCTTCACTAAATGAGGATCAATCTTGTTTGTCTTCAAGTCTTCAAGGGTATTTGTTGAGAATTCCATGATTAGGGCCCGGTTCTTTATACGGTTTCGTTTCTCTTGTCCGTTTTTCCTTGTAACTTGTGATCTTTTGTCTTTTTTCACGATATCCGTACCTAAAATACACAAGTAAACAAACACAAGCATATATATGGTATTTTATGACATTTTTATGTATTTAAAGCCCGAAAAGAACGATGAGATCATGTATAAATGCCATCTCATCAGGGGCTCAATTGCATTATACCACTACTGAAAAAGAGCTTTTAGCTGTAGTGTATGCTTTTGAGAAATTCCGCCCCTATCTTGTTCTTTCCACCACAATCCTGTACACCGATCATTCCGCGTTGAAGTACTTGTTGACTAAGCAAGATTATAAGCCAAGACTTCTTCGTTGGGTTTTGCTCCTTCAAGAATTTAAAATTAAAAATCGTGACAAAAAGGGAGCCGAAAACCTAGCCGTGGATCATCTAAGTAGACTTGAGGATCCTTATCAAGGGATCATCTGAATCAAGAGATTAATGACTCTTTTCCCCTTGAGGCCTTATGTCTATCAATTCCAATCTTGATGACACCCCGTGGTTTGCGGACATTGCAAACTACTTAGCGGGTGGTATTCTCATCGAAGGGTTAACATCCCAACAAAAGAAGAAGTTCTTTAAAGATGTCAAGACTTACTTTTGGGATGACCCTTATCTCTTCAAACAATGTGCTGATCTGATTATTCGTCGGTGTGTTGATGGACCCGCAGCTTTAGACATTCTCGAAGCTTTCCATAAAGGACCCACCGGTGGTCACTTTGGTCCCAACTACACCGCGAAGAAAGTAGTTGACTCGGGATTCTATTGGCCTACCATTTATTGTGACGCTCACGAAATGGTTAAAAATTGTGATGCTTGCCAACGCCAAGGCAAGATCACACATAAAGATGAGATGCCTCAAAATTTCATACAAGAATGTGAAATCTTTGATGTATGGGGCATCGACTTTATGGGGCCATTTCCATCATCTAAAGGGACCAAATACATCCTCGTATCCGTTGACTACGTTTCAAAATGGGTTGAAGCAAAGGCTCTCCCTACAAATGATGCAGGGGTGGTTGTTAACCTTTTGAAGCAACTTTTTGCTCGATTCGGTGTTCCTCGTGCTATCATCAGTGACCGCGGGACTCATTTTTGCAATGATCAATTTTCACGAGTCATGGCTAAGTATGGTGTGAATCACCGTCTTTCCACTGCTTATCGTCCTCAAACAAATGGTCAAGCCAAGATATCTAACCGTGGATTGAAACGAATTCTTGAGCGTACTGTGGGAGAGCATCGTGCCTCCTGGGCCGATAAGTTAGATGATGCTTTGTGGGCTTTCCGTACCGCTTATAAGACCTCGATTGGTTGTACACCTTATCGTCTTGTGTACGGGAAGGCATGCCACCTCCCTGTTGAGCTGGAACATAAGGCGTACTGGGCCTTGAAGTGGGCTAACTTCGACATCAACGAAGCTGGCGATCTTCGGAAGATTCAGTTCAACGAGCTCAATGAACTGAGGAATGAAGCTTACGAGAACTCAATGATCTACAAGGAGAAGACCAAGATCATTCATGATGCAAGAATTAAGAACCGAGAGTTCCCAGTTGGTGATCAAGTCTTACTATTTAACTCTCGGTTGAAGATCTTCTCGGGCAAGCTGAAGAGCCGTTGGTCTGGTCCATTCATCGTCGACAAAATCTTTCCCTATGGAACCATTGAGCTTTCTCAGCCAAATGGGCCCAATTTCAAAGTGAATGGCCATCGCATGAAGCTGTACTTTGGTGAGGACATCTCTCATGAGATGATTCCATCCCTCACCACGTTTCCCTTGAATTAGTTCTGGGTCGAGTCAGGCTCGTGACTCGGTTAACAAAAACAAGCGATCTCAGGAGGCAACCCGTTGATCTATCCTTTACCTTTTTCATAATAAGTGTAGGGGGAGCCCCGTACGTGTTTGTTGTCTTGTTTCTTTTGATGTGCAGGGATTAAAAGCTTCAAAGATCCATACTCGATGACTTTTGACGAACCGTGATCCCGTGTGCCCGTCTTCCTGGTTCTATCCTAAACTGTCGTGATTCAATATTTCTGTAGATTTGTAAATCTATGCTTATGTTTTTAGAGAGAGAAAGAGATAGAGAGATGGTGGATTATACACACTTCTAGAGAGAGAAACTTGAGTTTACTATGTGTAAAATATGAATAACCACACCCCTCTCCATCAAAGGAGAGGGTTTATATACCCAAGCCTTGTAAATGGGCTTGGGTTTACACGTTTGGGCCGGCCTACACAAGTTGTAGGATAGGCTTGAACTTGTTTGTTAAATAACGAAAGTTAACTAAACTACGAGCTATTACATGGACTATCGTTGGAGTGACCGATCCTTCTTAATACGTAAAACGTATTTCCAACAATCTCCCCCTAAGGGAGGTCACTCCAAACAAGGGCGTTACCCGAGTTACAATAATAAAATAAACCTAGCATACTATGCTTGTCTTGAGCTCGTAGTCTTCGTCTTTCTTTTTCTTTTTCTTTTCTGGTGAACATGCTGATGTGATCTTTGATATCAATCTTTAGCATGGATCTCTTGCCTTGATCTTGTGCATCCTTCACTTGTGATCTTCGCCTCTTCGTGACGCCATGTCCCACATACTTATACCTTCGTAATTCTTGAAAGCTTCAGAGTTCGATACAGCGGAAGACTTAACTTTTAGGCTTTCTTGAATTAGATGAGATATTAAGTGCATAAAGTATAAGCATGCGGGGACGACTTCTTCTCGGATTCCGCAACGCCACCGTCTTCAAATGCCGCAACATAAGTAGACACGAACGAAATGGCTTTGAACATTTCATTCTAAATCGGCAGCATTTTACCTCCGGTCGGTGAAGACCGTTGGACGATATTAGATATCGTACCCGTGACGGATAGTTTCAATTAAGTAACTTCCTGACAGGATTTCGCGGGTAAACCTGTTCTCTTTATTCGACCGTCCAAAGCTGCCTGCGAACATAAAGAGTGAATCATTTGGATAAATATATCCGCATGATTTGAAGCCGTCAATTCATGTTCCTGGAACAAGTGAAATTCAATTAAGAACCGCACCATCGTTGCTTTCCAGTTGTCACGAGCTTGATTCATATAGAATCTTGCAAGTTACCTACCAAGTGCTGTTTGAGGTTAACACTAGAAGGATTTCCACTCATCACTGTGAACACTAAGGTATCACTCTGAGTGTTCTGGCAAGATCGCTAAGATATTGCGTAGAGGCATGGAACGTGTTTAAATTCAGTTAAGAATTAAACAGCTGTTGCTTTCCAGTTATCACAAGTTTGATTCATAAAGAATCGCACAAGTCACCTACCATGAGCTTTTTGATGTTCGCTCAAGAAGGATTTCCATCTTCATTGTAAATACTTTCGTATTACTCGGATGTTCAGGCAAGATCATGAAGATTTTGCGTAGGACTCTTAAAATCTTTCTTACTTTTCACAGTGTGTGAAGAAGCAAGGAAATATGAAAGTGTGTCCTAATGAGATATTTGATGATCTCAAATGGCTCTAGACTCGATCGTGCATTTTGGATTTTAGTGATCGGAGGCTGGAGAGGAGTGCCACCATTTCAATACCAATTTATTCGGAGTGAATAAATCGATAGATAACGTGTTGTCTCCGTGTGATTAAAACAAATACCTTTTGAGAGATATCTGAGTTAGCTGGGATGGGTTGTGCATTGCATCACTGGGTCCATGATGTCTGTCTTCAATATCAAGATTCATTAAAATAATCTCAATAGCATATGTATTGACCCGGTTTCTGCCTAAAGTTGTAAGGAGGGCTTCTTTCTTTACACCCTTTATCTTTACAATTCTTTTTCATTCTTCAACCCCTTCAATGCTTACCAATACGTCATAACTAGCACCTTGTTGTGATTGTTCCAGTGCTAACTTAAGTACTTGGTCGGCATTCAGCTACGTTCACATTCTTTCTCCACCTTTCCTAAGGACTACTATTTCTAGCTATGGAATGTCCTTGGGAAGATTCCTCTGGTTCTGGAAGAATCATAGGACTTAACCTATCCTACCATCCTTATGTCACCACAATCTTCATCGTCGTGAAATAAATGGGTTTTGGGTAAGTATATGTCACCATGAAAATCCATTTTGATATAGAAAATCCATTTTGCTCCCCCTTAACATATGCCACGATATTCGAAAACATTTCGCACATGTCGGGGTGAGCCAGCACATTAAGTCAAACCATTTGTGATAATATCCCATATTAAATCACATTTTCTCCCCCATATTAAAAATATTAACCCAATCGATGTTTTTAATATCAATTGATTTAATGAAGTTTTAACAAAGGTTTTGGGAAGAAAAATGCGAGTCCGTTTCATCTTCATGATATCAACTGTGTGAGATATGATATCGATTTGTAACATGATCACATATTCACCATATTAGAAAATAATTAACGAGGTTGGACCTGATAGATGAGAACATCATATGATAAGATCAAATGGTTCTTGTCAGCATATGTTGGTCGCCTTGTCACGTCTGAAGTCATCTCTTGACACCACATGTACGATTGGTATTGTTGTCTTGACACCAACTTGTGAACTTGGCACGTTCGGCATCGAAGATTCTGAATGCTTGACAATTGCCCCCCCTCAATTGTTGACCCGTGTTCTATTGAAAGAGTTGTAGTCGTCGGTTGAGTAGTCGCATCGTCGAGTATGTAGATACCAATTGTAGATAGCATGGTTATAGAGATGATATCTTCATAAAAACAAGACTTCTCTTGTTTTAACAAATAAATGCACTGAGGCGTACATAAATTTGTGTTAGACCAAGTTATAAAGTAAACTTGATCCCTTACAAGGTTTTAAAGTAAACCTTGCCCGAGAAAATTAATTCCCATTGTTAGCCAAAGCTTTCATAAGAAATACTTGACTTTAATATGAAAACCGGGTTGCAGTCAGAAATAACTACAAGCCATAAGGGCATGTTTTATGAAATATTTACAACTTTTGTACGAACTCTATTTATGGCGCCGTGTCAATTTTAATCAACATTTCTAAGGCCGTAAATATTATCGTACCAAAAGACATGCCTTTGAAAAAATAAAGTAAAAATATTTTTGGATTTTAATGAATTTTTCAATTTTTATGGTTTTTATATGGTTTTATATTTTTGTATTTTGCTTTTGAGGATAAAAATATAAACAATATATACAAATGATCACCAAGGATACGGAGAATAGTTTTACCACCACTATTCTTTCGCTTCATCTGCTAGTTCCTTAAGAGTCTCAGGCGAGAAGGTTCTCATTCCTAGCTTGTCGGCCAAAAATTCAATTCGAGCGCGATCTAAAGCCTTCGTGAAAATATCCGCCAATTGATACTCAGATCGGACAAAGTAAAGCTCGATTACTCCATTTTCCACTTGCTCCTTGATGAAGTGGTAGCGAATGTCAATATGCTTCGACCGGGAGAATTTAACGTTGTTGCAGCATAAGGCAATTGCACTCTTGTTGTCACAGTACATCGGAATTTTGTTGAATCCTAGACCATAGTAGGTTAATTGCGATCTCATCCAAAGAATTTGAGCACAGCAACCGGACATAGCTATGTATTCTGCTTCCGTACTTGAAATTGCAGCGCTTTTCTGCCTTTTCGATGCCCAACTGATTAATCGATCTCATAGTAGTTGCAATGTTCCACTCGTGCTACGCCTAGTATCTTGACAACCCGCGTGATCCGCATCTGCATATGCCATTAGTGCAATAGAAGAGTCCTTCGAATACCAAAGTCCCCGATTAATGGTTCCTTTAAGATATCGAAAGATCCTTTTAACAGTAGCTAAGTGTAACTCAGTAGGCCTAGTTTGATACCTAGCACACATACATATAGCAAACTGAAGATCAGGTCGACTGGCTGTGATATACAGAAGAGTACCGATCATTCCACGATAAAGTGTCGGATCAACGGCAACTCCATGTGGATCTGCATCAAGCTTAGATTTCTCCACCATTGGAGTGTCCACGGGGTCGCAAGATTCCATCTTATATTTCTTAAGCGATTCAAGGGCATATTTGGATTGATTAATAAAGATGCCTCTGGGACTCTGAGATATCTGAAGACCTAAGAAGAATGATACCTTGCCCATCATTGACATCTTAAACTTGGAAGACATGAGTGTCCCAAACTCATCCGATAAGGTTTGGGTCGAGGCTGCAAATATAATATCATCAACATATATTTGTACCATAATCATATCTTTACCTCGTTTCTGAATGAACAGCGTGGGATCCACCTTGCCTTTTGCGAAGCCTTGAGTAATGAGGAATTGTGACAATAGATCATACCATGCGCGTGGAGCTTGCTTCAACCCATAGAGAGCCTTCTTAAGCTTGTACACATGATTAGGATAATTAGGATTCACAAAACCATCCGGCTGTTGAACATAGACTTCTTCCTTGATTTCACCATTAAGAAATGCCGTCTTCACATCCATCTGATAGACGATCATATTCATATGGGCTGCATAAGCGAGGAATAGTCTAATAGCTTCCAAACGGGCAACAGGTGCAAAGGATTCCATAAAGTCGACGCCCAATAATTGCTTGTATCCACGAGCTACTAGTCGAGCTTTGTTTTTCAATATTCCGCCTAACTCATCGAGTTTCACCTTGTAAACCCATTTTAAAGTGAGTAACTGCACTTGATCCGGGCATGGGACAAGTTCCCATACTTCAAGACGTATAAACTCATTAAGTTCTTCTTGCATAGCTTCTATCCAACAGGATTGAGTAAAAGCTTCTTTCCATGTCTTAGGTTCAACTTCAGTGAGAAAAGCATCAAAGTGACAAAACATTGCACTTTCTTGTAACTGACTTCGTGTGGATACCGGACGTTTAGGGTCACCAATAATAGAATCTATAGGATGATCCTTTGTCCACTTGCTGTCATGTTCACGAATCCGTGGATTGGAGTAAACTGTAGAAGGAGCTTCCTCTGAGGTGGATGACCCGGCTTGATTAGGGTCGGGAATTGGTACACCAAAGAATGGAAGTTCACGCATTTGAGCGAATTCCAAATCGTGATCATCATCATCCTCTTCATCATCAATAGGCATGACGTGGGTAGTTGTTACATGTGTTGGTTGAGAATTACTTGTGGATGGTATATCTTGACCAATTGTAGGTGCAGATGTATCTGATTGTGCTTCGGTTGCTGGAGCGACAACTTCGGTTACCGGAGCTATTACCTCAGGTTTTGGAGCAGCAATAGTTGGAGGAGTAAAGAATTCATCAAAGAACGGTTGAAACAACGTATCCCATTCATTCCTAGTAGGTGGTATAAATGATGATGAAGTAGGGTTGTTTGGGACAAGACCAGAACTAATGTTACTGGGTCCCATTTCATGAAGTGCGGGTTCAGAGCTGCTTTGCTCAGAAGCCATTGCTGTCAGCTCGTCAAAATCAACATTCATAGTTTCGAGGATCTTGCGAGAGTTACGGTTGTAGATTCGGTATGCCTTCTTTGCGGGTGCGTAACCAATGAAAATACCAATATCAGCCTTTGGTTGAAGTTTTCCCAAATTGTCACCATCATTATTTGGATAGCAAAGAGAACCAAATACATGAAGATAGGATAAATCTGGTACTTTTCCATGGAGAAGCTCATAAGGTGTTTTACCATGGCGTTTACGAGTTAGTGACCGGTTTTGGGTGTACACTGCTGTTGATACTGCTTCTGCCCATAAAAACAATGGAGCCTTTGCGTAAATTAACATCGTTCGAGCAGCTTCCATAAGTGTGCGATTTCGCCTTTCAACGACACCGTTTTGTTGTGGAGTGCGTGCAACGGATGTTTCATGAGATATGCCAACTTCTTCATAATAATCACGCAAAATTTGATTCACAAATTCGGTTCCATTATCTGTACGAATGCGTCGGACAGTAGTGTTGAGACGCACTTGAATCATCTTGAGAAATCTGATGATGAATTTAGGTGCCTCATTTTTTGCTTTAAGAAATTTCACCCATGTAAACCGAGAGTAATCATCGACAATGACGAGGATGTACTTTTTGCCACTAAGACTTTCAACACGCATTGGCCCACAAAGATCCATATGCAAAAGATAAAGTTTCTCTTGGTTGGTGTCTTCAGTCTTGGGTTTTTATGACTTCTTAGTGCTTTTCCCCATTGTACACGCGGAACACAAATGATCCTTGTGAAATGATAGTTTAGGAAGACCACGAACAAGTTCATTTTTCGCCAAGTGATTAATAGCGTCAAAGTTAAGATGAGATAATCGTCGATGCCATAACCATGACTTAGTATTCGATGCTTTGGAGAGAAGACATACGGGAGAAGCGGCCATCATGTCTTGTAGAGACAAAGTATACAAATTATTCCCTCGAGTACCTTTCAATAAATCAACCCCTTCCAAATTACGAATGAAGCAGGTATGCTCTCGAAAAGCAACTTCTAGGTTTGCATCACAAAATTGTCCCACAAAAAATAAGTTGTGACCGAGACCTTCCACGTAATACACTCTTGAAATTATAACATTCCCAATATGATATTCACCATAACCCATTATCTTTGCAATATGATCATTTCCAAATCGAACCGTACCAAGAAACTTGCTGACGAAATTTCTGAGCTGAGAGCGATCTCCGGTCATATGCTTGGAGCAACCAGAGTCCAAATACCAGAGAACAATTTGGACCACCTGTTTTCAATAACAACAGTAGACAATGCATTGGAAACTATTGGTTCCGGAGTGTTAGCAGATACAGATATAGAATTATCAGAATTGCTAACATTTTTGAGACCCTTAGATTCCCTGCGTTTTCTAATGTGAGTTTTAGCACTAACAGGTTTTACTGTTCCAACTTTCTTAGGTTTTGGATTATTCGCGGTCACTACAGTGGGAGTAGACCTATTTAAAGGGCACTTGGTTCCTACGGTAGTGTCGGTGTTCCTAGTTAAAGGACACGCTTGTGTTTTGGTAGCCTTGGTACTCCTAGTTAAAGGGCACACTTTCTTCACTTCAGTGGGAGTGATCCTAGTTAAAGGTGTTGGGTCGAATTATTAAGTTGATAAGTCAAAACACAAAAGACAAGGACTAAATCTGACAATGAAGAAATCTACAAGCTGGTGGACAAACTTGTAGAAGATATTATCACAGAATAATAGAAGATTTAGTTGTCTTATTATTAGCTTTCTTTGTAAGCTATGTTTTCTAGTATATAAAGAAAACATACGTAGGTTTTTATTGATATCATTCATTCACAATGTAAACCTAAAGTGTGTGTCGCACTAGACGTGGGATTCAATGTATACACGTCTAGTGGATGTTTGTTATTAATATAATGAACATCCCAATTGTTTTAATTCTTGTGTCTTGTGCCTAAACACCTTGTTATGATCATTGTTCTTTTCCGCTATGTTATCATATGAACGATGATCAACCTAGATATAATGGTTCTTAACCATTGAGTCTAACGATCAATAGGACACAACAATTGGTATCAGAGCCTAAGGCTCTTGATATCTAGGTCCGACGAGGTGTTCGTGTATGGTGAAGAAAAGAAAAATTCGTATGGATTTTTCTGGACGTTTTTGTGTGCGCAGCAGTATTCAGAAGGTCATAACTTTTGATTGAACCGTTGGATCGTCACGAAATTTTAGATGTGTGTTCTACATACATAGATCTAAACATCCACCGGAGGGATTGTCAAGTTTTATCCCCAGGCAAAAGTTATTAAGCGTCAAAGTTGGCAGCAGAGGTGATTTTCAGATTTTTATATTCACATGAAATCATGATTTAGGGTTACTGAAAACCCTAGATCATTACATATAAACAGAATATCTGATGTTTTATGACGAATTGGAGGTGATAAAGTTTTAGGGTTTCATCCAAAACCCTAGATCTAGGATTTGGTTTTAGAGTTTTATAAATAAACCCTAGAATAATCGTTGCTGTGTGATTGGAAGAACGTGACTGAGACCTACGGTAACAAAAAGGCCATATGATATTCGTTATAAACTTTAATCCTCTACATGCTAGCTTATGGTATTCCTGTGAATCCCTCGTTCCTATTGGTTGAAGATTTTGTGTTCACACGAACATGTATTTACATGTTTAATGTGTTTACACGATTGGAAACCTATGATTGGTTATAGCTTGTCTTCTGTTCACACGATGGATAGATTTTTGATTGGCTATTCAATGTTGCATTCACACGGCCAAAGAGTATATATTGCAATCTGCGTTCACATGGTCTTAAGAAGCAAGTGACGTTATTTAAATTCTTGGTTGAAAAGGTAATGTTGATATTCAACGTTGACAAGTAAGAATGCAACGCTGACAAGAGTGTGGTTCAACGCTGACAGATTATGACGCTGATGTTAGCAAATTAAACGCTGACACGTTTAAACCTTAGACGCTGACAAGGTTTAATATAGACGCTGACAGGTTTAAATGTGACGCTGACAAGTAATATTTCGACGCTGACAGGAATAAGTCAACACTGATAGGTTGGCAGTGTTGTCCGAGATATGTGCTTCAAACGCTGATACGTGTTGTCTGATATCGGGCAATACACATGGAGGATATTGGACAAAGAAAGATCTCGGGTAACACACTGTTTGCTGCTGTTTGAGAAAATTGGACGTTTTAAGCACACAAAAAGGAAGAATTTACACACAAAGGTACATGGAATCTCCGTTTTAATATAGAATATCATGATGATATTTATGGCTTGGATATTTTGAAAGGGATTAATGATTTTAATGCGAGATAGCAACAATTCGTGAGGTAATTTATTGGATTTGATTATGTAATCGGGGTAGCCTTGTAAAAGAGTTATCCGTCTTATCACTTTTACATATGATATGAAGATTAAGTTTCTTCATGAAGAGATGTTAGCTTAAGGGGAAGAATTCTTATGGTAAGTTTGATGATTGAAGAAGATTTTCGCGAGTTTGTGTTTCATCATATCTTTAAATCATGGTTGGATAGCATTGGTTTAAGGGTAACTTGTTTATGCTTACATGGTTACTGATGAAGTGATACAAGATCTAGGAATATGTGATTTTTCTTATGGTTCTCTATGCACATATTTTCTATCACTTGAAGGAGTTACATTATCGTGCTCAGTGTCTCACAAAGGATGAGGACTTTGTATCAGCCACATACTTCATCACATTCTACAAGATATGGAACATAAGATTGGGTTATCTACTTCAACATCAAGACTACTTTATTTATTTTTCTTCAGGATCATTACACAGAGCCTACTTTTGGAGAATCTACAAAATTGCATACTTTCACATATTCCCTATTGATGTGTCAAAAAGGGGAAGAATATGTGCTATACTTAAGGGGAAGCTTCTTGGAGATCATGTACTACATACAAAGGATTCATGCTTAAGAGGAGTGTTTTGACATCATCAACTAGGGGAAGATTGTTGGGTCGAATTATTAAGTTGATAAGTCAAAACACAAAAGACAAGGACTAAATCTGACAATGAAGAATTCTACAAGCTGGTGGACAAACTTGTAGAAGATATTATCACAGAATAATAGAAGATTTAGTTGTCTTATTATTAGCTTTCTTTGTAAGCTATGTTTTCTAGTATATAAAGAAAACATACGTAGGTTTTTATTGATATCATTCATTCACAATGTAAACCTAAAGTGTGTGTCGCACTAGACGTGGGATTCAATGTATACACGTCTAGTGGATGTTTATTATTAATATAATGAACATCCCAATTGTTTTAATTCTTGTTCTTTGTGCTTAAACACCTTGTTCATGATCATTGTTCTTTTCCGCTATGTTATCATATGAACGATGATCAACCTAGATATAATGGTTCTTAACCATTGAGTCTAACGATCAATAGGGAACCACAAAAGGGCACATATTTCCTACTATAGTGAAAGTTCTACCAGTGGGGCGCCACATCCAACCAACTTGGGTTAACACTTTCCCAGTCGGTTTCAATTCTAATCCATTTTTCCGGGCATGCATCTCATTCACATGGTCAATAAGGCAAGAATCATGACGACTAGAAAACATACATTCATTTCAATTCCAACATTTTAAATTAGAATTCACAGTAGGCTTAGAACGCTGCACAACCGCAGAGCCTTTAGGTTTAGCTACATGATTCTTTTTATTCAAAACAGAAATAACATTCCTAGGATGGGCTTCTACTTTCTTCTTCACTTGAGTACTAGATGGGGGCAAGATCCTATCATTCTTCTTGTTTCTCTTAAGCTTAGATCTTTGAGCCTTAGTAGTGGTGCTTACTCCTGTAGAAGGCAACACAAGAATATTAGAAGCTTGTTTTGATTCCGCCTTATCTTTAGTGACCAGATTTTGAGATGGTTTAGTCCTAGGGCCCTTATTAAGTGGTGTGACGGCTATAAGGTTCCTTTTGATTGCACTAGAGGACGATGCTGAGACAGTGGCTGCGTTATCCACAACATTCTTACCTTTTAGAGTACGAAGTGTTTCCTTTAACTCAGCCAAGACCAGATTCTTGTCACAAATTTGTTCCCTCAAATCAGATATTTCCACCGACTTTCGATTCAATTGTTCAATCAATGATTGATTCTGTGCAGTGTTATCAACACATGCGGGCTTTACTGAATCGAAGAGTCGTGTATTTTTCTGTTTTAAGTTATCAACTTTGGACAAAATCTTGGAAACTCGATTATCTAGATCAAGTTTAAAATTCTCAGCGGCCTCAAGTACGTTCACACAGTTAAGCTCCTTAGATTTCTCTATGTCTATCGGCAAAGATTGAGCAACCTTGTCACTTGGCTGACGCTGTTTTGATTGTAAATTCAATTGAAAATTCTTTTCAAAATTTGCATCATCGATATTAACACCTTCGAATGACGTTTCAAAAATTTCTTGAATAAATTGTTGCTTGCATTCAAGCGAAATACAATGTGTTTGAATCTCATCAAAACGTTTTGAAAGCGAAGAATATGAATCTTGAAGCTTTAAAAATTCAGCGTCAGATTCGTGACAAGTACTATCTACCACAGTATCCACAGATTCAACATTATGCACAATAGAATCATTATCAACACTTGTATTCACACAGACAGAGACTATATCATGAGACATCACTTGATTCAGAAGCAGATCATTATGGCGTGAAACCCGTTCTATTTCAAATAAACTGTTTTCATAAGCATCTTCCATTTCATTGAAAACACGTCTAACTTCTTCTATTTCCAAAAACAAATCTTGATCAATATTACGAAGACAAGCTTTAATATTGTTTACAAACGGAACAATTTCATCTCGAAACGCAGCTCTAGTGTGCTCAAAGTTCCATTCACCTTCCGTTATGGCCGTGGCCGTCGTACGTTCCAAAATGACCTTGTCCAAATCGGCTAAGTGTTGGTGAACCGTATTTAAGTTAACGGACGCCTTACTTACAGGTGGAATTAACTTCGTTAAATCCTTTTTGACGAGTGTAGGAGACGTACTAGGAAGGTTTTCATTTGACAAACTTTGGGGCACAAGAACTGTTAATTCTCTGCTAATTCCTTTTGTAAGCGAATGCGTGTCTTTTTTGAAAATTGATCTTTGTTATGTTGATCATAATCAATTGTATGGAATTTTGAAAGCATTTTAGAATGAGTTTCATCCCCAAGTGATTGTGTCTCCTCAGTACTACGAACAAAAGGTGCTTCTTTCGATTTGCCAATTATGGTCATATCATAAAGACCGGGAATATATTCCTGAGCTTGTTTTGCATAATCGGGATTAGGTGGTAAATCTTGAAGACGCTTAAGTTCGAATTCTTTAAATGATTTAGTTAAAGATGAACCTTTTCTGTGGAAGCGTATTGTTTTAAAAGCTGTTGTTCTTTAAATTTAAGAAGTTTGGTAGCATTAATTTCCGATTCAACCTTTTTAGACTCGAGAGTTTCGAAATCCATTTTAAGTTTCTGAAAATCATTGACAACCGACTCTTTTTCTTTTAATTCATTGGAAAGATTAGCTTTTAATAATATTATTTCTTTCAAGTGTTCAATCTTTTCAAAACGAAATTGGTCAAATTCAGAACATGTTATTTTCTCTTCTTGAGGGACCATTTCAAAAGTTTTGACCTTTTCTTTATGCAACGCAAGCTCAGCAGTTAGGGTAGAATTGGTATCTACGGATTGTCTGAGGGCCATATGCATTTGATCAATTATATGTTTAGGCACCATTACCAAATCATGTTGAGCATAAGATTCCATACCCGTCGTAGCATTTGGTTGAGGTTCACTCAAATGTGTTGGATTGGGTACCACTTTATTTGAGTTACTAGTTCCCGAATGCTGTTCGAGGTTGTCATTTTCATGCCCAACTTGATGTTGGTTTTCATCAATATTATTAGATGTGGTTGGTACCTCACTGATGACATCAGAACCGTAGTGAGAGAGATTAGCAACAAGAGCAGCTTGGGCAGAGTGAATGTCATCACAGTCCGAATCGTATGCATCAAGATCATCCGCTTGATAAGCTGCATTAGAAGTGGAAACAACTGCAATGCCTTCAGTATCTGCTGCTCCTGGGTCTGCAAGAAATGCTAACTCCTCTGAATCCAAAATCTTTCCCTTAGACTGAGCATCAACCAAATACATCTTCTCACGAAACCATGCATCATCCCTTCTCCTTTTCGACTGAGTGCATTCCCTAGCCATATGACCTTGTCCTCGGCAATTGTAGCAAGTCACAACCTTCTTAGGACCAATAGGAATCCCATTTCCACTAGCTTGAGAATTCACAGCTTGATTGTTCCCAGTCCTTGTAGGAGGTCCATATGAATTTTGCCTTCCCTGAATAGGTTGCACCGTCACTTGACCATCTTGAACAGTGGCTTGTTGTCGAGGATTTGATGAGGTGCGGAGCTGATTGTTTGTTGGTGGAAATCCTCTAGTTGCAACAAGTTTTGACAAGTAGGCGGTGAGATGGTTTAGAACATCAGCGGGCGTATCATTTGGAGTAAAGACCGGTGCTTGGATTGGTGGAAGCTCATTAGAGTAGAAAGCTTGTGCTGGTTGTGCTTCTATTGGAAAATATCCTTGCTGAGGAGTATAGCCCAATGGAGAAGTGTTGGCTTGTGATGGTGATGTTTGATATGGTGGTTGCTGTTGAAATGATTGTTGATGAACACTTTGTTGATATTCTTGTTGTGGCATCATTGGTGGTTGATAAGATGGTTGTTGTGGTTGCTGATAGATGTGTGGTGGTGGCTGCTGCAAGTATGATGGTTGTTGATAAGTATAAGCCATGTTCTGTTGAGAAGCATACATTGCAAGTGGATCATGAACTTGAGGTGTAGACAACCGAGCCTCGATCACATGGCATTTGTGTTGTTGAAGAAAAGCTTGAAGTTGATCCACATTGGTGTTATGCAAGTCCTTAGCCAATTTTACATCCGTCACGTATTTTTTCCATTCTGGAGGAAGAGTGTTCAAATATTTGGTGTTCAATTGAAAGGTAGGAATTGCCATGCCATAGATATTTAGCTCATTCAACAATAGGGTAAATCTCAGATAGTAGTCATTGAGAGTTTCCCCTGGCACATAGGCAAACTTATCAAAAGTATCATAAAGCTTACACTCTCGTTCTTGTTTAGTTAACGAGGTTCCTTGCATTAGAACACGAATTCTATCCCATAACTCTTTGGCAACTTTATGTTTGCTGACGAGTTTGTAGACATCTGGAGGAAGAGCTTGGAGAATGATGTTTGTATCATACTTATCACATTTATCTTGAATCTTCATATCTCCAGTCAACTCACCCGTTGTGCGAGGACGAGTGGTCGTACCTTCCGTCACGGTACCATAATCTAATGGTCCATTGAGCACCGATGCCCAAATTAGATGTCCATTCTCCTTGTTCAACATATAAAGTTCCATTCGGGAAGCCCATTCCTCATACATAGTCTTCACCAACATTGGTGGACGATTATCCGTACCCGAGAGGATGGACTTATCCGTAAGAGATGTATACTCCATTTCAATAAGTTAAGATTTACAAAGTTGATCGAACAATGAAATAAGGTTAAGTATTTTTGTGTTGTTGTGAGTTAAAATCGAGAAACAATGTTAAAATCCCCTAAAATATGTTCTCGATAAACCAAAAATTCCAAGTCAAAATTACACACGATTGTTCTAAATTTTTAATGGAAAAATTTGTGATTATCGGAATGTTGATCGGAATGTCAGATCGGAATACCAGATCGGAATACCAGATCGTAATGTAACCCTGTCGGAATGATGATGGTATCGGAATGCCTAGATCGCAATGCAGAGCGGTCGAAATGGTCAGATCGCAAAGAGCTATCGTAATACTCAGATCGCAAAACCTATCGGAATACTCAGATCGCAATGTTCAGATCGCAAAGTAGCTGACAAAATTCAAGCAGAGTAACGACTTAAAATACTTCCTTATACCCGTCGGAATCCCAGATCGCAAAGCACGATCGGAATGTCCAGATCGGAATAAGTAATAAAACCCACGATCGCAATGTAGAACCAAACCCTTTCCGATGGTAAGGTTATTGCGATGGAAGCCCAAGTACAATTTGTACTTTCCGATGGATGTTTCTGCTAGAATTTCGGAATGAAGAACACAACCTTTTTTGCACTTTTGATCCAAGAAAACTGATGTTTTAATGAAAAACAAGATACCAAGAACACTTTTAAGCACAAATCCCTATGTTACACTACTTAATACTACGATCAAACCAAAAATTTTTGAAGATTTCGGCAAAAACCAACTTGTTCTCTACGGATTATTTAGAAGACAATACTCAACACAAAAACAAACCTATATTTCATCCCAAGCTCTTGATACCATTTGTAGATTTGTAAATCTATGCTTATGTTTTTAGAGAGAGAAAGAGATAGAGAGATGGTGGATTATACACACTTCTAGAGAGAGAAACTTGAGTTTACTATGTGTAAAATATGAATAACCACACCCCTCT
Source organism: Glebionis coronaria (assembly GCA_025667525.1). Classification (NCBI taxonomy): domain Eukaryota; kingdom Viridiplantae; phylum Streptophyta; class Magnoliopsida; order Asterales; family Asteraceae; genus Glebionis; species Glebionis coronaria. Next base: position 551,347,802 of record CM046876.1, read on the forward strand.
CCATCAAAGGAGAGGGTTTATATACCCAAGCCTTGTAAATGGGCTTGGGTTTACACGTTGGGCCGGCCTACACAAGTTGTAGGCTAGGCTTGAACTTGTTTGTTAAATAACGAAAGTTAACTAAACTACGAGCTATTACATGGACTATCGTTGGAGTGACCGATCCTTCTTAATACGTAAAACGTATTTCCAACAATTTCATATATTATATGTTCACATAGTAATCACTATAGTTGTCCTTTCCTTAGCAAGATTTAAACAAAGTGCACAATGTCCTAAGTGTAGGGGAGATTACTCCCACATGCTTAAACATTGAGGACAATGTTTATATCAAGTGTAGGGGGGACTTCTATCGAAGTAAGTGGTCTTTTCCATGAATTTTCCCTCAATTTAACCGGAAAATTTGATTTTTTTGACATTTTTCAAAATTTTTATTCTATTTTAGCCTAGTAGTATAGTAGTATTCTCCTTTGTTATCGTTATTTACTTTCTGTGTTAGAATAAATTTTTAATAAAGTGGTTTTAAATTTTTCAACGTCGTGAATCTTTTGACTCAACCCGAGTTTACTTATCCAAGTTTACTCTAGCTAGTATCCTTAACGTGTTTAAGTCAAGTTTTGCTAGGCTTTTATATAGGGAACTTTAAAACGCGAAAGTCTTAACTCTCACAGGTTAAGAACAAGAACTTTTCGTAAGTTCCTATAATTGATCCTAGAGAGTTGTTTATCAAGGGAACTTTAAAATGCGATTTCTAAACTTGAAAAAGTCTAAGAATTTGCAAGATCCTATAGATAACTCGAAAACCCAAAACTTTGATTTAATTGGCTAAGCATCCACGAGTCTCATTCCTTGAGATTTTAAATTGTGGAGAACGAGAGATGATAGAGTCAATTATAAGTTTGGTACTCTTTCATGAATTTATGTGAGTTGATTATAAGCTTCTTCTCCCATCGCTGGTTAATAAATATATTTTCAATAAATATGGTTGTACAATTTGAAAAGTTACTTAGCTTCTAGCACAAGATCGTTTAAAAGTTGCTCGGTATTAATTAGAGTTCGTAGCCAAGGCATAACTTATTGAAGCAGGATGCGAAGATTGACGAGTCCGAAAAGGTCCTAACAAGACATGAGGGCTACATTTTGTTGCTAAAGATCCAAAGTGATGTGAAGAATCATTTATCAAAAATCAATATGAAGGATCAAGACACACGACGAAAAGCAAATACTCCACAAAAGATCATGGAGAAGTCAATCCAAAAAGACCCTAGCAAGGTATGAGGATAAATAGATCCAAGTCCTAAAAGGAGGCGGATCGTTGTATTTCAAAATCCAAAATAAAGATTGGAGAAAAATGAAGAAGTCGTGGTCCTAGTATGAAGAACCTCTCAAAAACTTCAAGTGAAGGAATTCTTATTATGAAGAGAAGACCATAATTTTAAGAACGTCTCTCAAGATTTGAAGTATGAAGTCGCTGCCAAATATCGGTCCGAGAAAGGTCTCAAATCATGAAGCGAGTTATGCCAAGATATTAAATTTAAGAGGTCCGAAAAGCAGTTTTAAAAGATTTTGTCCTTTAGCTAACTATTGATTAAATCGTCCCACTTTATTTTTGGCCTAAATAACTATCGAAATAAGTCAAACAATGTATCCTCGTGATCATTCAAGACAAAATTAAAATATAGGAGATACACCTAGGAATAAGGGAGTCTAAGTGAATAATTGGCCCACATGAGTTTGTGTTAGTTTGCTGACTTATAATAACAATGATCTCGTTTATAAGCTTGGCTTGAGGAACGTGAAACTTGAGGATGATGAACATTCATGACGGCCAAAACCCCAATGTAAGTCTTTGATTTCTTTACTTGTTTTATATATATTTCTATCTTTTTAGTTTCCTTAAAGTTTAGTATTTAAATAAAGGCCAAGGTGGGTTATTTATGATGAGAAATGTAAACTGTGCTTTGAAATTAATGCATTGCACGAGGGCATTGCAATGGTCAAGTGTAGGGGATTTAATAAGTGTGAAAACACTTATCCTTTTACCACTTATTTCCAATAATAACAAGACCAAAACATGTATTTTATGTCGTAAAAGTCAGAATTATGCATGGTTTGTGTTTTTATTGTGTTTTAGGACCAAAAGATAAAAAAGGAAGAAAACATGGGCTATCACGGGCTTTTATCGAAGAAAACGAGAAAAGACGAAGTCAAAAGATCAAGAGTGCAAAAAGAACGGAAGTCCAAGGCCTATTCTGAAGATTTATCGAGGAAAAAGTCTAAAGACGGAAGTTTAATGAAGTCGAAGAACTCAAATCTAATTATAGAAGAAAATTAGAAGACGAGTTCAATTTACATCGAGAAATCCCGAGACGACGTCGAGAAAGACAAAGAATTAAAATCGAGTTGAGAGGAAAGAAAGAAAGAAGGAAGCACATGCACCTCCCTATCTCCTATAAATACCCTCCTAATGACACATTAGGAGGGTGTTAGTTAAGTTAGCTAGTTATTTTTCTTTCTTTAGTTTTTATTTTAGAGAGAGAAAGTGTTTAACTTTCTCTCACTAAAACTTCATCTTTTCTTTCTAGTTTAAGCTTTATTTAATCTTTGTATTTGAGTTTCATTAATCAAAAAGTTCAAGTTTAAGCTTTTAATCTTTAATCTTCTTCTACCTTTCTTGATTTTAAATTGTCCTTGATCCGAAATATTAATTAAACGTGTTTGGTTTTGATGTTTATGTGATTAAACAGTTTATCTTTTTAATCCTTTATAAGTTTTTATACGATTAAGCTTAAGGCTTGTTATGCTTTTTGGCTTATTTAGTATTTAGCTTATTTACTTTTTTTTAAGTTTTCTTAAAAGTTTAGTGTTTTTAAAAGTTCTTCTTATAAAGTTTGCTTATTTGGTTATTTGATAAGCTTTCCATTCATAGCTTATTGAGTCTCCTTATTATTGGTCTTGTTGAGTTTTTGATAAGTTCTTATTAGAAGTGCTTATTAGGATTTTTTAGCTTATCTCCATTTTCGAATTACTTGTGCTCCATCGCAAAGTTAGGAATATCACATTCCGACGGCCACATTCAGACGGTTTCAGTTTGATCGCAATAACCTTTAAGGTTCTACTTTGCGATCACGTGTATTTTCCCCCTTATTCCGATCGTGATTGCGATCGTTCATGGCGATCGCACATTGCGACGGGTCTTAAGGTTACATTAAGACGAAACTCTGCCAATTTTTTGCTAGCAACATTCCGATAGAAGTTACATTATTCCGATGCTTTGAACATTCCGACAGCTTCATTTCACATTCAGATAGAGTAACATTCTGATAGGAATTATTCCGATCGATAGTGTATTCCGATGCTTGAACATTCCAAAAGAACTGCATTCCGATAGAGTTAATTCACTTTGATATTCCGATGGTTATTCAGACAGCATTATTCCGAGAGATTTCATTTTCTATTGTTTCGATGGTTTTGTTTTTTCAACATTCCGACAGAATTGACTTGTTACATTCTGATGGTTAAGTTTTTAGTTTTATTAAGTTTTAATTTCCAAAAATTGCACGCTTCCCGAAATCTCTATTTTTACCAAGTGTTTTTCTAATATTTTTAGTTTAATTTTTAAAGCTTTATCTTTACTCAACGACATTTTCATAGTTGCTTTTAGTTTAAAATAGACACTCAAGCAAACCTTTTTATTTTCCACCAAGAACGACCGAGTCGCACTAATTAATGGTAATCAATTCGGAAAGATCGGTTTAACGAACTTTCATACTTGGTAAAACCAGTTATTAGGTATTTTATCTAATATATTCGTAACTACTGAAAATTTTGCTAATCAAATTGATAACTTTAAATCTCCGGCTAACAGTTTTATACTTATGATACTATCCAGACAAATATTATACTATGGAAAATTAGGCGCTCAAATTGGCCCAACATATAACCCCTGTGTAAACCATATTATTGAAAGCTAATCCCCACAACCTATATTAGGTGCTCAAATTGGCCCAGCATATAACCCATGTGTAAACCATATTCTTGAAAGCTAATCCCCACACAACTAGGGTGGAAACGAGCCGATTTGTTCGTGAAAAGCTCAAGATCGGATAGGTAAAAAGCTCAACGAGTTCGAGCTCGAACCAAAATTGCAGCTCGTTTAATAAACAAGATTGAGCTCTAGCTTTACGTACAAAGCTCGTTTGAGCTCGCGAGCCTAAATGAGCTTGGTGTTTTATAGACGAGCTTAATAACAAGCTTATTAACGAGCATAACTTAGATATATTACGAGTTGAGATCGAGCCAAAATTTATTTTTACATTGCCTAATCTTATAAACGAGCCAAGCTCAAACTGAGCCGGAGCTTGTCTACCGTACAACGAACCGAGCTGGAGCCCATATAATAAGGCTCGAAACGATCCAAGCTAAAGCTTTGTAAAATTTAAACGAGCCGAGCTCGAGCTCTGGCGAGCTCAAGCTCAGCTCGACTCGGTTTGTTTTCACCCCTACTCACAATCTAAAAAAATTTAAAAATAAGTTTTATCTAAACACATGCAAAGTAAGATTTTTAAGAAATGGAAAAAATCTATTAGGAAGCCATGTCTACTAATTAGTGTTATAAAACCCGAGTTAACATGATCAATTTAATCATAACCCATTTGGATGACCAGATCTCGACTTTGAGCAAAAAAAACTCTATTAAACTGTTAACCAATTTAACTGTAACTCGATAACTCATCCTGAGCAACTAACAACCAATTTTTCTAACATTGGCTCAAAGTCACTTCTTAGATAATAGATAACCCGGGCCATGCAAACTCATCACATCCCCTAATCATTGCATATTAAAAAAAGCCTGAACCATAATGACATCCAAGGCCATCGTTTACATATAAAAGCATCCACTATAGTCACACACCGATGCCCTATCAAGATATAGGTAATCTACGCATCACAACGTGATCTGGCCTTTGGTCAAATTTAAGAATATCATCAGTCACAACATATAGGAATCCTAACAATAAAAACCTCCATATGTCTGGCAAATATAATGCACAAAGGGAAGTTAACATCAACAAAAATTATTTTTCTACTTATCAGTTATATAAATGGCAACATGAAACTATTCACACGGCTAAAAATCAACAACCCACGGCATCAGTCACAAAAGTAGACTCTGATTTTAAGTAAGGAAAACATAACAGCTAAAAGGCCCAATTTTTTATGTACCACTTCAGTAAACACACAACCAAAACCATAAATGTATTTCTAAAATTATGAAAGAGCTTACTAAAAAGAATCCCTAAAAAGGGGAAATGAACCTGTAAATAATAGCATCCCGATGCTTTCGATCATCATAATAAGTAATTTTCGAGATCAAGATGTATTTATCACCTGTAATTGATATCAGCCGTTGCTTTCGCTCATCGTAATAAGTAATTTTCGGGATCAACTTCCGTTTTTTATTAACCCGATAAGCATATGGGTACCTTTGTTCGTAGCCTCTATAAGTTTCATCATTGCCTTTTTCGTTGTTTGATAATTTAAAAAATCTTTAAAATTGGAAAGTGAACTTGTAATTAATATCAGCCGCTGCTTTCGCTCATTGTAATAAGTAATTTTCGAGTTCAACTTCCGGTTTTTTATTAACCCGATAAGCACATGTGTACCTTTGTTCGTAGGCTCAAAATAGTTTCATCATTGCCATTCCCGCTATTTGATTGGTAGTTTATGTCACAATTTGTGGATAAAATTCAAGGTTGGCAGGCTCAAAAAGTTTCTACATTCGACATGGCTGCAAACTTAATAGGTCGCCCCACCAAGACACGAATGTTGACATCGTAAGTCAAAGGCCATTACCATTCATCACAGCCTCCAATCGTCCCGTCAATCCGCGCATCTTGACAACTTATAGGCTGTCCTGACAAGATACAAATCTCAGTCTTAACCCAGGACGTGCAAACTCATGGGTAGAATCTTGGTAATCTATGAACTAGAGTGAGGTTGATGGTTTTATAAAGAGAGAGAGATTAATGAGAGAAAGTAGAGAAAACTATGTGAATGTTAGTAGAAAAGTGAACCAACCAACACCCTCTCCATCAAAGGAGAGGGTTTATATACCCAAGTATATAGTAGACTTGGGCCTCCGGCCCATGGATAAGCCCATGGGCCGATTTATTTAATAAATGTTTACTATAATTCAACTACGAGCTAGAAACGTTAATACTATTGTTGGAGTGACCGTTACTTCTAGTATACGTTAAAAACGTATTTCCAACAACCCCCCTTAAGGGAGGTCACTCCAAATTAGAAAATCCTAAATATAGCATACTATACTAGATCTTCGTTCTTGAGCTCGTAGTCCATTCTCTTTTCTTCTTTTCTTTTTCTTCGTTGTTGTGAATATGTGTTGATAATCTTTAGGCTTTGGCTTGGAGCATGTTCTTTTGACCTTTGACTTGTCATGTGGTTAGAGATCATCAACACGTGCGACGTTTGTCTTCTTGTGATTCTTGCCTCCTCGTGACTTCATGTCCCACACAATTATACTTTGTTGAATTCTTGAAAGCTTTAGAGTTTGATACAACGGAAGACTTTAGATTGAGCTTTCTTGAATTTGCTGAAATATTTGGTACATAAAGTATAAGCATGTGAGGACGACTTCTTCTCGGGCATCGCAACGCCACCGTCTTCAAATGCACCAACATTAGTAGACATGAATGAAATGGCTTTGACATTTCATTCTAATTCGGTATCAATTTACATTCGGTCGATGAATACTGTTGGATGATATTAAATATCGTTTTTGTGACAGGTAGATTTAATTAAAAAACTCCTTGACAAGATTTCGTGGGTAAACTCGTTCTCTTTATTCGACCATCCAAATCTGAATGCGAACATAAAGAGTGAATCATTTGGATAAAATTATCCTTATGATTGAAGCCGTCAATTCATGAGCCTAGAACAAGTGAAATTCAATTAAGTGATTCACCATCATTTCTTTCCAGTTGTCACGAGCTTGATTCTAATAGAATCTTGCTTGTCACCTACCGCAGTGCTGTTTAATGTTGGCACTGAAAGGATTTGCACTAATCACTGTGAACACTAAAGAGTGTCACTCTGAGTGTTCTGGCAAGATCACATAGATTATGCGTAGAGGCCCTTGAACAAGTTTGAATTCAATTAAGAATCAAACCATCATTTCTTTCCAGTTATCCCAAGATTGGTTGTTAAAGAACCGCACGTGTCACCTACCATGAGCTTGTTTGATGTTTTCTCAAGCAAGATTTCCATCTTCATTGTAATACTTTCGTATTACTCGGATGTTCTGGCAATATTACAAGAATATTGCGTAGGACTCATAAAAATCTTTCTTACTTTTCATAGTGTGTGAAGAAGCAATGAATATTTAGAAAGTATCCTAATGAGAATTTTGATGATCTCGTGGCTCTAGACTCAATAGTGAGTTTTGATTTACTGAGCGGAGGCTGGAGAGGATTGCCACCTTTTCAATATCAATTTATTCGAAGTGAATAAACTGATAGATAATGTGTTGAGCTCCATGACATTAAAACAAATATCTTTTGAGAGACATTTGAAATAGCTGGGAGGGGTTATGCATTGCATCACTGGGTCCATGACGTATTATGTTCAATATCTTCAAGATGTGTTGACCCGGTTTCTGCCTAAGTTGTAAGGAGGGCTTCTTTATTTACACCCTTTATCTTTACATTTCTTTTTCATTCTTCAACCCCTTCAATGCTTATCAATTCGTCATCACTAGCACCTTTTTGTGATTGTTCCAGTGCTAGCTTAAGTACGTGGTCGAGATTCTGCTATGTTCACAATCATTCCCCCTCTTTCCCAAGGACTACTATTTCTAGCTATGGGATTGTCCTTGGGAAGATTCCTCTGGTTCTGGAAGAATCATTGGACTTAGACCTAATCCTACCACCCTTTTGTCACCACAATCATCGTGAATTAAGTGTGTTTTGGGTAAGTACTCACCATCATAAAAATTCCTTGAAAATCACTAAGGTACTTGTGATATAAATATCAAATGTTTTATACCTTAGTGGTTTTGTTATAAAAACGCTCCCTCTTAACGTGTGTATGACAAATATTAAGTTTGTTTGTATATTAAGTCTTTTTAACCTCAGCCACATATATTTATAAGTCTCCTTAATACCACTTTCTCCCCTTATCCAAAATGTTAACCCTTAATATTTTGAATATCAATGGATTAACCGGTCTTGGGTTAAGAAAATGGAATTCTTTTTGGACATAGAACATTTTAATGCCCCCCCTTAAATTAATGAGGGTTAGTTGTAGTGCTTAAGTACGATATATTTTGAAAGATTTAGAATTGAGAAATTTTTGAAAAGTATCATACTCTTACACTACATCATGCCACAAAAGGCTATCACAAATGTACATATTCACAAATAATGTATGGAGTTTACCTTGAGAAAATACGAACAAGACGTAAAGTGGATTGTTCTAGTAGCTTGTGGTGAACTCCATAAGGTCTGCCACCAACAAATCGTTCTATACTCCTTATCAACCGTCTTTCCCTCAGCTTGGCTTCGATATTGTTGATCATGAATCAAGCACATTGCTGGTACCGTGGTTTCCATTTGACATCCATATCGTCTAGTTTGTTCCCGGCATTAAGATATAACAGTTTGTCTCGAACATGTTTGAAAGTCCCGTCACCAAATTTGTGAAGTTCAGCGATTCTCATAAATTTCATCGTCCTATTATCGTTCACATAAAGTGTGACTTGAACCGGGTCTTTTGTACTCATGTAAGGGTATTTATCACGATTCTGACGAAGAATTTTGGTGTAGGGTCTGGTGAGATTCAACTTTCTTTGGTAGCTTTCCACGCTCAGTTGCATATCTTCAACTCGTTTTTGATGACAACCTTGCGTGTGTACAATCGAACAACTAAATTTAACGCGATGATGACATCAGGCTCCAAATGATCTAACTTTTGTTGAACCATCAGAATAAATAGATCTTCAATATCTTCAAGACGATGTAGGGAGAAGTCTCCTTCACAGATGGTGTAAGTTTTCATGTCGGCTCGTTTGAGTTTGATTTCCGACATATAAGGATAACCAAACTGAAGTGCAATCTTTGCTCCCAGAATACTCTCAATGTGAAATTTGGAATAGGCTTTGGCGCCGAATTTAGCCCACCAGATGAAGTTGTAGGCTAGTCTTTTTCTTGGACCCCAATGTGAGACGCCCAATTCAACATAGTTGTATTTAGGGATGATTTTTTGTAGCCAGAACATACCAACTTTTTCTTCAATCCATGGTGTATCATCCAAAAGTACCGCTTAACCAAGCTTAATGAAGTAGTATATTTTGTGGCACCGTCGGTTAAATAAGAAAGATTATGGCTGACAAAGTATTCAATTGGAATGTGTTTGAACCTAGAAATATCTTTTGCAGTCAATAGAGTCTTGTCGGTTTTGTGGAGACATTCGATCGATGTGTTCAGTGCTTTTAAGAGTTTATTTGAATGATGCTCACATTCATCTTTGCTGATCTTCGTGTTGGCAAAGAAGTTTTGATCATTGGATGCCTTCTTGAGTAAAGCTGGAGTCATATGAGGAGTTCCATACTTATACATCATGAACCCTGAGAATTCGATGGGATCGTTGAGAAGTTGAGTGAAATCAGCTACGTCTTTATCAGTGATTTGATAATGAAGTGCAGCTTTCGTGACCGAAGGTTGCTCATGTGAAATCACATCTATATTGATTGAATTAACCCACCCTAGATCAGGTATACTCGTGTCTTGTACCTCTGTTTGAAATCCACTAGAAGTAGCAACTACTGTTGGTGTAGAAGTTGCATGAGTTGAAGTCATAATCGGTTCAAACTCTGGAATATCATGAGGTATTGTTTGATCGTGTTCCGGGATTGGTGAGTGTTGTTCTTCAATGACAGGTGGGCTGTCTTCATGAACCTGTTCAGAATGTTGAGAGCAATCGTGAACCTTTTGGCGTTCAGAAAACGTACATTTCTCTATAGATGTGGATACAAGAGTAGATTTGATTATTGAAGCTAATGTGGTTGCTGGAGTAATGACTTTGTCGTGGAACTTTTTGCTACGGATCTCCCTATTGCGTTGTTGAACCGGAATGTTCTTATCGGCTGGAGTATTATCATCCTTAGCATCATCATATTTAGCATTATTTCCTTTATCCCAATCATCGTTATCATCATCATCGTTTTTCTTTTCCTTATCATCATCATCATTTTCTTCCTCATCGTCGTCATCATTTTCTTCCTCATCGTCACCGTCATCCTCTTCCTCATCGTCATTATTATCTTCTTCCTCATCGTCATCATTGTTCTCTTCATCATCGTCATCATTATTCTTTTCCTCATCGTCATCATCACCAGAATCTTCATCATTATCAGATTCTTCATCATTATCAGATTCAACTTTCTTATCGTTATCATTGGCATCGTCTGATTCATCATCCTCATCGTCATCATCATAATACACTCGTTTTCTTTTGTAAGTTTTGTAGGGAACCATGCTTCCATGATCTTTGAATGTTTGGTTATCTTCATCAATAGCTTGTTGGAGAATATCATGTAGTTTCTGTTGAGTCGGTGTTTTGTTGTAGGACCCCACTTCTATCATTTGAGAATGCAAAGCTTCTTTAACTTAAAGCCTATGATTCCTACAACAATTGAATATTCCAACTCTGAGGTATCGGATGACTTGATCTAGAACTTGCTAGCGGCTAGCTCTTTCATCTCCTTGTGCAAAGTTGGCCGTTCCTCGTTAAGAGATCACTGGACTTTGGTGTGGATGATATCTTGCATATAATCATTGATGAACTTGAGGAATGTTTATTTTCTTTTGCTAGAATTTACTTATCTTTCTTGTATTTTTTTTTCATCTTTCGAAGAAGAGCCAATTTCTTTTTTAGTTTCACCGGTTTGTCTTCTTGATGTTTCTTGTAAGTCTCTTCTAGCTTTTGATGATGAACTAATTATTCATTGACTCTTGTTGTTTCATCTTCTTGAGCTTTCATACGTTGTTCAAACCTTAGCATAAATTCAACGTCATCAAAAAGTTTGAAAGCTGATTGGGAGGTGGATGGTACGGGTTGTTCGGTTGATCGTTGAGTAGTTGAAACGATTGTTACAGTAGTACCAAACAAGGGAGTTGTAGAAAGTAGTATCACAATTGCTTGAACCAAAGTAACCGGAAAATCCACCATACTCACATTTTTTGATGGATCGGTATTTGTAGCTTCATTGGCTGCATATGGACCAGAAAAGTTAATCATAAGGTCTGACCCAAAAGTAGACTTACTTTGACTTGGAATGACAGGAGTGAGAGTCAAATGAGCATCTTCCGGAAAAATTAGTGTGCTGCTAAGAGTTATGATCGGGTTGTTGATGTTGAAATTGTCATAAAATTCATCATGATCCATATCCATATCTTCATTTCCACCACCTTCCTTATCAACTCCTTGTCTTGGTTTTCAAACTCGGTATCTTCATATTCAATATCATTAGAGGTGGGCTCTTCTTGTCTTTCATCGTCTTCATAATCTGAGTTTGTTTTGGCATCGAGATCTCCAAAGGATTCGTTCTCTTATTCTTCAGTGTCTTTGGAAGGATGACAAGAACCACTGGCATGCACTCCAAAAGTTTCCTTCTTACTCTTCTTTAGAAGTCTCTTGGTTTGTTTTTCTCAGAAAGAGTGGCTTGTTCATCCCCATCTTCATAAAAAAATCAACATCTTTTTGTCCTTTTCAACCTTAGAAAATTTAGTTGTAGCCTTTGAAGATTGTGTCTTTTGACACTTAGCTTCCCTTTTCTTCCTTATGCCTTTGGTTTTGGTTGGAGTGTCTTCTTCTACAGATTTTTCAGAGGCTGCGCGTTTTGCTTTTCTTACAATGGCTTTCAATAAATCCTTGTATGCTTTTCTTTCCTTGATTCCTTCATTGATCATAGTGTCCGGAACTGGAGCTAGAAGCACATTTGATTTAATCTTTGGTCCTCCGGCTTTCATCATTTCCAAAATGTAATCATCTTCTGAGGTATGATAGAAAAACTATCCACGTCTATCAATTGGGGCATCTTCTTTCATGAAATGATTAATGATGAGTTTCGTGAATCTTGAAATTGGAGATGATCAGACTTCTTCTTGCTGTTTTAGACACCTAGAAAGTAAAACTCTGCCCATATGAGCGAAGCATAATCCAATCCTTTAGCATTGTAGAGTCCCTAAATGATTTGAGATTGAGGAAGTCTCAGGGTGGCTGTACCACTAGATTTTTCTATAAGACACCGTATAATAATGTTGAACAACACTTTCCATGGTTGCCCCAACTGTGTAGTATGAAACTGAGAGAGCGTACGAATGTTTTCAATATAACCTAAATTCGTGATCAAATCCACAAGTTGGGATTTTATGGGAGGTTTATCATATTTATCCCCTTGAGGTAGAGGAGTGAACCCAAAGATGGTTCTAAAATAAGCAATGCTGAGAGTCTTTTTTCTACCGATAATGGTGAAGTTAGTCTCTAATGGTGATTTGTCTTGTGCATAAATCCAGAATTCATGCATGCACGTTTTTGGAACAGATGCAGTTGCACGTAATGCGTTTCTGATAGGTAAAATGTCGAGCATATCCATGGCAACTTTAAATGCTAGCTGCAGTGGATAAAATCCTCCTTTAGTCTGAGGTTGCTCTGTGCAAATGGAAGTCGGATTGCCATTGGTACAAGTTCAAAATTGAGTGCTCATTGCTGATCCTTGGTTATAGACATGGTTCCTACTTAAGATAAGACATAGACAATTGATACACACAGATATATATCATTATATATGTTAAACCTTATCATAGCAAAGCATGTCACAACACAACATTTGAATACACAAGATAAACCTTACAATGTTCACATGTAATATAACATACATTTAGAGAAGATCTATATACATTGTTATACTACAAACACACTTTATTCCAAATACAATACGACTTATTTTGGGATTCCTGAAATTTTGGAGTGAGACTTGTTCGCCGTTACCAATAATTTTGTGGGAGAAATAGTGGATGATGGTAGATTAAGTTCAACCAAAATCTCAGGGGATTTAGGAACATTAATTTTGAACCAAAACCTCGGTGGGTTTGAACACTGGTTTTAAAGAGAGAAGCCGCATGGGTTCTTAGTAAACACTATAACTTCAGGAATCTCTACCAATATTTCTGTTGGTTTGGAAAATACCACAACCTCAACTTCAATATTGTCCATGGCCTGAATTAAAAACACAAGGAATTAGGTAAGCAATTTATCTCTTTTGCTTATAAAAATAGCAAGTTAATAAATTAAGAAATTTTATGTAATAAGAAACCTTTCAAGTATTCTTATGATAGAAATTAGCTTAACTCGGTGACTTGGTTTTATTAATCTAATGACACAAGTTGTTATGTTATTTCTACCATTTTAACCTAAGCCGTATTTTAACTTGCACGAATTCGTAATGCCAATCACAACCACCATTTAGGAATATTGTCTAACTTCTCATTTCGCAATATTACTAAGCCATTTCGCAATATGAACAAAAGAAACTCATTTAATCTCATTTTGCAATAATTCTAATGCCCTATCTCGCAAAAAATTTATGTGCTGAATTCGCAAAAAAAGTTAGAAAAAGTTTGAAACGAAACTCATGTCTCATTTCGCAATATTCAAAACAGCTTAATTCGCAATATTGTTTAGTATTCATCTCGTAATTCTTTTAAGTGCCCAATTCGCAATAAATTTATAATGCCATTTCACAATATCGTTATTTAGCCCATTTCACAATAAACTTTAACTGCCCATTTCGCAAAAATCTTTAAAGTCTCAGTTCGCAACAATACTTAGAAGATTTTTCCAAAAATATTTTTCATTTCGCAGTAATGTTAATAGCTCAATTCGTAATAATTTTTAAACCCATCTCGCAGTAATTTTGAAGCAACCATTTCGCAATGTCGTTTACAAGCCCAACTCGCAATAAAATATCACTCATCTCGCAATATTTTTAAGTGCCATTTCGCAATATGAAGCCAAGGCTCATCTCGCAATAAAGGAAACCCTCATCTCGCAATATTACTTAACACAATTTCGCAACAAACATAAAGCCTCATATCGGTATAAGTTAACCTCTCATCTCGCAATAAGTCTTAGATCATTTTAGAAAACAGAAACCCATTTCCTAATGTGAGTACACAACATTGCGTAATAGAGATTATTCCCATTTCACAATGATTAAGAGACTCGTTTCGCAATAATTCTAAAACTTCCATCTCACAATAAAACACCTCATTTCGCAATATCAAGATTGTTCCCCATTTCGCAAAAATACAGACACTCATTTCGCAAGGTTGTGAAAGCCTTATCTCGCAAAATTACTTAGAAAAAATTTGAACGCCATTCTGCAATAACGTTTGAACAGTTATCTCGCAATAATTTTTAAGTGACCAAAATTACGTTCCTATGTCCGATTAAGCACAAACTAAGAAAATCCAATCTTAATCACCCCTATGCCGACCAACCCCCTTATTAATATAACGATTCGTGATGAAAAATTTCCAAAACCCTAATTTAATGCCTTTGCGTTTATAGGTCAAATGAATCATGAATTAAACAATTAATCCATATGGGTATAAGTAAAATCACGAGATAACATATTTTGTTTAGTACCTTTTGTGTGAATTGAACTGAAAAACGCGAGATCTAAGGTTTTGAAGCTATCAACAATGGCGACAAAGTGATGATTTTGTGTTTTCTTGTTTGTATCGAATAGAAAAAATAGGGGTGTATGCTTGTAAAGTTAATTCATTTTGCACTTTAGACCCTTATGTTTCATGTTATGTTTAACTTGTTTAAATAAGTTAACAGAAAAACCCGTTATCTCTTAATCTCGACTAAAGCAAGAAAAATTTATCCTAAGGCATGAAAGGACACATAGCACATAGAGCACACACAACATATGATACGACATTTAACTTTAACCGTTTGATATCTTTTGAAAAGCTTTTGAAGACCGATTTGATTCTGAAGACGATTCGATATTTTCTCCCCCTTAAACAATGAGCCGTTTTCTATTTAAAGAGTTGTATTCGTTGTTTAAAGATTCAAATACCTAAGAAGAAAATTTTCGTTTAATTTTTTGAAGATACGAGTGGTGGAAATAAGATTTCTCTTATTTTTACAAATAAATGCACTGAAATGTACAAAATTTTTTGTTAGACCAAGTTATAAAGTAAACTTGATCCCTTACATGGTTTTAAAGTAAACAATGCCCGAGAGAGCCAACGTTATCCAAGGAAATACTTGACTTTAATATGAAAAGCGGGTTGCAGTCTGAAATAACTACAAGCCATTTAGGCACGTTTTATGAAATATTTATAACTTTTATACGAACTCTATATATGACGCCATGTTAGTATTAATTGACATTTCTAAGGCCATAAATGTTATCTACTAAAAGTCATGCCTTTTTGAAAATGAAAAATATTTTTGGATTTTCTTGATTTTTCTATTTTTATGGCTTTTCTTTGTTTTATATTTTTTATGATTTTTATAGGTTTTATATTTTTGTATTTTTCTTTTTGGTGTTTAAATATATACAATATATACATGATCACGAAAAAGGATACTCGAGAATAGTTTACCACCACTATTCTGCAGCTTCATCTGCCACCTCTTTGAGAGTCTCAGGGGAAAAAGTTTTCATGCCCAACTTGTCGGTCAAAAACTTGATGCGAGCTTAATCTAAAGCCTTAGTGAAAAGATCCGCCAATTGATACTCCGTGTTGATAAAGTAAAGATTGATTAATCCGTTTTACACTTGCTCCTTGATGAAATGGTAGCGTATGTCAATATGCTTCGACCTAGAGTATTGAACATTGTTGCAGCAAAGGGCGATGGAACTTTAGTTGTCGCAGTACATTGGTATCTTGTTGAATCCAAGACCATACTCAGTTAATTGTGACCTCATCCAAAGGATTTGAGAACAACAACCGGACATGGCTATGTATTCCGCCTCCGTGCTTGATATCGTAGCGCTTTTCTGCCTTTTGGATGCCCAACTAATTAACTGGTCTTCAAGTAGTTGCAAACTTCCTGAAGTGCTACGTCTTTTATCTTGACACCCGACATGGTCCACATTTTCAAATGATGTTAGTGCAATAGAGGAGTCTTTTGGATAGCACATACCACGATTAATGGTTCCTTTATGGTACCGAAAGATCCTTTTCACACTATGTAAGTGCTTTTCGATAGGCCGAGCCTGATACTGGGCACACATGCATATAGAAAATTGTAAATCAGGTCTGCCAGCAGTAAGATAGAGAACAATACCGATCATTTCATGATAAAGTTTAGGATCGATAGCTATCCCATCTCTATCCTCATCTAACTTGGCCTCTCCATCATTGGAGTATCTAGGGGGTAACACTATTCAAAGTGGTATTTTTTCAAAGATTCTAGAGCATATTTAGATTGATTATGAAGTTTCCTCTAGGATTTTGGGAAATTTTGAACCCTAAGAAAAATGAAATTTTCCCATCACTGACATCTTAAAACGTGTGGACATTATTTTCTCAAAACAGCCGGACAATTGTTGGGTCGTGGCAGCAAATATTATATCATCAACATAAATTTATACCAGTATCATGTCGTTTCCTTCCTTGAGAATGAACAATGGTGGATCCACCTTGCCTTTCGAAAAGCCTTCCAAAAAAAGATATGATGACAGTAGATCGTACCATGCACGTGGAGCTTGTTTCAACCTATAAAGAGCCTTCTTTAGCTTGTACACATGAGTAGGATGTTCTGAGTTCACAAATCCATTTGACTGGCTGACATAGAATTCCTCTCTTAATTCACCATTGATAAATGTTGTCTTAACATCCATTTGATAGACGATTATGTTTATATGAGCGACATAAGCAAGGAATAGTCTAATTGCTTCCAATATGGCAACGTGGAAAAGGATTCCTTAAATTCAATACTTAGTGTCTGTTTATAACCTCGAGCCACCAACCTTGCTTTGTTCTTCAATATGCCACCCATCTCATCAAGTTTGATTTAGTAGACCCATATCAAAGTAAGAACTTGTACATTGTCAGGTAAAGGAACAGGTTCCCATACTTCGAGTCTTTGAAATTTATTAAGTTCCTCTTGCATGGCTTCAATCCAACATGATTGTGTCATAGCTGCTTGCCATGTTTTAGCTTCAACCTCGAAGAGAAAGACATCAAAGTAGCAAAATAATGTGTTCTCTTGAAATTGACGGCGAGTAGAAACTGGTCTTTCAATGGCGCCAATGATATTTGATGAGACTGCATTTATACATAGTCTCATCGTCCAAATTGGGCTTAAAATGTATAAAAATGTCATAAAATACTGGAAAATATGCTTGTATTTGTTCATTTTGTATTTTAGGTACGGATATCGTGAATTCAACAAAAGATCAAAAAAAAAAAAAGCAAACACAAACACGGGAAATGAAGCCGCACAAAGTACCGGACCCGAATCATGAATTTCCAAAATACCTTTGAAGAACTGAATATTGTCAAGATTGGTCCCCCAAGTTTGAAGAGTTGTCACTTTATACCCTTGTAAAACTCAAAAATACATTTGGGTAACCAAAGTTTCAAGATTTGACATTACAAGCCTTTAGAATATGCCAAAGTTGCAAGAATGGTCCTTGTTTAAAGTTTGTAAACTAAATGTTCTAAAAGTGACAAGTTGACTAAAGATGATATCAAAGGAATGAGGTGTATAAGCTGGTTATACTTTATTTGCAAATAATTGAGGAGTTTAAGGGGTATTATTGCCAAAATCAGACCCATATTCCTTTACAAACCGACCCATACCCTTCTGTGACCCCATGTTACCCGGATTAAACCCACTAAAGCCCAACTTAAACCCTAAGCCAACATCATACCCACCCCTATACCCAACCCACACCACAGCCCAACAACAACTCCTTACTCTCTACCAGTTTATTAACTATACTTTGGAAATATGCTAAATAAATAAAAAATCGGTAAACACCTCCCTAAACACGCCTAAAGATTAAACGCACCCCACAAACCCTAATCTAAGAATTAACACAAACCAAGGGTATTTGTGTTTATGCTCCCTAGAATCATGATTAAGGCCATACTCATCACATCCCCACCATCAGTGTTACTCCACGTCACCCTATGGACCCCCACCATATATCCCTGCTCTCCTGCTTGTTCAAATATGGCAAAGTGAGAATCTCAACATCAAATCAAGGGTGGAAAATGCTTTCTTATTCCAAAAGGCAAGATTAAACGTGAAGATCGATCCAAGGCAGCTGGCATCTACCAAGCATTCACATAGGATCAAGTTGACCATTTTTCAAAGATTCTTCAAAGGGCATTTTCGGATTTCTACAGCTTATGGTTTATGTTTTTATGATTTCTAGAATACTCCTAGCATGTAGTATATAAAAGGTGGCTTGTACCTCTTTAAATTTGTTCCATCATTTTTTATGTAATCTTTTTAATTAATGAAAATAATTTTAATCTTGCAAAAATAAAATAGATGAGTTCCATTTCTTTACTATCTTAATGTAATCTTTATTTACTAGCAAACTTTAGTTTAATTTATCAAAGTTATTTTTGTTTCAAAATTTTGAAAAAAATATATATTTTGAGACCCGGATTTATAAGTTTGGTGATTGGATTTGATTGACAATCAATCTTGATACAAAGTTATAAATCTGTTTATCTTATTTGTTTGGTTACTTAAAATTTTCTTAGCAAAGATTCTTCTTCCCAAAGTTTCTCTGGGTATCATTCTCTGGGTATCATTTTATTATTCTATGGTTCATTGTATCAAAAGCTGATACAAGCTTTTTGACACCAAGCTTGTATCAAGTTCTTGATACTTTGAGTGTGTTGTTATTACGTTGTGTTTGTTTTATATTCTTGCAGGATTAGAATTAGTTCAAAAACATATCACCGTTATTCTTTCTGTCATTTTGAGGTGGTGTCTTTGGGCTGTTGTAGCCCACCAACAAGAGCAGCTACCACAACTCCCTTCTTGGATCATCAATATGGTCCAAACCATTGAGTTGGTGGCATCAGATTCCTTTTGACCTGAACAAGGTCAAGAAAGGTAATCTTGAACTCCCTTGTGTTTTGAACCATAAGTGTAGACCATAGATAGAAGTTTTGTGATCTGTTGGCTCATTAGATTTAATCTTGATTTCATAGTTGTTCATGTTGTATTTTCAACTTGTCTTTCCTTGTTTGAATTGATTTGATAATATTTTAGTTGAAGTTTGTTTGAAAAATCTAGGTTTAGGTCTTTAAAGGGGTGTTTGGATTTAGAATTTAGGAAGGTGTGAGTGACAACACATGGGCCTAAAATAGCATAGACATGCTTAGGGTATTAGTGTAATTGGTTTTGTCAAAAAAAAAAATTTCAATTTGTAGTATAGAAATTTGGATTGCATAGTTGTTCATTTTTTTCTGTCCAAAACCATACAGTGGTTGTTGTGTGTTTTTTTTGAATTTTTAGATCTCGAATATTGGTCATAGGTAGATAAGATAGACTTATATGGCTGAGTTGTGTTTAATTTGTGGTTTGTTTGAGCTAAAACTAAGATTTGTTAGTGCAAATTTCATCAAATGACCAAATAGTTCAGCAAAATCCACTTTTCTTTGAACCAAGTACACCAGCAGGTTTCTTTGTTTTGTTTTTGAGTTTGGAGACCTGGTTTTTGGTTCATTTGCTAGAGTTTAGGGCAGGGTAGGTTTGAAAGAGCTGGTACTAGGGATTTACATAGCTTTTGATAACCTAACTAGCCATATAAGCTCACTGTTTTGCACAGCAAACCCACAAACCCCATTTTCTGTTTTTTTATTGTGGTTGTGATATTGTGGTGATCTTGTGTTTGATTCTTGTTATTTTAACATTTGTTTGATTCCTCACAACCCAACTGGTTGTAGGGGTGCCAATTGGGCGAAAACAAACCAACAAAGTAGCTCAAAATAGCACAAAAATCCACCAGCCCATTTTCTGTGAGAGGTCAGTGGGAACCATGTTCCCACTGCGTGTGTTCTTTTCCCACAAGATAGCTTTTTATAACCTAACTAGCCATATAAGCTCACTGTTTTGCACATCAAACCCACATGCCACACTTTCTATTTTTTTAACTGTGCTTGTGATATTGTGGTGATTTGTGTTTGATTCTTGTGTTTTTAACATTTGTTTGACTCCCCACAACCCAACTGGTTGTGGGGGTTCCTATTATGTCAAAACAAACCAACACATTAGCTCAAAATAGCTCTCAAAAATCCACCAGCCCGTTTTCTGTAAGAGGTCAGTGGGAAACAAGTTCCCACTGCCTGTGTTCTTTTCCCACTGGTAGCACAAACAGACAAAAAGTAACTATCATTGTTTGTCTTTTTGTCTTATTAAGGTAAAAACCACTTTTTACCGTATTTTTATTTTTCCCCAGTACTTTAAATTATTTAAGAATTTTTCAAAAAGTAATTTTAATTTTCCCATTATTTTATTTTTTAGCATTATTTTAATTAAATAGAAAAATAGTTTTAAAATTTAGGAAAAATTTAGTTATAAAATAATATAAGTGAGATATTTATTTGATAAAATCATATTTTTGACTTTTTAGTGATTTAATTTAATTTTAGGGCTTTAATTAGCATTTAAAATTAAATATTAAATTAATAATAAGTTTTAAAATATTTTTATTGAATTTTTATTCTTATTTATATTGTTTAGTACTTAATTTTGATTTTTAATTAATTTTTAGTTTAAATTTTAATTTCGTCGCATTTTATGTTTTTACATTTACGTTTTAATTGTACGTCGTAGTTTAAATTAGCGTAACTCGTCTTTTAGTTTTCTTTCTTCTCACATCCAAAAACGTTACTAATCCAAATACGTATTTATATCATGGCAAACAAATCATACACCTTCACCGAGAACGAACTTGCAATATCGATTTTACGGTTTTCCTAAATCGTAGAGTTTAATACTTGCCACTTATATTTCTTTGTTTTTTCCTAAAATAAAGTGTATATATTTTTACACAATCATTTTGGCGCCGCTGCCGGGGAGGTGTTTTTAGTGCCATTATATTATAGTGTTTGTGTGAGTAGTGCGTTTTTGCTTTTCATTTTTGGAAAACGTAAATATCGTACATACTCGTTTTTATTTTTTATATTATAAATAAATATCCAAATAAATCGTGTTAAATTGTTCCTCAATTAGCACACACATATCTTTTTCATTTTATTGTTTTTGTTTTCTTTTTGTGAATAATATATTGTATTTACGTATCACAGTTAATAAACAATAGTTATCCAAATATGCGAGAAATCGCACCTTAATAGTGGGCGTTCCAGTCATTATTAAGCGTATCGAATTCAAACAAAAAAAATCAAAGGCAAAATAGTTAAGTACTCTTAAAAAATTTGATCTCAACTGGTGCAAAGTATAAGGTGGGTATAAGGTGGGTGTTATAAAATACACCCTAAAGAAAAAGACTCTTAAGTGCTTCGCGCCACGTCGTTTCTCCGCTTGCTTGTGAGTATTAATTTAGTGACGATTCATTTAGGGTTTTCCACTCAAGTATTATACCTCTATTTTGTGAGTTTACATTATTGAACCCTCGAAACGTTTTGGCATTCCGCCAACATTTCAAAGTCGACGAAGGTTTTTACTTCACGTAATTGCCTTCACTCCTCTTGGATTCATTAATCAAGACTTTTATTACTGGATAAGTTTTTGTGAATAACTTTCTACGTAATACACCAAAAAACCAAAAAAATTAAAAAAACAATCAAAAACCCCAAAAATATTCTTCTTTGCTACCCCCATTCTTTACGTTAGTGCATGCGCACTCGATAGAAGGACTATTCTAATTCTAGTTACGTATCGAATCTACGTAATCAAAATCAAAGGAATCGACGACGAAGACGAAATTTAGAAACGGACGTTCCTAATATCGTTGTCGAAACTAGAGACGAGATGGCCGAGAATCGTACGATGATGGAGTTGCTCCAAGCACCCACTGAGGGTTATGGAGACGCGATCGTAATTCCCGCTATCGAAGTGGAGAATTTTGAGATAAAAAGAGGAATGCTATCTTTGATTCAAGCGACAAAGTTTAAAGGTCGTGAGGCGGATAATCCTCACGATCACATTCGGAATTTTGATCGCATTTTAGCCATGCGCTAGTTTAAGAACGTTGACACCGATGTCGTTAAGCTTATGATTTTTCCGTACTCACTCAATGATGCCGTCAAGATTTGATACGAGAAAGAACCACCTAATTCCATAATTACGTAGAAGGATCTCGTTTCCAAATTCGTTAATCATTTCTTTCCGCCGTCTAAGACCACATTTTTCAAAAACGAGATCACGAGGTTTGAACAAAAGCCGAATGAGTCATTTAGATACGCGTGTGATTGTTTTAAGGAATTGCTTTGGCAATGTCCTCATCATGGATTTTCCGAGTTACACCAAATCGACACTTTTTATAACGGTCTTAATTATCAAGAGCAAGATTCGTTAAATTCCGCCGCCGGTCAATTTTTGTGTAAAACTCCAAAAGACGCATTAATGATTATCAAAAACCGATCCAAGGTTTTTCAACACCGTAGCACATCCGATTGTTGCCGAAGTCGCCAAAATTCGTAATTCTAATTGCGATATTGAGAGAGTTGACGCAAAAGTCAATAAGTTGACGAATGTGTTTACGTCGTTTCTAATCGAGATGTAAAAGAAAGACGCTCCCGCTACGGTGAAAGCGGTTAAGGTTTCGTGTACGTTGTGTGGTGGAACACATAATTATTACGAGTGTGCGGCTACGGTTGGCCAAACGTCGAGTGTTAACGTGTTAAATGGTAATATTTAAAATCAAAATCAAAATAACGTGGGCCCATCACAAGGAAATAATAATCAAGGCAACAATTTTCAACGTAACATTCTTTCAAGCGGTAATCAAGGAAATTTTCAAAATCAAGGATATAATCAAAGTCGTAATTTGAGTTGGCAAAATCGAGATAACAACAACAATTAAAACTCGAATTTTCAAAACAAGCTAATCAAGGAAACAAATTTTCAAGCGGTAATCAAGGGGAATTTTCAAAGAAATAATCAAAACCAAGGGAACTTTAATTCTAATCAAAGTAGTTTGTCAAACGAGTTTCAAGAATATATGAAAACGAATGAGGCTAATATGAGACGATTAGAGGGACAAACTGGTACTTTGAAAAACGAATTTTCCAACACTTTGAAAGGTCAAAATAATAAAATTGAACAAGGTCAAAGTGAGATTAAAAAGATGTTTTCAGTAATTATGAGCAATCAAGCGAGTTCGTCTTTGAGTGCGTTACCAAGTAATACCGTGGTTAATCCGAAGGAACACGTCAAAGTCGCTACATCGTGTAATGGAAAAGGTCGTATGATTACCCCTAACCTTGATAATTTTAGAGTTGTGCATTCGTCTCTACCATCGACCTCAAAACCGCCTTCATGTTCTAAAGTCGAGGGAAAGAACGTGGCAACCAAGAAAAAGTGTGCACTCCCTCGTGTACCTCAAATTCCATCCACGATTCAAAAAGAGAGCTTTTGTGACACCCTAGGAAAATCCCACATCGGCTGTGGCCAGGAGAGATCTTGGTTCATAAGATAACATTCGCCTTACCATGACACAACGTGTTTTGTGGTCTACTGCAAGTGGGTTTCTTAGGAACTAGCAGTTAAGCATGCTCACGTGAGAGTAGTATTGGCTTGGGTGACCTGGCGGGGAGTACTCAGATGAGGGCCACAAAGCAAAGCCGTGAGCCTGCGGGCAAAGCGGACAATATTGTGGTATAAGTAGGCGGGATATTACAGGTGGTATCAGATCCACTCTTGAGCCGTTCGGGATGGTGGGACAAATCTCATCGATGACGATGAGTCCCTAAGGGGGGTGATTATGACACTCCAGGCAAATCCCACATCGGTTGTGGTCAGGAGAGATCTTAGTTCCTAAGATAATATTCGCCTTACCATGACACTACGCGTTTTGTGGTCTATTGCAAGTGGGGTTCTTAGTTACTGGAAGTTAAGCGTGCTCATGTGAGTGTAGTACTGGCTTGGGTGACCTGGCGAGAAGTACTCACATGAGGGCCACAAAGCAAAGCCATGAGCATGCGGGCAGAGCGAACAATATTCTGGTCTGAGTAGGAAGGATGTTACAGCTTTATAGACCTTAAGAAAATTACCATTTAGGAAACTTATGCTTCGATTTTTCTAAGAAAACATAAAAGGCATATGCCGAGAAAGGATGAAGATCCGAGCCAATTTATTTTACCTTGTGTTTTTCCCGATATTAAGGGATGTATAACACTTGCCGATTTAGGTGCTAGCATCAATCTCATGCCTCTTTCTAATTGGAAATTGTTGAGATTGCCTAATCTTATCTCCACAAACATGACAATCGAGCTAGCAAATTGTACACCACTTACACCGATTGGTATAGCCGAGGATGTCTATGTTAAGATTGGAAATTTCACATTTTTCACGGACTTCATCATTTCCGACTACGAATGTGACCCTAAGTGCCCTATCATTTTAGGTAGACCCTTTTTGTCGGCTTCTCGTGCCATTATCGATGTTCACGGTGGGAAAATGGCTATGACTTACGGGGAGGATAAAATGGAATTTATCATGAGTAGATCCCAAATATTAAATGATCAAAATCAAACTGAGGTCCCAAAAACTAATGATTTCAAAGTTCATACTTTTGGGGAAAAAATAAGCCTAGATTCATGTTTTGAAAGAATTAAAAAGAACGGTTTTAGAGATGAAGATTTTAATGATAAAGAATACGTTTACTTAATTGAAAAAGGTCTTCGTAAATTTATGGATGAAAAATCATTTTGGGATGTATTCGGAGAAACAAGTGAAGAAACAATTGCGAAGGAAGACATTAGCTCCATCACGACAATGACTAAAATGGACTCGTTATCACCACCCTAGAAGGACCACATCTTTGAGGCTTCAACTTCTAAACCTATTGAAGTGCCTCCATTTCCTAGCCCAATATCCATTGAGGCTAAAGGTTTTATCGATGTCGATCCGCTCATCGTTGAAGATTTACGTAAGCATAGTCATTCGACTTGTTAGACCATGGTTGTGAGTGCTCACATCGACTCTTTCTTTGATGATGATGATGGCAATTTTGCCGAAATCAATCACATACTCAAAAATCCACAAGCTATTTTTTATTATCCCAAAAAGAATTCTTCGTGTGGCGAGTACGATGATTTTGAATTTGATCCCGAGATTGAGGAAATTATTGAACGAGAGTTAGCTATTTTACCTCCACTTCCACATACAAGTGAGGTTGATTTTACCAATCTCGAGGCCAAACTTGATGAGTTGGAACGTCTTATTTTTAATGACGAACCAACTAACGTGACCACCAAAAATCCCATTCTCAAGGAGTTACCTAATCAAAACTCCTCAAATGAGAATGACGTTTACCACATTACAATCCCCACTGAAGAATGATGGTTTCGTACTTGATCGTGATCTTTTCGAGAGAGTTTCTAAAATCATTCACGAAGGGAACGAAAAACCTTGGTTTGACGAACCCATCTACGATGAAGAAATCGATGAGATTAACGATCTTGTGGAGGATGACGTTTATGTAGACCCCGAGGGGGGGGGGTGAATTTTTTATTGATCATCGTTTTGAGAATCTGTACAACCCCCCTCCCACCCACGACGTAAATGTGAGGATCTTTAGTGTGACAAATGTCGAGTTAGAAACGCCAAACATTTTTGACATAATTAAATTGGGTTTTCATAAAGAGTTTTAAACGACGAAAAAGGAAAATATTTTAAATGTTATTTGAATGATGTTCCTACCTTGTTAACTCCGTCATCACCGCGTTGTTTGAGTGCTACCACCTTGTCTACTCCTTTTAACGATGGTCTGTGTGGTTTTAGTGTGGGGGAAGCCACAAATGTTTCTTCACACTTTACCACCGAGGGCGAGATATTCGATCCCGGAGTCACAATTTTAGGGAAATCTCGGTCTTCCACCGATGCAATAAATGGAAAATCTTTTCGTTTGCTTGGTGTGAGTCTACCTCGAGTAGCTCAAATTGTTTGTGCCCCACCCATTGACCCACCCTTCTATCTTCTTTCTATTTTCTTCTACCCCTTTGGGGTTTTTCTTACGGTTGGAGTAGCGTTGTTTCGTCTTTCATCCAAAAACGAAGACGCTACCTTTGACCCCGGTATTTTAATATCGGATTTTTAAGTACTCCACGTACTTTTTGGGCCTTGTTTATCATGTAAGCCCTACCAAAAATGGCCAAACCATGATAATCCCTAAATGATCACATTTATGGGGGTTCGATTTGAGCTCTTGACTCGGTTATCAAAAACGATGTGCCTCATCGGGGAAATCCCATGCTTATCCTTGTAAATATTATTGCTTTCTAATGTAGTTTAATGCGGAGACTTGTGCTCTTCCGAGTTTTGTTTCGTAGTTGTTTGTGATTGTGATTTATTAGGTTCATCGTCATCATTGAAGCCTCTCGTGTTCATTTTCACTCGAGCTTCGATCGTTGCTTTTGAAGATTCTGATATCCGACGATATCCTTTTATGTTCTAACGTTTATCTTATTAGTATAATTCATAAACGGATTTTAGATTATTCGTTTTACCCTTTCCATGCTCAAGATTAAGCATTCTTTCGCCCTTAGACTCGAAACATTAACGACAATGTTTAGTTTTCGTATCAGGGGGGGTGAATAGATACTTCACCTTGCTTACGTCATCACACAATCTAAAATTCATCTTTTTGTTATCGTTTTATTGTAAAATAAGGCTAAAAATGTCCAAATTTTAAATTTTTGTGTGTTTTTCATAAGTATTTAAGACAAGAATGTAGGTTTTCTGATGGTGAGAATACGAGTAATTTTTTACTTGACCGAGCATGTTGAGCATCTAGCTTCGATTCTTTAACTATTTTAGGCTAAGTCTGATTTAATTGAGGACGAGAAATGATATCGTTAATTATAAGTTACTATGTTAAATATAGAGTACTCG
Organism: Glebionis coronaria; assembly: GCA_025667525.1. NCBI lineage: Eukaryota > Viridiplantae > Streptophyta > Magnoliopsida > Asterales > Asteraceae > Glebionis > Glebionis coronaria. The sequence goes on from CM046876.1 coordinate 551,374,958, forward strand.
CATTCTTTCAAAAACTCATGTGTCCTAATTATTTGCTTATTCTCGCCACGCTTTTATATAAAAATTGTTAATAAATAGGTTTTTTTGCGGTTAAGTCTTAATTGTTGGTTTCTAATTGATTCTCGTAGCTTCCATGTTATTAAATTAAGAAAACAATAAGGTATCGCCAGCGTCACGGTTTTGAAGTATTGGCACCCGAATAATCAAAGGATTCCCCAATAATAATTTTTAAGTTCCTCTTCACCTAAATCAAGAAAAAGTTCGATGCTCATAAGGCCGAAAAATCTATGTGAAAATTGAAAGTGAATGTCTTAAATCTTGAAGCCTTAAAGATCCAAAATTCGCCTTAGCGTGAGGATATACGTCAATTCATAATAAGCATCTCATGGAAAGGTTAAATAAAAGACAAGGGCAATACCAAAGCCATAATAAACATTTCGTGGTGAAGTTAAATAAAAGGTGGCGGTAAACCAATACAAATTGGTAATAAGTTTCATGTTCAATACCGTTGTAAAACCGTGTTTATCAATCCGTTTTGTTGAATTAATTTTTTTTGTCATTGTTGTCTATTAGGAAAGATTAATAATTCGATGATTTTGATTACACCTTTAGACTCTATTTTTGGACCTAATCTCTATTTACGCATAAGTCAAAAATGTATCCTCGCGATCAATTAGACAAAAATAAAATATAAAAGATACAACTTAGGAATAAGGGAGTTTAAGTACGTGATTAGAGCATATGAGTAGTGTTAGCATTACTAAATTATAATGACAATGATCTTGTTTCACGCTTAGCATTGATTTGAGTGAAAATAGAGGATGACGAACTTATCTCTATGAGGCATTCACGTGTTCTTATTCTTTGACCCTAAAAGTCACGTTCTCGTGATGAAAATAATACATTATGTCTAAAACACACGTAGTAGTCAATTTAAATTTACGTTTCAATAAATTTCATATAAAAATGAATACTGGAAGTGTTACGATACTTAATTCTAGCATTGCAAGAGGGCACGATAATGGTTTAGTATAGGGAGTGATGAGACTACATTTATACATAGTCTCATCGTCCAAATCGGGCTTAAAATGTATAAAAATGTCATAAGATACCGAAAAATATGCTTGTATTTGTTCATTGTGTATTTTAGGTACGGAATGTCGTGAATTCAACAAAAGATCAAAAGAAACAAACAAAACGAATACAGGAAATGAAGCCACACAAAGAACTGGACCCAAATCATGAATTTCCAAAAATACCCTTGAAGAATTGAAGATTGTGAAGATTGGTCTTACAAGTTTTAAGACTTGTCACTTTATACCCTTGTAAAACTCAAAAATGCATTTGGTCCCTAAAGTTTCAAGATTAGACATTATAAGCCCTTGGAATATGCCAAATTTGCAAGAATAGTCCTTGTTTAAAGTTTGTAAACTAAGTGTTCCAAAAGTGACAAGTTGACTAAAGATGATAACAAAGGAATGAGGTGTATAAGCTGGTTAAACTTTATTTGCAAAAAATTGAGGAGTCTAGGGGGTATTGCCAAAATCAAACCCATATTCCTTTACAAACCGACCCATACCCAGCTGTGACTCTATGTTACCCAAATTAAACCCATTAAAGCCCAACTTAAATCCTAAGCCCACATCATACCCACCCCTATACCAATCTCACACCATAACGAAACAACAATTTCTAACCCTCTACTGGTTTATTAACTATACTTTTGAAATATGTTAAATAAATTAAAAAAAACCTGGTAAACACCTCCCTAAACTCCCCTAAAGATTAAACACACCTCACAAACACTAATCTAAGAATTAACACAAACCAAGGGGATTTATGTTTATACTCCCAGAATCATGATTAAGGCTATACCCATCACATCCCCACCATCAGTGTTCCTCCACGTCACCCTTGGACCCCCACCACATTGCCCTGCTCCCCTGCTTGTTCAAATAGGGCAAAGTGAGAATCTCAACAGCAAATCAAGGGTGATAAATGCTTTCTAATTCCTAAAGGAAAGATTAAATGTCCAAGATCAATCCAAGGCAACTGGCATCTACTGAGCATTCACATGGGATCAAGCTGACCATTTTTCAAAGATTCTTCAAAGGGCATTTTCAAATTTCTACAACTTAGGGTTTATGTTTTTATGAATTCTAGAATAGTCCTAGCATGTAGTATATAAGAGGTGGCTTGTACCTCTTTAATTTTGTTCCAACATTTTTTTATATAATCTTTTTAATTAATGAAAATAATTTTAATTTTGCAAAAATAAAATAGCTGAGTTCCATTACTTTACTGTCTTACTATAATCTTTATTTACTTGCAAAGTTTAATTTATCAAAGTTATTTTTTGTTTCAAGATTTTGAAAAAAAATATATATTTTGATACCCGGATTTATAAGTTTGGTGTTTGGATTTGATTGACAATCAGTCTTGATACAAAGTTATAAATCTGTTTATCATATTTGTTTGGTTACTTAAAATTTTCTTGGCAAAGATTCTGCTTCCCAAAGTTTTCGTGGGTATCATTTTCTTATTCCGTGGTTCACTGTATCAAAAGCTGATACAAGCTTGTTGATACCAAGCTTGTATCAAGTTCTTGATACTTTGAGTGTGTTGTTATTACCTTGTGTTTGTTTTATATTCTTGCAGGATTGGAAGTAGTTAAAAAACATATCACCATCATTCTTTCTGGCATTTTGAGGTTGTCTCTTTGGGTTGCTGTAGCAACCAACAAGAGCAGCTATCACAACTTCCTTCTTGGATCTTCAATATGGTCCAAACCATTGAGCTGGTGGCATCGGATTCTCTTGACCTGAACAAGGTCAAGAAAGGTAATCTTGAACTCCCTTGTATTTTGAACCATAAGTGTAGACCATAGATAGAACTTTTGTGATCTATTGGCTCATTAGGTTTAATCTTGGTTTCATAGTTGTTCATGTTGTATTTTCAACTTGTCTTTCCTTGTTCGAGTTGATTTGATAATATTTTAGTTGAAGTTTGTTTGAAAAATCTAGGTTTAGGTGTTTAGGAAGGTGTGAGTGACAACACATGAGCCTAAAATAGCTTAGACATGCTTAGGGTATTAGTGTAATTGGTTTTAGTCAAAATTTTTTTATCAAGTTGTAGTATAGAAATCTGGATTGCATAGTTGTTCATTTTTTTCTGTCCAAAACCATACAGTGGTTGATGTGTGCTTGATTTTGAATTTTTGGATCTCAAATATTAGTCATAGGTAGATAATATGGACTTATAGGGCTAAGTTATGTTTAATTTATGGTTTGTTTGAGCTAAACCCAAGATTTGTTAATCCAAATTTCATCAAATGACCAAATAGTTCAACAAAATCCACTTTTCTTTGAACCAAGTTTTTGATAACCTACCTAGCCATATAAGTTTAGAGACCTGGTTTTTGGTTCATTTGCTGGAGTTTAGGGTAGGGTAGGTTTGAATTAGCTGGTACTAGGGATTTAGATAGCCTTTGATAACCTAACTAGCCATATAAGCTCACTGTTTTGCACAACAAACCCACAGACCCCATTTTCTGTTTTTTAACTATGGTTGTGATATTGTGGTGATCTTGTGTTTGATTCTTGTTATTTTAACATTTGTTTGATTCCCCACAACCCAACTGGTTATAGGGGTGCCAATTGTGCGAAAACAAACCAACAAAGTAGCTCAAAATAGCTCAAAAATCCACCAGCCCATTTTCTGTGAGAGGTCAGTGGGAACCAAGTTCCCACTGCGTGTGTTCTTTTCCCACTGGTAGCACAAACTAACAAAAAGTCGTTATCATTGCTAGACTTTTTTTTGTCTTATTAGGGTAACAACCACTCTTTTACTGCATTTTTATTTTTCCCCAGTACTTTAAATTATTTTAGGATTTTCCAAAAAATGTAATTTTATTTTTCCCATTATTTTATTATTTTTAGCATTAGTTTAATTAAAAAATTGTTTTTAGCATTTTAAAAATAGAAAAATAGTTTTAAAAATTTAGGAAAAATAATTTTTAGTTATAAAATAATATATGTGAGATATTTATTTGATAAAATTATATTTTGGACTTTTTGTTGATTTTATTTAATTTTAGGTCTTTAATTAGCATTTAAAATTAAATATTAAATTAAAAATAAGTTTTAAAATATTTTTATTGAATTTTTATTCTTATATATATTATTTAGTACTTAATTTTGATTTTTAGTTAATTTTTAGTTTAAAATTTTAATTTAGTCGGATTTTTACATTTTTACGTTTACGTCTTAATTGTACGTCGTAGTTTAAATTAGCGTAACTCGTCTTTTAATTTTCTTTCTTCTCACATCCAAAAACGTTACTAATCCAAATACGTATTTATATCTTTGGCACACAAATCATACACCTCCGCCGAGAACGAACTTGCAATATCGATTTTACAGTTTTCCTAAAACGTAGAGTTTAATACTTGCCATTTATATTTCTTTGTTTTTCCTAAAATAAAGTATATATATTTTTACTACAATCAATATTTCTGATTGGATGATCCTTTGTCCACTTGGTGTTATGTGTTTCAATCCGGTGTGGTCTGGAGTAAACTGTACCTTTGAGGTAGACGTCTCGTTAGGGTTTTTGGGAATCGGAATACCAAAGAATGGAAGTTCTTGTATATGAGAAAATTCCAAGTCGTGATCATTATTATCCTCTTCAACATAATTAGAAACGAGTGGGGGTGATGATTCGGGTGTTTATTGTGAATTACTGGGGGATGGTGCATCCAGTTCATTGGTGAGCGTAGATGCATCGGATTGAGCTCCATTATCTTGAGCAACAACTGTGGGAATCAGAGACATCACTGCAGGGGATGGAGCATCATCACTTGGGGGATCAAAGAATTCATTAAACATCGGTTCAAATAATTCATCCCATTCGGGCCTTGTAGGTGGTGTAAATGACAGAGAAGTAGGATTGTTGGGAGCCAATGCGGAACTAATAGTACGGGGTCCCATCTCATGAAGCGCGGGTTCAGAGCTGTGTTGCTCAGAAGCCATTGATGTGAGCTCATCAAAATTGACATCAATTGTTTCTATAATCTTACCAAGACGACGGTTATAAATTCGGTGTGCTTTCTTTGCGAGTGAGTAACCAATGAAAATTCCTATATCATCTTTCGGTTGAAGTTTTCCCAAATTTTCACTATTAATGGTCGGGTAATATAGTGCACCAAACACATGAAGGAATGATAAGTCAGGCTTCCGTTCATGAAGAAGCTCATACGGTGTTTTTCCATGGCGCTTACGAATGATAGAGCGGTTTTGGGTATAACATGTCGTTGCCACAACTTCTGCCCATAAGAATAAAGGAGCATTTATGTGAATAAACATAGTTCTAGAAGCTTCCATAAGTGTACGATTACGTCTTTCCACGACACCGTTTTGTTGTGGACTGCTACAAACTGATGTTTCATGAGAGATGCCAACCTCTTCATAATAATTACGGCGGATAGTAGCATTTAATCGCACCTGAATCATTTTGAGGAACTTGATAATGAAATTCGGTGCCTCATCCTTGGTGCTTAGAAATTTTAACTCATGTAAACCATGAAAAATCATCCACAATAACGAGGATATATTTTCTACCACTCACACTTTCAGTACGCATTGGCCCATAAAGATCCATGTGCAAAAGATACAGTTTTCCTGGTTGGTGTCTTCAGCTCTGGGTTTGTAATATTTCTTGGTGATTTTCCTCAATGAACACGCAGAACATAAGTGATCCTTGTTAAACTTAAGCTTTGGAAGACCACGAATATGTTCGTTTTTAGCCAAGTGATTGATAGCATCAAAATTAAGGTGAGATAAACGTCGATGCCATAACCATGACTTAGTCTTAGATGCTTTGGAGAGAAGACATACGGGAGAAGCGGATGTAACAGGTATGTTGTCGAAAAGCAACCTCAAGGTTTGAATCACAAAACTGTCCCACTGAGAATAAATTATGACCAATTCCTTCCACATAATACACACGAGAAACCGTAACATTCCCAATATGATATTCACCATAACCCATGATCTTTGTAATGTGATTATTACCAAATTTAACCGTTCCTAGAAACTTGCTGGCAAAATTTTTGAGCATCGAGCGATCTCCGGTCATGTGCTTGGAGCTGTTAGAGACCAAATACCAGAGGATGATTTGTACCACCTGAAAATATCAGCAGACATAGACGATGTAAAACCCGCATGCTTTTACCATGAACAGTACACTTAGTAAACGTACGTACATATTAAAACCTTCCTTTTATAGCATGAACACGTGTCACGATTAGTAATTACAAAAGTTACGTAAGTATTATTATCACGACAATTATTAAGTACGTGTTAGTACATAATAATTATTAAGAATAATAATTATAATCACGAACATGAAATCATGAACGTAAAAATCACGAACACATAATTACATACTTAATTAATATTATATGATTAATGTCGTTATGTACAAGTATTTAAATACAACACGAACAATTATAACACGAATATACGAATATACGAGCACGTAAACTTAGAACACGGGAAAACTTCGAGTTTCCCTTGTAGACACTACTAGCCACGACACCAAGAGAAGGAAACGGGCCAAGCCCATTTGATTTTAGTAAATAACAAATAAGGAAAAACATTCTTTTTCACCTTACAGAATTTACAAGAAAATCAAAAATCCTATTCTTCTTTCTCTCTCTCTCTTGGCCGGCGGCAAACATCAACACCAAGAGGTGTTTGATTTAATATTTGGTTAATCAAATTCAAGATCGTTTTCGTCTTATTGTCCTATAATCTTTACACGCATTCGGTAATCTGTAAACCCTTTTATGTTATTCTTTTTATTTAATTAATTAACACATGAACATGGATTAAATAAAAACAAGCATTTAAAAACATGTCACGTGATCAAGGGGGTAAAATTAAGGGTTTGTTTCGGGTTGGTTGCTCGGCCGACACACAAACCGAGAGCCCAAGGCTCTCAGTGTGTTTTTTATCACGCCACCAACCGAGATCTATGATCTCAGTGGTGTTTGGTTGTCGACGGCAGGGACAAGGAACCCTGACTCGCGTCAGGGTGTCCTTGTGGTTTGTTTGGGTCATGACAGCCAGCAGCCACCACCACCGGCAAACAGCCGGTGGCTGTCGTGGGTCAAGCAGGGGAACGCAGCGCAACAGTGGCAACCACCGGTACACAGTCGGTGGGAACCCGCTATTGGGAAGCGGCTAGCTGAGACAAGACCACCGGCTTAAGCCGGTGACAGATTAACAAAAACAGTGGCAACCGGCCGAGCCGGTTTACCACTGTTAAGGGGTGTTTGGTTCGGACCGGTTCAAGGGGTTTCGGGTCCGATTCACGAAATGTCTAAATTTAATACACGGGTCCGGTTCATGACTAAAATATGTTTAAGTATTTTATTTTACAAGTATTTATTTTAACAAGATATTAAATTAATTAAAACATGACATGTAATTAATTTAATTAAATCATAGACTTAGGTTAATTATTATTTAATAAATAATACACGTTTTAACCTAAGTATTTATTTATTTAACTTAGACTATAGTATTAATTATTTATTAAAACATGGAATATAATTAATTAATAATCATGAATTAGGTTATAATTAATGTAATATTAATACATGTTTTAACCTAAGTATTTTATGCACTTTAGTTTAATTAAATCATGCCTATATTTAATTAAATCATATAACCTCTAGTTTATTAATTAACATGTTATTATTAATAAGCTATACTATAATCACATGAATCAGTAAACTTAATCTTATATTATTAGCTTATTAATTCAGCTTATTTCTAAATATGGAAACTTTCTAAATCAGGAAACTTACTAGTTTTGGAAACTTTCTATTTTTAGAAACTGATCTGTTTTAAGAAGTTAATCTATTTTTGGAAACTTTCTAGGAAACCTGCTATTTTTAGAAAGTCACTTATTATTACACAACAAGTATAATAATACAAGAAATACAAGTAATACTTAATCAGAATACGTAGAATACGTGATAAACACAGCATAACCTTAAAATCAGTAAAACAAGACATGAACATATAAAACAAGCTAAGACATGATATAATCAGTTAAGTACTCAGTAAACAGAATACTTATACATGTATACTATTCATGTGGCATTAGTGAGATCGAAGTAGGACTTCCTTTCGTTCGTCTTTTCCGTTTAATGGACATAAGGTATAGATTTCCCGTCCTTCAGTATAGACATTCTTTCCTTATTATGATTCCCCGTTTGCAGCCAATTGTTTTCCCAGTATTTGGTTAATATGTTTGATACGTATGTTAGAATAAGAGCCTAAGCCATATACATGCATGACCAGTGTCACCTAGTTATGGAGGTACCATAACCATAACACTGGAGGCACCAGTGTTATGACTCCCCCACGGCGAAGTGATTGCTCGTGGAGTCCCTTTTCAATTTTGGCCATTATATTATATTATCATGTGGGGCGTATGGGTGCATCATAGTTACATGTTTACCAGTATTATAAGAGTGAATGCGATGTGTGCCTTGCATCCTTCACTTGGAGTTGATCCCTCCTACCCATACTATTTAATTAGAGGTAACCCCTCTAATTGCATGACGAGGTCTCCCCTCCAAGTATTCATGCACGGTGGAACCTCATGACCTATATGGGCTATTTGGTTAATTAAAACAGATTTCATAGAAACATAAGTCTTTTTAAACTATAAAACCAGTTTTATGAACATGAATCTAGATATCTTAGAACTTATGTTATTTCGCTGCTGTTAGTCTTATATGCTTACGTTATTCCATGTCCTACTTGTATATCCATGGACTGACATTTATGCTCAATCGTTTTCCTTTCATGTTCCCAAACGGCAGGTACTCAAGGGCGCTCGTAGACTTTAAGCGTACGTGCATATGGACTAGAAGCTATCTAGCCTTCTCTACTTTATGCATTCCATCACATATTTTGCTACTTATTTCTTTGGACATTGTTTAGTACTTTTCCTTTACAATACTTATGTTTGTGTGTGATGAGCTTATACTTGGGGTGTCGATGTTTGTTTCTGGTATTTCCTTTCATCGTCATGTAATGTTTTAAAGACATTTTCCTTGTATGTTTTGATGACACGCCATAATCACCCGTGACATTCTATTTACCAAAATGAGGTGTTACAGTTATGGTATCAGAGCCAAGGCTTCTACCTGTAGGCTCTGAAAACAAGACCTGTGATTAGTGGGTAGTCACTATGGTCTTCCTAGAACTGACATTCGGTTTTCATGCATTCATTGTTTTCATGCATTCATGTTATATGTCATTGTCGCAGGTTTATGACTAAGTAATGGTTGGTACAGGACTGTCCCTATTTAGTCGCATGTGCTTTTATCAAAACTTTTATCTTTGGGACCGACCCACAGGCGTCCCCTCGCCATGTCTTTTGTTTTGGGTAAACTGACCATAGGCATTTACCCTTGCGCATATAAAAGTTTTCATAAACTACATCATGCATTCATGTACTGTTTTCATCCACAAAATTTTTCTCATGTTTTATTGGCATACATTTTTTTTCATGTATATATTTTAAGTTTAGTCACGTATTTTGTTTTATGCTGTCAGATGGTTCTCACACGCGAGCAGGAACAACTCAATGCAACAGTCCAAGCTACAACGCAGGCTTTGCTTCCTCAGCTTAGGAATGACATCCGGGCTGAGGTGCATGTAAACCCCGTAAAAATAAGATCATAATTTAATTCTATTTTTCGGATATTTTTGAAGTATTTGATAACGTTAATTATTATGACGTGTGACGGTTTAAGTTGAAACCAATATTGAACGTTTTATTTTTACGTTCTAACGAGTAACGAGGACTACTAGTGATCGCGATGCCAATGGATGCCCAAATATTATATTTTAATATCGATTATTTTGATATTTGATAATTCTAAAATTTTTATTTCATTACGTATCAAGTCGAGTCGAACTTTATTATTTTGATTTGAGTGCGTTTAATTATTAAAACGATCGATTTAAGAAACGAGATTTTTATTTTTATGAACCCGGGACAAAACCTGACTCTCATAAATATTTATAAAATTGAATGGTAACTATTTTCTATTTTTTAACTATTTACACTTTAGTCCACAAGAATGCACAAATTGCAAAACAAACCTTCCACCCAACATATAAATAGAACTTTTTTACACACACAAACACAAATCACCAACAAAACTCTCTCTCTTTCTCTTGCCCTCTCCTTTCCGTCACCCTCTCTAAACAAAAACACCCTTTGATCTCAATTTTTGGCTTGAATCTTTATAATCCAAGGTAAGACCCAATCCTAAAATTATATTGTGATCATTTTGGTACCATTTTTACAAACATGCAATAATTTTCATCTTTTTTAAATTATTTCTTGATGAACAAGTGTGTTTGATCCATTTTTATGGGTAAACAATTGTGTTATTAATATTATAATCGGGATTTTGAGTGCATGCATGTATTATTTTAACCAAAAGAATTCTAGAATGATCAAGTGGTGTTAGGGGCTGTTTTTGATATTAGGAATGATAGATTAGGTGTTAGAATGAAGTGCATTTTGATGCATGTTGATAAAAATAAGAAATTGAGTCATTTTGAAAAAGTTATTTTAGGCAGATTATTTGTTAAATAATTTCGTGGGTTTGAGTTTGGATATAGGCTGAGATCATTTGATTTTGTTGTAGAGTTTTCCGAGACGCTCGTTTTTCCGCTTGAATGAGCTTCTAACTCATTACGGGTCAAAAGTTATGTCAGATTTAGTATTCGTGTACCGGGAGACGCAAATCGGCACAATCCGAAATTGTGGCTGATTTTGGGTCGACTCTCGGGGACTTTAGGCTTGATTAGATAAATGTTACTACTGGTTTTTAAGTTTTATAAACTTAATATGATGAGTCTATTAGTGGGTTTAAAAGGTGGAATGTCAAAATAATACTTTTAAAGTGATCTAAATGGTTTTGTGAAACAAGTGTACAATTCTGTCCCAAATTTAGAGTCGAGTAAAGTGTCGAGCTGATGTATTTTAGAGTGTGAACTTTGGCTCAAACTTTGGTGAGGTCTTATACAGGTTACAAATGACTTTGCGACCAAATTTCATCTAAATCGGACGAGTATAGATAGGGTAGATCGGTGTGTACATTTGGAGTGTACATGCTGATTGGTATTTGGACACTTAGTTCAATGCTCGTGTGACGTGAGTTTGAGTGTTCACTATTGGATATGGTTACTTTCTCAAGTGTTTAGTCATTATATAAATGACTTAACTACTGGTCCAATTAAGGTATAATAATAGTTTGACTTGCGTTGATTTGGTGTCGTATGACGGGTCAATTTCAAGTGTACAAGTGTTTAAACGGGTATTGTCGAATAAATGGGTTAGTATGGATTCATTTAGTTAGTGTCAATGGTTTTGAAATATAAATACTTTGAAAATGTTTAAAGTCATATTATACTTAGTATATATCGATATTGAGTTCGAGTCATAACGCGCGCCTTATTCTGATAGGTTGCGGTTTTCGTGTTTCCCGGGCATCCATATCGTCGGAGATCGTCTTACCACTACCGTTTCTACTCAAATTATGAGTACCGTGATTCACTTACCTCGTGTCTAAGGTGAGTTCATAGCCTCGCATTTAAATCCTTTAATGTTTTTCAAACCCACGAGGGGGATACATGCTTGTTTTAAAAATCGAACACAAGTAGTTTTATTATGTGAACATTGCTATGAGTGTTATGTTGTGGCCTTTCCTTCATGGACCATTAATTACCGATTACCGGTAAACGCTAGTACAATAATAATAGATCTATTTTGGCCTAACGACCTATCCGGAGTATGGTTTCTTGCGAGGAGCATACACGGATATATTGTATTTAGTATTGGGAGTGTCTCACTCCGGGTTGGGCACATGGTTAAGGTTCGGTTCGTGGCTCTAGCATCGTTTGACTGTTCTATGAATAAAATGTTTATTAAGCTTGTGTTCAAAGTTATTGTTTATAAACTCTATGGATTCACCCAGCATTTTGTTGACTTTTAAGCATATTTATCTCAGGTTTATATTGGCATGCTTGGATAGGATTGGGTGCGGATATCGAAGGAAGTGGACTTGGTGAACTTTGTACATTGAATCAAAATCTTTTATTTTAAAAAGATTAAAAATTGTATATTTCAACTTATTTGAAAATACGTTTTCTTAATTTATTGGGACCTTGTAACTCTGATCTTTCGATGAAATCATCGTTGGTAAACGTTTCTTTTAAAATACGTTTACTGTGACTCGTGAGCTTGTATTATGAAGTAGCACCCCAATGTTGTATTCTGCTGCGTTGTAAATTTGGGGGTGTTACAGATTGGTATCAGAGCTCGAGTCATAGCGAACTAGGTCGTTTTTCAAAACCTAGAATATGACTGTTTTCTAAAAAATTTCACAAGTCGTTCACCGATGTCCGATATTCGCGCGTGCAATCCTTCCCGATTCTTTATGTGCTTTGTGCTAGGCCTTTGATTGTATATTTTATACCATATGCGTGACTGGTATAAATTGTAATTATATACGTACGATACCGTTCTTTGACGAACCATTATATCTCTATTTACGCCTTTCGATCATCCCTATGGACGTACTTTCTATTGTACGATTTATATTAAATAATGGTGTTTCCATTATCATCTGATAGGGTTAATCTCGTACATACGTAATATATATACGCTACGATATTATATATATATATATATATATATATATATATATATATATATATATATATATATATATATATATATGAAACATGGTTAGATTTTGTTTGTGTTCTGGTTTGGTTTTTCTCTTTTGAGCCGCGACTAAGGAACGCATGAAGGAGGCGAAACTATTTCCTCTCTGGTCTTTTTGGTAAATCATTTAAGTAATATCTATTACTAACATAATCATTTGTTTTACGACATAACTTGTTGTTGATAAATGTCTGTGATGAGATCCGTCGAAAACTTGCTTAGATTAGTTGAAAGAATGGTTGAGAAAATTTCACGATTTGAAACGCGTGTATACATGGGTCTAAACATGATATAAAATGATTTTTGGGTCAAATATAAACTTTGGCGTGTTTCACAATATACACTCTGAGTGTAAATTTAAATACTTGAAATTATTAATTAAAAGTTGACATAAATCTTGAAAGAGCGAACCGAGCACTTTCGAGTCAGTTTTAGCCATCCGGCAAAACACGATTGTCTTTTTTGAAATGTCGTTTTACGTTGCTACGAGACTTGTAAAAATAATTAAATTTTTTTATGAAATAATGTTTTAATAAAATGTCTTTAAAGTCCAAGTCACGAAAATGTAATATAACGGGTTAGTCATGAGGAAACATACGCATATATTTATTAATAAGTCATACGTTAATTTTTAAAGTTAAATGGGGTGATTTAAGTCTTGTTGGGTAATTATATAAACAAAAAGTCTAATTATTATTTAAGTATTTGACACAAGTATAGAAATCTTTAAGTCTAATGATTTTATCGATTATATAACCTAGTAACCGAATCTACTCAAAGTATAAATTTATCGAAATGATAAATTTTCAAAAACAACAACTTTATAAAGTTAAAAACATGACAAAAATAGAAAGTTTTCAATGATGTAACATATTTTAAATAGGTAAAAATAATCTCTTTTACAATATGATAAATGATATTAATTAGAACGCGCAAGTGGATTTTTCATCTCATGCAGACTCGTATTATTTCAATTAAGGATATATAATTAATATATCTAATGTTCTGGATGCGTATGGTTCAATCATACTTTATCTCCTCTGATTTCGTGATTCTACCATTGGACTTGAGTAGTCCTGTCATTGTTTCACCTTTGATCTTGTCCTTGGTATAGGACCATTTTATATAGATCGTTATTTTTTAGTACATGTTAGTAAGGATATGTTGCATGTTGTATTTTTGTCCCCTTCACGGACCCTGCAACCTTTTCTTCTCTTGTCATTGGAACCTAAATTTGGTGGAATGTGCGTGTAACGCGAAACAATGGAGATAACCTTCTAGATACTGAATGTATAATTGGGAAGCGCATGTGCTACACTTGGCTTCATTATGGAGAATGTGACCGTTCTTCAATTTTCGGCAATTGTGATGATGCTCGATGTTTATTTCATGATTCCGTATATGTCGTTGTTACCTAGAAACTCTTGACATATCTTAGGTGTATCTTGACTCATAGTGCAAGCAATTTCAGTAGCAAATATATTGCTCGTTCACCTCATTCAGTCTCCTTGATTCTTGATTTCTGCTCTTTATACGTGCATTGATCCTTGATTCCAAACCACCTTAGCGTCAATTTATGATGTGAAATTTTTTGAGAATATGTATTAATATATAAAGTATTTTATCGAACCAAATACCAAATTGCGTTGATATTTTTTACAAGAAGACGAAGGAAAAATATGTTTCCCAAGAATGAATATACAAATAGTTGATGTATTTCTAGAAACAGGGTAAAAATAATAATTTCTGATTTCTATGTCAGGTAATTTACTTATTTTCAAGAATAAGTAAAAAACGTTCATAATCTTGTATGTTGTGTAATAATCATAAAGTTTCTTTTAGTAGCGTCGGATATGTCGTTACTCGGTCCTCAATTATGCATACCCTAGCTAACTATGCATAATTCGGGACGAGTCATGATGTATTAGATGTGTCTTTGCTCGGTCCTTAATTATACATAGCCTAGCTAACTATGCATAATTCTGGAAGAGCCACGTCGTGTCAGATCAGCCGTTGCCTTTAAAATTGTGGTTTTGAATAAATGTTTGGGTGAGAACACTTTCAAATGGTGGATCCTTATGCAAGTAATCATGTTCGATTCGATTCTGTAAGAACATGTTCCAAATTCTTTGTGTTCCTTGACATATTCTCTTTCGACTAGTGTTAGCTTAGAAAGTAACCTTGACCGAATATTTCCGTAAAATATTTTTATTTGTCATGCATAACGTGTGAATCCCGTCCAAATCACCATGTTGGTGACGAATTACCAAGAAACCTCATACCGAAACTAAGAAGAAATTTTAACAAGATCAGCAGACTGCCAAACCGGAGGAAAGCCGAGTTTGAGTAACTTCGAGGCCATTGAAGAAGACATCTTCCCCTGAAACGTATGTGTTCGGTCAGCTTATGTCACGGACGAATCTTCATAGACTCGAGTTTTGAATTCGAGGTGTTTGATTTGTTCCTATTCTGCCTTATGAACTCGAATACAAACGTAGAGTGCTGACTAGTATACCAACATAGGGTCACACAAGGTTGGTTCAAAAAGAAGAGCCTTCGGCGCGAGAGCCAAGCACAATGGTCGGATCCTACTAGATCCAGTGGTGTCGTCCGTCATCATAACCTGTAGGGAATAAAACGGTATGCGATAGATAGTTGAAGTTTGCCGACCGCGCATCGATGGATGTAAGACAATCTGGGTTGTCGTCTTTGTTTATTCAATTGAGGAATCCTTGTGCTTGACTCGATCCCTTTTGATCGTCGATGATCAAACGGTGGATAGCCATAGTTGAATTTATGTGCAAAACCTTTGCTTGTTATGTGTTTATGTGATATGTGACTTATTCGAGTGGTCGTACGTTGTGCGATCTCGAGGTGGCATTGTGAATGCTGTCCGATCGGAAGGTAACACGTACTCTATTACTTTGGGTATGTATCCGTATAAGAACACCCCGTAATATTGTTTTGGCTTTAGTCGAGTGGTCGTACGTTGTGCGAGTTCGAGACGGCATTATGAATGCTGTCCGATCGGAAGGTTACGCGTACCTCTATTACTTTGGGTAAGTATCCGTATGAGAACACCCCGTAATATTGTTTTGGCTTTAGTCGAGTGGTCGTACGTTGTGCGAGCTCGAGGTGGCATTGTGAATGCTGTCCGATCGGAAGGTAACGCGTAAATATATTACCTCGGGTATGCATCCGTTTGTGAACACCCCGTAATATCATTTTGGGTATGGATCCGTGTGTGAGCACCCTCCTATGACAAAAGTCGTTTTGGATATGCATCCATGGCTATCAGGCCCGTGGACATCCTTTAATATGAAAACTTTCTTTTGACTGGACTATCCGAAAATCCTGTCAAATATTCATAATTATCATGGCTTGATTATTTAGCAAGCATGAGTTAACTTGATTGAACTGATTGATTTGGCATGGCTTGGTTAGTTTGCAAGCATGTCATAGTGTGATTATATGTGCTTAATGATAGCATTCAATGTTTTAATTTACGTCGTAGTGCGTTCGATGGAGTAATGTAAATACTCCGAATGACTTCTGCTTCGAAGAAATCTCTTTTGATGGAAGGTTTCTCTGTTAGCGATCAAGTGATTAGGTGATTTTATAAGATTAGTTACAATTACCTTGTTTTAAGTAATTTTGTAACGCATTCGATGAAGTTATGTACTCTCGAGAAGATTTTCTATGAAGTGATCTCTTTTAACGAGCCCCGAGACGGTGCTACCTTAAGGTGGTGAGGATGTAAACCCCGTAAAAATAAGATCATAAGTTAATTCTATTTTTCGGATATTTTTGAAGTATATGATAACGTTAATTATTATGACGTGTGACGGTTTAAGTTGAAACCAATATTGAACGTTTTATTTTTACGTTCTGACGAGTAACGGGTACTACTAGTGATCGCGATGCCAATGGATGCCCGAATATTATATTTTAATATCAATTATTTTGATATTTGATATTTCTGAAATTTTTATTTCATTACGTATCAAGTCGAGTCGAACTTTATTATTTCGTTTTGAGTGCGTTTAATTATTAAAACGATCGATTTAATAAACGAGATTTATATTTTTATGAACCCGGGACAAAACCTGACTCTCATAAATATTTATAAAATTGACTGGTAACTATTTCCCGCTTTTTAACTAATATTTACTCTTTAGTCCACAAGAATGCACAAATTGCAAAACAAACCTTCCACCCACCATATAAATAGAATTTTTTTACACACACAAACACAAATCACCAACAAACTCTCTCTCTTTCTCTTGCCCTCTCCTTGTCGTCACCCTCTCTAAACAAAAACACCCTTTGATCTCAATTTTTGGCTTGAATCTTTTTAATCCAAGGTAAGACCCAATCCTAAAATTAGATTGTGATCATTTTGGTACCATTTTTACAAATATGCAATAACTTTCATCTTTTTCAAATTATTTCTTGATGAACAAGTGGGTTTGATCCATTTTTATTGGTAAATAATTGTGTTATTAATATTATATTAGGGATTTTGAGTGCATGCATGTATTATTTTAACTAAATGAATTCTAGAATGATCAGATGGTGTTAGGGGCTGTTTTTGATATTAGGAATAATAAATTAGGTGTTATAATGAGGTGCATGTTGATGCATGTTGATAAAAATGAGAAATTGAGTCATTTTGAAAAAGTTATTTTAGGCAGATTATTTGTTAAATAATTTCGTGGGTTCGAGTTTGGATATAGGCTGAGATCATTTGATTTTGTTGTATAGTTTTCCAAGACGCTCGTTTTTCCGCTTCAATGAGCTTCTAACTCATTACGGGTCAAAAGTTATGTTAGATTTAGTATTCGTGTACCGGGAGACGCAAATCGACACAATCCGAAATTGTGGCTGATTTTAGGTCGACTCTCGGGGACTTTAGGCTTGTTTAGATAAATGATACTAGTGGTTTTTAAGTTTTATAAACTTAATACGATGAGTCTAGTAGTGGTTTTAAAAGGTGGAATGTCAAAATAATACTTTTAAAATAGTCTAAATGGTTTTATGAAACAAGTGCACAATTCTGTCCCAAATTTAGAGTCGAGTAAAATGTTGAGTTGATTGGTTTTAGAGTGTGAACTTTGGCTCAAACTTTGGTGAGGTCTTAAACAGTTTATAAGTGACTTTGAGACCAAATTTCATCTAAATCGGACGAGTCTAGATAGGGTAGATCGGTGTGTACATTTAGAGTGTACATGCTGATTGGTATTTGGACACTTAGTTCAATGCTCGTTTGACGTGAGTTTGAGTGTTCACTATTGGATATGGTGACTTACTCAAGTGTTTAGTCATTATATAAATTACTTAACTACTTGTCCAATTAAGGTAGAAGAATAGTTTGACTTGCGTTGACTTGGCATCGTATGACGGGTCAATTTCAAGTGTACAAGTGTTTAAATGGGTATTGTTGAATAAATGAGTCAGTATGGATTCATTTGGTTAGTGTCAATGGTTTTAAAATATAAATACTTTGAAAATGTTTAAAGTCATATTATACTTAGTATATATCGATATTGTGTTCGAGTCTTAACGCGCGCCTTATTTTGATAGGCTGCGGTTTTCGTGTTTCCCGGGCATCCATATCGTCGGTGATCGTCTTACCACTACCGTTTCTGCTCAAATTATGAGTACCTTGATTCACTTACCTCGTGGCTAAGGTGAGTTCATAGCCTCGCATTTAAATCCTTTAATGTTTTTCAAACCCGCGAGGGGGATACATGCTTGTTTTAGAAAATCGAACACAAGTAGTTTTATTATGTGAACGTTGCTATGAGTGTTGTGTTGTGGCCTTTCCTTCATGGACCGTTAATTACCGATAACCGGTAAGCGCTAGTACAATAATAATAGATCTATTTTGGCGTAACGACCTATCCAGAGTATGTTTTCTTGCGAGGAGCATACGAGGATATATTGTATTTAGTATTGGGAGTGTCTCACTCCAGGTTGGGCACATGATTAAGGTTCGGTTCGTAGCTCTAGCATCGTTTGACTATTCTATGAATAAAATGTTTATTAAGCTTGTGTTCAAAGTTATTGTTTATAAACTCTATGAATTCACTCAGTATTTTGTTGACTTTTAAGCATGTTTATCTAAGGTTTATATTGACATGCTTGGATAGTATTGGATGCGGATATCGAAGGAAGTGGACTTGTTAAACTTTGTACATTGGATCAAAATCTTTTATTTTAAAAAGATTAAAAATTGTATATTACAACTTATTTGAAAATAAGTTTTCTTAATTTATTGGGACCTTGTAACTATGATCTTTCGATGAAATCATCGTTGGTAAACGTTTCTTTTAAAATACGTTTACTGTGACTCGTGAGCTTGTATTATGAAGTAGCACCCGAATGTTGTATTCCGTTGCGTTGTAAATTTGGGGGTGTTACAGGTGCAGGCTGCCAACAATCCGCAACAGCACCCAGTTCCTCCTCCTCCTCCTCCAGCAACATTGGTCACATGGCTGGAGAGATTCAACAAGCAACGTCCTCGATCCTTCGAGAGAACTGACAGCCCCAATGAAGCTAAAAGCTGGTTGGCTCATATCGAGAAGATGTTCGATGCAATGGGTTACGACCCCGTCTTCAAGTCGATGTTGGCCTGTTACAAGTTCGAAGGTGACGTACTAGGATGGTGGAAGGC
Source organism: Glebionis coronaria (assembly GCA_025667525.1). NCBI lineage: Eukaryota > Viridiplantae > Streptophyta > Magnoliopsida > Asterales > Asteraceae > Glebionis > Glebionis coronaria. Next base: position 551,394,462 of record CM046876.1, read on the forward strand.
AGTGAAGTAGTCCGAGGGAGGTGAGAAATGGGTGGCTGGTTTGACTTGGGCTTAGTTTAGGGAGTTAGTGATGGGATAGTTCTTCCCCAAGGCTGAGCAAGACAAGCTGAAGAGGGAGTACCACGGAATCAGGCAGAGAGCTAGGGAGAAGGTACTGCCGAAGAGCAGAAGGTACTGCCGAAGAGCAAGCATACCACTTCCGGTGGGCTCTTCGTACATTGGTCGCCAACAACTTTGTGTGTGCTACCTTCAACACGGTGGCACAAGTAGCCGATCCAGCACGTAAGCTGGAGATGCTGCAGGAGAGAGAGGAATTCGGGGAAGCAAAGAGACCAGAGAAGAGGTATTTGTTCGTTATTCAGCGGTGACCATTTCAAATTCATTCAGTACTATCCAATATTTATCTTTCTCTTTAAACTGCATCTTTCTGACAGAAGAATAGGGACCGGTCTCAACCGGCTACTCAGCAATAGCCTACTCAGCCCAAGGGTAACGGTCAGACTCAAGACCGTTCTGCTACGGATAGGCGTGGTGGTAATGATAATTACCGTAACAACACTGGAAACTCCAACAACAGCCGGTCCCTACACTTACTCATATCTTATGTTACACGTTTATAACTCATAGTTCTGACACATTAGCAATCTTCTACCAGGAATCATGGTAACGGGAGGGAGCAGGACCGAAGAGGTTCACAGCCTAACCGTCCAACTATCACTGGTATTACATCTTACGATTTTCAGCATTGTCCTTTTGTACCTATAAACCATGTCTCATGTGTACTTTTCCGAACAGGATCCCAGCCAGCAAGGGCACCTGCTGGAGGGTATACTTACCCTCTTTGCACTACCTACAACCATAGGCACCCAGGGCCATGTCACCGCGACAGCGACGCTTGCTTCAAGTGTGGCCTTACTGGTCATCGCATGAAGGACTGCCGCAAGGGCGAGATGAAGGGCACATCTGGACATGCTGATTCCAAGCCACCTCCTACTAGTGTACGGGTGTACACGACTTCTCGCAATCAGGCCAACAAGTTTACAGGTACCATCACTGGAATCTTGTATATGTATGGTCAAGTTGCATGTCTTTTATTTGATACGGGTGCTACTCACTCGGTCATTTCTACTACTTATGCCAAGAATGTTAGGATATCCCCTATGCCTTTAGAGAATTTATTAAACATTTCCACGCCTTTAATAGACTCTGTACGGATAACCCATGGGTACAAGATCCTTCCCCTAGAGTTTGTGACAAGATTTGTCCTGTTGACGCACTTCCACTAGATATGTGCGATTTTGACATGATATTAGGCATGGACTGGCTATCCAAACATCACACCACCATTGACTTCCATACATATCGGGTCATCTTCGGTGATGTAAATGCACCAGAGTACATTCACAACGGGTTTGTACCCGGAAGGTCTATACAAATATTTTCAACCTTACAAGCACGTGCACTACTGTCACATGGTTGTGAGGGTTATCTTGCGACTGTTCATGATTTGGAGACTAAATCTCCATCTATCAAGAATCAGCCGATCGTGTCAGAATTCCTAGACGTGTTTCCAGAAGAACTTCCGTGCATACCACCTGCTCGTGAAGTAGAGTTTAATATTGAGCTCGTCCCAGGAGCTGAGCCAATATCCAAGGCTCCTTATCGCATGCCTCCCATAGAGCTGAAGGAGTTAAAGGAACAACTGCAAGAATTATTGGAACGCGGTTTCATTCGACCCAGTGCTTCTCCATGGGGCGCACATGTTCTGTTCGTAAAGAAGAAGAACGACAACATGCGTTTATGCATAGATTATCGTGAGCTTAACAAGATCACCATTAGGAATACATATCCGTTGCCACGCATTGATGACTTGTTTGACCAACTCCAAGGGGCCAAAAATTTCTCCAAGATTGATCTGAGGTCGGGCTATCATCAGTTACGGGTTAAATAGCAGGACATTGCCAAGACTGCTTTCCGTACACGCTATGGGCACTACGAATTCGTAGTCATGCCATTTGGCCTTACCAATGCTCCAGCTGTCTTCATGGATCTGATGAACCGTATCTTCCATGAGTTCCTGTACAAGTTCGTCATTGTCTTCATTGAAGACATTCTTATTTTCTCGAAGTCAAAGGAGGAACACGAAGACCATCTTCGTACTATATTACAGATACTTCGCCAGAAGCATCTGTATGCTAAATTCTCCAAGTGTGAGTTATGGTTAGACAAAGTGGGGTTCCTAGGCCACATTGTATCAGTAGAAGGAATCACCATGGATCCAGCAACGGTTGAGGCTATTACCAAGTGGCCAAGACCGACATCAACGACTAAAGTTCGTAGTTTCCTAGGCTTAGCTGGTTACTACCGTAGGTTCATAGAGAACTTTTCATGTTTAGCACTGCCATTGACCAAACTGATACAGAAAGGGGAGAAATTCGTCTGGACTAAAGAAAGAGAGAAGAGCTTTGAAGACCTAAAGCAGAAGTTAGTATCTGCACCGATTCATACTCTCCCATCTAGTATAGGTAGATTTCAAATCTATAGTGATGCCTCGGGGAAGGGACTTGGCTGTGTTCTCATGCAACATGGGAAAGTGATTTCGTACGCTTCACGACATCTTAAGCCTTATGAGGAGAATTACCCTACACATGACTTGGAACTTCCAGCAGTCGTTTTTGCATTGAAGATATGGAGGCACTACTTATATGGAGAATCATGTGATATCTTCACAGATCACAAGAGCCTGAAGTACATCTTCACTCAAAGTGAGCTGAACATGAGACAGAGGAAATGGTTAGAGCTGTTGAAGGATTATGACATTAATCTATAGTATCATCCCGACAAGGCGAATGTAGTGGCAGATGCACTTAGTAGAAAGTCCGGTATGATAAACGGTTACTGGGCTAATCTTAGAGTGCAACCTGAGTTACTCTCTAGGATCAAGGAAGCTCAGAGGGATGATGGTGAAATTTGGGCGATCATTTTAGAACAGAAGACGGAGTTTCGGTTGGATGACGATGGTATCTTATGGCAGGGCACCAGACTTTGTGTTCTTGATGATCTTACACTTAGGGAAGCGTTGTTAGTTGAAGCTCATAGCTCCCCATTCTCCATTCATCCTGGTTCAACCAAGATGTACCACGACTTCAAGCAATACTTTTGGTGGAGTGGCATGAAACATGATGTTGCTACTTATGTCTCCAAATGTCTTACCTGCCAGCAGGTTAAGATCGAGCATCAACGGTCTAGTGGTCTACTACAACAGTTAGACATTCTAGAGTGGAAGTGGGACAAGATCACCATAGATTTTGTTACCGGGCTTCCGCAGACAAAGAGGAGGCATGATGCGATTTGGGTTATCGTTGATCGACTTACTAAGTCAGCTCATTTCTTACCGATCCGTAATGTAAAACCCACAGTATTATCATGTCTCTAATTCGAAGACGAGTTATTTTTAAAAGGGAAGAGTTGTAAAACCCGCATGAAATACCCTAAATTTACTAATGGTATAATGATAACATTATTAAGTTTATATTTGGAGACTATTACGATGACCTAAATTGGACTATAAGAATTAATACCAATAAATGACAAAATCATTAACTCTTATAGAATAGATTATACATACACGTTTTGTCAATTTACTTTGTAAATGTGGCCGCTTATTGCGGCAATATGGCTGGCAAGATTTCTTTTATTAAACATATCTTCCTCATTTCCATAGTGTCTTAAGCAAATCACAAAACAAAACCCTAAACCTATCTAAACTATATGGCGGCAACAAGGAGTGCGCAGGGTGATCGCAGAAAAAAATAGGTAAATAAAATAAAATAGAGTTTGGCCTCCAAGATTCTCTTCATGTTATGTTCGGGTATTGTTTTTATCCAAGTCGATCTTTCCACACTAAAATCTTGTAGTTTTGGTTTGTTCGCTGGTGGTCCGTAAGATTGAGTTTCGATCAGATTGTGACCAGTTGGACGTGAGCTTTCAGTTCATTTACCTTGCATCGAGTCGTATCATATGCGATCGGGTTGGATTCGACTTGCTCTACGATGTTGCTTGTGGGGTGCACATCATGTTACGACAATAGCTTCGGGTCCATCTATCCACATACACGTGGGTTCGATGATGATGATGTTCGTGTCCGTACGGGTTCGAGTTGATCTAGTGCTACTACTCGTTTTCTTTTCTTCTGCTCTTGAATTGTGTCTCGTTTAGATGAGAGGTAATTCTTATGCCATTTCTTTCTGCATAATAATCATATATTTCAGTTCAGTATAATAATTCCTTGTCGAGATAACGCTGAAATCATACTAAAATATATTAAAGGAAGAGAACTAAAATCACCATTAGTTAGTGAACTTGAAACTTAATATTTGCATTCATCATATCCGATGAACAACAGACTGGCTTGAAACTTTTGTTAAGTACATGTGATTTTCTTATAACCCTTTTATGTTTGTTAAATATTTTATAAAACCAAATGTGCTACGTCACTTTAGAAAGAAAATAACCATTATAAAAATGGATAAAGGTAGCAAAGTAGTCATGATAGGAACTTTTCAAATATGGCTGCTAAACAAAAGGTTGGGAGACATTAAATTTTTATATTGACAAATGTATTAAATTGTTGGTGTAGACGTCGAAGATAAATTTTGGTGTTAGAAATTTTTATACGTGTTCAGGTACGAATATCCTCATCTCTCTACTATTATGATACATTGTTCTTTCGTTCATTTGATTGATCGTACGGATTTTCCATCCTTTCAGTAAGAACTTTCTTTCCTATGCATGATTAGGATTCCCCGTCTGCAGGCAAATGTTTTCCCCAGTATATGTTTTAAGCTTATCAGTAATCATGTTAATAACAAAACAAATTTCCTGAGCTTTATATACAAGCATGATAAGTTTATGTACTAGTTACGGAGGTACCGTAACCATGACACTTGAGGCACCGGTGTCGTGACTCACATGCAGGAGAGTGATGTCCTGCATTGTCCCACTCATGTTCAGTTTGGCCATTTAATTAGTATGTTTAGTGGGGCGTATGGATGCATCCTAGGCTTATCAGTTACAAGTTATCAAGGTGAATGTGATGTGTGCTCTACATCCTTCACATTGGAGCTGATCCCTCCACCCAACACAGTATTTAGAGGTCACCCCTCTACAGTTATTTAGAGGTCACCCCTCTACAGCATGACGAGGTCACCCCTCCAGTTATTCATGCACCGTTGTTACAGCACATGACCTATATAAGCTCTGGCAATTAAAATATAGTAAATGCATATTTTTAGATGTAACAGATAACAGTTCAGCTTTATTATATAAATCAGACTTTACAGATTATACACAGATTTCCGCTGCAACTTTACTTATCAGACTTACAGCTCCAGTATTTCATCATCATGTTTCATTTCAGTAATTCCTTATCATGCTTTATATCCGTTCACTGAGCGTTATGCTCAGCCGTAGTTCCCTTTCATGTTCTAACGGCAGGTACACCAGGACGCTCTTAGGATTCTGAGAGCAAGTGCATTTGGACGGAAGCTATCCAGACTTCTTACTTTATGTACTTACATTATTCTGCTTATTTGGACATTGTTTAGTCCTTTCCTTCATTATTTTACTTTTAATGTTTTGGGCTTATGTTTGGATTGCCGATGTTTGATTCCGGTATTTCCTTTATGGTCAGTTAATGTTTTAGGACATTTACCTTATGCTTTGACGACACGCCATAAATATACGTAACGGTCCAATTATCCAAGTGGGGTGTTACAACTATGGTATCAGAGCTATAGGTTCCACCTGTAGGCTCTAAAACCTGACCTGTGACTAGTGGGTAGTCACCAGGAACTTTCCAGATTTTGGCGTTGTTATCTTTCATGTTTCTCATGCATTTATCAGTCAGTTTTCTTCAGTTATCAGTCGTTTTTCTTAAAGTTTTTTACTAAGTAAAAGGTTGGTACAGGACTGGCCATATTTAGTCGCATGTGCTTTTCTGCGAATTTTGTTTTGGTGAACCGACCCATAGGCGTTCACCCTTGTCCGTTCAGATTTTGTATTGGTAAACCGACCATTTGCGTTTACCCTTACTTATGCTAGATTCATGTTATCAGTCAAGTATTACTTGGTGAACCAGCCGTAAACATTCACCATTGTTCAGGTCAAATTTCATGCTATTCAGTCGAAGGTTGTTTTGTGAACCGATTCATAGTTGTTCACCTTTGTCATATCAGGACATTTCATAAATATGGATAAGTATGGACTGGACTACAGCCAACCATATTTAGTCCTAGATTATAAATTTCTATTCAGGACAGTTCTTAGAAAATTTTGACAAGCATGGATCAAACCAGAATCACCCATACTTAGTCATATGTTTTGTTCCTTGAATTCTGTGGATTGAACCATAGCCATCCACACCAGTTGATGTTAAACCTCAGTTGATCATACTCTTATAGTCTTTATAACAATCCAGTTCGCACAACCTCAAGTTGATGTCGCTTCCACGCTGTTTCAGTTTCATGTCTCCGTGCGAGGGTTTTATGTTCAAGCAGAATGATAAATATATCCATGCTAAGACACAAAAAGAATTCCAGTAAAACCGTTTTCATGATAAGTCATGATTGGCCTTTATTGATCATGCTTCATGCTGACCACTATTGGGACTTTGATTATATCATACTTTTCTGCCTCGATACAACCAGCAGTAAGTCGACGAAGGAATTGTCAGCCTATCATGTTACTTATTTCAGATTAGTTTACTACCGTTTAAATCAAATTATTTTCTTGATCATGTCAGACAAGCGACACCAGTATCGATCATCCCAAAAACATTTCCACCAATGTCATGTATAGTATTCCATATGTACACCATGTACAATGTCTCAGTTATACTCCATGTATAGTATTTCATGTGTACTCCACGTATAGTGTCTCAGATATGCTCCATGTGCAGTATTCATTTTGTACTTCATGTACAGTAGTCCAGGTGTACACCAAGTACCCTACTCCATGGATATTGCTAATCAATCCTCAATCATCTCAAGCGTTTCCACTTGTCGATATTCTACCATGTGCTGATGCTGCTCGTGAGTTGAAGATTTTACCAGATGCTGATGCTGCTAACACTTTGAAGACCTCACAAATGCTGATGCTACTGATACTTTGGAGATCTCTCAAGATGCTGATGTCATTCATACTATGAAGACTCTGCAGAACAAGGACAAAAACTATAAATTTGAAATTTCTAACAAGACTATATTTCAACCATCAGACACTACCATTCCATTCCATGCTTTTACTTCCTCAGTTAGATGTCACACTTCACACAACTATATTTTTCAGTCAAAAGAGTGGGGACTGGTGCCCAGCCGGCCACTCAGCATAAATAGTTACCTGAATCACGGTCATGATAACAACCGTTAGGAAACTGACATATAAAGCAGTAATGACCACCATCGTGCTTATAATTAATCAGTCAGTAAACATCGAAACTCTAGAACGGACGTGACCAGAAATACAGAGGTCAGTAGTCTAACTGGTCCGCCAACCCTAGCAGTTACCAGAAATTCTTAACCTTATTCAGACTTACCCATTAAAATACATGTCCTGACAACAGTCAAGACACAGGTCCCAAGTATCATTTCGGAAGACACATGTCAGGACACCAGTCATAGTACACGTCATACGAATATCTTCTCAAAGTACGAGCCAGAACTCATAACTCCTTATGTTTCTAAACCATACCCTCAATGATTCAGGGCACCCTCCAAGGGGGATACACTCGTTCTATTATGCCACGCATAAGTCAGATCATTTAAAAAATTCAGTCACCACCACTGGAGTATTATTCAGGTTAAACACGCAGTATTCACTCTGTGAGGTTACAGACGAACACATTCAGTGAAAAGTCGCCATGTTTACTTCATGTATTCCTATGTCAGCTTTATCTTAAATCATGTAGTCACCTGCCTCTCAGCCAGAAAGGACTCAACCGTATCACCATATTTATTAAAGTTTTATTTTCAGTTAACGACGAGATCCGTCTTACCAACCCTGATCATATTCATTTTACTCCTGCCAGAAAAATCAGTACAATTGTTCCAGCTTTACGAGCACGTGAATTATTATCTTTTAGCTGCGAATAATTTTGGTCACCATTCATGATACGAATTCTGAAATTTCTTAAATTCATGATCAACAGATTATCCCAAAGTTTCCAGATGTAATTCCGGATGGTTTTCCAAAAATTCATTCTTGACCACAAGACAGAATTTAACATCGAGTTAGTCTCAACAATGGAACCTGTTTTCAAAACTTTTTATTGCAAGGCTTCAGCTAAGTTAAAGAGTTGCAACATTTGCTACAAAAGTTACCGGATCGAGGCCTTATTTGCCCTAGCGCACCACCAGGAAGTGCACCGTTTATGTCTATCAGGAAGAAGGCCGGTATCATGAGATCATGTATCGACCACTAAATTTTTTGACAAGATCCCCATCCTTAATCAAGGTTCATTCCATAAATAGCAGGTTTATCAGATCTGCTATGATGTCTTAAACATTTTCCAGAACAAATTTTCGATCATGCTACCATCAGTGGTGAGAGAAAGAACATGGCGTTTCCAGACTGTTGTTGCACATGTTACAATCTCTCTAAAAATTTTGATTTTATATTTCTGAGCTCCCTAATGCTCCAGTTATATTATGAAATTATGAATAAAATTTTTCCTTGACTCTCAGACAAAATCGTAAGTATATCCATTGATCACATTCTGATCTGCCTAATACTAGAGAAGAACACGAGACTCATCTTATCACAGTTGTACAGAATCTTCAATAAGAGTAATTTTTATACACAACTTTCCAGATATAAATTTCTCTTGAACACGTGGCATTTCTGAGCCACCCTATTCAGCAGAAAGAATTTCAAACAATCTTGCGAAGGTGAAGGCCATCACCTGATGGTCCCGACCGACGCCTGTGAACGAAGTACAAAATTTTTCTAGATATCAATTGACTTCTACCGTAGAAATTGCTGACAGTTCTCACTAAAAATTCTTCCATAACTATTCAACCAGATTTCCACCAGAATGTCCCATAATCTTAGGCAGAATTTTGATAGAAGAATTATCACACATTAATGCAACTATGTTCATATCTCGATGCCTGACACATCACAGGTTCAAGATAGAACATCGTCATGCTAGTGAGTGGTTACAACCATTAGAAATTTTGAACAGAAATGCGACAAGGTTTCCATGAAGGTTGCTATGAGCTATCACAGAACCCAGAAAAGTTTGATCCTATCTAATTCATTGTCAACTATTTAAACCAGCCTACACGTTACTCTTATCTAAAAGGACTACGCAGTAACAGACCTGCAGGAAATTCAGTAATAAATCGTAAGATTTCACGGTATTCCATCACCAATCATATCAGATAGAAAATTTCACGTTTACGTTTATGTTCATGTTCACGTGTACATTCACCTTCACGTTTGTGTCTCATGTTCACATTATGATGTTGTTTCAGTCCATAGTTTGTGCTATCTCATGATTTAACTTAACGCTCGCATTCATGACATTGTTCACGTTCAGGTTCGTGTTCCATCTCGCGATACACCTTTAAAACCTGTTTACCAAATACGGTTACAGAAAGCTTAAGAAACTAGACTCAAGTTTAGTACAGCATTTCCATAATCAGGTAGACGTTTCATATCTCAGGTCGTATCGTTTGGCATTCCTCCCTCAGTCAGTATACGTTCATGATACCTAGTATCACGTTCATAGTATGTTCATGTATCACGTTCACAATATATTCCATGCCTAGCATTCCTCATATAAATGTAAACCACGTTCACAATTGCTCACGTAGCACGTTCACAGTTGTTCACGTAGTTCGTCCCTTTATGTTTCAACAACTTGCTCATAGATAAATGCTATCCTTTCAGGATATTTTTACGTACCGTTTCATGTATACTAGATGTTATAGCTTATTCATTCTATCAGACTCAGAAAATCCATCTTAAGTATGGAACCAGAAACTATTCAGCATTCATCAGGACAGGGTCATCAGGACCAAGGTTTTCATTATGTTTAGACCTTTGAAGGAATTGTTGCAAGCTGGAGGCCACTTGAAACGGAGGAGTCCATCTGGACCTCTCATCCTTTTCCTTCAATAATTCAGTTAATTTCTTTCAGTCATGTTATGTTCCAGGTTCTCACTCTTTCAGTAGCATTATGTCCTAATTCGAGGACGAATTATCCTTCAGCTTATATGTCTTTTTAGCCTTCATATTCTTTCAGCCTATGTGTCCTTTCAGCTGTTATAACTTCACCAGCTTAATTTACTTTTAATTCGAGGGCGAATTTTCCTTTTAGAGAGGGAGAATTGTAAAACCCGCAGTATTATCATGTCTCTAATTCGAAGACGAGTTATTTTTAAAAGGGAAGAGTTGTAAAACCCGCATGAAATACCCTAAATTTACTAATGGTATAATGATAACATTATTAAGTTTATATTTGGAGACTATTACGATGACCCATAATGGACTATAAGAATTAATACCAATAAATGACAAAATCATTAACTCTTATAGAATAGATTATACATACAAGTTTTGTCAATTTACTTTGAAAATGTGACTGCTTATTGCGGCAATATGGCTGGCAAGATTTCTTTTATTAAACATATCTTCCTCATTTCCATAGTGTCTTAAGCAAATCACAAAACAAAACCCTAAACCTATCTAAACTATATGGCGGCAACAAGGAGTACGCAGGGTGATCGCAGAAAAAAATAGGTAAATAAAATAAAATAGAGTTTGGCCTCCAAGATTCTCTTCATGTTATGTTCGGGTATTGTTTTTATCCAAGTCGATCTTTCCACGCTAAAATCTTGTAGTTTTGGTTTGTTCGCTGGTGGTCCGTGAGATTGAGTTTCGATCAGATTGTGACCGGTTGGACGTGAGCTTTCAGTTCATTTACCTTGCATCGAGTCGTATCATATGCGATCGGGTTGGATTCGACTTGCTCTACGATGTTGCTTGTGGGGTGCATATCATGTTACGACAATAGCTTCGGGTCCATCTATCCACATACACGTGGGTTTGATGATGATGATGTTCGTGTCCGTACGGGTTGTTGGGTCAAAAAGTTGATGTGGCAGAAACTCAAAAACGAAGAAAACATGAAGGTATTTGTCTAAGCTTTGACAAGAGTATTCCAGGCGTTGATAAGAACAAATTAGGCTTTGATGGAAGCAAGCATTGTCAAGAGTAATTCAAGCATTGTCACATGCAATCCAAGCATTGATAGAAACGTAGACAAGAAGCTTTTAGAAGATTCTATTTGGATATATATGCAGGATATATTCTGTATATGTTTATCTAAATAGAAGATTTATTTGTTTATTTGTTTTTATCTCTTGTAAACCCTAATCCTTACACTATAAAAGGAACCCAGGGTCTTAGGTTTTATTCATCAATTCATTCACAATGTAAACCTAAAAGCGTGTGTGCACTAGACGTGGGATTCAATGTATACACGTCTAGTGATTGTTTGTTATTAATATAATGAACAACCCAATTGTTTTTAATTCATGTTATTGTGCCCTAAACACCTTGGTTTCTGGATCTTTTAAGCTACTAGGAATGCACCATGTTCATATGATTAGATAATCAAAGCGGAATTAGAACATGATACATTAACAAGGTGTTTAGGGAACAATAACATGAATTAAAAACAATTGGATTGTTCATTATATTAATAACAAACAATCACTAGACGTGTATACATTGAATCCCACGTCTAGTGCACACACGCTTTTAGGTTTACATTGTGAATGAATTGATGAATAAAACCTAAGACCCTTGGTTCCTTTTATAGTGTAAGGATTAGGGTTTACAAGAGATAAAAACAAATAAAATAGTAAATCTTCTATTTAGATAAACATATACAGAATATATCCTGCATATATATCCAAATAGAATCTTCTAAAAGCTTCTTGTCTACGTTTTTGTCAATGCTAGGATTGCATGTGACAATGCTTGAATTGCTCTTGACAATGCTTGTTTCCATCAACGCCTAATTTGTTCTTGTCAACGCCTGGAATACTCTTGTCAACGCTTAGACAAATACCTTCATGTTTTCTTCGTTTTTGAGTTTCTGCCACATCAACTTTTTGACCCAACAATCTTCCCTTAGTTGATGGTGGCAAAACTCTATGTGTATCTCTTGTAAGTTGTACATGATCTTCAAATTTCTTCCCCTCAAGTGTAGCATGTATTTCTTCCCCTTTTTGTCACATCAACAGGAAAGTAAACAATGTATGCAATGTTGAAGATTCTCAAAATGTAGGCTATGTGTAATGATCTTGAAGAACAATTAATATAATATTTTTGATGTAGAAGTAGAATAACCCAACCTTGTGTTCCATGTCTTGTACTATCCACGTGACGTCGAACTTATATGAGAACGTTAAAGTATAAGCAGACCTCAATCCCTTGTCAATATTCTCATCCTTTGTGAGACACTGAGCACGATAATGTAACTCCTTCAAGTGTTATGACAAGTCTTCGTCACCAACCATGTAAGCACGAACAAGTTATTGTTAAGTCAATGGCTCACATCCACAACTTAACAATATGATAGAACACAAACTCGCGAAAAATCTTCTTCAATCATCAAACTTACCATAAGAATTCTCCCCCTTAAGCTAACACCTATTCATGATGAATTTGAATGAAATAACATCTTCATACCATATGTAAAAGTTTCGCAACGGATAAATCTTTCACAAGGTTATCCCGATTACATAATCTAAAATATCCATCAAATTTTTCATGAAATGTTGCTAACTTACTTAAAAATCATTAATCTCTTTTAAAAATATCCGAGCCATAAATATCATCATGATATTCTAAATTAAAACGGAGATTCCATGTACCTTCGTGTGTAAATTCCTCCTTTTTGTGTGCTCAAAACGTACCAATTTTCTCAAACAGCAGCAATCCCTGTGTTATTCAGTATCATCCTTTATCCAACATCTTTGGCAGTTGTATTGTCCGATATCGGACAATACATGTCAGCGTTTAAATTCTCATATATCCGACAACACTGTCAACGCTGTCAGCGTGGACTTATTCTGTCAGCGTCCAAATACTTTCTGTCAGCGTCAATATCTTCCTTCCAGCGTCTAAAATCAAACATCTTTTTTTAAAGCAAATCCAAAGCTTGCTCCATGTCTGCCCACGTTACTGTTCTTTAGACGTGATAAGATGTGCATGAAAACATTATTCTCAGGCATAAATTCATTCCTACAAATCAGGAATTAAATATGCTCCAAAACATTCACAACTTTACTCCCCTATGTCTGTAACATAATTATGCGAATTTATAGGAGATATATCCTTTTTAAATATACAAACCCTAAAGATCAGGGATGCATATATTTAACTAAAAATAAATCCTTATAAATCAGTCATATCCCACGTCTGTTGTAAAAATCATCCGTTGTGAAGACCAAATCTCGTTCAAAAAAAAACATGATATCCAAGTCATAATCGTAGAAGCTCATGATGACCAAAATCAGTAACAATCATTACCAATCCATGTTGCAACGTTAAAAAAACTTCGGATATCATACTTTATCTACTGCGATAATCATTCATATCTAGGGTCTCAAAAACCCTAATATTTACTTTAACTAGCAAGACATATTTGAACGACCACAACCTGTCTGATGCTTGTACGTGATCTACTGTCTGTATATGAGTTGTAAAAACTCATGGATCCGGTGCTGTAGAATCTTGCAGCCGTTATGCGTTCAATGAACATCTAGGGTTTATCAACTTAAGCACTGAAACCCTAACTTAGGGTTTATAAAATAAACCTAGCTTGATTCTTCCATTATAACAGCCACAACTTCATAATGATTCTGCTTTTTATGGTGATCTAGGGTTTTAGGGATCAAACCCTAAATCGTATGTGATAAAAACAAAAACAGAAAATTTGTACCTTCACCAACAGCCAACTTCGACGAGCTATAACTTTTTCATGACGGCTCAGATCGAAGATCCCTTCGGTGAGATCCTAGACACAAGTGCCAAGAACCTACAGTTCAAAAATCACGAAGATCCAACGGTTAACGAAGGAGAAAACGTGTTTTGAACATGGCTGTCCACAGATAACCGCATTCACTCACTGCTGACTTTGACGCTTAATAACTTTTTCCTGGGGATAAAACATGACAATCCCTCCGGTGGATGTTTAGATATATGTATGTAGAACACACATATAAAATTTCGTGACGATCCAACGGTTCAATCAAAAGTTATGACCTTCTGAATACTGTTGCGCACACAAAAACGTCCAGAAAAACCCTTGACGGATTTTTCTTCTTTTCACCATACACGGACACCTTGTTGGTCCTAGCATCACGAGCCACGAGGCTCTGATACCACTTGTTGATCCCAAACTTAGATCGATTTAGCTTTATGTATACGAGATTAGATCAAGTAATACACTTAGAGAAACCTTTGTATATGTTTATGATAATCTAAGTGTTATGCGGAATTAACACTTAAACAAGAACACACAAGATATAAACAAACTTTCACTTTGATTAATGATATTAAACTTGCTTACAATGAATGTAGTTTACGAATGAAAACTTATATCAAACATTAACCTAAAGGTCTTCTTTTATAGACATAAGAAGCCTTGTACAATAATCTACGTATCAGCTATTCTAGGTAAAGATAAATATAGAAAATACAATGTTATTCCTATCTTTACTAGAAGTAATCTAGAATAAAATAAACACGTAGAGTATATCTTCCCATCAGTGCTTGTCTTCAATGTATCAACGCTTGACTTTATCTTGTCAACGCGCGTCTGTTTTACTCTTGTCAACGCTTCTTTTACTCTTGTCAGCGCTCAAGTGAACTGGCCATAATTTATTCCCGACAATCCTCCCCTAAACTTGATATCCACTCTTATGATCATGTTTCTGAATAAACATTAAGGACTAGGAGGAATCTTACAAACTTCTCATATTGGTAATAAATAAATCTGATCAAGTCTTTTGTCACGTCACTTGAATAATCAATTTCCAGCTGAGTGTTCTTCATCTTCTCCAAGATATCCTTGGATATGAAATACTGACCATCCACAAGTAGATACTCAGCAAACTTTGTAGCACTCAAATAATAAACACCAGCAGCTGAATACAATCTCCATTGAAGACCACTGAGGTCATCTTCAAGATCCTTCCAAATAGCAGGATCCTCATATTTTGGTCCACACATCCTCTTGAATGTGGACCATAGTTTTATTCCATTGGCTGAAGTTGGTGCTTCAGCCTCATACTTGGCTTCTAACAACCTCCATAGGTCTACCAAGTCTTCTCTGTCAAAACTTGCAAACAAAGATATAAGGGTGGTAAAAGTGTGAACCTCTTTTCCATACCTGCCAATCTTCCAAAATCCACATTCATCTTCTTCATAGCTCACAATTGGATTTCTGGAATCTAGTGGTAACACTTGTACCATATCTGAAGCTTCTAATGGTGAGAGCTTGAGGCTCTTTCTTATGACAGCTTCACTTGGATATAATGGATCCATATCTTTGGGAAACTCAAAAGGAACTCCCTTTTTCACTGGTCTGGGAACAAACATTGCCTTCTTGAGCTCCATTTCCTCTGCAAGTTCTTCTTTTCTTTCATCAGAAAGAAGTCTGAGAGTGTTTGCTTCCTGCACTCTAACCCAGATGGGATAAGCTTTGCATTCCAACTCATCAAATGTCAATGCCCTCAATTTCTGATAAGTCCATCCTACTCCATGACATCTGAGCAACATGCAGTATAACTCCCTTCTATCCCTTTTCAACTCTGAGAGAATATTACTTGCCTTGTGTTTCAAAATAACCTGGCAATCTTTTTGTACTCTGAGGAGAATCTCCAAACCCCATATCTGATCTGAAATGGTCAAGTGTGGATTCTCCATACATCTTTCTTCCCAAGCATGATACATTTGAACCACCTCTGGCATATCAAAGTCAACCTGCAATTTCAACTCTCTCAATTTCTCCTTGGACAACTCATCTCCATACTCAAGTCTTTCTGGCTGCTCTATGATCATAACACTTGAGTTTGAGCTAGCTTCATCACTTCCTTCTTTCTCTTCTGAAGTGACAACAAATGGTGACTCTTTCACCTGTTTCTTTTCTTGTTCCACAATTTGTGCAGCCAACCTTCTATCAAATTCAATTTGTGCTGCATTCTTTGGAACAACATCTTCCACCATAATACCCTTGCCCTTATCTAATGGATCAATTGCTGGTAAGGTAGATGGTGATACCTGTGAAGAAACCTCCTTGATGATGGATGATGACTGGGATACATCACCCTCATGTGCAGGTCTGTCAACGCCCAATTTTGCTGTGTCAGCGCCCAAAATACTCATGTCAGCGTTCAATTTCTCCTTGTCAACGCCCAAAGTTCCTGCCTCAACACCTTTTGCAATTTCCTCCAACATGGATGTAAATGATAAATTTAAGTTTGTAGGAGAGACTAAGGACGTATCAAAACCTGTCTGTTTCTTCAAACTTGTTAGGGCCTCAGCTATATCCAAAGATTGACCATCATGGCTGCCCTTGTCACTCACATTTATTTGATCTTCATCCCCTTTGGAAGATTCCTCCATCCCTCTCCTTGCACTAGCAGTCTCCAAAATAACAATCCTCTCCCTCAATTGCTTGAGTTCAAGGCCTTGTGTGCTGACAACTTGTACCAAGTCTGCATTTTGCTTTTGCAAGCTCATGCAGACTGCCGTTAATTCAAGTAGGGTCATTGGTTCCAATCTACCCTCTTCTAAAATGGGGATTTGACCTCCCAAGTCAGATTCATTGGGCATGGATGAGGACTTAATGATGGTGGGACTGCCTTGGCCAGCTTCTAAGCCAGAACCAATAGTCCCAGCCTCATCCATAGCACCAACCACACTTGTGGTGGTGGTTCTCTCTGCTACATGGCTAGGACCACCAGAGGAGAACACTCCAGTAGTCCTTTGGCGTTTAATCAACCTATATTCAGAGGGTGTGGATGATGATGTGGATTGGCTGGATGTGGGTTGATTAAGGGGTGTTTGGGTCTGTGAAGGTTGTGTGTCAACTTTGGAAATAGGCACATCAACGCCAACATTTAACGTGTCAGCGTTGAAGGATTCTTGGTCAATTTGCATATGTTCAGGTGAAGGTAATGGTTCAGGTATTGGGTCAATTTGAGGTTGGGGGTCTGGTTGGGGTTGTGCTGCTGCAATGCCAGCAAGCATAGCTTGGGTTAAAGGTAGGTCACGATGTGGGGGTGCGTTCATCTTCATAAAAATTGCTTTCTTTTGCACAGGGATCTCATAAAAATCATTATGATCCCTTGTGCAGTATCCTTGAACATAAAAAATCATTTGTAAAAATCAGGGATAAGCTAAAGTCATTTTGTTCCCCTTATTTTTACACATGCCCTCAAAAATAATTTTAGAATAATTAAATTTTTGCCCAGTTGCAATGCACACAATAACACTTGCAATAGATCTATTGATCTCATTGTGTGTAGTGCATTTGGGACTCAAACATTATAGGAGGACATGTATGAGGTACTTCCAGGCTGGGGGAAATTCCTGTTTATGATATTTATTTAAAGTTCCTTCATCAGGAAAAGGATATCCCAAAGCCCTTAGTCCTTGTTCTATTTCACTAATGGGAAGGGTGGATATACCATCAGCATCATCAAGATGCAAGGCTTGGCGTACCAAAGCCTCAGTAACCACCCAAGGTCTCCCATGAACAATAGAAGTTAATGTAGTCACTCTATTAACTGTTGAGGAACTGACATTGTGCCAAAACTGTTTAATATGTGTGACAGGAATGAGTGGTGCATGAGAAAGAGCATACCTAAAAGGAGATGCGTTCAAATACGCCACCATTTGTGTGTATTGGGGAAACAGAGTATCATCAGCTTCAAGATACGCAATCATGTTGTGTTGGCTTCTGAACCCCAATTCCAAATCTGATGGTCTAAACTTTGGTGCCATTGTTGAAAGCTGTTAAAATGATTGATGAAGATGAAGTGGATAAGAGGAAATTGTGTTAGACAAGAATAATAGGTACCCTGTTTGAAAATAGGAGCCAAATATATAGGAGAAGAAAATGCATGTGATTGGCCCAAAAATAGGCAAGTATTTTCAAAAAGCAATCATGAAAATATTGAAAAATAATAAGTTTATCTCATGCATTAATTGAAAGTTATCAACTCCCAAAATTACGGCCTAAAAATATGTCAAAAAGTAACAACTGGGTAGGTCCCATTAAGTGTCAACGGTAAAAAATAACCTATCAACGCCCAACGGCTATATTCTTGTCAACGTTTGCCTATAGCCATGTCAGCGTCTAAATTGGTCACAACAACGCTTTGAAAAATACTTGTCAGAGTCCAAAAATAAAAAAAGTTTAAAAATTAAAAATGACCTTAACAAAGTAATTTATCCTAGAGAAGATAACCAAAAAGCTAATAATTATTATAAGGCGGCAAGCACTGTCCAGTTATGCACACTTGCTTAAGCAAGATAGACATAACAGTCCTCTAGTGTCCCTTGCTAACCAAAACTCTTAACAACTAAGTTACCTTATAAAATTCCTTGTTACTCCCAGGTAAATCCCATAACAAAATTATTCCCAAGTCTCCCAACAGACCACAACCAATTCTAGGCCAAAAATGTCTGGGCAGCATGCATAGTATATCAACTTTGCATGCTACAGTGCCTCATGATTTAGTAAAACTAACTCATACTCACCTGTGGACACAATCTAGAATTGTGATAAGAGTATCATATGGATACCTAAACATCCTAAAGGTTCCTAAAACCTCCCCTTAAACTATGATACATAAGTTTCTAAAAATGTGCATGAACATAAAAAATTTATGTCAAGATAGGAATTAAAAATTCCAACCATCATCCATAAATAAAAACTTTTCCAAATGCTTCTCCAATGATTCATAAGCAACTCTGTATCCAATGGTATACTGCTAACACCATCTACACATTTAGATTGAAAACCACAAAACTAACATTGTTGCTGACAACGCCCCGATAACACATGACAGCGTTGAGGGAAGCTTTGTCAGCGTTAGACAAATATATTGCTAACAACGTTACAAAAACACTTAACAGCGTTCAAGCAACCTTTGTTAGTGTTAGAAAAATATAGTGGAAAATCTAAATCATCAATAAGACTAATAACAATGCATCATCCTGTACATACTTTTACAAAAAGACTCTAAAACATATATTATGTGAGATTGATCATTCCAATACTTGTTACCAAGTATTGAAACCTCCCAGCATCAAAAGGTTTAGTTAGTAAATCTGACACATTTTCTTCTGTGTCAACCCTATCTGGTTGTATTAAACCCTTTTAAAAACAATCTCTTATAAAATGGTGTCTAATTTCTATGTGTTTAGTTTTAGAATGATGTACAGGATTCTTAATGATGCATAAAGTGCTGTTATTGTCAACAAATATCTTGGTATGTATGCAATTATACCCATAGTCCAACAGCTGGTTCTGAATCCACAAAACTTGTCCACAACAAGCAGCTGCAGCCACGTACTCAGCTTCAATTGTAGAATTAGCCACCACTGTTTGTTTCTTGCATTGCCAAGATATCAACCTGCTCCAAAGAAACTGACATCCACCAGTTGTGGATTTCCTATCAAATTTATCACCTCCATAGTCACTGTCTGAATATGCAATTAGCTCCAATGGTGAATTTTTTGGGTACCACAAACCAAGACTAGGATAGCATCTTAGGTACCTAAAGATCCTCTTCACAGCATAAAGGTGACATTTTTTGGGAGTCACTTGATGGCGTGCACAAGCACACACAGCAAACATGATATCAGGTCTGGAGGCAGTAAGGTACATCAATGATCCAATCATGGATCTATAGTGCCTGACATCAACATCTTTCCCATCTCCAATCTTTCCCCAAGGGTGTTCTCTATCCATAGGAGTAGTAGCCCACTTTTCATGTGAAGAAAAGCCAAACTTCTTCAAGATCTCAGCCACATATTTATCCTGGGAGATGAAGATACCATCTTCTTTCTGCTGAACTTGTAAACCAAGAAAGAAGTTCATCTCCCCATAGCATTCATCTTGAATTTGTCTGTCATAAGCTTGGAGAAATCCTCACTCATCTTTGGATCAGTAGACCCAAAAATGATGTCATCAACATAGACCTGGACCAGCAACACATCCTTGCCTTTCTTCTTTATAAATAGTGTCTGATCTATGGTGCCCCTCTTGAATCCATTGTCCACTAAATAAGTAGACAAAGTACCATACCATGCTCTAGGGGCCTGATGAAGTCCATACATAGCCTTTTTCACTCTATACACCTTGTCTGGATTCTCTGGATCCTCAAAACCAGGAGGTTGCATCACATATACCTCCTCAACAATTGTACCATAGAGGAAGGCACTCTTGACATCCATTTGATAGACAGTGAAGCCCATGCAGGATGCATAGGCTAAAAACATCCTAATAGCTTCAATCCTTGCAACTGGTGCAAAGACTTCCTCATAGTCTATCCCCTCCTCTTGTGTATATCCCTGAGCCACTAATCTTGCCTTCTTTCTAACCACAATTCCTCTTTCATCTCTCTTGTTTCTTAGAACCCATCTTGTCCCTATTGGTCTGACATATTTGGGACAATCAACCAGCTCCCAAACATCCTGAATTGCAAATTGGTGAAGCTCATCCTGCATTGCTTCCACCCAACTTGGTTCTTTGAGAGCATCAAATATTTTCTTGGGTTCCTGTTGTGACAGAAAACAGGCAAACAAACATGCTTGCACAAGAGGGGTATCAACCTTCTTGTGTATATTGGAAATAAACCCACCAAGACCTTGATTAGAGCTTCTAGTCTGAACTGGAGTATTAACATTACCAATGATTTGAGAAGGAGGATGATTCTTCATGACTGAAGTAAGAACTCCTCCCTCAAAAAGTCTGGTATCTTCAACCTCATTCTCCATGTTGCCAATATCTTCTTCATCAGACTCTCTTATATCAACATAGGGATGACCTTCTTCATATAAATTGGAAGGTTCACCTTGTTCAAAAGTGGAAGGGAAAAGATGTGCAAAAGTGTTGTCAACGCCTGAATCTTGGTTGTTAGCTCTTGGGCTAACAACGTTTGAACTGTTGTTGTCAACGTTTGAGCCATCAACGTCTGAATTGGTCTTGTCAGCGCTCGATTTGCCTTTGTCAGCGCCTGTAGGACCATGCATGTTTGTATCTGGTGGTACTTGGAGACCACCATTATCTTTACCAGCAGCAGCAAAAGCATCTGTCCAAATGGGAATTGTAACATATTCTTGGATAGGAGATGACTTCTCTGCTTGTGATCCAACCTTTTCATGAACCTGTATACCTGAAACATTAACAACTTGTTCTTCCACAACATTTGAAGTTACCTTCACAATGTCTGGATTAATGACAGGCATATAATTTAAAGTTCTAGATAAAGGTTCCAAGTCAAACAACCAATTAGGACCACTTTCAGGATCACTGGGTTTATTTTCTAAAAACCTAACATGTACTCTTTCAAGTATACGTTTTTCATCTTTAAGATAAACCCTATATCCCTTGCTCTGCACTGAATACCCCATGAAGTAGCCTTCATCACCTTTTGCACTAAATTTACCTAAGGCATCACTAGTGTCTAAAACTACTACATGACAACCAAAAGGTCTGAGAAAACCAATATTAGGTTTTCTACCTCAAAGTAACTCATAAGGTGTTTTGTTCTGAATTTTGTTGACCAATGCTCTATTTTGAACATAACAAGCTGTATTAACAGCCTCAGCCAAAAAGGCTATAGGAAAATGAGCATCAGCCAACATTGTTCTGGCTGCTTCAATTAGGGTTCTATTTTTCCTCTCAGCAACCCCATTTTGCTGTGGGGTTCTGGCAGCACTAAATTGCCTAGTAATTCCTTTCCTGGCACAGAAATCATCTAGCTTCTTATTCCTAAATTCTCCACCATTATCACTCCTAAGAATTTTAACTTCATTTCCAGATTTCTTCTCAATCTGAGGGATAAAATCAATTAAAATGTCAGCTGTGTCACTCTTCATAGCTAGAAAGAAGGTCCAAGTAAACCTAGAAAAATCATCTGTTATCACAAAGCAGTATGACTTACCATTCAAACTTTCTATATTGGTTGGACCAAAGAGGTCCATATGAAGCAAATGAAGAGGTCTAGTACTAGAGTGCACCTGTTTGGACTTGAATGAGACCTTGTGCTGCTTGCCTTTAAGACATGCAACACAAGAGTGGTCATTATGGAAGGCCTTCTCAAGCAAACCATCAACCAAGCCAAGTCTCACAAGCCTATTTATATTCTTAAAATTTATGTGCCCTAGTCTCCTGTGCCACAAATTACTCTCATCTCCTGAAGCTTTAGCATAAAAACAATACATATTGTTATTCATTATAATCCCATTCAGATTCACATTGTATATGTCTTTATGCCTAGGTATTCTATATTCAATATATTTCTCATCAGGGATCTTATAATCCTTGCTTAACACCAAACATTCAGTATCAGTAAACAGAACTTTATTTTGGTTATCACAAACTTGTGATACACTAAACAGATTGTAATCAAGTTCTTTTACCAGAAATACGTTCTCAAAACGCAGATTCTTGGTGAGAAGTGTTCCTTTGCCTGTGATAGTACCATATCCGCCTCGAAAGTAAACCCTATCACCATCCTTAATGGGAGTGAAGTTAGTTAAGTAATCTTCCTTCCCTGTCATGTGCCTTGAGCATCCACTATCCCAATATCCATAATCATTGACCTGTTTTTGAATGCCCTGCACATAAAGAAAACAAATTAGTTTTCTTTCGGAACCCAAGCCTTAGAAGACTTGGATTCATCTGGTTGTTCAATAAGAACAGACTTAGTTCTCATAACAACCCCATTTTCATCCTTCTTAGGATGAAATACCCCGTTAACCCCAATAGGTTTTGTAATGACCTTTGAAATGTAGTTAAATCTGTTGCAGGTCATTGAAATCCCATTATCATTAGGGTTTTGATCTTTCTTGGGTCTCCATGTTAAGCTTGAAGAAGCTTTAGACCCCTTACCCTGTGGTTGCAAATATTTAGGTCTGGTCACGTTTCTGTCAGCGTCGGAATTGGTCTTGTCAACGCTGAAATTACCCTTGTCAGCGTTGAACCTAGGGTTTGCTACAGAAACCCATTGCCTATTCGACCAGGTGTTTGTCTTTTGAAATGGTCTTTGTCCATGAGTGTTAGACCCTCTAGTGAAGAATGGGGCAGGTCTAACAACTTGTGGACTTTGCTGCACACAAGGTTTGGGTATGACAACGTTTGACTTTCTAACAACGTTGACTTTGTTCCTGTCAGCGCTGAATTTGTTCCTGTCAGCGCTGGCTTTGGGAGCGTTGACACACTTGTATGCCAAGTGTGAAAAGCTACCACAAGTGTAACAAGCTTTTCTAGACACAACCCTAGGTCTAGAAGAGAAGAAGCCTGTTCCATTATTGCTAACTTGGCTCTTGGGTGACCTAGTATTCCTATACATCTCTGCATACTTAATGCTAGGTTTTCTAACAGTGTTTGAGCCTAGGTCAACAGCTTTACCAGTGATTGGGTTTGTAACCTTAATGGGAGTTGACTCATTGGGACTTTCACATAGCAAGCCACCCTTAACAAATAAAGTAGGGTTAGCTTTCTTCCATTCATTTAGGTCAGTCAACTTTTGTTGGTACTCTTTAACTGGAGTGACAACTCTTGGTGGAGGAATGAATTCCTCCTCTTGAAATTCTCGCAAACCAGTCCAAGATAGGTCCTTTTGTTGGACACCATAGAAGTCACCAGCTGGTGGTGGAACCAAAGAGTAATCATTCATCCCAATCCCAGTCATGTCCTTAGGATCTCTTTGTTTACTAACATAGTCTCCTAGGGTTTGTGTGGCTCTATCAAATCTTTGAATTTTAAGGCCAAAATTATCTTTATTCTTAATGGCCTCATCTAACTTAGCCTGTAACTCACCATTAACCCTTTCCATGATGTTTCTAATATCCATACTAGCATTTAACTCATGTTTTAAGATATTTATTTTATCTTTTAAGTCAAATTCCATTTTCTTGTATTCAGAAACAGTTTTCTTAGTTTGAGTGAGAGCTAGTTGGTAATTAGACAGTTTGTACTTTTCAGTACTCACATCACTTAATAATCTTAACACCTCTTTGTTAAGTTTCTCAGTGTTTAACCTACAACCTTTACTACAAAAAGCATCATTGTATACCTCATTATCAGATGAAGAGGAGGAGTGTGCCATGAGAGCATATTCAACATGCTCTTCTTCTTCAATTTCAGCAACCAAAGCTTTATCCTCTTCCACATTCTTAGTCAGATAGCTCCAATCCCATCCCACACCATCAATTCCTTGAACTACAACCATGGCTTTAGGATCCTGAGCTTTAACAATTTGACTTGAGGGTTTACCAGCATCAGATCTTCTAGGAGATTTGCATTCCCTCATGAAGTGCCCCATACGATGACAGTTGTAGCATTCAACTTTGGATTTATCAAATCCAGCTGTGTCTTTTGCGTTGAAGGTCATCTTCTTCTTAAACCTTCTGTTCCATCTGTTTGCTCTTATACTAGCAAAAGCCATGTTCCACATAATGTCCATCTCTTCCAAGTGCTCTTCACTTATCTACTCAAGGTCCTCATATGTAATCACTGAACCATTAGGCAAAGAAGCAATATAAGCACATACAATATTGTAACACTCTCATTTTTCGTATCGGTACAGCGGAAGGGTCTTTCAGAGTGTTACGGGTTAGCACAATAACTCCAATCATAGACAACACATAAAAATGGGTTTTCAAGGTTTAACATACATTCATTCGATAAAAAGTTTTAAAGTGTACAATAGGTCCCAAATTATACAGGTCATTAAGTTTACAAAACATAGGTCGAATGAACATTTTTAATATTATGTGGGCCATCAGAGTCGATCTCCATCCGGATTACCTTCAAGCACTTGAGATAAAAACATGCAAAAATCATATCAGTGAATGCCGAGTGAATTCATAGAGTTTAATAAAAACCGTTATATAAAACAATCATTTAAAATCAGAACACAAGTATAATATCGGAAGTAAGTCCTCATATTGCTAGTCAGGCAATATATAAATCAAGCATACATCTTAAACCGTCCATGAGACCGTAGCCTCAATATTACCATAATAGGTAATATATTCATCGTTAATAGAGTCGTTATTATGTATAGGATACATTTTATTTGGATTAGGATTATTATTAGCCGCATGACATTGTTACCTTACTATGAAAATAGCGGGCCTCGAACCCGACAAACAATTTTCCCATCTAAGTTAGCGTGTCGTCACAAAAATCACGCTATGGAATCTTCTCATACATAAATTCGCTTACCAATCAATGTGGTACGACGGGGATCAACCGTCAAGGCGCGAACTGGGGTGATCGTCCCCAAATAGTACTATCAAATGCATAAGCGTCTACCAAATCCCGGTAGTTCACAATTCATGCTAATGGGACTTTAAGTGACACAACCTAACTACTAATAATCCTTTTAGTCTCGTTTATAGGGTCATAGCATCATTCGGGTCCATATCATTAAGCATACCATCGGGACTACTTGTGTTCTATTTTTATCAAAATCTAGCATGTTATCTCCCTCGCGGGTTTACAAATCATTTTATAAAACATTTAAAAGAGTGCGAGGCTATGAACTCACATTGATAATGGAAGGCGGATTATCGGCTACGGGCGTGTTTCGGTCACGGAAACCTATATAAATAATAATCGGTCTTAGACTCTTGTCCAATGACTTTTAACAATATACATATGATGATTTTGTATATATGACGATGATCAAGTGGGTTTATATATTCTTGTTTACTCATTTTAGTGTTTACATTTTGGTAACTTTTTACTAGTTTACTAGTTTTACCTATTTATCTATTTTAAGTCCAATAAGCTTAGTATAAGTTCTTTAACTTGTTTTGATCCATTTTATACTTACATTATCAGTATATATACTTTCCATGTTGGGCCCAAATGGGTTAAGCCCAATAAGTTTTTTTTATAAGTGGTTATCTTATTTAGTCCAATTATTAGTCCAATATGTTTAGTTAGCTCGTTAATGTCTGTATGTCCTATAGTTCGGGTTTTATCGGTTTTTACTTGTATTAGTTACTTATATATCAGTATATGAATTTTAAAAACTTTACATTAGACGGGTTTGATCGTCTAAGTTTTAATTGGCGAAAAACGTTAATTTTACGGTAATAGCCGAAAAAGTCGTAAAAATCAAGTTTATAGTTTTTATTACTTATAAGTATTATTCCACCACCATTTATATAATTTATCCATTTATTTAACTTTTTACATATTTATATAAATAAGTTTTATAAGTTAGTGGGTTTTCATTTTACATTTTATACAATAAAATGTGAGTGCTTATATAATAATAATAAACATTAATTCTCAAAATCTGATTTTTATTTTCATGTTCACCATTTTTACCATATCTAGAGTTCTATAATGAATTAGAAGCTCATTTTCGGGTGACATAATCCTAATATTATGTGATACATTTAACTTAGTTATAGCTACTGCTCATTTTAAGTTTATCTATGCTTAACAGTCCCTACAAAACAGCTTATTCAGATTTGCATACTCATCTTGTTTTGATCATATCTCACTCATTATAATGATTCCATTGCATGGCCAACTCTCACATGTGTATAACATCTTGTACTTACTGTAAATGGATCATACCATGCAAGTTTATCAGTTCAAGTTTTAGTTATACACTGTTTTTATACAGCCAACTAAATAAGCATGATTTTAGCCTTATTTCTTATAGTTATTAACCTTTTTAAGCATATTTATCAACACTTGATCCCCACACAACATTTTTATCATCATATATACATCATATAAATATACAATAATAAAGAAAATACATTTTTTCTTTACAAAAATAACAAGAGAAAATGCAGAGGATGATCTTCTTTACCAACCAAGTGTATTTCTTGTTTTTGGAAGACAAGAACTTGATGAACACCAAAAGTAACTCCAAGATCATCAAACACCAAGAACAATAGTTGAGAAATCAGCCCTAGGACACAAGCAAATCACCTCCTATGTTGTTAATATGGCCACCAAATGATCAAGGCTTCAAGGTAACTCCATGATAGAGCTAGATAACATGTATTTCATGGCTAGAAAAGATCAAAAGGGGTGTTTGTTGCTTCAAAGTGGACGGCAAGGTGGAGGGTTTTGAGAGAGTTTGAGGTTGTTTGCATGTAAGGAAATGGTATGTGTGAAATGTTGCTAGTGGTTTTAGCTAGGAAGTGGAAAGTTGTAAGCTTAAATTGTAACCTTAGTTACACTTGTAACTATTTAGCTAGCATGATGCCACATATGGTTGTGGTGTCATGTTGTGCCGTCCCATTTAAGCTAGTGGGGTGGGACAATGTATTTTGTCCCATCTCACTAGTTTACGGGTATTCCTCGATTCTTGTTTTCTCGATTTGCGTGCCCTCGGGTCGTTTTACGAAAAACGTTTTTATAAATTATGAATCAACGTCACAAAACGAATCCAATAAAAATTGTCTCATCAAAAACGGAGTTCAAAAACGTAAATACGTAATCCTAAGGTTTCTGGTTTAGTCGTAAAGGACGCTAAATTATGCACGTAAGCCCAAATTTAAATCCGTAAATTGTGAGTTCGTCAACCAACACAAAAATAAGTTTCAAAATATTATACGAGAAAATATTTCACTACTTGAAAATGTTAGATTGTCACAGCTTTTCCTCCTAAAAGGGATCAACGTCCTCGTGATCCATTTCATTTGGATGTCCGTTTCTTATTGAAATCGAAGAGGTGCGGATATTTCTTCCACATTTCATCCTCTTGCTCCCAAGTATACTCCGGTCCATGCTTTGAATTCCATCGGATCTTGACAATAGGTATCCGAATTTGTTTCAGTTGCTTTACCTCACGATCCATAACCTCTATGGGCTCTTCGGTAAAATGCAAATTCCCATCTATTCGAACCTTATCTAATGAAATTTTCTCATCACTTACTGCTAGACATTTCTTCAGATTAGATACATGGAATGTGTTGTGAACACCATGAAGTTCTGGGGGTAACTCTAGTTTGTAAGCCACCAGACCTGCTCTAGATAATATCTTAAAGGGTCTAATATAACGGGGATTCAATTTCCCTCGCTTTCCAAATTTGATAACGCCTTTCCATGGCGATACTTTCAACATTATGTTCTGAAAAATATTTACCATCCGAAAAGAGGAAAAAACGGAGTCTTGGTCACCCAGTTTAAACTCCATTGGCTTCTGCCGCACATCCGTGTAACTTTTCTGTCTACTACGGGCAGTCAACAACCTATTCTTAATCTGAACTATCATCTCCGTAGTCTCCCGGATCAATTTCGGTCCCGTGAGCTGGGTATCCCCGACTTCACTCCAACATACAGGAGATCTACACTTCCTACCATATAAAGCTTCAAACGATGCAGCCTTAATACTAGAATGGTAACTATTGTTATACGAAAACTCTACTAACGGCAAATGTTTATCCAAATTCTTACCAAAATCTAACACACAAGCTCTTAACATATCTTCTAGTGTTTGTATCATCCTTTCACTCTGCCCATCAGTCTGTGGGTGATAAGCAGTGCTCATGTCGAGATTCGTTCCCAAAGATCTTTGGAGAGATTTCCAAAAATTTGATGCGAATCTAGGATCTCGATCTGAAATGATCGATACAGGCACTCAATGCTTGCATACAACATTCTCAAGGTATATACGAGTCAGCTTCTCCAGTGAGAACTGCTCTTTAACCGGAATGAAGTGTGCTGATTTGGTCAGTCTGTCGACAATAACCCAAATCGAGTTTTTTCCAGATGATGTTCTAGGAAGCTTTGTGATAAAGTCCATCGTAATTCGCTCCCACTTCCATTTAGGAATCTTTGGCTGTTGAAGTAGTCCTGATGGCTTTTGATGTTCAGCTTTGACTCTAGCACAAGTCAAGCATTGAAGAACATACATAGCTATGTCAACTTTCATATTCGGCCACCAGTACAACTTCTTCAAATCATGGTACATCTTATCAGATCCCGGATGAATGGAATACTTAGATTTATGGGATTCTAACATAATCAAGTCTCTTAAGCCTCCAAACTTAGGTATCCACATACGATCTCTTAAGCATTTCACTCCATCAGCTCTAACCTCTAAAGGATCTCCTTCTCCTCGGAACCCTTCATTAACAAAATTTTCCTTCTTACAAGCTTCTATTTGCGCATTTCTAATTTGCTCAGGCAAATTATTGTGCACGGTCAAGACTAGAGAACGTACCCTGATAGGCTCTCTATCTTTCCTACTTAATGCATCGGCAACAACATTGGCTTTTCCCGGGTGATATTTTATATCACAATCATAATCATTTAACAACTCTACCCATCTTCGTTGCCTCATGTTCAATTCCTTCTGGTCGAGAATATACTGTAGGCTTTTGTGATCGGTGAATACCGTACACTTGGTGCCATACAGATAATGTCTCCACAACCTAAGAGCAAAGACTATAGCTCCTAACTCAAGATCATGAGTAGTATAATTCTCCTCATTCTTCCTTAATTGCCTAGAAGCATAAGCTATCACTTTCTCTCTCTGCATCAAAACAGCTCCATAGCCTCTAAGAGATGCATCACAATACACTACAAAATCTTCACTCCCGTCGGGTAATGATAAGATTGGCGCACTACATAATTTTTGCTTCAATGTCTGAAATGCTCCATCTTCATCACTTCCCCAAACGAAAGGTTTATTCTTCTGGGTAAGCTTAGTCAAGGGTTTAGCTATCAAAGAAAATTCTTTAATGAATCGCCTATAATAGCCAGCCAATCCTAAGAACTGTCGCACTTCCGTTGGCGTTGTCGGTGCAGACCAATTCTTAATGGCTTCAACCTTTGCAGGATCAACATGAATTCCATCTTTGTTAATCACATGACCAAGAAACTGCACATAATCTAACCAGAAATCACATTTCGAAAACTTAGCATACAACTTTTCATCCTTCAACAAATTCAAAACAATCCTTAAATGTTCTCTATGTTCATCTTCATTCTTAGAATAGATTAGAATATCGTCAATAAACACAATCACAAATTTATCCAAGTAGGGCTTGCACACTCGATTCATTAAATCCATGAATACCGCAGGTGCGTTACTTAACCCAAATGGCATTACTTGAAATTCATAGTGTCCATAACGAGTTCTAAATGCAGTTATAGGAATATCTTCTTCACAGACGCGAAGTTGGTGATATCCTGACCGCAAATCTATCTTAGAATACACACTAGATCCTTGTAGTTGATCAAACAATCATCAATCCTAGGTAAAGGATATCGATTTTTAATTGTCAACTTATTCAGTTCCCTATAATCAATGCATATACGGAAAGATCCATCCTTCTTCTTAACGAACAAGACTGGAGCTCCCCAAGGCGACAAGCTCGGTCGAATAAAACCTTTATCAGACAACTCCTTAAGTTGCTCAGATAACTCCTTTAATTCAGAAGGGGCTAATCGGTAAGGCGCACGTGCCACCGGTGCAGCAACAGGAATTAAATCGATTCGAAACTCTACTTGCCTTATCGGTGGAAGTCCGGGTAAATCTTTAGGGAATACCTCAGGAAATTCACCAACAATAGGTACATCTTCCAATCGTTTCTCCCTAGACTCATTCCCGGTCACTTGAGCTAAAAATAACTCACAACCGTTCCTGATGTACTTTTGGACTTTAATACATGAACCGATTTTCAAACGGGATTCACCTCGATTACCATCAATTACTAACGTCCTATTCATAAGAGGAATCTTAGCTTTCTTCTCTCCACATAAAATAGTAGCATTATTCAACGACAACCAATCCATACCAATAATAATATCGAAACTACCTAATTCTATCAACATCAAATCAATCGGAAAGGAATGGTTTAAGATATTTAGAGAGCATCCTTCTAATAGCTTATTAGTTTTCACTAATTTACCATCATCCAATTCCACCTCGTAACTGGTACTTATCTCAACAGGTTCAACGTCAATAAGGGCACTAAATTTAGTGGATACAAAGCTCCTATCAGCACCCGAATCAAATAAAGCAATAGCATAATGATTGTTGAGTAAAAACGTACCGGTAACGACATTCGGATCCTCTTTCTTCACCTCACTTGTTCCAAGTTGATAGATACCACCCTGGGGGTTTCTTCCAGGTACAATCGCTTTCAACTTGGGGTATTCCGATTTCCTATGACCTTCTTCATTATATTTGAAGCAAATGGTTCCCTTCTTACACCTTTCAACCTTGTGTCCAAGCTTTCCGCAATTTCGGCACTTCCAGCAGTCGCCAGCATGCCTCTTGTTGCTACACTTAGGACATCTATCATCGTTGCGCGGTGTGTTGTTGGTAAGAGTATTTGCATTCCCCTTTCTCTGGTTCTGACAGCGATTGAAATTCTTCCTATTATCACCTCTATCTACACGATCACCGTCTCCCTTTCTTTTCTCACGAACACGGGCTTCATCTTCCCTATCCTGAATTATCTGTCCAATGAGTTGGTAAGCCATTCGAACATCATCATCAATGGTCAGTGGTTTCGATGATGTCACGTCCCCCCGGATATTCTTGGTCAACCCTTTAACATATTGTTCAATTCGGATCTCTTCAGGTTCAACCAATCGAGGACATAGCAAGGCCAACTCATGGAATCGGTTTGTGTAACTATCAATGTCCACACCCTTCATTCTCAAATGAATCAACTCTTGTTCTAACCTAATGATCACACTACGAGGACAAAACTCCAAAGTCATCCACTTCTTAATTTCAGCCCAAGGAGTAGCATTAGCAGCATCAAGACCCATGAAAGTAATTCTCCCGTTCCAACAAGTCAACGCACGACCTTTAAGAGTAGCCATAGCAAAAGTCATTTTATCTTCCTCCTTACACTTACTAATCCTAAACACCGATTCAATCTTCTCAATCCACTGGCTTAATCCTACAGCACCTTCAGTTCCATTAAAACGTAGAGGTTCACACTTCATGAACGTCACATAAGTACAGCCACCAACTTCAGGTGCATTAGCTCCAAGTCCTCCTATATTTCCTCCAGCATTAGGATTCACATTATTAGCATTCACATTCACATTAGTACCGCCAATTACACTACCGCCAGCTCCACTACCGCCAGCTCCACTACTGCCAGCTCCACTACCGCCAGCTCCACTACCGCCAGCTTCATTTCTAGCATTTGCCATAAATTCAGTCATAGATGCGGTAACTTTCTCCGTAATAATCCTACGTACATCATCCTCAGTCACAGCCTTCTTGGGCGGCATAGTTCTATAATTTCACAATTTCAAAGTATTAAGCATTCACCCAACAAGGATTCATATAATATGGATTGAATTCATAATCAAGATACAAATAAGGCACAATATGGAATTCAAGACAAGATACATATTTCATTCGATTTGAAACAAAAGTATTGTCTTAGTTACATCCCATATCAAAGTTCTAGCACTATATACACTCAAAATTCGTGCCAAGTCTACTACTAACAAGTCGGTTCAGTCAAAGCTACAAAAGCACAAAAGATACAAAGGTCACGACTAAATACAGACTGGTCTACTGAGAACCGCCAGATGGTCCATCATCCATCGTCTTCTGAATCTTTGTCGGACGATCACTAGACACATCTTCAGCTGGGCGCTTACGGATCACTCCTCTTTCAACCATGTCGCCATAAAATCTACTGTTCCAACCCACAAATATATTCAACTTCTTCTCAGCTTTCTCACGCATCGCACGAGCTACACTCAACTGAATCTCCATAGAATTCACCTTTATCTTCATTTCAGCAACTCATCACTTTCCAACACCGATAACCTCCTAAAAGCCTCATTCAAACCACATTCTACATTAGTCAAATCCAAACTAAGCAACTCCCGCTCTTTCTCGCCAACCTTAGTCTTCGACTCCAAATAAGCAACTTGAGTCTGAACAACACCTAATCCAATCTCTGTCATACAACTCTTAACACGGGAAGCATCTAGATCACGTCTCAAGGCCCATGGTGCAAGACCATCAATATGAGTAGCCTATCGAACACTAGACGACTCTCCTAACTCACATCTACGAGTAGCAATACCATCAGTACCGTTAGGTGCATTATCATCCTCATCCTCCTCTGATTCAGAATCAGATTCAGACGATTCAGACATTTCATCCCTAGGTAACTCAACCTCAGAATCAGACAAATCAACTGGTGGGGGTAAAGGCTCGCCCTCTGGAACATCATAAGGATAAATAAGCTCAGCTTCCTCATCATCATCGACCTCAACATCTATACCTACATCCTCCTCGACATCCTCGTCGTCAATCTCATCATCTAAATTATCTAACCCAATCTCATCATCATTCTCTATATCAACATTATCAATCTCATTTTCTACCATATCAACCTGAGGGGAAATATGATCTCCTAGTCCTATCTCGGGCTCGGGATCCTCAAATGGTTCTTCCTCACCATCCATATCATAATCTACTAAGTCTAAATAAGGATCATCATCTACATTAGGTTCGGGAATAGCATGGTTTTCTACAGGAATATTAGGGTCAGCCATGACAATCTGCATTTATATATATCTCGTATTAAGATAACATACTAGTTAAACAATTACATAATAAAACCACGATATATACATATATATAAATTAAATTATATATATCAAAATATATATCTTCTCAATAGGGCTTGTTGGTAACGTCGGAGATCTCTGGCACCGTTATAGTCAAAAGATTTTTCAAATATTTCCTCAAATGTTCATTGTCAAAAGATTTTGAAAAGTTTTGTTCAAAACCTTGGTTTTTAAAATCTTTTGTTCTCTATAACGAGAGCTCTGGTACCAAACTGTAACACTCTCATTTTTCGTATCGGTACAACGGAAGGGTCTTTCAGAGTGTTACGGGTTAGTACAATAACTCCAATCACAGACAACACATAAAAATGGTTGTTCAAGGTTTAACATACATTCATTCAATAAAAAGTTTTAAAGTGTACAACAGGTCCCAAATTATATAGGTCATTAAGTTTACAAAACATAGGTCGAATGAACATTTTTAATATTATGTGGGCCATCAGAGTCGATCTCCATCCGGATTACCTTCAAGCACCTGAGATAAAAACATGCAAAAATTATATCAGCAAATGCCGAGTGAATTCATAGAGTTTAATAAAAACCGTTATATAAAACAATCATTTAAAATCAGAACACAAGTATAATATCGGAAGTAAGTCCTCATATTGCTAGTCAGGCAATATATAAATCAAGCATACATCTTAAACCGTCCATGAGACCGTAGCCTCAATATTACCATAATAGGTAATATATTCATCGTTAATAGCGTCGTTATTATGTATAGGATACATTTTATTTGGATTAGGATTATTATTAGCCGCATGACATTGTTACCTTACTATGAAAACAGCGGGCCGTGAACCCGACAAACAATTTGCCCATCTAAGTTAGCGTGTCGTCACAAAAATCACGCTATGGAATCTTCTCCTACATAAATTCGCTTACCAATCAATGTGGTACGACGGGGATCAACCGTCAAGGCGCGAACTGGGGTGATCGTCCCCAAATAGTACTATCAAATGCATAAGCGTCTACCAAATCTCGGTAGTTCACAATTCATGCTAATGGGACTTTAAGTGACATAACCTAACTACTAATAATCCTTTTAGTCTCGTTTATAGGGTCATAGCATCACTCGGGTCCATATCATTAAGCATACCATCGGGACTACTTGTGTTCTATTTTTATCAAAATCTAGCATGTTATCTCCCTCGTGGGTTTACAAATCATTTTATAAAACATTTAAAAGAGTGCGAGGCTATGAACTCACGTTGATAATGGAAGGCGGATTATCGGCTACGGGCGTGCTTCGGTCACGGAAACCTATATAAATAATAATCGGTCTTAGACTCTTGTCCATTGACTTTTAACAATATACATATGATGATTTTGTACATATGATGATGATCAAGTGGGTTTATATATTCTTGTTTACTCATTTTAGTGTTTACGTTTTGGTAACTTTTTACTAGTTTACTAGTTTTACCTATTTATCTATTTTAAGTCCAATAAGCTTAGTATAAGTTCTTTAACTTGTTTTGATCTATTTTATACTTACATTATCAGTATATATACTTTCCATGTTGGGCCCAAATGGGTTAAGCCCAATAAGTTCTTTTTATAAGTGGTTATCTTATTTACTCCAATTATTAGTCCAATATGTTTAGTTAGCTCGTTAATGTCCGTATGTCCTATAGTTCGGGTTTTATCGGGTTTTTACTTGTATTAGTTACATATATATCAGTATATGACTTTTAAAAACTTTACATTAGACGGGTTTGATCGTCTAAGTTTTAGTTGGCGAAAAACGTTAATTTTACGATAATAGCCGAAAAAGTCGTAAAAATCAAGTTTATAGTTTTTATTACTTATAAGTATTATTCCACTACCATTTATATAATTTATCCATTTATTTAACCTTTTACATATTTATATAAATAAGTTTTATAAGTTAGTGGGTTTTCATTTTACATTTTATACAATAAAATGTGAGTGCTTATATAATAATAATAAACATTAATTCTCAAAATCTGATTTTTATTTTCATGTTCACCATTTTTACCATATCTAGAGTTATATAATGAATTAGAAGCTCATTTTTGGGTGACATGATCTTCATATTATGTGCTACATTTAACTTAGTTATAGCTACTGCTCATTTTAAGTTTATCTATGCTTAACAGTCCCTACAAAACAGCTTATTCAGATTTGCATACTCATCTTGTTTTGATCATATCTCACTCATTATAATGATTCCATTGCATGGCCAACTCTCACATGTGTATAACATCTTGTACTTACTGTAAATGGATCATACCATGCAAGTTTATCAGTTCAAGTTTTAGTTATATACTGTTTTTATACAGCCAACTAAATAAGCATGATTTTAGCCTTATTTCTTATAGTTATTAACCTTTTTAAGAATATTTATCAACACTTGATCCCCACAAAACATTTTTATCATCATATATACATCATATACATATAAAATAATAAAGAAAATACATTTGATCTTTACAAAAATAACAAGAGAAAATGGAGAGGATGATCTTCTTTACCAACCAAGTGTATTTCTTGTTTTTGGAAGACAAGAACTTGATGAACACCAAAAGTAACTCCAAGATCATCAAACACCAAGAACAATAGTTGAGAAATCAGCCCTAGGACACAATAAAATCACCTCCTATGTTGTTAATATGGCCACCAAATGATCAAGGCTTCAAGGTAACTCCATGATAGAGCAAGATAACATGTATTTCATGGCTAGAAAAGATCAAAAGGGGTGTTTGTTGCTTCAAAGTGGACGGCAAGGTGGAGGGTTTTGAGAGAGTTTGAGGTTGTTTGCATGTAAGGAAATGGTATGTGTGAAATGTTGCTAGTGGTTTTAGCTAGGAAGTGGAAAGTTGTAAGCTTAAATTGTAAGCTTAGTTACACTTGTAACTATTTAGTTAACATGATGCCACATATGGTTGTGGTGTCATGTTGTGCCGTCCCATTTAAGAAAGTGGGGTGGGACAATGTATTTTGTGCCCTCGGGTCATTTTGCGAAAAACGTTTTTATAAATTATGAATCAACGTCACAAAACGAATCCAATAAAAATTGTCTCATCAAAAAAGAAGTTCAAAAACGTAAATACGTAATCCTAAGGTTTCCGGTTTAGTCGTAAAGGACGCTAAATTATGCACGTAAGCCCAAATTTAAATCCGTAAATTGTGAGTTCGTCAACCAACACAAAAATAAGTTTCAAAATATTATACGTGAAAATATTTCACTACCTAGAAATGTTAGATTGTCACAAGTATCCAAATCAAAACCAGCAGGTTTAACTCTTGGTGAGTCACTGTTGAATGTGTCAACGTCTGAATAGGAGACGTTGGTAGGACATGTTCCAGCGCTGACACATGATGATCCAGTAACTGGATGCATGTAGGAGTCCTTCTGATTGAATTGACCTTCACTATGAGAGAAGAAGGCCATGTTACTGTTGGTAGATTTGCTTCCATGCTCTAAAAGAGTTTCATCTTCCAACAACCTCAGTTTGTTGTAAATGTCATCAAACGTGGAACTTTTGTAAGTATTATTGGCAAGAATAGATCTAGCCTCAATCTTCCACGCCTCACCAAGACTTTTAAGAAAAGTAGCATTAATGTCAACATCACCAAGTTGTGTCCCCATGAAGGACAATTTGCTTGTAATGTCAAGCAATCTGCTTCTCACACTACTCAGCTTCTCATTGGGTTGAGCTTTGAAAATAGCATAATCATGCATGAGTTGTTTCTTCTTTTCTTCCCTGGTATCTGCATTGCCACCATATGCAACTTCAAGAGCTGCCCAAAGGTCTTTAGCAGAATCATAACCTCTGTATTTATGCTGGTTCTCTTGTCCCAAAGAGACTTTCATAATATTTAGGGTTTTCATGTCAACCCTTTTCTTTGCTATGTCTTCAGCAGCCACAGCTCTACCATCTTCAGGTTTTTCTTTCTTATCTTCTTCAGAACATCCAGCAACAACTGATCTTTGAGAAATAGCATCAGCAATCTTTTGGGCTTTATCGAATGTGTTTCCATATTCAATGATCTCCTAGAGTGTGTAGTCATAGATCCCTAGATATTGCTCAAAGTTGAATTTCCACAATTCATAGTTGGTTGCATCAAGCATGGGAATCTTGATGTTTGGTAAAGGTGAGGAGGAGGAGGAGGTTATTTCTGACATGATGTTGTTAGGGTTTTTGAGAAAATTAGGGTTTTGGTGATTTTTAGGGTTCTTGTGTTCTTTAAGATCAAAAGTTCCTCAACAAGCTCTGATACCAATTGTGGAGTCCAATGATCGTTAGACTCAATAGTTAAGAACCATTATATCTAGGATTATCAATGTTCATATGTATAAAACATAGCTAAATAGAACATTAATATGAACAAGATGTTAACAAGAACAAAGATGGATTTCTCCCAAAGTGCTTGTATTAATAATTAACACAAACAACTCTAGGCATGTATACATTAAATCCCTTGCCTAGAGATCAAAGCTTGTTGTAGGTTACATTGTGAATGAATAATATGAATGTAAAACCTACGTATGTTTTCTTTATAAACTAGAAAACATAGCTTACAAAGAAAGCTATTAAAGTATTAAAAATACTCCACCAGCTTGTATTATTAAACTTTGGCAAAAGTAGTCCTTGTCTTCTTATTTTGTTGTTTTTGACGCATCAACTCATAATTTCGACCCAACAATCTTCCCCTAGTTGATGATGTCAAAAACACTTCCCCTTAAGCTCGCATTCTTTGTAAAACATATAACACCAAGGATCAAGAGATTGCACATTCTTTGTAGACTTCTTCCCCTTTTTGACATGATCCAAATAAGGGTCTTGTATGTAAGAAACCTTGATTTCGACCACTACTATCCAATATCAAACTTCTGATCCAAGTGTTCTACATCTCAAATTACCCTCCATGAAGAACCGGTGATGCATTATAATGAATTTGAGAAATAGAAAACTTACATTAGTTGTAATAATACTCGCGAGTAGTAGTAAAAACCTTCACCTCATTGTCATATGTGAATGACTAACACTATCAACTTAGCTTCCCCTTAAATTGTGCTAATCATTCTTGAATCTTTAAATTCTGTAGGCTTTATGTAATGATCACATTTGAAGAAATCTAATTATAACTTACTTGATGATGAAGTAAAATAACCCGAACTTAGGTTTTATATCTTTGGAACATATGACATGGTGCATTCCTAGTAGCTTAAAAGATCCGGAAACCAAGGTTTCCACACGGGTTCGAGTTGATCTAGTGCTACTACTCGTTTTCTTTTCTTCTGCTCTTGAATTGTGTCTCGTTTAGATTAGTGGTAATTCTTATGCCATTTATTTCTGCATAATAATCATATATTTTAGTTCAGTATAATAATTCCTTGTCGAGATAACGCTGAAATCATACTAAAACATATTGAAGGAAGAGAACTAAAATCACCATTAGTTAGTGAACTTGAAACTTAATATTTGCATTCATCATATCCGGTGAACAACAGACTGGCTTGAAACTTTTGTTAAGTACATGTGATTTTCTTATAACCCTTTTATGTTTGTTAAATATTTTATAAAACCAAATGTGCTACGTCACTTTAGAAAGAAAATAACCATTATAAAAATGGATAAAGGTAGCAAAGTAGTCATGATAGGAACTTTTCAAATATGGCTTCTAAACAAAACGTTGGGAGACATTAAATTTTTATATTGACAAATGTATTAAATTGTTGGTGTAGACGTCGAAGATAAATTTTGGTGTTAGAAATTTTTATACGTCTTCAGGTACGGATATCCCCATCTCTCTACTATTATGATACATTGTTCTTTCGTTCATTTGATTGATCGTACGGATTTTCCGTCCTTTCAGTAAGAACTTTCTTTCCTATGCATGATTAGGATTCCCCGTCTGCAGGCAAATGTTTTCCCCAGTATATGTTTTAAGCTTATCAGTAATCATGTTAATAACAAAATAAATTGCCTGAGCTTTATATACAAGCATGATCAGTTTATGTACTAGTTACGGAGGTACCGTAACCATGACACTTGAGGCACCGGTGTCGTGACTCACATGCAGGAGAGTGATATCCTGCATCGTCCCACTCATGTTCAGTTTGGCCATTTTATTAGTATGTTTAGTGGGGCGTATGTATGCATCCTAGGCTTATCAGTTACAAGTTATCAAGGTGAATGTGCTGTGTGCTCTACATCCTTCATATTGGAGCTGATCCCTCCACCCAGCACAGTATTTAGAGGTCACCCCTCTACATTTATTTAGAGGTCACCCCTCTACAGCATGACGAGGTCACCCCTCCAGTTATTCATGCACCGTTGTTACAGCACATGACCTATATAAGCTCTGACAATTAAAATACAATAAATGCATATTTTCAGATCTAACAGATAACAGTTCAGCTTTATTACATGAATCAAACTTTACAGATTATACACAGATTTCCGCTGTAACTTTACTTATCAGACTTACAGCTCCAGTATTTCATCATCATGTTTCATTTCAGTAATTCCTTATCATGCTTTATATCCGTTCACTGAGCGTTATGCTCAGCCGTAGTTCCCTTTCATGTTCTAACGGCAGGTACACCAGGACGCTCTTAGG
Source organism: Glebionis coronaria (assembly GCA_025667525.1). NCBI lineage: Eukaryota > Viridiplantae > Streptophyta > Magnoliopsida > Asterales > Asteraceae > Glebionis > Glebionis coronaria. Next base: position 551,434,981 of record CM046876.1, read on the forward strand.
ATTCTGAGAGCAAGTACATTTGGACGGAAGCTATCCAGACTTCTTACTTTATGTACTTACATTATTCTGCTTATTTGGACATTGTTTAGTCCTTTCCTTCATTATTTTACTTTTCATGTTTTGGGCTTATGTTTGGATTGTTGATGTTTGATTCCGGTATTTCCTTTATGGTCAGTTAATGTTTTAGGACATTTACCTTATGCTTTGATGACACGCCATAAATACACGTAACGGTCCACTTATCCAAGTGGGGTGTTACACGTAAGGATGATGGTCAGCAAACTCGCTGATACTTACAAGAAGGAGATCATGAGACTTCATGGTGCTCCATCCAGTATCGTCTCGGACAGAGATCCTCGGTTCACTTCGTGATTTTGGAAGAGTCTGCAGAAAGCTTCGGGTACAAAACTTAAGCTTAGCACGACTTTTCATCCTCAAACAGACGGACAATCAGAGGGGATGATTCATACATTGGAAGACATGCTCCGAGCATGTTCATTGGAGTGGACAGGAGACTGGGATGATTACATCTGTTTAGTAGAGTTTGCATACAACAGTAGTTGGCACGCCAGCATTAAGTGTGCACCATTTGAGATGTTGTATGGCAGGAAGTGTTGTGCCCCAATCTGTTGGGATCAGGTTGGTGAGCGAACACTTGAAGGATCAGAGATGATATAGTTGACCAACGAGAAGGTCGTTGTAGCTAAGCAGAAATTACAAGAAGCTCGTACACGTCAGAAGAGTTATGCCGAAAAGCATCGTAGGGACTTACATTTCAACGTAGGAGATCACGTCTTTCTTAAGGTATCACCGGCACATGGTGTTAGACGTTTTGGAATCAAAGGGAAACTCAATCCTCGATTCATCGGACCATTTGATATCATCGAGCGAGTCGGTGAGGTATCTTATCGCTTAGCATTACCTCCACAGCTTTCTCACGTTCATGACGTTTTCTACGTGTCCTTACTTAAAGGGTACAATTGTCATCCCCTTCACATGGTTCAGTATCCACTTGAACAGATTCGTGAAGATCTTACCTTCATAGAGGAACCCGAACGAGTTCTTAGCAGGCAAGAACGAGTCATGAGAAAGAAGACGATTCCATTCGTCAAAATCCTTTGGAGAGACCATACCGAGCGGGAAGCCACTTGGGAAACAGAGGAGTCTATCCGGGCTTCTTACCCTCATCTCATCCCAAGTATGAATTGAATTCTTTGGAAGACGATCAAACCATTTTTCGGCATGGTGGGATAAGGTGTGTGGAAATAGGTGAAGGCGAAGAAAATCCATAGTAACATCGGGCAACTTCATGCTTTGAGTAACGGTAATGAACTTGTCGAGGTGTTTGTTGGCATCATCACCCGGCAATCCTCGGAATGGACAAGTGTTATGCACTTGTTGGATCATGTGATGCTTCAACAAAAACTCCGGAGCCGTGATTTGCATCGGCGCAATCGGTCCTCCTCGTCCATTCATCGTGGGTTGACAAAGATCCTCCATCATTTTAAGATCGGGTGGTGGAAGAACATTGTTGTTGTTATTGTTGAGGTGCGGTGGATTATTGTTGTTGTTCACGCTTGCCATATCTAAATCTTCACGAGTCTCGAGCTCTGGATAAGTTGAAGATCTAGTAAGCATACACCTGCAAAGCAAAAGAAAAAGATACCAAAGAAATCGACAATATATATACACTATAAAAATAAAAATAAAATCTTTTTGGATTTTTGAAAATTTTTATTTTTTATAGATTTTTAACAATTTTTAATTTTTATGGATTTTTGGAAATTTTTAAGCAAGAAAAATAACGTTCACGAGTGAACGGATCCCAAAATTCAACGCGTCTCTCACAAAAAACCGTTAATCTTTACGAAAAGAGCCTGCAGCGGCGCCATTTAATACATGTGGTTTAGCCAAGTATAAAAATATCGTTGTTCCAGTCTTTTCAAATTGATAATAATTAACAGTGCGACTCAGCTGTCTTTTGGTGTAAAGCAATAATAGATTGGTCGTTGTAGTAAAATATAATGTGCAAAACTTTAAAGTAAATGACGGTAATTAAAACTAAAACTAATCAAAATGTAAATGGTGCAAAATTAAGACTTTAAAATTAAATGACGGGTAATTAAATGACGTAAAATTAAAGCGCGACGAAAAGTAAATTTTGACAAGTTAATTAAAATTAAAGTAAAATTGACAATTTAATAAAAATAAAAGCTTTTAAAAATTAAACTAAAAATTACTAGAAAAACACTTGGTAAAAACAAAGATTTCGGGAAGCGTGAAAAATTTGAAAACTTAAAAACAATGTAAACTTAAAAATAAAAGTAAAACATAATATTAAAATAATACAAAACAAACCTGTCGGAATCCCTGATCGGAATCCCTTATCGCAATGTCCAATCGGAATCCAATCGGAATAATAGCTCACCTGTCGGAATACCCTTCAAACACCCTCATCGTAATGTAATCGGAATATGTCACGGTCGGAATGACAAACCTTGGGATAATCGAAATGTTGTCGGAATCCCAAATCGGAATGCTGTCACCAAAAGCCTAATCGGAATACCAAACAAAAACCCCTTATCGGAATGTCAAATCGGAATGAGCCTAAAGTACTCCAATCGGAATCCAGATCGGAATGCTGATAGAAATCCAAAACCCTTTTCCGATCTATTGATCGGAATGTAAAACCCTTTTCCGATTAGAGTGATCGGAATACAGTAGAAATAAGGCAAAATAAGCATAACAAATTTTATATAAAAAGCTAATAAGCTAGACTTTAAAACTTTTGAAAACACTTAAATGAAAGATATATTCGAAAACAAATTTTATATAAAAATAACTTTTATAAAAACTGAAGTAACTTACAGATAAACAAAAATAAGCTATAAAAATCAATAATCCAAGACAATAAAAACATAAAAACATAACACTTAATCAAATAAGCAAAACAATAAGCACATAAACATAAAGATTAAGTAAAACAAGAAAGGAAGAATGAGATATTAAAGATAATAACTTGATTAAAAGAAAAGATTCAACAAAAATTAAACTTACTTGGAATTAAAAGGCAAGAAATTAAGGTGCAAGACAAGAAAAGTTAAATGACAATTAAGTAAAGTGCAAGTAATTAAAGGTTGAAGAACTATGTGTCAAATAGCCAACACCTCCTAATGTGATATTATGAGGGTATTTATAGTGATTAGGGAGGTTAAGCATGTGTTGCTTCCTTCTTTCTTTCTTTCTCGTCTTTTTGTTTTCTAAATTCTTTGACTTTTTCGACTTTGTCTCGGGATTATTTGAACTCGTCTTATAATTTCTTCATTAATTTAGACTTGAGTTCTTCGGCTTTATTAAACTTCCGTCTTTAGACGTTTCTTCGATAAATCTTCAGAATAGGCCTTGGACTTCCGTTCTTTTTGCACTCTGGATCTTTCGACTTTGTCTTTTGTCTTTTTCTTCGCTAAAAGCCCGTGAAAGCCCGTGTTTTCTTCCCTTTTCACATTATGATCCTAAATCACAACAAAAACACAAACCACGCATAATTCCGACATTTACGACATAAAATACACGTTTTGGCTTGGTTATTATTATAATTAAGTGGTAAAAGGATGGTTGTTTTCACACCTATCAACGGGAAAACTTCGGGTTACCCTTATGAACCCTACTAGCCGCGACACCAAGAGAAGGAAACGGGCCAAGCCCATCTGATTTTAGTAAATAAAAAATAAGGAAAAACATTCTTTTTCACCTTACATAATTTTCAAGAAAATAAAAAACCCTATTTTTCTTTCTCTCTCTTGGCCGGCGGCAAACATCAACACCAAGAGGCGTTTGATTTGATTTTTAGTTAATCAAATTCAAGGTCGTGTTCGTGTTATTTTGCTCTAATCTTTACATGCATTCGGTAAACTGTAAACCCTTTTATGTTATTCTTTTTATTTAATTAATTAACACATGAACATGGATTAAATAAAAACAAGCATTTAAAAACATGTCACGTGATCAAGGTGGTAAAATTAAGGGTTTGTTTCGGGTTGGTTGCTCGGCCGATACACAAACCGAGAGCCCAAGGCTCTCAGCATGTTTTTGATCACGTCACCAACCGAGATCTTGTTGATCCCAAACTTTGATCGGTTTAGCTTGTGTAAACGAGATTAAATCAAGTTAAACACATAGAGAAACTTTGTTGTGTATAAAATAATTTAAGTATTATGCGGAATTAATACTCAAACAAGAACACACAAACAATTATAAAACAAACTTTCACTTGATTGATTAGAACAAACTTGTTTACAATGAAAGTGTTAAACGTATGAAAACTTATATGAAACAAAACCTAAAGGTCTCCTTTTATAGACATAAGAATCCTTGTACAAGAGTCTACGTATAAGCTATTCTAGGTAAAGATAAATATAGAAAATACATTGTTGATCCTATCTTTACTAGAAACAAACTAGAAACATAATACGCGTAGACTATATCTTTCTATCAGTGTTTGACTTCTTCCTGTCAATGCTTGATTTATCAACGCTTGTTTTCTTCTTATCAACGCTTGTTTTCTTCTTGTCAGCGTCCAAGTGTACTGGCTACATTTTATTCCCAACAATCCTCCCCTAAACTTGATATCTACTTTAGCAATCAAGTTTCTGAATAAAAATTAAGAACTAGGAAGAATCTTACAAATCTTATCATATTGGTATTAAACATGCCTAATCAAATCTTTGGCCACGTCACTTGAATAGTCAATCTCCAGCTGTGTTGTCTTCATCTTGTCCAAAACTTTTTTAGACATGGGATACTCAGTATCTACAAGAAGATACTCAGCAAACTTAGTAGAACTCAGATAATACACACCAGCAGCTGAATACAAACGTCATTGAAGTCCATTGATATCATCCTTAAGATCATTCCAAACAGGATCTTCTTCTTCTGGTGCACACATTCTTTTGAATGTTGACCAAAGCTTTATTTCATTGACTGAAGTAGGTGCTTCAGTCTCATACTTGGCCAACAACAACCTCCAAAGGTCTGCCAAGTCTTCCCTATCCATACTTGCAAAGAGAGACATAAGAGTAGTAAATATGTGTACCTCTTTCCCATATCTTCCAATCATCCAAAACCCACTTGCATCTTCATCATAGCTAATGATAGGGTTTCTGGCATCAAAGGGTAACACTTGTACCATATCTGAAGCTTCCATGGCTGAGAGCTTAATGCTCCTTCTAAGAACAGCTTCACTGGGATTCAATTTATCCATATCTTTAGGGAACTCAAGTGGAACTCGCTTTTTCATAGGGCTTAGAACAATCATTGCCTTTTGAATCTCCATCTCTTATGCAAGTTCTTCTTTCCTTTCATCTGAAAGAAGTCTGATAGTATTCATTTCCTGCACTCTTGCCTAAATGGGATAAACCTTATACTCCAACTCTTCAAAGGTTAATCCCTGCATTTTCTTAAAGGTCCAGCGTGTTCCATGACATCTGAGTAACATGTAGTAAAGCTCCCTTCTATCTCTTTTCAGTAGTGAGAAAACATTGCTAGCCTTATGCTTCAGAATGACCTTACAATATTTTTGAACTCTTAGAAGAATCTCCAATCCCCAAATTTGATCTGAAATGGTCATATCTGGATTCTCCATAACCTTATCTTCCCAAGCATGGTACATCTGAGAAACTTCTGGCATATCATAATCTACTTGCAATTTTAACTCTCTAAGCTTCTCTCTTGCCAACTCATCACCATATTCAAGTCTTTCTAGTTGTTCAACTATCATAACACTTGAATCTGAACTCCCTTCATCACTTCCTTCTTGTTCCTTAGAAGTAACAACAAATGGTGATTCACCAACCTTCTTCATTTCTTGTTCCACAAGTTGTGCAACCAATTTGAATCAAACTCTACTTGTGCTGCATCCTTTGGAACTTCTGTTACTACCAAAATTCCTTTACCCTTATCTAATGGATCAATGATGCGTAAAGATGATGATGGTACCTGTGAAGACAATTATTTGATGATAGCTGATGACTGGAATACATCAACCATATCTGTAGGTCTGTCAACGTTCAAATCCTGAGTGTCAGCGCCCAAATTACTCATGTCAGCGCTTGGTGTGTCAGCGTCCAAAGTCTGCGTGTCAACGCTCACCTTACTCGTCTCAGCGCCTCTTGTGAACTGCTCCATCATAGCTGTAAAAGACAAGTTCAAGTTTGTAGGAGTAACCAAAGATGTATCAAAACCTGGTTGCTTCTTCAATTCAGTAAGGGCTTCAGCCACACCCAAAGATTGTTAGGAATAAAATGTAGCCAGTACACTTGGACACTGGCAAGAAGAAAACAAGCGTTGATAAGAAGAAAACAAGCGTTGATAGATCAAGCGTTGACAGGAAGAAGTCAAGCACTGATAGAAAGATATAGTCTACGCGTATTATGTTTCTAGTTTATTTCTTGTAAAGATAGGATCAACAATGTATTTTCTATATTTATCTTTACCTAGAATAGCTGATACGTAGACTCTTGTACAAGGCTTCTTATGTCCATAAAAGAAGACCTTTAGGTTTTGTTTCATATAAGTTTTCATATGTTTAACACTTTCATTGTAAGCAAGTTTGTTCTAATCAATCAAGTGAACGTTTGTTTTACAATTGTTTGTGTGTTCTTGTTTGAGTATTAATTCCGCATAATACTTAAATTTTTTTATACACAACAAAGTTTCTCTACGTGTTTAACTTGATTTAATCTCGTTTACACAAGCTAAACCGATCTAAGTTTGGGATCAACAAGTGGTATCAGAGCTTGTTGAGAAACTTTGATCTAAAGAACACAAGAACCCTAAACTGCCAAAAACCCTAATTTTCACAAAACCCTAAAAACATCATGTCTACCCCATAAGTAAACTCCGCCTCCTCCTCAAACCACAACATCAAGATTCCCATGCTAGACCCAGACAATTTTGAGCTGTGGAAGTTTAACTTTGAGCAATATCTACAAATCCATGACTATACCCTATGGGAAATTACTGAATATGGAAACACATTCAATAAGGCTCAAAAGATTGCAGATGCCATCGCTCAAAGAACAGCTGTTCAAGGTTATACTGAAGAGGAACGAAGAGAAAAACCTGAAGATGGTAGAGCTGTCTCAACTGAGGATATAGCAAAGAGAAGGGTTGATATGAAAACCCTAAGCATTCTGAAACTCTCTTTGGGGCAAGAAAATCAGCACAAATACAGAAGCTATGAGTCTGCAAAAGATGTTTGGGCAGCTCTTGAAGTTGCTTATGGTGGAAATGCTGATACTGTGCAAGAGAAAAAGAAGCAACTCTTACATGAGTATGCTGTTTTTAAGGCTCAACCTAATGAGAAGCTAAGTAGCGTGAGAAGGAGACTTCTGGACATCACAAGCAAGTTATCCTTCATGGGAACAGTGCTTGGTGATGTTGATATTATCTCCACTTTTCTTAAAAGCCTTGGTGATGCATGGAAGATTGAGGCAAGGTCTATAATTGCCAATAACACTCACAAAAATTCTACTTTTGATGATGTTTACAATAAACTGAGGCTGATAGAGAATGTAACTATTTTAGACATGGAAGCAAGTCTACCAATGGAAACATGGCCTTCTTCTCACATAGTGAATGTCAATTTGATCAAAAGGAGTCATACATGCACCCAGTTACTGGATCAACCTATGTCAACACTGGATCATATCCTGTCAACGCCTCACATTCAAATGCTGACGCATACAAAATTGACTCACAAAGAGTTAAGCCTGCTGGTATTGATCTTGATACTTTGTGTGCATACATTGCTTCATTGCCAAATGGTTCAGTGATTACTTATGAGTACCTTGAGAAAATTAGTGATGAGCATTTGGAGGAAATGGACATAAAGTGGAATATGGCTCTTGCAAGTATAAGAGCAAACAGATGGTGTTAGCCTCAAAATATTGAGCCAAACAAGAATGCTCGGTCATATGTTTATTATGTATCGTATTTTAGAACGTTGTAATAGGTAGTATATTAGTCGTGTTATACGGGCTTAATTTTAGGCTAAAGTTCATTAATAAGTAACTAAAGCCCAAAAGGAAAGCCCGGCCCAAACCATATAGTCCATAAAGAAGCCCGCATGTGGGTGGACTATATATACTACCCTCCTAGCATGTTAGGAGGGTTGGTGATTCATTTTCTTCTTAATCTAATATTTCACAAGTTCACACGATTCTCTCTCTTTTCTCTCTCTAGTTTCTCTCTCTAAGATTCATCTCATTTCTACCTTTCTTTCTTCATTAATAGTATAGAATCATCACATATTAGGGACAACAATTGGTATCAATCGCCATTAGGTAGTTTTTGTGATTCGTTGTTGATTTACTACTTAATTCGTGTGATTTTACCATAAAATCTACTCGGATTCAATTGTTTTCTTATGTTTTTCGTACTCTAAATCTTCCTCCTTTAATCTCTACATCTTTCATACGTGTGGTAAGATTGTGGTTACTTTGGTTTGGATTGAAACATGAAATCCAAGGTAAAAATCCATACTTTCTTGTTGTTCTAAGTCTCGGCTTAAATTTTGGGGTACGATCTGATTTTGTGATTGCATAAACCCTGGGGGTTTCTACTTGCGATCCATAGTCACGATCTAAGACTACGATCAAACTGCGATCACTAGTACGATCCACGTTAGGATCTGTGACTACGATCTCACTACGATCCAAGCTTCGATCAAGGAGTACGATTGCTAAGTACGATCTAGGATACGATCGTTTCACTACGATAGCTCAGTACGATCGTTGGATACGATCACCAAAACGATCAACTGAGTACGATCCAAGAGTACGATCACTCGTTACGATCTACGACTGCGATCAGAATATGATCTAGGAGTACGATCAGACTACGATCATAGAGTACGATCAGAGTTCGATCAGAGTGCGATCTATGAGTGCGATCAGAGTGCGATGGGTCTCATTGCGATGGACATCTAAATTTTGTTCGAGTATTTTTTAGATTTAGCCACTATCTAGACTAGTCTCGGAACGTAGTTTACACAAAGATTAAAAAAAAAGAAAAAGAGTTAAAATTTTTAGGTCAAGTATAATCAAATTTTTTCCATACTAGTTTTAGGATATTTCTAGCTCGATTTCAAAATTTGGTGATTACAAATTTTTTAGGTCTACCGTTTTGTCGGACTGAGAAAAAAAAAATCGCAATTTTTGGAAATCCGACAACCAACCAATCACAACAAATCTACTTAAGATCCATATTCACTTCATCATTTCAGAGAATATTGAGATGGATTCTACTGCCGAATATCGTGTGACGAACAACAACATAATGGTGGCGGGTAACAAAGAGAGACCACCAATGCTTGTGTCGGGTCGATATGATCAATGGCAATCCCGTTTTATACGTTACCTTGACACAAAACCTAACGGTGACGCTTTAAGGCAATGTATCTTGGAAGGACCCTATAAACTCTCAAGGATTCAAGTTCCTGCAGTACCAGCCACAGACACAAGTGACGCACAACCCGCATATGAACGTGATGAAAAGAGGACCGACCTTACCCCAGAGAACCGTGCGTGGTTTGATGCAGAGAAGGAAGCAATCTACCTAATTCTCAGTGGCATTGGAGATGAAATTTACTCTACGGTTGACGCATGTCCTACTGCTCAAGAAATGTGGACGACCATTGAAAGATTGCAACAAGGTGAATCACTTAACAAAAAAGATGTGAAAACTAAGATGTTTTGGAACTTTGGCAAGTTTACATCAAAGGATGGGGAATCAATTGATTCTTATTACTCCCGATTCTACAATATGATGAATGATATGACCCGAAACAACTTGCAAGTTTCCACCATGCAAGTCAATGTCTAATTTCTACAGCAACTTCAACCAGAGTGGACACGGTTTGTCACCTTGGTGAAACAACAACAAAAGTTAGACGAAGTTTCATATCACAAGCTCTTTGACATCTTGAAACAATTTCAAAATGAGGCAAATGAACTTCGAGTTGAACGAGTTGCAAAGATTTCCAATCCACTTGCTTTGGTGTCTACCACTCAACATTACCCAGAATATCACTCCCGTACTTAAAAGACCTACTCTACTCAATCATCATCACCACGATCATCCATTGTCTCCAAGTCACATGTTCCAACACGATCTCGAGGCAAAGAAGTTGCAAGATCACCATTACCCACACCTGAGCAATCATCCGAAGAAGACAGTGATGAAGAAATAGCTCAAAAGGATAGGGAATTCAAGCAACAAATGGCTTTTGTTATGAAGCAATATAAGAAAATCTACAAACCCACCAACAACAACCTTCGAACATCTTCAAACTCGAGGAACACCCATGCACAGAGTCCTCCAAGGTATGACACACGAAGACGTGCTGAGAGTCCTCCAAAGTATGATCGACAACCTAAGTATGATAATCAGAGGGTGGCTACTGTTGTTGGAAATAGGAAAATTATTGGGACTCAAGTTGTGCAACAAAGTGGGAGTCAGTGTTATAACTGCAGAGGTTTTGGGCATTTGGCTAGGGAATGCAGGCAGCCAAAGAGGGTTAAAGATTATGGTTATCACAAGGAAAAGATGTTGCTGTGCAAGAAAATGGAAGCTGGAATCAAGTTATCAGCAGAGGAAGGAGAAATGCTTGACGACACAGATGATGAAATCTCCGACCAAGAACTCGATGCACATTATTCATACATGGCAAAGATTCATGAGGTCCTTAACGTCACTGAAGATGACAATGGTCCTATCTTTGATACTGAGCCAATTGATAAGGTACAACATGCTGATGAATATAATGTGTTTGGTGATACACATGAGCATAGTGAACTTCCAACAACAATTACTGACACGTGTATGATGGAAACGGTTGATAGCAATACCACACCCGATTCATCAGACATGTGCAATAATGAGTTTGAGGATGATCAACATGCAAATGAGTATGATGACGAGGAGCGTGTCGCGCCTGCTAATTTAATTGCTAGTTTACAAAAAGATGTCAATGAAAATAGAAAGAATCAAAAGCAATTAAAGAAGGCAAACGCAGCGCTCACTCAAAACTTTGAAGAATGCAAAGCCGCTCTTATAAAATCTAGTGAGACTATTGATAGTTATAGGGCTGAGCTTCTTCAAAAGACCAACGAGCTTGAGGGGTACAAAAGTCGTGTCATCAACGTTAAAAAGGACGATTTTGAAAATAAATACAATGAAGCTCTTGCTTTGTTAACTAAAGAAAAACGTCAATTTAATGTTTTATTAAGTGATGAACGTCAAAAAATGTACCTTGCCACAACAAAAGTTAATGAACTTGAACAGAGGCTTTCTATGAACACCATCGATTCTGCTAAAATTCTTGACGAGAAGAAACAAGAGGTTGAAACATTAAAACAAGATTTCAAAAATATACAAAGCAAAGATACTGAAAAAGTAAAGGATCTCGAAGAACAAGTCGATTTTTTGAAAAAAGTTGTTTATAATACACATGACTCTATTCAAACCGTAAGAATGATAGCACTCGGTCGTTTTTCAAGGGTCGACCTAGCTTTTCCACCCCCAAGTACCTCGAACAAGCTCAAGCTGCGAACCCTCACTTATATCTTGATGAGTCCGAATGGACTGATAATGACTGCCCAGTAGCTAACATCGATAGTGAAGAGACGTCCCTATGGGATGAGGAGAGTAGATCACTGGTCAATAAAGATTTTGTGAAACCATATAACTATGCTTATGAAAACAGTCTTTATGGTCTTTTCACTCCACAAAAACAGAAGTCTCGTGAGGAATTATTTTTAGAATGCAAACAAAAAAGAATTCAATGGAAAAAAGCTTTTGCCACTAACAGGAAAACTAATGTTTTTAAATATATTAACTATTTGCCTCTAGATGCTTCTAAAAGAAAAAGTAGAAAAATACTTGGTTTTCTTAAACACCACGTTAATAATGTTCAATCAATTGTTGAAAGCGATTGGGAGAAACGTCAAAAGGATAAGTGGAAAACCGAGATTTCTCACGACATAACTGTGCTTATGAAAGAACTTTTAATACCAAATACGAAGATAATAAAAGAACATGTTCTTGAGTTTGAAAATTTAATTCAGTCTGAAATGTTTGATGATTTGAAATATGTTGAGTCTCTTGAAAAAGAAATTGATGACCTTCAAAATGACAAATTAGAATTTTCAAACGAATATGATCTACTCTTAGAAGAATGTCTCTTCAAAGATATTTTGTGTGTTACTCTTCAATCTTGTGCTGATATCGATGAATATTCTGATGTTGCATGCAAATATCTTGATAGAATCAAAGAGTGTGAGCGTCTTGAACTTGAGCTTTCGAAACATAAAGAAAATGTTGATAAAAAGGCTTTTGAGTTACTTCAACACAAAACTGATTTCCTTCAAAAACATTGTCATTCTCTTGAACTAGCTTTGCAAAAAGACGTTGGTAGTTTTCCACATGATAATAAATTGCAAGAAAAACTTTCCCAAACGTTTCGAGAAATGAACGAACAGAATTTGGAAATTAAAGGGTTGAAAGATCAGGTACAAAACAAGGACAGAGCGATAGCAGAGTTTCAGAAACTCGTTGCTAAGATGGGTGGGAAGATTGTGGAACCTAGTGTTAAGAAACCTGTTGTAAGACAACCCAATGCTCAAAAAGTCACTAGACCCTTTGTCTTGGGAAAACCATCTGTTTTCTCTAATTCTGCATTTGCAAAACCTGCGTTTGCCCCCAAGACGGATGGAAAGGATAGGTTACCACAAAACACTCCCAAAACACATATTCGATCACAAAGCATTAAGAACACAAATGTGGTTAAACCAGGGATGTATAGATTGGCCACTAAACCCACACACAACAAAGAAAGTCATTCACCTCAGACTTCTAGAAACACTAATAGACGTGTGTCTTTTACTACAGGAGTAGTCCCCACTGCTAGTGTTAGCCGGCCCCAGCTTAAGAGCACTCGCATGAATGAAAAGGTCTGGCAAAACAAAAGTCAAGGGAAGATGAAGGAAGTAGAAGACCACCCTAGGATTTTCAATGTTTCTAAGAATAAAACGTTTGTAATCGCGTGTAATGACGATTTGAATGATTCGACTTTGAATGCTATGAAAGTTAAGTTTGTTTGTGTGAAATGTGGAAAGTATGCTAATGCTAATCATGCTATGTGTGTTTCGAATAATGTCAAAGGCGTAGAAACTAGAACTAAGAAGCAAACTGTGATGCCTATTAGTGCTAGAAAACCCAAACGCAAAATGAACCATTCTGGTGCAACCCCCCCTAAGAAAAGTATTGCATCAGACTCCACCACTAAGAACCCTAGAAGCAGAATTAGGGAATTATATGAGTCTGCTAGCAAGCGTTGGAAATGGTGGTTTGCTAATCAATGTCCTCCAGGATATGAATGGATGCCTAAGGTTAAGAAAGAAAATGTGACTACGAGCGTTAGTGTGCCTCTAAGTGATGAGACTAGGGAAACTAATGAATCGGAAATCACAACTAACATGGAATCCAATTTAGCAAATGCTCCATCGTGTTCTAATTCTTCTGCAGGTGATCGAAATAATTCTCTTCATACTGGACTCCGGATGCACGAAGCACATGACGGGGAATCTCAAGCTTCTAATTAACTTCGTGGAGAAGTTCCTGGGTACGGTCCGATTCGGAAATGATCAATTTGCACCGATCCTAGGATATGGAGACTTGGTTCAGGGGAATATCACTATCAAAAGGGTTTACTATGTCGAAGGGCTCAATCACAATCTTTTCTCGGTTGGTCAATTCTGTGATGCGGATTTGGAGGTTGCTTTTAGAAAGAAGACATGTTTTGTTCGTGATTATGATGGGAATGACTTACTTACCGGAACACGGGGTACTGATCTCTACACTATTTCACTACAAGACTCCACATCTTCAACTCCAATCTGTTTCATGGCTAAAGCTTCAACGACTCAAGCTTGGTTATGGCATCAACGTTTATCTCATCTTAACTTTGACACCATCAACTTGCTTTCCAAGAAAGATATTGTGCGAGGCCTTCCTAACTTGAAATTCATCAAAGATCATCTTGGTTCTTCTTGTGAGCTTTGTAAAGCTAAACGGAGTAGTTTCAAGACAAAGACTACACCGAGCTTTAAAGGACGGTTAGATCTTCTTCATATATATTTGTGTGGTCCCATGCGTGTTCAAAGTATCAATGGGAAGAAATACGTTATGGTAATTGTCGATGACTACTCAAGGTACACATGGACTCACTTCTTGAGGTCCAAGGTTGAAACACCCGATGTTCTCATCAGCTTCCTTAAAGTGATACAACGTGGTCTTCAAGCTCAAGTTAAAGTGGTTCGTACTGACAGAGGTACTGAATTTTTGAATTCAACACTAAGAAACTATTTTGAAGCTGAAGGAATTTCACATGAAACATCTATTGCTCGAACACCCGAACAAAACGGCGTTGTTGAAAGACGAAACCGTACTTTAGTTGAGGCTGCTCGAACATTATTATCCGCTTCAAAACTTCTACTATACTTTTGGGCCGAAGCCGTGTCAACCGCATGCTACACACAAAACCGCTCTTTAATTATCCCAGGACACGAAAAGACACCATATCACATATTTAATGATCGCAAACCTTCACTCAAACACCTTCATGTTTTTGGATGTACGTGTTACATTATACGAGATGGTGAAAATCTGTACAAGATGAAAGAGAAAGGTGATGCATGCATTTTAGTGGGATATGCAACTCAGTCTAAGGGATACAGAGTATACAATAAGAGAACAAAGTTGATAGTCGAGACTATTCATATCAGATTTGATGAATTACAAGAAATGGCACTTGAACAAAGCAGTTTAAGTCCCGATCCACAAAGACAAACGACTTCCGTTCACAACCGCACGGAACTCGGAACTCACGGCCACAGCAATGAACCGTCAAGTTCAAAGCTGGTTCTAGAAAATGTTCCTAGAGCTGATATGACAGTCGACACGACAATTGAAGAGTTGGAAATGTTATATGGACCAATGTATGATGAATATTTCACGTGGGAGAAACAAGTTGCATCTAAGTCTTCCGCTGTCACTCATGATAAGAATGATGATACCGTTCATCGTCAACAAAAGGATACAACTTCATCTACTTCAACACGGGTTGTTGCAGATTTACCTCGTCAGAATATCAATTCAACAATCGATCCTAAAACATACACAACTACTGTCATTGCTCCAGAGAACACAAATCAAGCAGACGATGCATTATCTGACGAAGACGAATTTATCAACCCATTCGGTGCACCGGTACATGAAACTGGAGAGTCTTCTACTCGCCATGTTGATCCGTCAAATATGCATACGTTCTATCAACGACATCCTTCAACACATCATTGGACCCGAGATCATCCTTTGGTTCACGTAATTGGAAACCCTTCACAGCCTGTTCGTACAAGACGACAACTAGAAACCGATGGCGATGTTTGTATGTTCGCACTCGCCGTGAGTACAGCTGGACCGAAAAACATCAAAGAAGCCATGGCTGATCATGCTTGGATTGAATCGATGACGGATGAACTTCAACAATTTGAAAGACTTAAAGTCTGGGAACTTGTTGACAGACCATACGATGTGACTCCTTTAAATCTTCGTTGGATCTGGAAAAACAAGATGGATGAAGAAAACACGATCATCAAGAACAAAGCTAGGCTAGTGGCTAATGGGTATGGCCAGAAAGAGGGAATTGATTTTGATGAATCATTTGCACCAGTTGCTCGTATGGAAGCAGTCAGGATTTTTCTTGCTTATGCTGCACATAAGGGATTCACTGTCTATCAAATAGACGTAAAGACGACATTTCTTAACGGTCCTTTGAAGGAAGAAGTCTATGTCACGCAGCCGGAAGGATTTGTCAATCCTCATTATCCTGACAAGGTGTATCGTCTCCACAATGCACTATATGGACTCAAGCAAGCTCCAAGGGCGTGGTACGACGAGCTCTCGAAATTTCTGGTATCCAAAGGTTTCTCAAAAGGTTCCATTGATCTAACTTTGTTCACTTATAAATATGGGGATGACATTTTGCTTGTGCAAATTTATGTTGATGACATTATTTTTGGGTCTACAAACCCAAAACTTTCAAAATGGTTTGAAAAAGTAATGCACAACAAATTTGAAATGTCAATGATGGGCGAACTAAAATTCTTTCTAGGAATTCAAGTTCACCAATCCCCAAGTGGTATCTTTATAAACCAAGCTAAGTATTGTCAAGAGATAATCAAAAAGCATGGTATGACTTCATGTGACCCCGTTGGGACACCATTATCAACCACATCGCTAGATGCTGACTTGGAGGGAAATGCTATCGATCAAACGAGATATCATTCCATGATTGGTTCCCTCATGTACTTGACAGTAAGCAGACCTGATATTCATCATGCTACATGTTATTGTGCACGATATCAAGCACGACCCACTGAAAAGCACCTCAAGGAGGTTAAACGGATCTTTCGGTACCTCAAGAATACCATTCATTTGGGACTCTGGTATCCGAGGGAAACCGGTTCCTTTCTAACGGCCTATTCAGATTCTGATCATGCAGGGTGTCTTGATACACGAAAAAGTACTTCTGGTGGTGCACAATTTCTAGGTCAAGATAAGCTTGTGGGATGGTCTTCCAAGAAGCAGGATTGCACGTCACTTTCATCAGCCGAAGCGGAGTATGTGTCTCTATCTGCGTGTTGTGCTCAAGTTCTTTAGATGAGAACCCAACTCACTGATTATGGTTTCCACTTTGATAAAGTACCTATGTACTGTGACTCAAAGTCGGCCATAGCCATCTCTTGCAATCTGGTACAGCATTCCCGCACGAAGCACATCGATGTCAGATACCACTTCATAAAGGAACAAGTTGAAAGAGGTATCGTTGAACTATACTTTGTTGGAACGGATTACCAATTAGCCGACTTGTTTACGAAAGCTCTGTCGAAAGATAGGTTTGAGTACCTCGTTAGGCAAATTGGTATGAGATGTTTGACTCCAGCAGACCTGGAGATTCTGGCAAAGGTGCCTGCTTGATTTATCTATCAAACATCAACTTGTAAATATCTTTGAAAAAGCAAAATACAAAAATATAAAACACATAAAAGCAAAACACAAAATTAAAATCTTTCAAAATCGAAAAATATTCTTCTCGACATGTCTTTTAGTATCGATAATATGGACGTGCCTAGAAATGTCGCTCAATAACAACACGGGTGTGTACATAAAGCTCGAATGAAAGTTGTAAATATTTTTCAAAACATGTCATTTCTTCTTTTAATAAAGGAAATTGTCTATTTTGGACAAATATTTCCAAACAACGGGTAGAGCAATCTATCACGGGTTGAGCTTTTCACAAAACATTCAACGTTTTGAGCTCAACACAATGGCTTGTAATCACTTTCAGATTGCAACCCGGTTCTATATTCACGGGGGAGTGTACGATTTCGTGCTCTTACCCTCAGCAAAAGAAGAGAAATCTTCTTACACTTTAGTGGATTCATCAAGACATTCAAAGTCTATGAACTCAAGTTTATGCTTTAGAAAAACCTCTTCGACAAAAAGAAATAGGATTTTTCAAAAAGCGTTGAACACAATTTTTCAAGAATTTCTCAATGATTATTCAAAATCTTTCAAAAATTGTGTGTTCAACAACTTCCATCCTCAAAAAGCGAAATGTGGATCATATCCTCACAATGACAATTCAATTGGAACAATTTTTGAGGGGGAGCATTTTAACTTCATGCAAAAGATTAACACATCTTTCTCCCGGAGATTTCAAGACTATTTTTTCAAAATATATTTTAATCAAATTTGGTATCTCTAATATCAAAAGATTTTATATATTAGAGATAGGGGGAGAAAATGTGATTAAAATGTGATCTAATATAAGACTAAAGCACTTTAACTCTTACCTACATGTGCGAAACACTTTCGATTATCGATGCACATGTGAAGGGGGAGCATTTCTGAAACGACAAAACTAGCAAGGTGTTAAATGTTTTTCAAACACTTTGTTAGAATTTAAAGTGGTTTTCATGGTTACGATCAAATACCCACAACATCTTTAATTCACGACGTTATTGGTGTCAAAAGGGTGGTTAGGTTTAAGTTCTATGATCCAACCAGAACCGGAGGGATCTTCCCAGGGACAATCCAATAGATTATTAGAAGTCCTTAGGAAAGATGGAGTAGAATGTGAACGTAGCTGAATGCCGACTAAGTACTGATGCTAGCACTGGAACAATCACAACAAGGTGCTAGTAATGATGTCTTGGTAAGCATTGAAGGGGTTGAAGAATGAAAAAGAAATGTAAGGATAAAGGGTCTAAAGAAAGAAGCCCTCCATACAACTTAGGCAGAAACCGGGTCAACTCATCATGAAGACAAACTCATCATGGACCCAGTGATGTATGCACAACCCTTTCCTAGCTACTCATGCTTCTCTTAAAAGAAGTTTGTTTTATTGTCACGGAGAACAACATGACTTCTATTGACTTTCTCACTTCGAGATAGTTGATATTGAATAGGTGGCATCTGCTCCAGCCTCCGACCACTAAAAGTGCAAAATCAAGTCTAGAGCCAAGAGATCAATCAAATCTCGTTAGGACACACGGATGAAGATCAAGAGAGTCCTACGCTATATCCTTGTGATATTGCTAGAACACTCAGAGTGATACTACTTAGTATTCACAATGATGAGTGGAAATCCTTCCAGTGTTAACATCAAACAGCACTGCGGTAGGTCATATGCAAGATTCTTTATGAATTGAACATGTGCAAAACTCAAAAGCAATGGTGGTTTGATTCTGAATTGATTCAAACTCGTTTCAGGTTTCTACGCAAAAAATTTATGGTCTTGCCAGAACATTTAGAGTGATATTCATTAATATTCACAGTGACGAATGGAAATCCTTCTAGCGTCAACATCAAACAGCGCTACGGTAGGTGACTTGTGAGATTCTTATGAATCAAACTTGTGTCAACTGGAAAGCAACAATGGTAAGATTCTTTATGAATCACACTTGTTCCAGTAATTTGAATTGACGACTTTAATCAAGAGGATATTTATCCAATTGATTCACTCTTTATGTTCGCAGTCTTGCTTTGAGACGGTCGAGTAAAGAGAACGGCTAGTACAGCCGCGAAACCCTGTCAAGGAGATTCTTAATTGAATCTACCTGATCACAGGTACGATATTTAATATCGTATAACGGTCTTCACTGACCGGAGGTAAAACGCTACCGATTTAGGACGAATGTCAAAGCTATTCAGTCCGTGTCTATGTTTTGTCTCGAGAAGGTGGCGTCACGGTGTACACAGCAAAGTCAATGATTCAGAAACCACATACTCATGCCTAAAGACATATTCAACAATTAATAGTGTGAGCATGTGGATGAAGACACAAGATCGAAAGATGGCAAAGACAAGTCAAGGATGATTTGAAGATCTCAAGCTTAAAGACAAAGTCGAAAGACAACGACAAAGGCTCAAAGATCACAGCATGAAGGAACAATGCTACGATTACACGTTAAAGACTCATTTATGGCGAGATTAGTAATCTCTACAAATTTCCTAAATGACCAAGGTTTATGACCTCTCATTGGGGGAGATTGTTAGCCTCAAAATATTGAGCCAAACAAGAATGCTCGGTCATAGGTTTATTATGTATCGTATTTTAGAACGTTGTAATATGTAGTATATTAGTCGTGTTATACGGGCTTAACTTTAGGCTAAAGTTCATTAATAAGTAACTAAAGCCCAAAAGGAAAGCCCGACCCAAACCATATAGTCCATAAAGAAGCCCGCATGTGGGTGGACTATATATACTACCCTCCTAGCATGTTAGGAGGGTTGGTGATTCATTTTCTTCTTAATCTACTATTTCACAAGTTCACACACTTCTCTCTCTTTTCTCTCTCTAGTTTCTCTCTCTAAGATTCATCTCATTTCTACCTTTCTTTCTTCATTAATAGTATAGAATAATCACATATTAGGGACAACAAATAGAATAGAAGATTCAAGAAGAAGATGACTTTTAATGCTAAGGACACTGCTGGATTTGATAAATCCAAGGTTGAGTGTTACAATTGTCATCGTATGGGACACTTCATGAGAGAATGCTGATCTCCAAGAAGATCTGATGCTAGAAAACCCTCAAGCCAAATTGTTAAAGCTCAGGATCCCAAGGGCATGGTTGCAATGCAAGAAATTGATGGTGTTGGATGGGATTGGAGCTATTTGGCTAAGGATGAGGAAGAGAATAAAGCTTTGGTTGCTGAGATGGAAGAAGAAGAGCATGTTCACTATGCTCTCATGGCACACTCCTCATCTTCGTCAGACAATGAGGTATATGATGATGCTTTTTGTAGTAAGGGTTATCGTCTAAATACTGAAAGACTTAATAAAGAAGTTTTAAGATTGTCAACAGACGTGGGTAATGAAAGATGCAAGTTGTCTAAATATCAACTTGCTCTTACTCAAACTGAAAAGACTGTAGCTGAGTATAAGAAAATGGAGCTTGACCTAAAAGATAAAATCAATATCTTAAAACATGATTTAAGTGCTAGTACTGATATTAGAAACATCATAGAGAGGGTCAATGCTGAATTACAGGCTAAGTTAGATGAGGCTATTAATGTAGATCTTAAAATTATGAGATTTGATAAAGCCTCACAAACTCTAGGAGAATGTGTTATTAAACAAAGGGATTCTAGGGATATGACTGGGATTGGGATGAAAGAGTATGCTGGTTTTCCACCACCAGCTGGGGACTTCTATGGTGTCCAAAGAAAAGACTTATCTTGGACTGGTTTACCAGAATTCCAAAAAGAGGAATTTATTCCTCCACCAAGGATTCTTACCCCAGTAGAAGAATATAGGCAGAAGTTGACTGATTTGGACCAATGGAAGAAAGCCAACCCTACCTTGTTTGTTGAGGGTGGCATGCTTAGTGATAGTCCTAATGAGTCTACCCCTATCAAAGTAACAAACCCAATCACTGGCAAGACTGTTAACCTTGGCTCAAACGTTGTTAGAAAACCTAGCATTAAATATGTAGAAATGTATATAAAAACTAGGTCACCAAAAAGCCAAGTTAGTGATGATGGAACAGGTTTCTTTTCTTCTAGACCTAGAGTTATGTCTAGAAAAGCCTGTTATACTTGTGGTAGCTTTTTACATTTAGCCTATAAGTGTGTCAATGCTTCAAAGGTCAACGCTAACAAAAAGTCAAACATTGTCAAACCCAAAACTTTTGTTCAGCAAAGTCTACAAGCCGTCAGACCAGCCTCATTCTTTACTAAAGGGTCTAATACTTATGGACAAAGACCTTTTCAGAACACCAATACATGGTCTAATAGACAATGGGTTCCTGTAGCAAACCCTAGGTTCAATGCTGACAAGGGTAATTTCAGCGTTGACAAGACCAAATCAAACGCTGACAGAAACGTTGCCAGACCAAATAATGGTAAATATTTGCAACCACGGGGAAAGGGGTCTAAAGCTTCTTCTAGCTTGACATGGAGACCTAAGCAAGATCAAAACACTATATTTAAATGGGATTTCTATGACCTGTAACAGATTTAATTATATTTCAAAGGTCATAACAAAACCAATTGGGGTTAACTAGGGTATTTAATCCAAGAAGGGATGAATAAGGGGTTGTTATGAGGACTAAGTCTGTTCTTGTTGAACAACCAAATGAATCCAAGTCTGCTCAGGCTTGGGTTCCCAAAGAAAACTAATTTGTTTTCTTTATGTGCAGGGCATTCAAAAGCGGGTTAATGATTATGGCTATTGGGATAGTGGATGCTCTAGGCACATGACTGGGAAGGATGATTATCTCACAAACTTCACTCCCATTAAGGATGGTGACAAAGTTTACTTTGGAGGCGGATATGGAACTATCACAGGCAAAGGAACTCTTCTCACCAAAAAATTGTGTTTTGAAAACGTGTTTCTGGTAAAAGAACTTGACTATAATCTGTTTAGTGTATCACAAGTTTGTGTTAACAAAAATAAGGTTCTTTTCACTGATACTGAATGCTTGGTGTTGAGCAAGGATTTTAAAATACCAGATGAGAAATTCATTGATTATAGAACACCTAGGCATAAGGACATTTATAATGTGAATCTTAATGGAATTAGGATGAATAATAACTTGTCATGTCTTTATGTTAAGGCTTCACTTGATGAGATTAATCTTTAGCATAGGAGATTAGGGCACATTAATTTTAAAAATATAAACAGACTTGTGAGACATGGCTTGGTTGATGGTTTGCCTGAAAAGGCTTTCCACAATGACCACTCTTGTGTTGCATGCCTTAAAGGCAAACAGCACAAGGTGTCATTTAAGTCTAAACAGGTACACTCTAGTTCTAAACCACTTCACTTGCTGCATATGGACGTGTTTGGTCCAACTAATATAGAAAGCTTGAATCGTAAATCTTACTATTTTGTCATCACTGATGATTTTTCTAGGTTCACTTGGACTTTCTTTTTAGCTTTGAAAAGTGACACTGCTGATACTTTAATTAACTTTATTAACCAGATTGAGAAGAAGACTGGTATGAAGTTAAGATGCTTAGAAGTGATAATGGTGGTGAGTTTAAAAATAAGCTATTGGATGATTTTTGTGCCAAGAAAGGGATTACTAGAGAGTTTAGTGTAGCCAGAACCCCACAGCAAAATAGGGTTGTTGAGAGAAAGAATAGAACCCTCATTGAAGCAGCCAGAACTATGTTGGCTGATGCTCACTTTCATATTGCTTTTTGGGCTGAGGCTGTGAATACAGCTTGTTATGTTCAGAATAGAGCATTAGTCAACAAGATTCATAACAAAACACCTTATGAGTTACTTTGGGGAAGGAAACCTAATATTGGTTTTCTCAAACCTTTTGGTTGTCATGTAGTTGTACTGGACAATAGTGATGCCTTAGGAAAATTTAGTGCTAAAGGTGATGAAGGATACTTCATGGGTTATTCAGTGCAGAGTAAAGGATATAGGGTTTACATTAAGAAGGAAAAATGTATACTTAAAAGGTACATGTTAGGTTTTTAGAAGTAAACCTAGTGATCCTGAAAATGGTCCAAATTGGTTATTTGACTTGGAACCTCTATCTAGGACTTTCAATTATATGCCTGTTACTAATCCAAACATTGCGAAGGCAACTTCAAATGTTGTGGAAGAACCAGTTGTTGATGTTTCAGGTACACAGGTTAATGAAGAGGTTGGATCACAAGCAGATAAATCATCACCCATACTTGAGTATGTCACTATTCCCATATGGACAGATGCATTTGCTGCTGCTACTGCTGGAAAGGAAAAGGGTTGTCCCCAAGTATCACCAGTTGAAAACATGCATGATCTTTCAAGCGCTGACAAAGGAAAATCTGGCGTTGACAAGACAAATTCAAGCGTTGATGGCTCAAACATTGACAACTCTAATTCAGGCGTTGATGGCTCAAACGCTGACAACCTTGATTTAGGCGTTGACACCTCTTTTAACCATATTTTCTCTTCCAATTTTGAACAAGGTGAACCTTCAAGCAGAAATGGAGAGGTTCATACAGATATTGATGGAAGAGAGTCTGAAGAAGATATTGGTAACATGGAAGATGAGATTGAAGACAACACACTTTTTGAGGGAGGAGTTCTTACTTCTACATTGAAGGATCACCCCTCTTCTCTAATTATTGGTCATGTGATGTCTCCTGTTCAAACTAGAAGATCTCATCATAATCTTGGAGGATTTATTGCCAATATTCACAAGAAGGTTGATACCCCTCTTATTTAAGCATGTTTGTTTGCCTGTTTTCTATCACAACAGGAACCCACGAATATTTTTGATGCTCTCAAAGAACCAAGTTGGGTGGAAGCAATGCAGGATGAGCTTCACCAATTTGCTATACATGATGTTTGGGAGTTGGTTGATTGTCCCGGACATGTCAGACCTATCGGGACAATATGGGTTCTTAGAAATAAAAATGATGAAATAGGCATTGTGGTCAGGAACAAGGCACGTTTAGTGGCTCAAGGATATACACAAGAGGAAGGGATAGACTATGAGGAGGTCTTTGCACCAGTTGCAAGGATTGAGGCTATAAGGATAGACTATGTTTTGAACAAGGAACGTTTAGTAGCTAAAAGAAGGCCATAACTTTTTATTGAACCCTTGGATCGCCATGAAATTTCTTGTGTGTGTTCTATACACATATATCTAGACATTCACCGGAGGGATTTTCAATTTTTATCCCCAGGAAAAAGTTATTAGGCGTCGAAGTCAGCAATATTTGTATGCATTTTTCTGTGAACAGCCATGTTAAAAACACGATTTCTCCTTCGTTAACCGTTGGATCATTGTGATTTTCGAACTGTAGATTCTTGGCACTTGTGTCTAGGATCTCACCGAAGGGATTTTCGATCTGAGCTTTAATTATGAAGATATTCAGCGTCGAAGTTTACTGGTTAAGGTATTCGAAGATATATACAGGTTTATTGAAGGTCACGTAGCTTGTTGCCTAAGAAAAGTTCATATTATTACTATTGACTTTGGATTACACAGAATATTCTTCCAAGGTAAATACTATATATATACATCACGTGAAGTATGGTCCCAGCAGATAGAAACAGATAAAGATACTCTTTCTATCTTTTATATATTTCACGTGGAGTTGAGTATTTACTAGTTTAAATATGGACGTACCTTGCTTGATTTATTGACAAGTTTTCTAGCTGCTGATGACGTCAGCAATTGAGCCAAGAAACTGACAAGGTTTGTTTTGACGCTGACAAGAATAAGTCAAACGCTGATAGAAAGCGTTGACATGAGTTGTCCGAGAAATGATTGACCCAAGCGTTGATACGTATTGTCCGATATTGGGCAATACACATGACAGAGATATTGGACAATGAAGGTTCTCGGATAACAAAAGAATAGCTGCTGTTTGAGAAAATTGATACGATTTTAGCACACAAAAAGGAGGTATTTACACGCAAAGGTACATGGAATCTCCATTTTTATTCAGAATATCAAAGTTGATATTAATGGCTCAGATATTTTTAAAATGGATTAATGATTTTAATACGAGTTAGCAACAATTTGTTAAGAACTTTATTGGATTTGATTATGTAATCGAGGTAGCCTTGTAAGAGAGTTATCTTTTTTCTACTTTTACATATGATATGAATATTGAGAGTCGTCATGAAGAAGTGTTGGCTTAAGGGGAAGAATTCTTATGGTAAGTTTGATGTTCGAAGTAGATTTTCGCGAGTTTGTGTTTTATCATATCTTTAAATGATGGATGGATCACATTGGTTTGAAGATAA
Source organism: Glebionis coronaria (assembly GCA_025667525.1). Taxonomy (NCBI): domain Eukaryota; kingdom Viridiplantae; phylum Streptophyta; class Magnoliopsida; order Asterales; family Asteraceae; genus Glebionis; species Glebionis coronaria. Next base: position 551,460,370 of record CM046876.1, read on the forward strand.
CTTGTTCGTGCTTTAAATGTTTGGTGACGAAGACTTGTCACAACACTTGAAGGAGTTACATTATCGTGCTTAGTGTCTCATAATGGATGAGAATATTGACAAGGGATCGAGGTCTACTTATATTTAATCATCAATATAAGTTCTTCATCACGTGGATAGTACAAGAATTGGAACATAGGTTTGGGTTACTCTACTTCTACATCAAGAATATTATATTTATTTTTCTTCAAAATCATTACATAGAGCCTGCATTTTGAGAATCGTCAAGATTGTATACATTATTTACTTCCCTGTTGATGTGACAAAAAGGGGAAGACATACATGCTACAATTGAGGGGAAGCAATTTGAAGATGATGTACAACTTACAAGAGATACACAAAGAGTTTTGCCGACATCAACTAGGGGAAGATTGTTGGGTCAAAAAGTTGATGTGGCAGAAACTCAAAAACAAAGAAAATATGAAGGCATTTGTCTAAGCGTTGTCAAGAGCAAATCATGAGTTATCAAGAGTAAATCGGGCGTTGACAGAAGTCAACATTGACAAGCATTGTCATGTGCAATCCAAGCATTGTCACATGCAATCCAAGCATTGACAAGTGTTGTTGGAAGCTTCTATTTAGATAAGTATGCAGAATATATTCTGTATTAGTTTTTTTGAATAGAAGATTTACATGTTTATTCATTCTTATCTTTCATTCATAATGTAAACCTAAAGCGTGTGTCGACTAGACGTGGGATTCAATGTATACACGTCTAGTGATTGTTTGTTATTAATATAATGAGCAATCCAATTGTTTAATTCATGTGTTCTTTGTGCCTAAACACCTTGTTAATGTGTTGTGTTCTAATTCAGCTTTTATTATCTAATCATATGAACATGATGCATTCCTAGTAGCTAAAAGATCGAGGAAACTAAGTTTTCCACAGATCTATGATCTCGGTGGTGTTTGGTTCGGTCGACAACAGGGACAAGGAACCCTGACTCGCGTCGAGGTGTCCTTGTGGTTTGTTTGGGTCACGGAAGTGAGCAACCACCACCACCGGCACACAGCCAGTGGCAGTCGTGGGTCAAGCAGGGGGAACACAATGCAGTAGTGGCAACCATCGGCACACAGCCGGTGGGAACCCGCTGTTGGGCAGCGAATAGCCGAGACAAGACCACAGGCTTAAGCCGGTGGCAGATTAACAAAAACAGTGGCAACCGGCCAAGCCGGTTTGCCACTGTTAAGGGGTGTTTGGTTTGGACCGGTTCAAGAGGTTCCGGGTCCGGTTCACGACATGTCTAAATTTAATACACGGGTCCCGTTCATGACTAAAATATGTTCAAGTATTTTGTTTTACAAGTATTTATTTTAACAAGATATTAAATTAATTAAAACATGACATGTAATTAATTTAATTAAATCATGGACTTAGGTTAATTATTATTTAATAAATAATACACGGTTGAAATAATTCATCTCATTCGGGCCTTGTAGGTGGTGTAAATGATATAGAAGTAGGATTGTTGAGAGCCAATCCGGAACTAATAGTACGGGGTCCCATCTCATGAAGCGCGGGTTCAGAGCTGCGTTGCTTAGAAGCCATTGTTGTGAGCTCATCAAAATTGACATCAATCATTTCTATAATCTTACCAAGACGAAGATTTTAAATTCGGTGTGCTTTCTTTGCGGGTGAGTAACCAATGAAAATTCCTATATCATCTTTCGGTTAAAGTTTTCCCAAATTCTCACTATTAATGGTCGGGTAACATAGTGCACCAAACACATGAAGGAATGATAAGTCGGGTTTTCGTTCACGAAGAAGCTCATACGTTGTTTTTCCATGGCGCTTACGAATGATAGAGCGGTTTTGGGTATAACATACGGTTGCCACAACTTCTGCCCATAAGAATAAAGGAGCATTTGCGTAATTCAACATAGTTCTAGAAGCTTCCATAAGAGTATGATTACGTCTTTCCACGACACCATTTTGTTGTTGAGTGCGAGCAATTGATGTTTCATGAGAGATGACAACCTCTTCATAATAATTACGGCGAATAGTAGCATTTAATCGCACCTGAATCATTTTGAGGAACTTGATAATGAAATTTGGTGCCTCATCCTTGGTGCTTAGAAATTTTAACCCATGTAAGCCGTGAAAAATCATCTACAATAATGAGGATATACTTTCTACCACTCACACTTTCAGTACGCACTGGCCCACAAAGATCCATGTGCAAAAGATACAGTTTTTCCTGGTTGCTGTCTTCAGCTCAGGGTTTGTAAGATTTCTTGGTGCTTTTCCTCAATGAACACGCGGAACATAAGTGATCCTTGTTAAACTTAAGCTTTGGAAGACCACGAACATGTTCATTTTTAGCCAAGTGATTGATAGCATCAAAATTAAGGTGAGATAAACGTCGATGCCATAACCATGACTTAGTCTTAGATGCATTGGAGGGAAGACATAAGGGAGAAGCGGATGAAACAGGTATGTTGTTGAAAAGCAACCTCAAGGTTTGAATCACTAAGCTGTCCCACTGAGACCAAGTCCTTCCACATAATACATACGAGAAACCGCAACATTCCTAATTTGATATTCACCATAACCCATGATCTTTGTAATGTGATCATTACCAAATTTAACCGTTCCTAGAAACTTGTTGACGAAATTTTTGAGCATCGAGCAATCTCCGGTCATGTGTTTGGAGCAGTTGGAGTCCAAATACTAGAGGATGATTTGTACCATCTGAAAATATCAGCAGACATAGACGATGTATCAGAATCTAGTTGTTCCTTTGTGTTAGCAGGTATAGATAAAATTATCTTAGATTTGCTCATATCAGATTCCCCAGATATCTAAGGTTTCTTCCTATATATCGGCTTAACAACAGGTTGTAGTGGTCTAATATCCTGAGGTATTTCTTCACTGGTAGGCACAGGGCAGACCTAGTTAAAGGGCGCTTTTTCCATACTTTAGTGTTGTTGTTCCTTTTTAAAGGACGCTAAGACCTAACTTCAGTGGATGTGTTCCTAGTTAAAGGGCACTTAGTTCCATTAATAGTGAAGGTCCTACAAGTGGGACGCCATTGCCATCCAACTTGGCTACGAGTTTTCCCTGTTGGCCTTCATTCAAGGTTGTTCTTAAGGGCATACATTTCATTCACGTGATCAACAAGGCATAAATCATGACACTGAGAAAACATACATTCATTACAATTCCAACATCTTATATCAAAATTCATTTTACGCTTAGGCTGCTGAACAACCGCAGGGCCTTTAGTTTTAGCTACATGATCATTTCATCAAATCTGAAATAACATTCCTGGGGTAAACTTCTACTTTCTTCTTCATAGTTCTACTAGTGGAAGGCTTGATCCTATCTTCTTGACTTGTGATCCTTTAGCCCTAGTAGAAACATTTACTCATGTAGAAGGCAGCATGAGAACATTAGTATCAGATTTTAATTTTGCCTTAATGGTTGAAACTAGTGTTTGAGATGGTTTAGCTCATGGGGTTTTGTTGAATGGATTAATGGCAATTAGCTTGGTCGGCGTGTGTGCTACAGAACCCGGTTGAACTATAAATTCCTGATGTTCGTTTGCAAGTCTTAAATTTTTATTCAAGATATTACCACACAAATGACTAGAAACATAAACACGGGCAAGTATACCCTTTCATGTATAGCATAGCTTAATGGTAAAGTCCAGTTCATTCCACGGGATTGTTGTTATCAAAATATAAAACAATTACCTCTAGAGTGTCACAAGTTCTAGAGATATACTAACAATTGGTATTACAGCGTGCGTTTGGCTAAGGTCATAACCATATGAAAGATAGATAGCAATGATGAATATAAGCACATAAACAATATAAGACAACATGTCGATTACTAGTCGTACATGCAACATCTAATTGATATGACAAGAATCCGACTAAACACTTCGTTATATCAAAAGCATTAAGAATAGTTTATGCTTGATTTCGATAACTAAGGAAGTAGATGAGATTATGCAAGAGTTCGTATATGTTTTAATCCACTAATCGCGGCAAAAGTGATTAACAAGATTCATTTACTAGATGACATGAAACTCATCCATTCACATGAGTACTAGTCATGATCATGGATGAATCCAACATATAACAATGGTCTTACATAATAACATATAATACAAGAGCATCTAAATCACACTAATAATCAAGAACCCAGGGAAAAAGTACGCCGCACAAAACTAATTGTGCGCCGCACTTTGCCCCAACAAAGCTAATAATCATATCTACTCATAAGGTTATTGATTGTAGTAAAATACCACACCCTTGCTTTAGGAAAAACAAGAGAGGGTAAAATAGGGTAAGTATTAAGTACGACGGTTTAGGAAAACCGTGTACAAATGACCCTAAATGAAGTTCCAAGTTCGTTTCCCAAGGAGGTATATGTGTGTGAATAATTCGTAATTTGTTTGAGATTAATATTGGTTAGAAGGGGATGAGAAAAGAGAATGACGAAGACGTGAAATTTATTACTATGACGACAAAACGTAAAATCGTAAAATAAGTTAAAATAAAAATAAATTCTAAAAATTACCAAAAATTCACCAAAAATCAAAATAAATAAACTAAAAGTTTACCAATAATCAAAACTTTTTCAAACGTTGTAATTAATTAAATATTAATTTTTCAATGCTAATTAAAGCCCTAAAAATCAAATTAATTATCAAAAAGCCCAAATAAAGATTTTTAAATTGGTAAACCTCCAAAATGACCTAAAAAGATTAAAAACTATTTTTAGAATTTTTTAAACTAATAAAAACTATTTAAAATGATTTAAAAACTATTAAAACTTAAAATAATTATAAAAATTAATCTAAAAGTGATAAAATTAATCTAAGAGTTTCAAAAATCCTATTTTAATTTATTTAAGATAAGAAAAATGTAAAAAGTTGAAAAATGTGAAATTTGAAAAATAATAATAAAAGAATATTAAAATAATATTAAAAATCCAAAAAATCATAAAAAATTCTAAAAACTTGCAAACTAGTTTATTTTAACCTAAATAAACAGAAAATAAAAGTGAAATGACCAGAATACCCCTATTGGGCCCCTAAATGGGCCAAAACCCAGAACAGTCAACTCTAATGGGCTAAATGGGCCCAAAAAGTCAAACTAGGCCCAATGGACTTGGAAAAGCCCAATCTGACTCAAAACTCAATTCTAAACACAAAACTCTGAAGGCCCAAAAGCTGAAAGTGAGCTTATCTCAGCTTAATAAGCAAACAACTTATCCTTATTGGGCCAATAAGCCTATTAAGCAATAAGCCAATGCCATAAGCTCTAATTTAACACACAACCTTCTCTTGGGATACTAAAGAGATTTGTAAAAAGAAATTTTGAAAAAGCACACTCAATAAGCCAGAAATAAGCAAAGTATAATTTCACAAAACGACAAAATAGTCGGGTTTGAGAATTAGGGCACCTCAGAAGCTCTAGTTTTTTTGCAAAAGCTCACAAATAGCTTAACTAATAATAATCAATCAAGAAAATCACAAAAAGCCAAGTAGAATAAGCTGTGAGAACCAATAAGCTGGCTGAAAAAGCTAAATAAGCTAGTTTCCTAGCAAAAGCTTAACCAAAAGACTTGTAACCTTCCAGACTTGATATTAAGCTGAGAAAAATGAGTTCTAACACAAAAACTAAGTTGTTGCATGTACCAATAAGCAAAACAGATTCAATAAGCTAAGTGACCGAGTTTGACCAAAAGTCAAACGCTGACAAGTGAAAATCCAACGTTGATAGGAACAAAATGGACGTTGACAGACTTAAAGAAGTGTTTAGACTTGTTTTCACCCTGCTGGTCAAGGTTTGAGTGCAAACCTTGTGAATCAAAGCCTACCAGTTGAGTAGTCTTGACAAGTTTTGGCACAAGTAAGCCAATAAGCCAGTAAGCTTATAAGCTATCATCAGATAAATCCAAGTAGCCAAATAACCTCACAAGCATCACACAAATAGAATCCAAGCAACAAAACAACAATCCTTATACTAGAAATCACAATGCAACACCAAATGAGGTGGTCACTTTGCTGATGCAAATGACCACTTCAGCCAACTTTAATAAGCTATAACAAACACAATAAGCCACCATATTCAACAAACAGATAACCAATAGATAGCTTATCACCCAAAATATTCCCAAACCTGATTTCAGACATTAGATCCAAGTAACAAAGAAGTTATTGGATCTGATGTGTTTGACCAATCTCAAAAGCACTTTTATCATATTTTAGCAAAACTTCCAATCCTTTTTCCAAAGTTTCAGAAACTTGCCCAATGACTAAAACTTGTTCAAAATGACTTGTTTAGACTTCCCAAACCCTAAGAACCAAGGGCACAAGGCCACAAGGCCTTATGAACCAGTAATCCCAAACAGTCCTTAATCAACCACTTTTCAAAGCAACTTGTGATTCCAACTAATAACCTACTGATTTTATGATCCAAAAACACTTCCTAGGTGACAACTAACAGATTCAAACACAAAAATCACAACCTTAAACAAAGAATCACAAAATCACAGACCAAAATCAAAAACAGACAATAACATGAAATTTTTAGAGGAAACTTAATCAAGGGATTATACCTGCCCTCCACAACATCCTAGGAGGGCCAGCTATGCTCCTTGGACCTTGTTCAACAACTAGAACAAGACCAAGGTCCTTCAAGAAAGAAGATCAAATCCTGCTGATGTTCAAAGTAGAAAAAGGATTTGATTATGCAATTTCTTCAACACAAATCAACAAACAACTCAACCAAGAGCTCAAAACTCTTCCCAGGCTTGGTGTCAACAAGCTTGAAGGAGCTTAAGGCCTTTGGCTAAGCGTTAGTACAAGAATAATACCAAAACAGAAACTAGGAATTCAAGGTTTTGAACCTTTGAAAACCTTCAAACCAAGACGTGCCTTAACCACAAGATTAAGGAAGGTCTTAATGATCAAATGGAACTCAGATTTAGGCTATTCTAACACCAACTTTTAATAAACACAAAAGAGAATTCAAAATTTTATGAAATTCAAATTTTATTAACTTAAAAAGGAATTACAAAGATTGATAGCCTAAAACTGGAACAAAGGGACTCTCACAAGTTGAGGTCTCCTTTTATAGACATATGCTAAGCCTACACTGTTCACAAACCCTAGAAGTGAAATTCCCAAAATGTCCTCAAATGCTTCTAGACGAATCCATGGTATATGCTGTCCAAAATGATCCAAACCGTTTAAAATAGCTTTGGGATGAAGCTAAGAGTGTGGGCTGTTGATCTTGACACGTGGCAAACCTTGGAGAGCAAGTTGTCACATGATTGGTGGATGGGTTTGAATGGTGGGGCCTCCTGGTGAGTGGGAGTGAGGGTTTTAAGTTTGGGATAGGTTTCTGCATGTGTGAATCAAACGTGTTCCAAGGTAATTTAAATTAACCCTTTGTTTAAGTGAAGTAAATTCTGGGGGTGAAGAAGGGTGAATAGTGGTAAGTTTGATCCGATTTTGGGGGGAAAGTAAGTGTTTGGCGCGTGTTTGTGTGTTTGAAGTTTGGAAATGGTAGCTTTGGTCCTTTGTTTTTGGCAAAACATGTAAACAAAGTATTTCAGCCTTAAAAAACGTATTCCCTTTATTATTTAAGTTTTCCTTTTCATATTTTTGGCACAAAACTTTGGCAAAAGGATATCAAGGGTTGTTTTTGCCATTTTTCATAATTGAGGGATTAATTTTGGACTTTGTTGATCTTTAAAGGTCTTTAATGTAACTTTAACTCCATGAGGGACCATAATTGACAAATTAGATTTGATGAGGGACTAATCTTGCCATTTCTTCAAAGTTGAAGGACCTTTTTGCAATTTTGACAAACTTTAAGGGACCAAACTTGTAATTATGAATTCACAAGGGTTTTAAGTGTCATTTCTTCATTCATTGAGGATCAATCTTGCATATCATCAAGTATTCAAGGGTAAATGTTGGATAAATCATGAACTAGGGCCCGGTTCTTTGTACGGCTTCGTTTCTCGTGTCCGTTTTCCTTGTTTCTTGTGATCTTTTGTATTTTTCACGATATCCATACCTAAAACACAAGTAAACAAATACAAGCATAATATATGGTATTTTATGACATTTTTATGCATTTAAATCCCGAAAAGACCGATGAGATCATGTATAAATGCCATCTCATCACTCCCCCATACTAAGCCATTACCGTGCCCTCACGCAATGCTAGAATAAAGTATCTAAGCATCACCAAAGTTCAATTTTATTACCCTTTGTTTTAAAGTAGAAGACAGGCAACAATACTACAAAGATGTGTAAAGACATAATGTATGATTTTCATCACAAATGTGACTTTTAGGGTTAAAGAATAGAAACAAGTAAATGTCCCTTAGAGTAAACTTCGTCATCATTGATTGTCATACATTCCATGCTAAGTGCAAAAACGAGATCATTGTTGGTACAAGTCACAATGCTAACACTACTCATACGTCCAAATTGTGTAATACTTTTTCTCCCCGCAATCCTAGTTATTATAAAAGGAAATGGGTTACTAGCATTTTTTATCTATTTGTCAGGATCACAAGTGATTCATATTGACTTATTTGAGTAGTTATAGTCTGAAAGCAAAGTAGCACGATTTAATCGATAGTTAGACGAAGGGCAAAATCTTTTAAAACGGCTTCTCGTGTATCTCCTTAAGTTCATATCTTGGCATAACTCGTTTCACGATTTGAGACCTTTCTCGGACCGATATTTGGCATGTACTTCATACTTCAAATCTTGGGAAGACGTTCTTGAAATTATGGTCTTCTCTTCATATATTTGGAATTTCTTCACTTGACGTTTTTGAGACATTCTTCATATTTGGACCACGACTTCATCATTTTTCTTCAATCTCTATTTTGGACTTTGATATACAACGATCCGCCTCCTTTTCGGACTTGGATATATTTATCCTCATACCTTGTAAGGGTCTTTTTGGATAGATTTTCTCCATGATCTTTAGGGGAGTAATTGCTTTTCGTCGTGTGTCTCGATCCTTCATATTGATTTTGGAACAATGATACTTCACATCATCTTGAATCTTTAGCAACAAAATAGGGCTCCTCATGCCTTGTTAGGGCCTTTTGGATCTTCACCAATCTTCGCGTCCCGCTTCAATAAGTTATGCCTTGGCTATGAACTATATTCGACCCTGAGCAACTTTTAAACGATCTTGCGCTAGAGGCTAAGTAACCTTTCAAATCGTACGACCTTACTTATTGCAATTATTTTTATTCCTAATGCATTGATCTTATGGGAAGAAAAAGCCACAATTAAAGACATATGAGTTTTTGAAAGAACATTTTCATGTTCTACGTTTAGCATGATCACTTGTCTAACTCTATCATCTCTCGTTCTTCACTATATAAAGACCTCTAATTAAAGAGACTCGTGAATACTTAGCCATGCAAGTCAAAATTAAGCCAAAGTTGGATTAGCTTTCATTAAGACTATATCAAATCAAAGTTTTGGGTTTTCAAGCCACCTATAGGATCTTGCACTTTCTTGGACTTTTTCAAGTTTAGAGAATGCGTTTTATAGTTCCCTTGATAAGTGACTTTCTAGAATCAATTATAGGAACTTGCGAAAAGTTCTTGTTCTTAACCCGAATGAGTTGGAAAACGTGAGGGCGTAGCAAACTAAGAAAAATTTTAAAAGTAGCAAAGCAAAACATTGAAAGTTGGAAAACGTGAGGGCGTAGCAAAGCAAGTATCTATTCACCCCCCATACTAAAAGTAAACATTGTCCTCAATGTTTCGATTCTAAAGGTGGATCACCCCCATACTAGAGACGAAGAATCGAATGCTTAGGATCTAACATGGAAAGGGTGATCAACAATATATCTAAAGCCGTTTATTAATTATGCTAAAAGATAATTGTTAGAACAATAAAGGATATGTCAATGGATTCGTGAAAAACTTCTTCAAGCAAACGATGGAGGCTCACGTAAACGAACACGAGAGTCTTCAATCGTAGATGATGATGATGATCTAGATAACACAATCACAAACAACCACGAGACAACGAGTTGGAAGGGTACAAGTCCCCTTATTAGTGATTAGTAAGCATAAAAGGATAAGCATGGGATCTCCCCCACGAGGCACCTCGTTTTTGATTACCGAGTCATGAGCTCGACTCGATCCCCTCCATGCTAATTATCATTGGGGAAGGTGACTTGGTCGAGGTCAACCATTGAAGGAATTTCCCCACCAAAGTAGTGCTTAAGCCTATGTCCATTCACCTTGAAATTAGGACCATCATCTTGAGCTAGCTCGATGGTCCCATAAGGAAATACTTATGTAACGGTGAAAGGACCCGACCAACGAGATTTCAATTTCCCAGAAAATATCTTAAGTATAGAGTTAAAAAGTAACACTTGATCACCAATGTTAAAAACCCGGTTTTTAATCTTTGCATCATGAAACTTTTTTGTCTTTTCTTTGAAAATCAATGAATTTTCATAAGCATTATCTCTTAATTCATCCAATTCGTTCAATTGTATTTTCCGGTGATCTCCCGCGGTCTTCAAGTCAAAGTTTGCATGCTTAAGGGCCCAATATGCATTATGCTCCAATTCAATGGGCAAATGACAATTCTTCCCATAGACTAACTTATAAGGAGTGCAACCGATATGTGTCTTATAAGCGGTCCTAAAGGCCCATAAAGCGTCATCGAGTTTGTCGGACCATGAAGCACGGTTTTCTCCAATCGACCTTTCCAAAATCCTCTTCAAAGCTCGGTTCGAAACCTTGACTTGCCCACTTGTTTGCGGGTGATAAGCCGTAGAAAGACGATGAGTAACTCCATATTTCTTTAAGACCTTCTCGAATTGGTCATTACAAAAATGGGTTCCACGATCGCTTATAATAGTACGAGGGGTTCCGAACCGAGAGAATAGTCGCTTCAAAAACTTCACTACCACACGAGCATCATTAGTAGGTAAAGCCTTAGCTTCCACCCACTTAGAAAGGTAGTCCACCGCGACGAGGATATACTTGTTACCATGAGATGATGGGAACGGCCCCATAAATTCTATTCCCCATATGTCGAAAATCTCACACACTTGAATTATGTTTTGCGGCATTTTATCACGTTGAGACGATTTTCCTTGACGTTGGCACGAATCACACGACTTCACAAGTGCGTGTGCATCATGATAGATAGAAGGCCAAAAGAAGCCGGCATCGAACACTTTCTTAGCCGTGAGATTAGCACCGTGGTGACCACCCGTGGGTCCCTCGTGACAAGCTCTAAGGATATTAGAAGCTTCGGTACCAAAAACACAACGTCGAACGCGTTGATCCACACAAACCCGAAAGAGATAAGGGTCGTCCCAAAAATAGAACTTGACGTCACGAAAGAATTTTCGTTTTTGTTATGTCGTCATACCCTTGATTATAAAATTGCCCGCATGGTAATTTTCGATGTCGGCAAGCCATGGGGTGGTGTCTTTAGAATTCACAGCACCGAGAGTCTCGAGAGGAAATGTTTCGGTGATTTCCTTGTTCTCGAAAACATCTTTGTGAGGATCTTCTAGACGAGAGAGATGGTCGGCCGCTAGATTCTCGGCTCCTTTTTTGTCAAGCACGGTGACATCAAATTCTTCGAGGAGGAGCATCCAACGAAGCAATCTTGGCTTAGCATCTTGCTTAGCTAAGAGATACTTGATAGCCGAATGGTCGGTATACACGATGCTTTTAGTTAAGACGAGATAAGGTCGGAATTTCTCAAAAGCATAGACCACGGCAAGGAATTCCTTTTCCGTTGTGATGTACTTTAATTGAGCCTCGGTCATCGTATTACTAGCATAATGGATAGGACGGAAATGCTTTTCATAACGTTGCCCTAAGACGGCCCCTATAGCATAATCACTTGCATCGCACATGATTTCAAAGGGTAATTCCCAATTAGGAGCAACAAGAATGGGAGCTTCGGTAAGTTTCCTTTTAAGAGTTTCGAAAGCTCTAACACAATCCTCATTGAAATTAAAAGAAGCATCCTTCTCGAGAAGGTGGGTCATAGGTCGAGAGATTTTCGAAAAGTCTTTGATGAAACGACGATAAAAGCCCGCGTGGACTAGGAAACTCCTAACTCCCTTAACGGTTTTAGGATGAGTTAACTTGGCGATGACGTCTACCTTAGCTTTATCGACCTCAATCCCCGCTTTCGACACCTTATGTCCTAAGACGATTCCTTGTTTACACATGAAATGACATTTTTCCCAATTAAGCACAAGATTGGTTTCTTCACAACGTTTTAACATTTGCTCGAGATTCGATAAACATGACGTGAACGAATTGCCAAGAACCGAAAAGTCATCCATAAACACTTCCATCGACTTCTCGATCATATCGTGAAAAATCGCCATCAAACACCGTTGAAACGTACCCGGTGCATTACAAAGTCCAAAAGGCATCCTACGATAAGCAAACGTTCCATAAGGACACGTAAACGTAGTATTCTCTTGATCACGAGGGTCGATAGGGATTTGAAAGTAACCGGAAAAACCATCTAAAAAGAAATAGAGTTCATTTCCCGCGAGTCGCTCCAACATTTGATCCATGAAGGGCAAAGGAAAGTGGTCTTTATGAGTGGCGTCATTTAACTTTCGGTAGTCAATACACACCCTCCAACCGGTCACAACACGAGTGGGAATTAACTCGTTGTTTTCATTAGGCACAACGTTCATTCCTCCCTTTTTAGGGACACAATGGATTGGGCTCACCCATGGGTATCGGAGATAGGATAAATCATTCCCGCGTCAAGGATTTTAAGAACTTCCTTTTTAATGACATCGTGAATTTTGGGATTCACCCTTCTTTGACTTTGAATTGCGGGTTTGTAGTCCTCTTCCATTAAAATCTTGTGAGTACAAAATTTTGGGTCAATACCCTTAATGTCGGAAATTTTCCACGCAATTGCCCCTTTATGAGCTTTAAGAACTTTCAAAAGCTCGGTTTTTTCATCATTAGCAAGACCTCTTGCAATAATAACCGGCAACTTATCATCACCTTCCAAGAATGCGTATTCAAGGTGAGATGGAAGATCTTTCAATCAAGGATAGGTGGTTCCTCGATTGAAGATTTTGGTTCAACACTCATAACTTCCATCGGCGGAAGAAATAGTGGAATAGAAGTATCATCACTAATCAACACCTCATCTTCATTGTCGATTTCATTTGAAGTGAAATCGCCTCCTTGGAATGGAGTGAGATTTGGTGTAGAATTAGCAAGAATCGGATCCAAAATAGTAGGATTGCCACTTGACGAGCTATCGGAAAAACCTAACACTTCTTGTGAAAATTCATCGCAAACCACATCAACTATGTCAATGTGATTGATGGTAGCGATTGCATAAACATGAGAAGGTTTTAAGTTTTGAGTAGCGTTTATAACAAGTTCCTATTCGTTGAATCTCAAAGTAATAGTTCTTGCATGAACGTCGATAAGTGATCTCGAGGTGTCTAAAAATGGACGACCTAAAATTAGAGGAACTTGAGGATCTGCGGGGATATCAACTACTATAAAATCAACGGGATAGTAGAACTTCCCCACTTTCACGAAAACATCTTCCGCTACTCCACATGCTAAGATCGTAGAATGATCGGCCATCTCGATAGACATATTCGAAGGAGTAAGAGCCGGAAGAGACAGCGATTTCCAAATGGAAAATGGCATCAAATTAATGCTCGCACCAAGATCGGCCAAGGCGAGGCATTCTTTCATATCTTGTATGTCACAAGGAATGAGAAACTTTCCGGGGTCACCAACTTTTTCCGGTATGCGGTTAAGATAAACCGAAGAACAATTAGCAAGCTTTGAAAGCTTTTCCTTATCGCTCATCATACTTTTAAAAGTGGAAGCGAAACGAGGCATATATAACAACGCGTCGACTAAACTCACATCAAAATGCACTTGTTGAAACATTTTTATAAAAAGCTCGATTTGTTGTTTGTTACGTTCTTGCATTTTCTCTTTGTTTCATCTCGAAGGGTAAGGTAAGGGTGGTGTGGGTTGGACATTAGGCAACGACCTTGGAATCTTGGGTTCAACAATTGGTATTGGTTCAACCGTAGGTGTGTTTTGAGCGGTACTTCGTGGGATTGTAATGCGCTCCTTTTCGACCATCACCTCGGGCTCTTTCTCGATTTCCTTCTCCGTAGAAGTACTTGGACGAGAGATTGGTTCCTTGAAAGTTTTACCACTTCGTGTAGTAATAACCTTCATTTCTCCCTTCGGGTTTGCAATGGTATCACTAAGAAGACCAACCGAGGAAGAGGATTTACACATGATTGCTTCAAACATTTTTTCCATACGGTCCTCAAATTTTGATTGCCTAGCATCCGCTTTTAACAATTCTTGCTTAATCTCATGTTGTCCTTGTTCCATCTTTTGTTGATTTTGTTGAAGACGTTGGACATTTCCTTCCATTTTATTTGCATGAGTTTCAAGTTCATTAGCAAGTTCGTTTTTAAGCTCGTTTTTCAACTCGGATCTTAAGCTAATCATCTCACGTTGTATGTTATCAAATTTAGCATCATTTGCTTTAGCATAATCCAAAAATTCTCCTTGAAGATTTTTAGTGTGAGCATTTTGAAAACCTTGTGTAGTGTTTTGAAAATCACGGTTTTGGTTTTGATTAGAAACTTGTCCATTCCCACTTTGATAATTCCCCATGTTGTAGTTACGTGAATTTCCTTGGTAATTACCACCTTGGTTGTTATTTCGATAGTTATTACCATTTTGATTTGGTGGAGCTTGATTTGGGCGGGAACCTTGGCCGTTTTGGTTGTAAGTTCCCGTTGCTACGTAAGCACTCGAAGTGTTACCATCCGCGGTAATGCACTCGGAAAGATCATGAGCTCCCCCACAAGACAAACAACTCTTAGCAACCGCTTTAACCGAAGCGGAACTCAAAGCTTCTTGAGCCTTCCAATGAGTCATAAGATTGGCAAATCTATCGAAAAACCGATTTTCCTCATTAGCTTCATCATGTAAGGCATTAATGCTACGAGACGATGACGACGATGACGAACCCAAATTGGCAACACTCGGTGTGTTAGAGGGCTATAAACCTTAGATCTATTCTCGATAATCTTTAAAGCTTCATCAGTCGTTTTGCATAAAAAATTACCACCCGCAGCGACATTCAAATAATCTCGTTCATGATCATTAAGCCCATTGTAAAAAGTATCAATTTGATGCAATTCCGAAAAATCATGGTGTGGACATTCATGTAACATTTCTTTAAAGCGTTCCCATGCCATTGAAAAACTTCCATTATTTCTTTGCACAAATCATGAATCTCATTTTTCAAATGTGTTGTTTTAGATGGTGGAAAAAATTTGTTCACAAACTTAGAAACGAGATCACCCCATGTCAAAATTGAATTTGGCGGTTCTTTCTCAAGCCAAATTTTAGCGGGTCCATCTAACGAGTATGGAAACAACATCATCTTAATGGCGTCATGTGGAACATCCTTAAACTTGCTAGTAGCGGTGAGAAGATTAAATTTCCTTATGTGGTAATGCGGGTTGTCTTTCTCATGTCCTCTAAACTTATTAGCTTGCAACATCGACATTAAACCCGTCTTAATCTCGAAATTCTCTGCAAGGATTGCGGGAATCACAATGGCCTCTCCAAAACCCTCGGTGGGTGCTTGTAGCAACTCCATCATAGTACGATTATCCATGACGACTTCTTGTTCTACAATAGGTTCAACAATTGGAGGTTGTTCTACAATCAACGTCTCTTGATTGGCTTGCTTTTGAAGACGTTTACGAGCTCGTTTTACTTGATTACGAGTGATCATAAACTTTACAAAGAATGGGAGGTGAGCAAAGAAGATTCTTTTTGGGCGTTTTGTGGATTTTCAATTTTTTTTGTGTTTTTGATTGTTTTTAAATTTTTTGGATTTTGGTGTATCTTCGTAGACAACAATCTACCAAATCTCTCCTCGAATCAAACTCTTGATTAAAGAAGCCTCAAAGGAATGAAAACGATCACGTTGAGTGAACGCCTTCGAATGACTTTAGAACTTTGGTGAAAACCAAATTGTTCAAGAGGGTTTAATCACAAAGAAAACCAAGCAAATATATTATACGTAATAATACTTCGGGCGGCAAAACCCTCGATTAGCCTTCAATCTCAAAATACTCACAAACAAGCGGGAAAACGAGGCGGCGCGAAGCACTTAAGAGCCTTTTTCCTTAGGGTATATTTTATAATACCCGCCTTATACCCACCTTATAGTTTATATTTTTCAAAATCGAGCTTCACGAAAGTATTTATCTATTTTTGCCTTTTTCTTTTGTTTGATATTCGAATACAATAATTAGGAGATCAAATCCCAATTAAGGTTGTGTTTTCACACTTTTGGAGATATTGTATATTGATTGTGATACTTAATACAATATAGTAATAATAATTTCACAAGAAAAAAACCAAAAAAACAATAATACGTATTAGTAGAGTTCTACTAATACAAATACTATATATGGCTAATATTAAAAACAACAATGCAAATTAATCACGACACACCTCCCCGGCAGCGGCGCCAAAAATGATTGTAGTAAAATACCACACCCTTGCTTTAGGAAAAACAAGAGAGGGTAAAACAGGGAAAGTATTAAGTACGACAGTTTAGGAAAACCGTGTACAAATGACCCTAAATGAGGTTCCAAGTTCGTTTCCCAAGGAGGTATATGTGTGTGAATAATTCGTAATTGGTTTGAGATTAATATTGGTTAGAAGGGGATGAGAAAAGAGGATGACGAAGACGTGAAATTTATTACTATGACGACAAAACGTAAAATCGTAAAATAAGTTAAAATAAAAATAAATTCTAAAAATTACCAAAAATTCACCAAAAATCAAAATAAATAAACTAAGAGTTTACCAATAATCATAACTTTTTCAAACCTTTTAATTAATTAAATATTAATTTTTAAATGCTAATTAAAGGCCTAAAAATCAAATTAATTATCAAAAAGCCCAAATAAAGATTTTTTAATTGGTAAACCTCTAAAATGACCTAAAAAGATTAAAAACTATTTTTAGAAAATTTTAAACTAATAAAAAATATTTAAAATGATTTAAAAACTATTAAAACTTAAAATAATTATAAAAATTAATCTAAAAGTGATAAAATTAATCTAAGAGTTGCAAAAATCCTATTTTAATGTATTGAAGCTAAGAAAAATGTAAAAAGTTGAAAAATGTGAAATTTGAAAAATAATAATAAAATAATATTAAAATACTATTAAAGATCCGAAAAATCATAAAAAATTCTAAAAACTTGCAAACTAGTTTATTTTAACCTAAATAAACAAAAAATGAAAGTGAAATGACCAGAATACCCCGATTGGGCCCCTAAATGGGCCAAAACCCAAAACAGTCAACTCTAATGGGCTAAATGGGCCCAAAAAGTCAAACTAGGCCCAATGGACTTGGAAAAGCCCAATCTGACTCAAAATTCAATTCTAAACAGAAAACTCTGAAGGCCCAAAAGCTAAAAGTGAGCTTATCACAGCTTAATAAGCAAACAGCTTATCCTTATTGGGCGAATAAGCCCATTAAGCAATAAGCCAATTCCATAAGCTCTAATTTAACACACAACCTTCTCTTGGGATACGAAAGAGATCTGTAAAAAGAAATTTTGAAAAAGCACACTCAATAAGCCAGAAATAAGCAAAGTATAATTCACAAAACGACAAAATAGTCGGGTTTGAGAATTAGGGCACCTCAGAAGCTCTAGTTTTTTTGCAAAAGCTCACAAATAGCTTAACTAAGAATAATCAATCAAGAAAATCATAAAAAGCCAAGTAGAATAAGCTGTGAGAACCAATAAGCTGGCTGAAAAAGCTAAATAAGCTAGTTTCCTAGAAAAAGCTTAACCAAAAGACTTGTAACCTTCCAGACTTGATATTAAGCTGAGAAAAATGAGTTCTACCACAAGAACTAAGTTGTTGCATGTACCAATAAGCAAAACAGATTCAATAAGCTAAGTGACCAAGTTTAACCAAAATTCAAACGCTGACAAGTGAAAATCCAACGCTGACAGGAACAAAATGGACGTTGACAGACTTAAAGAAGTGTTTAGACTTGTTTTTCACCCTGCTGGTCAAGGTTTGAGTGCAAACCTTGTGAATCAAAGCCTACCAGTTGAGTAGTCTTGACAAGTTTTGGCACAAGTAAGCCAATAAGCTAGTAAGCTTATTAAGCTATCAACAGATAAATTCAAGTAGCCAAATAACCTCACAAGCATCACACAAATAGAATCCAAGCAACAAAACAACAATCCTTATACTAGAAATCACAATGCAACACCAAATGAGGTGGTCACTTTGCTGCTGCAAATGACCACTTCAGCCAACTTTGATAAGCTATAACAAACACAATAAGCCACCAAATTCAACAACCAAATAACCAATAGATAGCTTATCACCCAAACTATTCCCAAACCTGATTTCAGACCTTAGATCCAAGTAACAAAGAAGTTATTGGATCTAATGTGTTTGACCAATCTCAAAAGCACTTTTATCAGATTTTAGCAAAACTTCCAATCCTTTTTCCAAACTTTCAGAAACTTGCCCAATGACTAAAACTTGTTCAAAATGACTTGTTTAGACTTCCCAAACCCTAAGAACTAAGGGCACAAGGCCACAAGGCCTTATGAACCAGTAATCCCAAACAGTCCTTAATCAACCACTTTTCAAAGCAACTTGTGATTCCAACTAATAACCTACTGATTTTATGATCCAAAAACACTTCCTAGGTGACAACTAACAGATTCAAACACAAAAATCACAACCTTAAACACAGAATCACAAAATCATAGACCAAAATCAAAAACAGACAATAACATTACATTTTTAGAGGAAACTTAATCAAGGGATTATACCTACCTCCACAACATCCTAGGAGGGCCAGCTATGCTCCTTGGACCTTGTTCAACAACTAGAACAAGACCAAGGTCCTTCAAGGAAGAAGATCAAATCCTGCTGATGTTCAAAGTAGAACAAGGATTTGATTATGCAATTTCTTCAACACAAATCAGCAAACAACTCAACCAAGAGCTCAAAACTCTTCCCAGGCTTGGTGTCAACAAGCTGGAAGGAGCTTAAGGCCTTTGGCTAAGGGTTAGTACAAGAATAATACCAAAACAGAAACTAGGATTTCAAGGTTTTGAACCTTTGAAAACCTTCAAACCAAGACGTGCCTTAACCACAAGATTAAGGAAGGTCTTAATGATCAAATGGAACTCAGATTTAGGCTATTCTGACACCAACTTTTAATAAACATAAAAGAGAATTCAAAATTTTATAAAATTCAAATTTTATTAACTTAAAAAGGAATTACAAAGATTGATAGCCTAAAACTGGAACAAAGGGACTCTCACAGGTTGAGGTCTCCTTTTATAGACATATGCTAAGCCTACACTGTTCACAAACCCTAGAAGGGAAATTCCCAAAATGTCCTCAAATGCTTCTAGACGAATTCTTGGTATATGTTGTCCAAAATGATCCAAACCGTTTAAAATAACTTTGGGATGAAGCTAAGAGTGTGGGCTGTTGATCTTGACATGTGGCAAACCTTGGAGAGCAAGTTGTCACATGATTGGTGGACGAGTTTGAATGATGGGGCCTCCTGGTGAGTGGGAGTTAGGGTTTTAAGGTTGGGATAGGTTTCTGCATGTGTGAATCAAACGTGTGCCAAGGTAATTTAAATTAACCCTTTGTTTAAGTGAAGTAAATTCTGGGGGTGAAGAAGGGTGAATAGTGGTAAGTTTGATCCGATTTTGGGGGAAAGTAAGTGTTTGGCGCGTGTTTGTGTGTTTGAAGTTTGGAAATGGCAGCTTTGGTCCTTTGTTTTTGGCAAAACATGTAAACAAAGTATTTCAGCCTTAAAAAACGTATTCCCTTTGTTATTTAAGTTTTCCTTTTCATATTTTTGGCACAAAACCTTGGCAAAAGGATATCAAGGGTTGTTTTTGCCATTTTTCCATAATTAAGGGACTGATTTTGGACATTGTTGATCTTCAAAGGTCTTTAATGTAACTTTAACTCCATGAGGGACCATAATTGACAAATTAGATTTGATGAGGGACTAATCTTGCCATTTCTTCAAAGTTGAAGGACCTTTTTGCAATTTTGACAAACTTTAAGGGACCAAACTTGTAATTATGAATTCACAAGGGTTTTAAGTGTCATTTCTTCATTCATTAAGGATCAATCTTGCATATCTTCAAGTCTTCAAGGGTAAATGTTGGATAAATCATGAACTAGGGCCCGGTTCTTTGTACGGCTTCGTTTCTCGTGTCCGTTTTTCCTTGTTTTTTGTGATCTTTTGTCTTTTTCACAATATCCATACCTAAAACACAAGTAAACAAATACAAGCATAATATATGGTATTTTATGACATTTTTTATGCATTTAAAGCCCGAAAAGACCGATGAGATCATGTATAAATGCCATCTCATCAGTTACCAAACCTTAACCAAGTGCACAACACACTACTCCATAATAACAGTAAACAAGATCATTTCAACAATATGTAAATCAAAGTAAAGAATTAACATAATGGAAATCAGAATTAAACCACAAGGTGTTATTCAAGAATTGCTCCAAAAGGTTTATAAGATTTTAAACTTATTATAATGGCTAGCAATACTCTGAGTTCCTTGCTCCAGCAACAATAACATTAACCAACTAAGGTTCACCAACTCTAGTAACTTTGATCAAGGATTTGGAAAATCCTTGATTTTAAGATTCTCCTCAACAATGGAGAACTATGGAATGAGATATATATTATGTCTGGCCTTGGGTATGTTTTATAATCATAATTTCATAGCCTAAGTGTCCTGGAAGAATCCCAAGAGTTCCTCCCATAATAGCAATGCATAATGACACTTAATTGTGTAACTGCAGCAAATGTGCGCCGTACTTTTCCAATTGTATGCCACACTTTTTTAGATGTAAATGTGCGCCGCACTTTTCAGTTTTTGAGCCGCACTTCTGGTAATTCTCCAAAATCGGGGTACTTTGTATGTGCACCGCACTTTCAAATTATGCTCCGCACTTTGGCTTCATTTCAGCATAATTACATCTTTAGCCCCTTTCTTCTTTATTTCTTCATTCTTTTCCTTCATAGTCTCTTTCCTAGCTACAATCAAAACAATATTCTTTATTAGTATCAATTCAACCCATAATTTATTTATTTACATAGCAAACAAGGACAAATGCATCATTACAAACATGTATAAATGAGGCGTTATCAAATCCCCTCATACTTAACTTCTTGCTTGTTCTCAAGTAATATAAAAATATATTTTTAATAAGTGTCGAAAAAATAGATAAAGCCAACAATCAAAAACAAAGATAACGCCATAAAACACCTCACGAAGTAGATATTTTTATTTCACACACTCTCCTTATTATGGTTAAATTATCGCTCAATAGCACGGTCATGAAAAGTAAATTACCACAGGCTTGTACAAGGAACTAAATTAAACAAAATTTGGCGTAAGCACCAAGTAAAATATCAAAAGAGGTCTTTTTCAAAAACTTTTATTACCACCGCATGTTTAAAGAATAATACATCATCTTTTACCATGTTGTTGCTTCACGAATTCATAACTCAAAACTTCTTAGGCTTTCATTTGCCTTTTATTCTTCTTTTTTTTTCTTTTTTTGCACAAATCTCTTCAACGATCTTTTGGGAAAACTTGTTTTCCCTCATACTTATGATCTACTATCATTTCGCAATATGGTTTCCAACAATATATAATCATCTTAAACATCGGCAAAACTTTCAATATTTTCTCTTTTTCTTTTATTTTGCCTTTTTGTCATTTAAAATACCTTTTATCATACAAGTATGATCCCACTATGGTCTCGTAAAGATTACCAAGCACAAGTTCTATAATTAAACTAATCATCGGCACATACACAATTTGAAATGTAAGAATGCTTACAAAAAAGATCCTCACAATTATGAATAAAGTATTGTTTAAATAAAGTTATCAATTCCGAGTCAAAATAGTTTTACAATTATAAGAATTATCAATCCTTCGAAAAAAACCTTTTTTTTATAACTGTAGAAAATTTTCAAAATTCGCCCAGAAAGTGCGGCGCACTTTTTGAAATGTGCGGCGTACGTTTGGGCACAAAAAATCAAAAAACTTTTATTTCTTAAAAACAAGCTTATATTCGATCTTATTTTCACTCAATCACCCCCCCATACTTATTATTAGCATTGTCCATAATGCTAAACATAAGGAAAAAGTAAAATTATAGGAAAATAAAAATAATACTCCCCTTTTATTCCATGTCGTGAACGAAGCCGAGATCTTCAATATTCGCCTAAGTTCTCCTTGACTCGCTTATATTCTATAATTTAACACAAATAATATATATAAACATATTTCACATACCAAATTAAAAATAAAAATTCACACACAAAGTATTAAGTTGTCCTAAATGCCAATAAAGGCATATTACATAACCAAATAAATTGTTTTCAAATTGTTTTCAAATGTGACTAAGACAAAAGTCACAAACACATGAGGCTTCACATATCCTTTCAGTTTCATCATTCCTTGGAGCATGGGATGGGTAAAAATGTGGTGGATGGGGTGGTGGTTGTTAGGTGTAGTGGAATGGCTCATGGTGATATCCGGGTGGTCCATAAGGTCCACTCATTAGAACATGATATTGTTCCGCCAAGCTCTCAAAAGTTGGAGCATATCTATCCATACGATAACATTAGCGCTCCATCATAAACCCAAGTTAGTCTTGCCTAACCTCCATCCTTCCCATTCTATCACAAACATCTTGGAGTGATGCACGAGGAGCTCGCTCCATGCCCACACGTGGTGCTCTAACATGCGTGTCTTCTTGGATCAACATTCCATCCGCTCCAATCAAATCTCTCAAAGTAATTTTGTCAATGGTATCACACAAAATCGGTGGACTAAGACTACTCACAACTTGTTCACTTAAAATCCCCATCCTTTGGGCTAACCTAGTCACAAATTGTCCACACACAATCATGCTACTTGCTTGACTACCATGACCTTTCCTTTTCATACATTTTGCTATCACCCAAGCCACATTAGCGTATTGCTCACGATTCTTGTCCCTAGACATGCTCAATAACCACAAATCATTCTTTTGTATTTTATCATATCCCGTGGTTCTTTGGCAAACGGCATAAGCGATCATCTATTGAAGCACTATCAAAAGTGGACTAGAAATTCTAGTGGATGAGCTCCTAGATAAGCTCAAAGGATCCTCATCAGGGAAAATTGATGCCCAAAATTCATTAGCATTAAAATTCCCATGATCACGTTCCCCTCCTTGGAAATATACTTCAAATCCTTCCTCCATTCGCTCATCTCTAGTATACAACTCCAAGTACTTAGCAAATTCTTTCAAATTCAAAGAATTTCCTTTCCCACAAAGTCTAAAATTCAAAATCTTCTTAGACACCAACTCATCTCCTTCGACATCCTCATCAAAATGAAAAGAAGAGAAAAACTCGAGAACAAGCTCCGCACAGATCTTCTCCCTATAATTAAAAGCACGTATCCAAGCATTGAATTCAAATAAGACTTCATTACCTCCAGCCTCTATCACTACTATCTTAAGCATCTCCCTGATTTGAGCTTCACAGCCAAGCTCATTCAAAACTCCAAAATCCACAATGCTAGGTGCGAAAATTTGTTTTTGCAATATAAGACTAAAAACATTATTGTAGATTGTTTTGGTATCGCTAGTACATCCAGGCCAGTTCAAAAATGGGTGATTCGGAGTCCCCATGAGTGCGGCTCTTGCTGATTCGATAGGCCTTCGTTTCTTTCCTCGGCTCGACGAGCCGGTCTCATAATTTCCAGAACCTGTATTCTGCAAATTTTATCACATAACAAACATGTATTAACATTAGATAAGCATTTAGGGGTCAACGATGTCCCTACTTTTGTGTTCTAATCTCTCTGTTGGTTTCCAGTCGAAAAGTACGGTGCACATTTTGGTTTGTGCGGCGTACTTCCTTGAGAAATTTCATAAAAGTACGGCGCACATCTTGTAAAGTGCGATGCACATTTTGGGTATCACAACATATGTCGGGGTAACACCAATAATTAACCAAATCCGCAAACTAAATGGTTACAAACTAATAACAATGGTTAGAATCGAACACTAACCCAATCCCAATTCGTTTTAATCCAGGACATTGCTTCATCTCTAAGGTTTTAATTTTCAAAAACCTTCATTTTTTATTTTTATGTTTTTCAATTTCATCTAATAATCTAATTACTTTCTTAATCCATTTCCATATTTGTAAAACCCGTAAAAATAAGATCATAATTTAATTCTATTTTTAATTATTTTGAAGTATTTTATAACGTTAAATAATATTATGCTTAACGGTTTAAGTTGAAACCGATATTAAATATTATATTTTAATATTTTGACGAGTAACGAGGACTACTAGTGATCGTGATACCGACGGATGCCAAAAATTTTATATTTTATTATCGATCGTTTCGATATTTAATACTTTCGACGATATCGTTTTAATTACGTATCGAGTCGTATATTATTATTTTTCGTGTGCGTTTAAACTTTTAAAAAGTATTTTTACGAAACCCGAGTCTCGTAAATATTTAAAAATTAGCAATTTACATTTTTACCCTTTTAAACTATTTTATTACATTTTGGACCAAAACTATCATAAATTGGCAAAAACTACCCTAACCTTACACTATATATATGTTTTCCACTAACACAATTCATTTAAAAAGTTCATTAAAATAAAAAGCCACATTTCTTCCTCCTCTTTTTGTTTTGGCCATACACCCCATCAACACCAATCATCAAAATTTTTGATGATCAACTTTGATCCATCCAAAAACAAAACAAGTCCCATTCCTATTTTTGAAAGGTGATTCTAATGATACCATTTTTACTTACATGCATTGAGTTTTGAATTTTGATAAAAAAAACTAGGCTTGTTAGATGGTGATTTTGATCATGCATGTGTTAGAGATGATGATCAAATGATGTTTATGTAATGTTTTTGTTAAAAAGTTGAATTTTAATTTTTGGGTTTTTGATTTTGATGATGATACAAGTGTTAGGATTGGTTTATGGTTCTATTAGGATGTTAGAATGATGATAAAAGTTGTTGGTTTTGATCAAAAACTTGATTTTGTAAGAGATTTTTATAGCCAATTGTAGGCAGTAGGTTTGAGGCTATTTTCGAGGGTCTTAAGTCTGAATATAGGATGATATGATTGGATTATGTTGTAGAGAATTTCGTTAGCTTCGATTTGATATAAAGTAGGCCTTCCAACTCCAAACGAGGTGGAAGTTACACTAGTTTGATTTTCGTGTACCGGGAGACGAGTGTCGACACAATCCGAAAATTATTGTCGATATTTGGATCGAATCTCGGGGACTAAAAATGAGTTTCAAAATGATTCAAGCGCTGTTCTCAGGCTCCAAGTTTAGCATTTTGAGTCTATTTTTAGAATCAATTGGCGGTTTTATAAATGGAGTTTTTTAGAATGGTCAAAATGGTTTCGTAAGTCAAGGTCGCTAAACTGTCCGGATTTTGTGATTCAAAGATGAGTCGGGCAGGGAACTTTAGAAGTAAAATCTTTTAATGGGCTCTTGGGAGGACTTTATACATATAGTAAATAAGTTCTATGAGTAGTATCATAAAAATTTGATGTGTCTAAGTATGGGAAAACGGCTTGGACATTTGGTATGTTCCGGCAGATTTTTTTTAAAGGCATAGAACAATAAAATGAATATATAGGAGAGCGTAATAGTATCACTTGAATCGTTTTCTCTCGAGTTTGTCGTGATTTTATGAGTCGAGTTTTATATTCTTATGTATGGTTTATTTCTCGAGTCTATTATTAATGAACGCACCTCATT
Organism: Glebionis coronaria; assembly: GCA_025667525.1. Taxonomy (NCBI): domain Eukaryota; kingdom Viridiplantae; phylum Streptophyta; class Magnoliopsida; order Asterales; family Asteraceae; genus Glebionis; species Glebionis coronaria. Next base: position 551,486,362 of record CM046876.1, read on the forward strand.
TGATAGGTTGCGGTTCTCGTGTTTGAAAGGCATCATCTATCGTCGGCGATCGTCTCATTACTACTATCGGCTAAGGTGAGTCTATAGCCTCGCTTTATACTAGTTATTAAATGATTTTAAACCCGCGAGGGGGAATACATGTTTTATAAACTTAGAACACAAGATTTTTATGGTATGCTTTGTCCCTCTATGAATGGACCCGTGGTTGCCTTTAAATTGCATTAAGTGTTTGCCTTTGTTAAAACCTCAATTATGGACCGTTAATTAACCTATGATGGGTTAACCGCTAGTACAATTAATAGATCTATGGGGGAAGCCGCCCCGGTTCAGTTTTTGTGGACTTGTCATAGAAGCTTAGGCCCGACCTCCACACTGTTTGAGCATATTGTATTGAGAAGTCAGGTATACGGCTATGTACCAATAATCTGGAGGTAACCGACAATTAATAAATCTCTCGTCTTATTAGACTGATATGGGAGTGTCTAAGGGCTCGGTTCCATGAGCTTATTGCAATTTATGCTATATACAATTATTATTGTTGATGCGAATTATTATTTGATGCTTATAAGCATGCCACAAACTTATAATCTTTGCTTGTGTTCAAATTGATTTCATAAAACTACAGATTCACTCGGCATTTTTGCTGATTGTTTTACTCACATGTATTTCAGGTAATCAAGAAGTGGAAGCTTGGAGGTCACGGGGAATGAAGTTGTGCACTGCTTTTGTTGTTCAAACTCTTTGATTTATTTATCGTTCCATTTTTAAAACAAACCAATATGTTGTTTTAACTTATCTTTTGGTAACGATTACTTGGGACTACGCTACTCTGACAAATGTTTCAGGAACGATAAATCTAAAACGTCTCTTTTCGAGTCGTTCTTTATAAATTATGTGTTGTTGTATCATTGTTTAGCGCCCAAAGATGTATTCCGCTGCGTGTAAATTTGGGGGGTGTTAAAGATTGGTACCAGAGCCATGAGTTATAGAGAACTAGGTCTTTTTCTAAAAACCTAAACTATAACTGTCGGTTTTATTTTTCAAAGAGTCGGTGCACATGATTTCGCGTGACTTCAGGTTCAAGCTACTTCTGGGATTACAACTTTAGTATACATTATTATGTATGCCTTATTGCTAAGTATTTCTAAATAAATACTATAATCCTTTATTGATATATATTTATGTCGTTAAACTTTTCGATAAAAGTTTATCATTTATTAATGATTAACTTAAATAAATACAATGATATTTCAAGATCTTTCTGTATTTATTTTTTGAACTATTTAAATTGCTTTTATTGCAAAAAATTTATATTATGACCTTACATAACTTCATCTACGCGGTTACTTTCATTGTTTAACCCTTTGTGATATCTATATAGATATTCAAATCGTCTTCTGGCTATTTGTGCTTGGACGTCTTTTAAAGTAATCTCCAGACCATTGTGTAGCTCAATGTGTCCTTGGAATAGACTAACCGCTATCGTGTGAGTCATACATTTTGAAACACTTCTTATAATCGTGTTGAATAATATCATGGTTTTTCATAATATTTTGTTGATTTTTATTATCGTTTTACACGACATGCGAAGATTTAATTCGTTGACATTTATATGTATCGACTCCGAAGTGTATTGTTCACTTATATCTCGGTAACGTCATCATCATTTTATAAATCATCGTCTAGATTATGGCACTAGAATTGGAATACGATTTTACTTATATAAAATTGTATCATTTGTTTTTCATTAACCTTCTCGCTCCCGGAGTGTAGCATGTTAATGTTCCATTCTTTTCTTGTTATGTTTTGTGTTTTTAACAATCGTGGCACCAAGGAGATTGCCTATATTGCATTTTGAAATCTAAATTACGAACGTCTTTCACCGTTTTGCTTCCTAAATTTCGTGTTGAATACCTTGAAGCATTTTCTGTCATTCATGATGCTATATTTTATTTGATGCTCATTACGAGATTTATTTTTCGTTGTTATAAAATCCACAAGACATGTGTGTATATATGTATATATTTTGAGCCGTTAAGAAGTGTCGAAAAATACACTTTATGCAGAAACTGTAGGGGCAGTATAAACAGGTCAAAACTTAAAAGTAAAACCTGCGTTTTTAAAATAAAATAGTCAAACCTGCACAGAACTTGCAGGGGTATTTTGGTCATTTTGCATTGGTTTTCAGGTCTCGGGTAAAACTAGAAAGTCGTCTAAAATGTCGTTTTGCATCAAAATGCTTTAGACTCTGAGTCTTGGAGATGTCGTTTATCGGGTCAATTAATCGGCTCATATTTAAAAGTTAAATCTGGTAGAAAATTCAGAACATGAGTTTTAAATGTTTCTAAGCTGTTTTGATTTCATTTGAGATCGTAAAATTTTAACAAATATTATTTTACAACTAACGAATACTAGTTGCATGTGAAAATATTTAAAAATAGAAACAGTACAGGATTAGCAATTACCGGATTAATGGTGTAATTTAAAAACGAATAACATACTTTCTTAAAAGCATGTTGTGTCGAGTATCTTACAAAGAATACACATGTGGATTGTTTTATTCTTTTCATATATATGACTCATTTGTCATTCGATGTTATTTTATATACGTTTTCTTCTAACCTTCCACTGATTTGAGTTGAGTTTTGAAGTTTTGCCTTCACATTCTTCGTTGACATTCTTATCGCGTATCTCATGACGTTTTCGTCTAAACCTTATAACCCTTTGAAAACTTAACAACTTGTAACCATTTCATTGGTTGTTTTATGAGCTACTATTTGCCATTTTTTGCAAAACTTTGACTACTTTATACGTTGTCATAATGTCATATTATAAATAAATCTGATATTGTTTTACGATTATTTTCACCAATTATTTTTACTTTGGTCTTATAAAATACTTTTCCTAAGATTAAAAGTTGCTTATTAAGTATCTCACAAATTACTTGTATCCTATAAATTTATAAACTATTTTTAAATTCCATTTTACAAATTGCATGGTTTATATATAAACATAAGAAACGTAATACTTTTTGACGAAACTGAGCACTGCATTGCTATTCCTAAATTATACATGGCCTGATCACCTATGTCTAATTTAGAAGGAGCCATGCTAGGCTGAATAGTAGTCACCATAAAAATCATGATAATAATCAACTTTTACTTGTATTTATGATAAAGATAAATAAAATGAAATAAAGTGAAAAGAAGTTTTGAAAACCTTCATATCTTATGCAAGTAGCGCAATTTCTATGCATCCGCATACGTTTTCTTGCTTTTCTTGAACGAATTACGTTTTTACTCGACGATCATTTTTCCACTTGTTACTTCATTTTGTCTTGTAACTGATTTCTTTTGACTGCTCGTCTAATTATTGACTGTTGATAAATGACCTAAAAGTCTCGATATATTATCCTTCCGTCTCGTCCAATCTTCTTTATGCGACTGGGTAGATCTTTGGAATATCTCCGCACGTGAATAATGAATTATCACTAGAGTGATTTCCGTATATCCGGGATGACGTCCGTCACTCTCGTTTGTCTCGAAATCCACTCTTGTGAACCGTGCTTTGACTTCTCTCTTTAAACATTAACATCGTTCATTTGGTTTGTTTTAATTACAAGTGATTATTAGTAATTTTATTTATTAAAATTTTTGTATGGATCTTCTTTCCGATCATGTATCAACCACCGCTAAGTTTAACGAGCTGATATTGGTGAACCATCAACCGCACTAACAAAATTGACAACTTGTTTAATCTATTATTTCTTATCGTCTTACCATCAACGCCTTTATTTTATTATTCTCTTTAATAATTTATACGACATTTGCTTCGTCCCCTTTTGTACCATTGATTTCGTACTAATTGTTGACTATTATTTCCAATCGTATTCGTTTGTTATCTTGTCACATTTCGAAACCCGAATGTAACCCATATTTATTTTAGAATGATAAACACCTTTATGTATTCCTACAAAGTATTATAATTTTTTTTATGGAACTTGTCTACATTTTCTAATGATTTTCAATTATCGAAATAAACATCACAAGTAAAAGGTCAAATTTATACACCATATTTTGTATAACTAAAACTAATGTTTAAAATAAAATTATGTTCTACCTTTTGAACTAATTGACTTATCATACTTTACTTTTAATGTAATGAAATTGCCAGTTTAATTTATATTCCTAATACTGATTTAATTTGGAAATTATATTCTCTAATTGTAACCATCAGTATGAGTTTAATTAATAAATTTATGTCATTCTTTCAAAGTTTCTTAAGACGACCAAATACATTTTGAAACTATTTTACTTCTATTTTTGATGTATCATCTTTATCAAGAAAGTACCTCAACTGAGTTTTAAGGTAATACCAAATCCGGGACGGATAATTGTGACAAACGTTATTTTAATGTTAATATTTAATTCATTCTTCGCTCTCATTTTTCTAGTATTGCGAATTATTATGTTTTACGGTTACGTGATTCGAGATCCCTCGTCGATCGTTAATCTTAAATCATTTTACCACATCTTGTTTGTTTATGCGTTTATTGAAGTCATTTTTATCTCGTTCTGTTCCTCGTATTGAAGATCACTATTTTATTTTGAGTCTAAAATGAATCTCGGTAAGCAGTGTATAAGAAGAAACGATAAGTGTCACCAGGATTTATGCGTGTACTTGTGGAATGATTGAGGACCGAATCTCTTAATGAATGGAGTTAATAAATTTGTTACAACCTCGAGGAGCATGTTGAAGCCGACACCGCAAGTGGAAAGACTCTTGTGATCAAGTGGTTATTATCAAGGGTTCGTTCAAGGTTTTCTCGATGATTAACGATGGGAATCTATACTTGATGTTATTGTTCGACCTTTTATTTTTATGTACTTATGTGGTATATGATCTAGTCAAATGATCGTAAGTTGTGAGAACTTGAGACGGCATCATTCGATGACGTCCGATCATGTAGAACATATATTATGTAATATCTTTTTGACTTTCAACGACGATGTTTATTTAGTCTTTAATGCGCGTTGGCGAACGTGAGATGGTGTCTTTGTATTACCTTTTGAGTAGGGTCCCACGAGTGAGCACCCTCCGATGACAAAAATGTTTTCTTGTTAGTTCTTTTTGATGTGTGTCCATGGCTATCCGGCCGATGGATATCCTTTAAATTACAACCTTCCTTTTTACTGGACTTACCCGAAAATCCTGTCATCTATTCTTGTCGTCGAACGAGCTTCGTGTGATTCATAAAATTTTCATGTGTCGAGTTTGACGGGTGACTGGTGGATAAGGATTTATTTATTCCTTTTTGGTGAGATACAACTTGACGACAAGTTGCGTTTTGTAAAAGAACCAGTGGAGATCGTGGATCGAGATTCACGTAGGAACGTGAAGACTTCTTTATAAGGAATGCCCTCATCCTTCCGGGTAGTGAACAACTCGTGTATGAGGCGAGTTGAGCGCCGGGACGTCGCTCCCTTAAGGTGGTGAGGATGTAAAACCCGTAAAAATAAGATCATAATTTAATTCTATTTTTAATTATTTTGAAGTATTTTATAACGTTAAATAATATTATGCTTAACGGTTTAAGTTGAAACCGATATTAAATATTATATTTTAATATTTTGACGAGTAACGAGGACTACTAGTGATCGCGATACCGACGGATGCCAAAAATTTTATATTTTATTATCGATCGTTTCGATATTTAATACTTTCGACGATATCGTTTTAATTACGTATCGAGTCGTATATTATTATTTTTCGTGTGCGTTTAAACTTTTAAAAAGTATTTTTACGAAACCCGAGTCTTGTAAATATTTAAAAATTAGCAATTTACATTTTTACCCTTTTAAACTATTTTATTACATTTTGGACCGAAACTATCATAAATTGGCAAAAACTACCCTAACCTTACACTATATATATGTTTTCCACTAACACAATTCATTTAAAAAGTTCATTAAAATAAAAATCAACATTTCTTCCTCCTCTTTTTGTTTTGGCCATACACCCCATCAACACCAATCATCAAAATTTTTGATGATCAACTTTGATCCATCCAAAAACAAAACAAGTCCCATTCCTATTTTTGAAAGGTGATTCTAATGATACCATTTTTACTTACATGCATTGAGTTTTGAATTTTGATAAAAAAAACTAGGCTTGTTAGGTGGTGATTTTGATCATGCATGTGTTAGAGATGATGATCAAATGATGTTTATGTAATGTTTTTGTTAAAAAGTTGAATTTTAATTTTTGGGTTTTTGATTTTGATGATGATACAAGTGTTAGGATTGGTTTATGGTTCTATTAGGATGTTAGAATGATGATAAAAGTTGTTGGTTTTGATCAAAAACTTGATTTTGTAAGAGATTTTTATAGCCAATTTTAGGCAGTAGGTTTGAGGCCATTTTCGAGGGTCTTAAGTCTGAATATAGGATGATATGATTGGATTATGTTGTAGAGAATTTCGTTAGCTTCGATTTGATATAAAGTAGGCCTTCCAACTCCAAACGAGGTGGAAGTTACACTAGTTTGATTTTCGTGTACCGGGAGACGAGTGTCGACACAATCCGAAAATTATTGTCGATATTTGGATCGAATCTCGGGGACTATAAAATGAGTTTCAAAATGATTCAAGGCTGTTCTCAGGCTCCAAGTTTAGCATTTTGAGTCTATTTTTAGAATCAATTGGCGGTTTTATAAATGGAGTTGTTTAGAATGGTCAAAATGGTTTCGTAAGTCAAGGTCGCTAAACTGTCCAGATTTTGTGATTCAAAGATGAGTCGGGCAGGGAACTTTAGAAGTAAAATCTTTTAATGGGCTCTTTGGAGGACTTTATACATATAGTAAGTAAGTTCTATGAGTAGTATCATAAAAATTTGATGTGTCTAAGTATGGGAAAACGGCTTGGACATTTGGTATGTTCCGGCAGATTTTTGTTAAAGGCATAGAACAATAAAATGAATATATAGGAGAGCGTAATAGTATCACTTGTATCGTTTTCTCTCGAGTTTGTCGTGATTTTATGAGTCGAGTTTTTTATTCTTATGTATGGTTTATTTCTCGAGTTTATTATTAATGAACGCACCTCATTTGATAGGTTGCGGTTCTCGTGTTTGAAAGGCATCATCTATCGTCGGCGATCGTCTCATTACTACTATCGGCTAAGGTGAGTCTATAGCCTCGCTTTATACTAGTTATTAAATGATTTTAAACCCGCGAGGGGGAATACATGTTTTATAAACATAGAACACAATATTTTTATGGTATGCTTTGTCCCTCTATGAATGGACCCGTGGTTGCCTTTAAATTGCATTAAGTGATTGCGTTCGTTAAAACCTCAATTATGGACCGTTAATTAACCTATGATGGGTTAACCGCTAGTACAATTAATAGATCTATGGGGGAAGCCGCCCCGGTTCAGTTTTTGTGGACTTGTCATAGAAGCTTAGGCCCGACCTCCACACTGTTTGAGCATATTGTATTGAGAAGTCAGGTATACGGCAATGTACCAATAATCTGGAGGTAACCGGCAATTAATAAATCTCTCGTCTTATTAGACTGATATGGGAGTGTCTAAGGGCTCGGTTCCATGAGCTTATTGCAATTTATGCTATATACAATTATTATTGTTGATGCGAATTATTATTTGATGCTTATAAGCATGCCACAAACTTATAATCTTTGCTTGTGTTCAAATTGATTTCATAAAACTATAGATTCACTCGGCATTTTTGCTGATTGTTTTACTCACATGTATTTCAGGTAATCAAGAAGTGGAAGCTTGGAGGTCACGGGGAATGAAGTTGTGCACTGCTTTTGTTGTTCAAACTCTTTGATTTATTTATCGTTCCATTTTTAAAAAAACCAATATGTTGTTTTAATTTATCTTTTGGTAACGATTACTTGGGACTACGCTAATCTGACAAATGTTTCAGGAACGATAAATCTAAAACGTCTCTTTTCGAGTCGTTCTTTATAAATTATGTGTTGTTGTATCATTGTTTAGCACCCAAAGATGTATTCCGCTGCGTGTAAATTTGGGGGGTGTTAAAATATTCCTAATTCCTAATTGAATTGTAATTCGTTCTTCAATTATTAAGAACCCTAATTGAAAATTAATCAAAAATTAAAAACGAATTAAATCAAACAAACAGGAATTAAGTATAAGAACTTACCCTAGACATGATCTCGAATGTGAATTGGAGCAAAGATTCGAAAATATTTTTGGTGATGATTCGAAAATCGTAAGGTGGTTTTTTTGTTGTTTTTGTGTGTTTTTTTAGCTTCCAATGGGAAAAACGGTGTATATACAAAAAAATCCGCCGAGAAGTGCGGCGCACTTTTTGATTTGTGCGGCGGACATTCTGTGCATCCAGACAATGTTACTGGTTTTTACTTTTTACGTATACTAAACACAAAATCTAAAAAGAAAACCTCTAATTTCATTCGATAGAAAAATAAAAAGAGATTAGGGAGAACATTCCCTACTCCTAAGACCATCCTAAAACTTCTAGGACTCTTAGATATTACTTCGTTTTATTGATTATCTACATATAAAAAGATAAAAAATGCATAAAAGTAACTAGGAGCCAATGATGCACTCCTCTTTTCTTCCTTATCTTTAGTTGTATTAGAAGTTTAGAGGTGACATGATATCAGTATCCGTGTAACGTCTCGAGACCTCTATATTGGTGTCCTTTGTCTCGTACACTTTTTCGTACCTCTTTCCACATGGATCAATAATTACTATGGCAACATGCCATTCACCATCTCCATCCTGAGCAATATTCTCAAATTCTCGCTTGTTCTTCACTTGCCAATCTTTGTATTTATATGATACGGGAAATACTCCAAGCATCCACACAATTTTCTTGTAAACACAAATATCAAAGAAAGGGATGTGGTAGCTCCTTTCACTTAGTGAAGCATCAAATAGTTCTTCCGGTTCCGTCCATGGTTGCAAATGTGGACCATAAATTGGCATACCGCTTTCATATCTTTTCACGGTGTAGTGCTTATCTTCCTCATCATCACTATCATCACGTTTTTTCACTTTTAGCACATTATATGTTTGATGGATAAACCCATCAAAGCTAGTCATAATAGCTCTTCCAACATCTACATTTGCACCAACAGTGAGCAAAAACTTCCTTTCAACCACTAGTTGAATGTCTCGATCAATAGGAATATTGAGAAGCATAAAATTAGCTAGTATTGTGGTTGTCCCTATTGTTGATCCAAAACTTAGATTGATTTAGCTTTGTATTACCGAGATTGAATCAAGTATAATACGTAGAGAAACTTTGTTGTATAGACAATCCAAGTACTATGCGGAATTAATACTTGAATGAAGAACAAACAAAACAGATAAACCAAACTTTCACTTTGATTGATTAATTGAACTTGCGTACAATGGAAGTGTTGTGAAATATGTGGAAGAGATGTGTGAAAGGGATATGTCTTATGTCTAACCCTAAGGCATCATTTTATAAGTTTAAGGAGCCTTGTACCAAAAGCTAAGATCAACTATTTTAGGAAGAGACACAAGATAAACATACTCAAATAACTTATTGACTAAATCTTTTTAACATTTAAGAATATATTCTGAATTCTTATCTTAATATTTTGTCCACCAGCTTGAAGAATTCATCATTGGCAGATTTAGTCCTTGTCTTTGTGTTAAGATTCTTCTTGTCAATGCCTTGATAATTCTTATCAGCGTTTCACCTGTCAGCGCCTCAATTCTTCTTGTCATTCTCTGAAATCCTTTGTCAGCGTCTGAGTGACTTAGCTAATTTTATTCCCAACAATCCTCCCCTAAACTTGATATATACTCTAGTAATCAAGTTTCTAAATAAAATAAAACATACAGAGGATTCTTACAAAGACACTCTATCCTTGAATTTGAGTAAGAATAAACCTCAAAAAGTCAATCACTCAAATCACTTGTATAGACAGCCTTCACTTGGTCTTAATCATCTTCAACACCTGTAATGTCTTTGGAGCTTTCTTTATTACTTTTGTCACTCAAATTGGATTGCTCCTCCCCTTTTTAAGACTCCTCTCCAAGATCAAAATACAAGGATGGAACCAAGAACGTCCTCCTTGCATCAGCTTCCAAAACAACAAGCCTATCAGTTAAAAACAGTGATCCTTGACAATTTGTACCATTTCTGTATTATGCTTTTACAAGCTAATACAGATTTTTGTCAATTCCATTAATGTCAAAGGTTTCATACTGTCCTCATCCACATTCGGGAAATGAATCCTCAATGTTGATTCATAGGACATGGGGATGGACTTATTGATGATAAGACTGACTTGACCTGCATTAAAGCTAGTGCCAATAGTCTCAGCCATCTCCATAACACTATACACCCTTGTGAAAGTGATCTTTGCTGCTACTAGATGTCAATCACTAGGAAAAACATCTCAACGATCATTAGGCTTCCAGATATCCAAAAATTCCTAAAAATGAAAGGGTGATGAAACGTTTTGGGTCTATAAAGAAGTTTATACATGACACCAACTACGATGTCATAGCAGAAAATGGACTTGAGAATGTATAAAACCTTAGTTAAAACACAAACAAAGGTAATAATCCTAAGGAAATAACTAGACTCTAATAAGCAAAGTGACAAACACTGTTCATGCATACACTCATGCAAAAGCGTGATAGACACACATGAACTCTAGAGTCCTTTGTTCATAAATGCACCAAAGAGAAAGTTAATTTATATAAAACCTTTGCAACTCCCCAAGTAAGCCAAATGTATAACCAAAGTCTCCCAACCGACCAAACCCAAATCTAGGTCAAATGTCTTGGCAGCATGCACAGTATATCAACTTTGCATGCTACAGTGCCTCACGAATTAGAAAACTAAATCGTACTCACCAGTGGACACAATCTAGAATTGTGCAAGAGTGCTCTAAGAGTACCCCAAAACCTAGAGGTTTACCTCCCCTTAAGAGAAGCATAAAAATCATTATATGTGAAGAAGCAATATTTTATCTCAAGATAGGAATGTAAACACTCCAACCATCATAAATAAAAGTTTTCAATTCTGTATCCATCCAAATGTAGCTCCATTTTCCTGCATAGTTAGACAAAAACCACAAAAACACACTAACAGAGACTACCTTTCCCATGATAATATGTAGAGATAACATGTTAGTGGATAAAAATAATATCAGTGGAAAGACCAATAATGCATGTTCCTTGAGCATCCACTATCCCAATATCCTTGATCATTAACCTCCTTCTGGATAGGCTGCTCAGAAAGAAAACAAATTATTTTTCTTTGGAGATCTAAGCCTTGTCAGACTTGGATCTATCTAGTTGTTTAACTAGAAAGGTCTTATTCTTTACCACAAATCCCTGTTCTTCCCTTTGGGACCTAATCACCCAATTTGTTCCAATGAGTCTAGTAATGACCTTCTCAAGATATTTAAATCTATTGCAACTCATTGAAATACCATTAAAATTGTAGTTTTGCTCATGTTTAGGTTTCCAAGTTAAGTGGGATGATGCTTCAAACCCTTGACCCTTATTAACCAAGTATCTTTGTTTATATGGTCTAAAATAAGGTCTCATACCAAACTTGGAGCTGTCAGCGTTGCATTTGTTCCTGTCAGCGTTGAATTTGTTCCTGTCAACGCTGAATTTTTTCTTGTCAGCGCTGAATTTGTTCTTGTCAGTGCCCAAATTAGGGTTTGCTACAGGAACATACTGTCTGTTTGACCAAGTGTTGGTATTTTTAAAGGGCGTTTATCCATGGGTATTAGCTACCTTAGAGAAGAAAGGAGGTGGTCTAGTAGCCCGTGGTCTAGTGTGGACAAAAGGTCTATGGTTGACATTGGATGACCTATTGTCAGCGAATGAATTGTATCCACTGACACAATTATAAGCCAAATGTGAGAAGCTCACACATGAGAAACAAGCCTTTTTGGACACAAACTTAGGCTTAGATTGATAAAACCCTGTCCCATTAACACTTGCTTGGCCTTTGAGTGACCTAGGTTTTCTATACATTTCAGCATATTTAACACTAGGTTGTTTCTTAATTGGGGAGCCAAGATTAACAGCTTTTCCAGTGATGGGATTGGTCACAGTGATAGGTGTAGATACTACTGGACTCTCAATGGGTGTAGGCACAAATGGACTCTCACTAAGCATCCCACCCTTAACAAACAAAGTGAGGTTGGCCTTCTTCCACTCTTCTAGGTCAATAACCTTTTGTTGATATTCCTCAACTAGAGAACGGACTCTAGGTGGAGGAATAAATTCCTCTTCTTGGAGTTCTGGAATACCAGTCCAAGAGAGATCCTTTCTATGGACTCCATAGAAGTTCCCAGCAGTTGGTGGAATAGCAGTATAATCTTTCATCTCAATCCCAGACAATTCCTTAGAATCTCGTTGTTCACTGACACATTTTTCTAGGGTTTGGCTTGCTTTATCAAACTTTTTAATTTTAAGCCCTATATTTTCTTTATCTTTAAGGGCTTCATCTAACTTGAGCTGCATCTCCCCTTTGGTTCTCGTTAGTATATCCCTAACTTCAATACTAAGTTTGAGGTCATGAGACAAAACATTAATTTGATCTTTTAGATCAATCTCCATTTTCTTATATTCAGAAACAGTCTTTTCAGTTTGTATAAGTGCCACATGATAATTTGAAAGTTTAACTTTTACGTCTAAAACATCTGATTTCAATTTTAAAACTTATTTATTAAGTCTTTCAGTATTTAACCTACAAGAAGAGTCATCACATACCTCATTATCAGAACATGAAGAAGAATTGGAACTTGTGGAACTTGAAGTAGACTTGGCCTTAACTGAAAACATCATCAGATACTTCTTCACCTTCTTCCTTAGCCTGGTTCACCTCACGATATTGGATTTCGTTCTTCAAATCAAAGTTTCTCAACAAGCTCTGATACCACTTGTTGAACCCAAACTTAGATCGATTTAGCTTTGTATTACCGAGATTGAATCAAGTATAATACGTAGAGAAACTTTGTTGTATAAACAATCCAAGTACTATGCGGAATTAATACTTGAATGAAGAACAAACAAAACAGATAAACCAAACTTTCACTTTGATTGATTAATTAAACTTACGTACAATGGAAGTGTTGTGAAATATGTGGAAGAGATGTGTGAAAGGGATGCGTCTTATGTCTAACCCTAAGGCCTCCTTTTATAAGTTTAAGGAGCCTTGTACCAAAAGCTAAGATCAACTATTTTAGGAAGAGACACAAGATAAACATACTCAAATAACTTATTTTCTAAATCTTTTAAACATTTAAGAATATATTCTGAATTCTTATCTTCAAATTTTGCCCACCAGCTTGAAGAATTCATCATTGGCAGATTTAGTCCTTGTCTTTGTGTTAAGATTCTTCTTGTCAACGCCTTGATAATTCTTATCAGCGTTTCACCTGTCAGCGCCTCAATTCTTCTTGTCAGCGTCTGAAATCCCTTTGTCAGCGTCTGAGTGACTTAGCTAATTTTATTCCCAACACCTATTTGGCATAGAACTCCAAGCAAACGTCCGAATCCCTCCGTGTAGGAGTGATCAAGCAATTTGATATGATCAAACCTTGGTTTGACTCTTCCAACATCTAACATCTTGAAGATTCCAAGTGGCATGACATTAACATTCGAACCGGTATCAACCAAAGCATTGTATGTAGTTTTACCCTCCAACCTTATTGGTAGGACAAAATAATCCGGATCTTCTTTTTCTTTCATTACTTTGTTTTCACGAAGCATTTGGATAGCCACATGTAACACCCTCAATTTCACAAGGCAGCGAAATATCAACATTGGGTGTTACTTCATAGCACATCTCACACAATCATAAAAAACGACCTCAAAAGAGACGTTTTATAAAATAAACTATTCGATAATTTTATTAAATTAGAGTTAACTAAAAAGTGGTCCCACCAATTTATACAACCCTTAATAAATAATAAAGATTTGTCAAATGTATTGAATGTAAATTGTTTGTTTTGCCTGTACTTTATCCTGCGCGGCTCCATGCTCCAGCTGCTCTTAAACCTACACACCTGAGAATACATGCTAAACTGTCAACACAGCAGTTGAGTGAATTCATAGGTTTTTAAATAAACAATAATGGGTTTTTAAATGAATCATAAAGCTTTTAAACACAAGAATCTCATCCATTGGCGGTATTGCAACACATACAATACCTATATCCACACTATTATGCTAAGCTCATGACACCGATGCCTTAATCATTAAATTTTCCCTAGTCAGGTATCTTGCCAAATACCCCATACCTCACGTACAACACACCCGACTGAGCCTCCAACTCACAGGTGCGACCTGCCCGGGTGGGGGTCATCATTCCCAATGGATCCATTCGTCTGTACGAGCGCCTACCCATCATAGGTAGTTAACGGTTCACGATTTATAGGGAATTTTCACTGGCAATAAGCAACTTAGCCTTACTAATAGTGGCTCATTACCTATACAATCAACGCTTGTGTTCGTTTTCCAAGAGCATTAAATCAAACGTCTTTACGTTTATTTACAACAGCTTGTATCCGTTCAAGCATATATTCAAACAACGAATGTTTATTCACAAACATGTATATAGTATCATATGATTATTTACCAAGAGCATGTACTCCCCCCTCGCGGGTTTATAAAAAAATATAAATCAGTAAAAGCGATGCTATGAACTCAGCTGATATAGCTATTACACGTAGATCAAGGAACAAACGTCCAATAGTCGATACACGACTTCACGAGATATCAATCGCTCATTGATCGAGAACGAGATGCCCAACGGTCGACATATGACCGAACGAGACCTATAATGACGAGACGCGTCTTAGGCTCGAGACTATACGTAAGTCAAACACAAATGTAAATAGTTCACTTTAGTAAGTTTGGACATTGCCTAAGTTTTATAAAACTTTTCATAAGACTTTGATAACAATCTATCATGTATTCATTATGACCTTTAAGCCCTTTAAAGCCCATTAGTGGCCCATTACAAATTATTATGAACTTAGTCCATTTCAATCTCAGTATTGAACTCTAAATATGTTATAAGTCTCATGCCCAATAATGACCTAATAGCCATTATAAGTGTATGTTGGGCTTTTGTGGCCCAACTCAACTTTATAAGCTTTTCGGGTTCTAAAACGCCTCCAAACAATATTGAATTAATATTTTCCGATGGTCGGGTCTTGGGTTTCATATAACTCAGTATATAAATACGTCTCGAATTCTCTATAAGTGAATCCTACCACTTTGGTTTTTATAAAAAAATGAAAAAGTTGTACATTTTATTACAATAGTTTAAATTCGACAATTTTACAACATGAATAGATACTTAAGCCGTTTTTCCTGAACCGTAAACCGTCAAATTAATTTCTATATATCAAAATGAACATAAGCTAATGTTCTTTACTGATCATATGTCCATATGCCCTCAAATTATATTTATCATAGCCTAAATATCCATTTTACCACTTAGAGGTCGTGGCTGTCATTCATAGCCAACTTCGTTTTTACCGTTTCGACCGCCATTTCTAAACCGTAAGGAACTGGTGGACTATCCAATTGATTCTAGCTCTTCATAAATTTATCTACAACCCATAGTTTTACCTTTTCCAATTATTCCGAATTTCATGTAAGAGTTATCAGACCGTTTATTTAGCATGTTCAGATTTTACCCTTTTTATCATTTCGGCCATATCTAATTCATCGGGTATTGTCACGGGACTAGCCACCCGGGAAAATCACCGCAATAAATAAGCCTATAAACCTATATATGTTTTGAAATCCCAATACCTACTGAGTGTGCCAGTATAATGTGTTTTATTACTGACATGAAAATAGTTCCAAAAATAAATTGCAAACTCATGTCTTAAAATGAGTAAAAACTCTTATCACCTTATACAATGTCTCAACTTTACATAATAATCCATATAACATTCAATTACTTAATAATATAAAAATGATGCATATATGAACAAATTAAATAGGTGGAATGAAGAAGAAATTTACAATCCTTACAAATATGGATGAAAAAGATGATTGATTAGTACCAACTTCTAACCAAGCTTTCTACAACATAAAAAGTATATCAACTCTATCAATATTAACCAACCTTGTATAATTTTTTTGAAGCTCTTCACAAATCAGGCCTAAGACTCCATGGATGATGAGATTTGAAATTGTTGATTGTGACTTAATCACATGAACATAAACTAAAATTCAACGTCATTAATCTTAGCTAACATAGAATCCTTGTCATGTACTCTTATTAGATTTAATAGATGAGATGTTGAGATGTTTCTAAAGTTGAGTATGGTAAGAAAGAAGATATGACACGTCCCTTTTTTTTGCAAAAATGAAATGAGTTAGTATAATGTTTATATCCTATAAGTGTACACGTTAGCATGCTATTACCAGCTCATCATGTTGTGGCGTGTCACCAAATTTATTTGGGTAAGGTTTATATAAGTTTTGTTTCGAAATATGTAAAATCGGGCATTATCGAAGAACGATATTTTAAAAGTTACGCGATTTAAAAGGTACGCGGTTAACCACGAAAAATAAACGGTCAATATAAAATAAAAACGTCGACATTTAGAGAACGTTTATATTTTTATATATAAATGAGGTCTTATTATTTAATAAGCGTTAATGGGGCGTATAAACGAATGAGCCTAAAGTGATTTAAATAAATTACAAAGAATACTCGTCAAACTAAAAATTAAGACGACGCTAATAAAAAATAAATAAATAAGTTTACGGTCGATGACGGATATAGACTTTGTCGATAAATGATAAATGACATGTACTCAATACGTTAAACCCTTAACCTTGCCGGTTAGCCAAGAACTCAATATTATTCATAAAAATGATCATGACAAATAAAAATCGATTAATAAATATTGGTCCGAATATTAGAAATAGTATTAAAACTCGGTCTAAATATTGATTTTAAAGTTCAGGTTACTACACCACATCTTCATATTCCGAGGTTAATCCATCTTCAACTTTTAACTTATCAAGCAAGACCCCATCAATAATAATTTTATACTTATCACTATATGTTAACGTTTCAATGATAGGTCGATTCATGTTCAACAACATCACTCTTTCTTCAATGTCTTCCCTCAACTCTTCCATTGATAGTTCTTCTCTAGTCAAGGGCTTATTAATGGTGAGAGAAGGTCCTTCACCATTATAGTTCAATTTGTAAGCATGAGCGGGCTGTTTTCCTTTGTTTCTCTTGCCTTTTCCCATACTACACACAAATTCAGGAGCATCAACTCCCTCGTTTTCAATAGGTGCAAATTCATCAAAGTTGAGATTATCAAGTATCTCATCAATTTCTTCTAAGTCCAAGCTTTCATGCACTTTTGGCCATAAGGTGAGTATGCCAGAAGTGATATCAATTTGTGCATTGGCTTTCTTTAGGAAAGATCTCCCAAATATTGCACATGGTTCACAATCATCTTCTTCCAGATTGACAAAGAAGAAGACGAAAAACAGTTCGTACTTGATCATAACAATGAGCTTTTTATCTAGCTCCTTGCCCCCATTCCGATGCGTTTTGTAGGTTAAGACAAGTTTCACCACAAATTCATTGCTAATCAAACTTCTTTCAATTTCCAAGTCAACTTTCCCATCATAAGCAAATTTACCTTCCACATGGCAAGGCATTGAGTATTTCTCACTAGGTGTCAAGTCTTCCAAACGATAGAAAGTTAAGACCTTTTGAATCCCGCTATCGGCTGAGTCCTTACACGTTGATCCTGTCCATTCTCCTTCCAATCCAATTTTTTCATTTAGGCTAATATGCTCATCCACTCCTAAGCATGGTCTACCTAAGCTAGTGTTCGGATCCATCTTAAAACAACAACACATCAAAAGAAACATTAGTATGTTAGTGCCATAAAATCCAAATGACATTTCATATCCTGTAGTCTTAAGGAAACTTATTAGTTTTGATGAAAATATCTTTTTAAATGCGTTATAAGCAATTTTTATTTCTGTTTTTCCAGTTGTGCGACGCACATTTAAGAAGTGCGGCACACTTTTGCGCGACACAGGAAAGCTGGCGCACTTTCTGCAAAGAACTTCTTGTTCACAACAGTAGGATCTATATACCAATCAAACAATGCTATAAGATATTTTTCATAATACTTCCTTAACAAGTAGTCAAAATAAGAAATAGTGACCAAGTTTTGTAAGATGTTCTCAAGTATTTTGCAAGAAATAACTAGTTTTTCATTTTCGCTTGATTCCTCATTTTCTTGTATCTCAAGGATAGTTAAAATTCCAGAAAAATTACCACAAATCATGATGAATATCAAATAAGACATACCAAAGCAAATTATTCTACCAAAGAGTAAATCAAATAGAAAATAAAATTTTGAAAGAAAATATTTTTGGTTTTTCTTAAAGTGCAATATTAACAAACACAAAAGCTCAAAAAGCAGCACACACAAAGCAATTCTCATGTTTTTAGCAGTAATTGTATGAGTAAAAGGTTTTGGTTGTGTTTTGGGATTGTTTCTGTAACACCCCATTTTGATAATGGAATGTCACACGTAATTATGGTGTGTCATCAAAGCATACAAGGATAAATGTTTAAACATTACATGACCATAAAAGGAAAATACTGGAATCAAACATCGGTAGTCCAAAATAAAGCTCATCACACACAAAAATAAGAACTGTAAATGAAAGGACTAAACGATGTCCATGGCAAGAGTATCAAAGTAAAGATAATGCATAAAGTAAAGAAAGGCTAGAAAGCTTCCAGTCCATATGCACGTACACTTAAAGTCTACGAGCGTCCCTGAGTACCTGCCGTTTTGGGAACATAGAAAAGGAAAACGGTTAAGCAATACGCTCAGTGCACGGATGTACAATAAAGCATGAACAATATAAGCATATAAGCATATAATAGCGGAAGAAACTAAGTCGCGAATAACCTGGTTAAGTCTTGGTAAAACTGGTTTTATTGTTTGAAAAGCCTTATGTTGATCTTATAAAAACTGTTTAACATAATCTACCATTAGCCAATATAGGTCATGAAAATCCACCGTGCAGGAATACTTGGAGGGGTGACCTCATCATGCAAATTAGAGGGGCTGCCTCTAATTTAATATATTGGTTTGGGTAGGAGGGATCAGCTCCTTGTGAAGGATGCAAGGCACACACCACATTCACACTGAGTAATCTGCTTGAAAACATGTAACTAGGATGCACCCATACACCCCACATGATAAATATAATAATATGGCCAAAAGCTGAAGGGACGCCACGAGCAATCACTCCGTCGTGGGGAAGTCATAACACCAGTGCCTCTAGTGTTATGGTTATGGTACCTCCATAACTAGGTGAAACTGGTCATGCATGCATATGGCTATAGGTGTATAAGTATCTGATTACTAAATACGTAACTGGTTTTATGTCACGTCTTAGCTTATTTAATACGTTTATGTCATGTTTTACTATTTTAAGCTTTAAACTGTGTTTATCTTATATTCTGTCTATTCTGATTAAGTATTACTTGTATTTCATGTATTATTTTACTTATTGTGTAATAATAAGTAACTTTCTAAAAATAGCAGGTTTCCTAAAATAGAAAGTTTCTAAAAATAGAAAGTTACCAAAAATAGAAAGTTTCCAAAAATAGAAAGTTTCCAAAAATAGAAATTTTTTAAAAATAGAAAGTTTCCAAAAATAGAATTACTGCTTCAAATAGATAAGTTTTTAAAAATAGAAAGTTTCCATAAATAGATTAGCCGCCTTAGTTAAATAAGTTTCTAAAAATAGAAAGTTTCCATAAATAGATATAAGCTGGTTAAATAAGCTAATTATATAAGCTTAAGTTTTTTCTAATTATTTTTCTAAGTCATATTGATATAAGGTATAGTTTATTAATTATTACATGTAATTTAAATAAACTATAGGTTAAAAGTATTTAATTAAATATATCATGTTTTTAATAAATAAAGTTAAATACTTAGGTTAAAACATGTATTATTACTTATTAATAATATAACCGAAGTCATGTTAATTAATTAATTATAGCCATGGTTTTTAATAATTAATTAATTATAAAGTCTAGAAAATAAAAATACTTAGGTTAAAATTCATGATCTAATAATTAAATTATAACCTAAGTCATGTTTATTAAATTAATTATGTCATGCTTTATTAATTTAATTGTTAACATATGATTATTAAAATCATAAACCTTAACATAAACAATGAACCGGATCGTGACTAGAAACCATGAACCGAACCCGTAATCAACACCATACCCCAAACCACTTTGGGGTTTCCCCCTGTTTGCTGCTGCCATGGGACCCACACCACCAAACCGAGACCATGAGGTCTCGGTGGTGGTTCACAAGCCAAACCGAGACCCCTTGGGGGTTTGGTTTAGGCGCCGGCCACATCAAACACCCCTAAATCCCATGTTTTGATTTACCCCATAACCATTTACATGTTTAATTAATGTTTTTAATTAGCTTTTTAAAAACATCATGATCTTATTTAATTTACTAAATCAACACATAAAAGAAAAGGATTAAAAAGGTATACCGAATGTGTGGATCAAACGAGGATGAACACACACGAATACTTGCACCAAATTCAAGATAAAAAATCAAACGAACACCCCCTTTGTGTGTTGTATATCCGGCGGCCAAAAGGAGTAAGAAGGAAGGAGAAGAAACTTTTTAGGGTTTTTGTTATTTTACTATAATGTGAAAAATGACTAAAGGTTTTTACCATAACCCCTTGTTAGTAAAAGCTTGATGGGCTTGGCCCATCCCCTTGGTCTAGCCGTGGGTAGGGGGACCCACATGGGGTACCCGTACCTTTCTCCGAGTCTAATTATTTTAGTGTTCGTTCGTGTTTTATCGTGTTCGTGTTTTATGTGTTCTAGTTAATTATTAACCGTGACTTAATACATTTATTCGTGTGCGTAATAAATATATATACGTAATTAATATTAGCTCGTGATTAATTTACGTTCATGATTTCATGATCGCATGTTCGTGATTAATTATTGTTAAAATAATTATTGTGTGTTCATACGTAATAAATACTTATCGTGTTCTAACACGTACGTAATACTTAAAATTCTAACACGTGAACGTAATCATACTATAAAAGGAAAGTTTTAATCTAGTATGTACGATCTAAAGGGTACTATTCATGGTAAAAGCATGCGGGTTTTACAACTCTTCCCCCTAAAAAGAATAATTCGTCCCCAAATTATAGATAAAGTAAACTGGAAAAGAAGAACATACCCGAATTCAAAATATGAAATGAGGGTAAGAAGCCCGAATAGACTCCTCTGTTTCCCAAGTGGCTTCCCGCTCGGTATGATCCATCCAAAGGATTTTGACGAATGGAATCGTCTTCCTTCTCATGACTCGTTCTTGTCTGTCAAGAACTCGTTCGGGTTATTCTATGAAGGTGAGATCTTCACGTATTTGTTCCAGTGGATACTGAACCATGTGAAGGGGATGATACTGGTACCCTCTGAGTAAGGACACATGAAACACATTGTGTACATGCGAAAGCTGTGGAGGTAACGCTAACCGGTAAGATACTTCACCGACTCGTTCAATGATATCAAATGGTCCGATGAAACGAGGACTGAGCTTCCCTTTAATCCTGAAGCGTCTAACACCACGTGCCGGCGAAACCTTAAGGAAGACGTGATCTCCTACGTTAAAATGTATGTCCGTACGATGCTTATCGGCGTAACTCTTCTGACGTGACCGTGCTTCCTGAAGTTTCTGCTTAGCTACTGCGATCCTTTCATTGGTCATCTCTATGATTTCTGGTCCTTCAAGTGTTCGCTCGCCAACCTGATCCCCGCAGATTGGGGCGCGACACTTACTGCCATACCACATCTCGAAAAGAGCACACTTGATACTTGCGTGCCAACTTTTGTTGTATGCAAACTCCACCAAACAGATGTAATCGTCCCAATCACCCGTCCATTCCAACACACATGACCTCAGCATATCTTCCAATGTTTGAATCGTTCGCTCCGACTGTCTGTCTGTTTGAGGATGAAAAGCCGTGCTAAGCTTAAGTTGTGTACCCCTAGCTTTCTGCAGACTCTTCTAAAATCGCGAAGTGAAACGAGGATCTCTGTCTGAGACGATGCTGGATGGAGCACCGTGGAGTCTCATGATCTCTCTTCTATACGTATCAGCGATTTTACTTACCGGATCTTCCTTGTGGATCGGTAAGAAATGAGCTGATTTGGTAAGTCGATCTACGATAACCCAAATTGCGTCATGCTTCCTCTTGGTAGGCGGAAGAGCAGTAACAAAATCCATGGTGATTTTGTCCCACTTCCACTCTGGAATATCTAACGGTTGAAGAAGACCGCCAGATCGCTGATGCTCGATCTTAACCTGCTGGCAGGTAAGACATTTGGAGACGTAAGTGGCCACATCCTGTTTCATACCACTCCACCAAAAGTACTGCTTGATGTCATGGTACATCTTAGTCGAACCAGGATGTATTGTGAATGGGGAGATATGAGCTTCATCTAACAAGGCTTCCCGGAGTTCTTGGTCATCAGGAACATAAAGTCTCGTGTCGTGCCATACGATACCATCTGCATCTACTCTGAATTCTGTCCGTTTCTCCAAATTCTGAACTATAGCCCAGATTTCTCCATCATCTTTCTGTGCTTCCTTGATCTTAGAGAGCAATGCGGGTTCTACTCTAAGATTAGCCCAGTAACCGTGCTGTCCACGTACCATGATCTCGATGTCTAGTCGCTCCAAGTCTCTTATGATTTCCTCATCAATTTTAATGTCGTTGATCATTCTAGACTTCCTGCTAAGAGCATCTGCTACTACATTTGCCTTTCTGGGATGATACTGTAGATTGATGTCATAATCCTTCAACAGCTCTAACCATCTCCTCTGTCTCATGTTCAATTCACGTTGAGTGAAGATATACTTCAAGCTCTTGTGGTCCGTGAAAATGTCACATGATTCTCCATATAAGTAGTGCCTCCATATCTTCAATGCAAACACGACTGCAGCAAGTTCCAATTCATGCGTAGGGTAGTTTTCTTCATAAGGCTTACGCTGCCGTGAAGCATACGCGATCACTTTCCCATGTTGCATGAGAATAAAACCAAGTCCCTTCCCTGATGCATCACTGTAGATTTGAAATCCACCCGTACCAGATGGGAGAGTAAGAATAGGTGCAGATACTAGCTTCTGCTTCAGGTCTTCAAAGCTCTTCTCTCGTTCTTCAGTCCAGACGAATTTCTCCCCTTTCCGCATCAGTTTGGTCAATGGTAGTGCTAAGCGGGAAAAGTTCTCCACGAACCTATGGTAATAGCCAGCTAAGCCTAAGAAACTGCGGACTTTCGTCGCTGATATCGGCCTCGGCCACTTAGTAATGGCCTCAACCTTCGCTGGATCCATAGTGATTCCTTCTGCTGATAAAATGTGACCTAAGAATGCCACCTTGTCTAACCAGAACTCACATTTGGAGAATTTAGCATACAGCTTCTTCTGGCGAAGAATCTGTAGTACTATACGAAGATGGTCTTCGTGTTCCTCCTTGGACTTTGAGAAAATCAGGATGTCATCGATGAAGACAATGACGAATTTGTCTAGAAATTCATGGAAGATTCTGTTCATCAAGTCCATGAACACTGCTGGAGCATTGGTCAGGCCAAATGGCATAACTACAAATTCGTAGTGGCCATAGCGGGTACGAAAAGCAGTCTTGGCGATGTCTTGCTCCTTAACCCGTAGCTGATGATAGCCTGACCTAAGATCAATCTTGGAGAAGTGTTTGGCCCCTTGGAGTTGGTCAAACAAATCGTCTATACGCGGCAGTGGATACCTATTCCGGATAGTAATCTTGTTGAGCTCGCGATAGTCTATGCAAAGACACATACTGCCGTCCTTCTTCTTAATAAATAAGACCGGTGCGCCCCATGGAGATGCGCTCGGTCAAATGAAACCTCGTTCTATAAGGTCTTGTAGTTGATCCTTCAACTCCTTTAACTCTATGGGAGCCATGCGATAAGGAGCTTTGGAGATCGGTTCCGCTCCTGGGATAAGCTCGATATTGAATTCCACTTCTCGTGCAGGTGGTATGCCCGGAAGTTCTGCTGGAAATACATCTTGGAATTCTGACACTATTGGTTGATCCTGAATTGATGGAGATTCAGCATCCATGTCGTGAACTGTATCTAGATAACCCTCGCAGCCATGTGACAGTAGTGCACGCGCTTGCAGGGTAGATATGATTTGTAAAGACCGTCCGGGTATGAACCCGTTATGAATGTACTCTGGTGCGTTAACATCACCAAAGAAAACTCGATATGAATGGCAGTCTATGGTAGCATGATGCTTGGATAGCCTATCCATGCCCGAAATCATGTCAAAGTCATTCATGTCCAACGGAAGTGCGTCAACAGGGCGAACCTTATCGTCAAATTCTAGGGGAAGACTCTTGTATACATGGGTGATTAATACAGAGTCCCTCAAAGGCGTGGAAATAGTAAGTTTATTCTCTAGTGGCATTGGAAGCATCCTAATGTTCTTAGCACAGGCAGTAGAAATGACCGAGTGAGTAGCACCCGTATCGAAAAGAACACACGCAGCTTGACCATACATATACAAGATTCTAGTGATGGTACCTGTAGACTTGTTGTCCTGGTCTCTAAATATCGTGTAGACACGTCCAGTGGTAGGAGGCGGCTTGGTATCAGCATGTCCTGATGTGCCCTCCATCTCGCCCTTACGGCAGTCTTTCATGATATGGCCAGGAAGGCCACACTTGAAGCATGCGTTAGTGTTACGACGACATGGCCCTGGGTGCCTGATGAGACTGTATTTATACATAGTCTCATCATCCAAATTGGGCTTAAAACGCTTAAAATATCATCAAAATACCCAAAAATGTGCTTGTATTTGTTCATTGTGTATTTCAGGTACGGATATCGTGAATTCACCAAAAGATCAAAGGAATCAAGCAAAAACGAACACGGGAAACGAAGCCACACAAAGAACCGGACCCGAATCATGATTTTCCTATCAAGTCCTTGAAGAATTGAAGATTGGCAAGAATGGTGCCTCAACTATCGAAGACTTGTTAATTTATACCCTTGCAAATCTCATTTATTGCATTTGGGTCCCTAAATTATCAAGAATTTACAAGTATGGCCCTTAAAGATCTCAAAGTTTACAAGATTAGTCCTTGTTTCCATAACTATAACTTAGAAGGACTGAAATTGACAAGCTGCCAAAGTATTTAACAAAGGAAAGTTGTTTGTGCTGATTATTTACAACATGAAAGAATGAAGGGAATAGAGGGACTATTGTTGACCAGACAGCCAAATATCACCCTCCACTTACAAGCCTACACCTCACCATTTCTGCCTAGTCATCATCCCACATCAGCATCCACTATCTCTAATTAGGAATATTTAATAAAGTTTAAACTTATTAAATATTACTTAATTGGGCGCCAAACACACGAATTTCCCTAAACCAAGATTAAACTCACCAGTTCATAACCATCTCATCCACATAAACCCTAATCCCAAATCAAACCCTAATCAAAGGGTTTTTCTACCAACGTTTCCAGATTGATAATTAACCCCCTTCTCACCTAAACCCACCTCACAAATCACCCAATCCGTGACTCAATAGGGCCCCCCCGTCCTTCCCTGCTTCACTCTTTTTGGCAAAAAAGGAATATGACAGCAATCAAACGGCTCCAACACTTTTCTTGGTCCCAAAGGTGTCCAATATACGTTCAAGATCAAAAGGACAACTGTCTCATCACATGGAGCTGTTTTTGACCAATTTTCAGTCAAAAATTCAAAGGGTATTCTGGGCAAATCAGCAAGTAGGGTTTAGTTAATTGTATTTTTTATTTACGTTCTAGAATAGTCTGATAGCTAGTATATATATGGGTGTCCTGTGCCCATATACATTGTTCCAGTTTTTGTACCTTTTCAATTAAGTAATGAAAATGAAAACTATTTTAATTGTGCAATAGCTGAGTTCCACTTTTCTTTTTCTGTTCTAGTTTAATATTTAAATTCATTGCAAAAGTAGTATAGGTTTCAAAGGGAAGAAATAGGAATTTGTGTTTCAAATTTCTAAAAAATCTTTTTTCTGTATTATGCAAATTTTGAATTCCAAATTCACATGAAAGTGAAAGTGGAAGTGTGAGTTTGATTTTCAGGTTTGTGTTTTAAGGGAGTTAGTGGTTTCAAAATTATTTTTGGTTTCAAAATCTGTTTTTCTTTTCAAAGTTTTTCTTTGGTTTCAAAAACCTTTTGTCCTTACTGTATGATTATGCCAACACCAATAAGCCTGACAAGCTTTTTGGTGCTTAGCTTAAACAAGCTTGGAGTTTCTTTCCTGTTTGTGTTGTTTGTGCAGGTTCACAAGAAGTCATATTCCAATTTTTTTCTTATTGAAGATATTGATACCCGTGGTTCAGTTGTTGAACCACAACAGGGGTCCTCTACACATCTCTCATAAGCTCACATAAGCTATGTTAAGCTGGCAAATTTTGGAGAGAAGGCATCATCTTAGTAAGAAGGCTTGAACCCTCTTTAAAAATTTTCAGTTTTTTTTGTGCTTAAGTGAATTTGACATGAAATTGAGTGCTTCCTGTTTTTGGTTGTTTGTTTATGCATATTCATGTGATTAATGCATGTTAAAGTAGATAAAACTTAGATTTAAGTTGATTTGGTAAGAATTTGTTGGTTAATTTTTAATTTTAGAAATTTAAGGGGTGTTTGGGATTAGGGTTGTTACTAAAATTGGTGACAGATTTTGTGATTCAATCCTGTTTAAACTCATCCATATAGCTAATTTAGGGACATCTAATTAGTTGGTTTCACTTTGGTTAGGTTTTAGTAGTAGTTTCATGGTAAAACTTACATACAAGTAGCACAAAATCAGTTAGTCCACTTTTATGTTTGATTTAGGAGTAAATTTGCTTTGGAATCCTGTTGATTGTTAGATAATAGGTCAAGATAGGATTGTGTGCAGTCTAATTAGGATTAGGTGTTGTATTGAGTAAATTTTTGAGAGCCCAAATTCACTTTTGTGCACATTAGTTCAGCAATACATTGCCTGACCCCATAGTATAAAACAGTAACTGATTTTTGCCTTTTTTGTGCTAAAATTTGTATTGTGCTTGTGTGTTTTATTGTTTAAACTGACTCCCCACACTTCCATGAGTGTGGGGGTGCCCTGGTTTCTAAAAAATACCAATCCAATCAACAGATATGGCCAAAAATATGCTCAGACCCGTTTTTCTTGTTAAAACAGTGGGAACTCATTCCCACTGGTAGTATAGGAGTTCCCACTGCTACACTAAAAGACAGAAAGTGGTCAAGTGTCACTTTCACCTACTTACATTTTTGTCTTTAAAGAACTCAAATAGGTTTTAGGTCTTCAAACTTTTTTCATTATTTTTCTTATTTTATTCTTGATTTTTCAGTATAATTTATTTTCCATTCACTGTTCATTTGATATTTTTTAGATTAATTAGCCATTTTAATTAACTTTTTATTATCCTGTTTTTGTCTTTTAGTGACAAAAATACATTTTTTTCTGTTTTAAAAATTTTCTTAGATTTAGAAAAATAGTTTAAGATTTTTATTATAAAAATATTCTACTGTTCACTTTTTAATTATTTTTTATAATTAATTTAGTTTAATTAGGGTTTTATTATTAAACTGTTTTGTCTTTTAGTGCATAATTTTGCTTTTTTCAAACTTTTTCAATTTTCTACTGTTCATTAGTGTAACTTAGGATTTTCAAAATTGTCAAATCATTTTTGGCATTATTTTATTTTTTTATGATTATTTTAGTTTAAAAATTGTTTTTAGTCATTTAAAAAAATGAAAAATAGTTTTTAAAATTTAGGAAAAATACTTTTTAGTCTTTAAATAATATAAGTGAGTTATTAGTTCAATAAAATAATATTTTGGACATTTTGTTAATTATATTTAATTTTAGGGCTTTAATTAGCATTAAAAATTGAATATTTAATTAATAAAAGGTTTTAAAATATATTTGTTGGATTTTTATTCTTATTTATATTATTTTTGACTTAGTTTAATCTTTTAATTAATTTTTAGGTTTAGATTTTAATTTTGTCGCGTTTTACGTATTTACGTCATCGTTTTACGTCAACGTCGTAGTTTAAATCGTAGTCGTAGCTCGTCTTTAATTTTTCTCTCTTCTAAACCAAAAACGTCACTAATCCAAACTTGATTATTTAATATTGGCACATTAATCCACACACCTCCTTCGAGAACGGACTTGGAATTTATTCGTCTTCACGGTTTTCCTAAATCGTGTCGATTAATACTTAACGCATTTATACTCATCTTTCCTAAGACTTGTTTATAGAAACCTACACCAATTTTTGGCGCCGCTGCCGGGGAGGTGTTTTTAGTGTGCCACTATTATTACTATCGTGTTTGTGTGAGTAGTGCGTTTTAGCTTTTCATTTTTTTGAAAAAGCGTATATAACGTACATACTCATTTTTGTTATTTTTCTCTATTATACTATAATATCCAAATAAATCGTGTTTAGTTTTCCTAAATTAAACACACAACAATCTTTTACTATATTGTAGATATTTTGGTTTTCGTTTTTTGTGAATATTATTACTATATTGTATTTACGTAAGAACAATAAATATACAAGTACTCCAAAAGCGTGAAAACGCAACCTTGATTTGGTATTTCATCACTCGATCATTGTATTCGAATCTAAAGCAAAAGTTTAAAGGAAAAATAGATAAATACTTTCGTGAGGATTAATTTCAATTAACACAAACTATAAGGTGAGTATAAGGCGGTTGTATTTCACGACCTAAGGGAAAAAGGCTCTTAAGTGCTTAGCGCCGCCTCGTTTCCCCCGCTTGCGTGTGCGTGTTTTGAGAAAGAGGGCTAATCGAGGGTTTGCCACCCAAGTATTATCTACGTATATTATATTTGCGTGTTTTCAAGATTAAACCCTCTTGAACGTTTTGGTGTTCCACCAACGTTCAAAAGTCATCGAAAGTGTTCACTCCACGTGATCGTTTTCATTCTTTGAGGCTCCTTTAATCGAGAAAGTCGATTCGAGGAGAGATTTGTAGATTTGTGTCTACGTAATACATTCAAAAATCCAAAAAAAATTAAAAAAACAATCAAAAAATTGAAAAAATCGAAAAACCGCAAAAAGAATCTTCTTTGCTACCACCCATTCTACACTTAGTGCATGCGCACTCGATCGAATGATTATTCTAATTCTAGCGACGCTTCGAATTGGCGCAATCGTAATCGAAGGAATCGACGACGTAGACGAGATTTAGAAACCGACGTTCCTAATATCGTTGTTGAAGAAACCATAGAGGAGATGGCCGGCAGTCGTTCGATGATAAAATTGCTCCAAGCACCCACCGAGGGTTATGGAGACGCGATCGTAATTCCCGCTATCGAGGCGGAGAATTTTGAGATTAAGAGCGGAATGCTTTCGTTAATCCAAGCTACGAAGTTTCGAGGTCGTGAAGCCGATAATCCTCACGACCATATTCGGAATTTTGATCGTCTTTTAGCCACGAGCAAGTTTAAGAACGTCGACACCGATGTCGTCAAGCTTATGCTTTTTCCGTACTCGCTCGATGGTGCCGCCAAGGATTGGTACGAGAAAGAGCCACCTAATTCCATAACTACGTGGAAGGATCTCGTTTCCAAGTTCGTTAATTATTTTTTCCCACCGTCTAAGACAACGTTTTTCAAAAAATGAAATTACGAAATTTGAGCAAAAACCGAATGAATCTTTTAGAGACGCGTGGGATCGCTTTAAGTAATTGCTTAGGCAATGTCCTCACCATGGTTTTTCCGAGTTGCACCAAATCGATACGTTTTACAATGGTCTTAATTTTCACGAACAAGATTCGTTGAATTTCGCCGCCGGTGGCAACTTTTTATGTAAAACTCTGAAAGACGCTTTGATAATTATCAAAAACCGATCCAAGGTTTACCAACTCCGCAACGCACCAAGTGTTGCCAATGTCGCCAATGTTAGTAGTTCTAATCGCGACATTGAGAGAGTTGATGCAAAAGTAGACAAGTTGACGAATGTGTTTACGTCTTTTCTCGTTGAGATGCAAAAGAAAGACGCTTCCGCTACGGTGAAAGCGGTTGAGGTTTCGTGTACGTTTTGTGGTGGACCTCATAATTATTACGAGTGTGCGGCTACGGATGGCCAAACGTCGAATGTGAGTGCGTTGAATGGAAACAACAATTTTCAAAATCAAAATAACGCGGGTCCATCACAACAAGGCAATTATAACCAAGGCAACAATTTTCAAAATCGAAACAATTTTCAAGGAAACAATCAACAAGGAAATTTTTCGAATCAAAATCAAGGAGGTTATAATCAAGGTCGTAATATAACTTGGCAAAATCGAGATAATAATCAAAACTCGAATTTTTCAAACAACAACAATCAAGGTAACAATTTTTCAAGTGGTAATCAAGGAAATTTTCAAAGAAACAATCAAAACCAAGGGAACCTTAATTCTAATCAAAATAGTTCGTCAAACGATTTTAAAAATTACATGAAAACGAATGAGGCTAATATGAGACGATTAGAGGGAGAAATTGGTACTTTGAAAAACGACTTTTCTAATACATTGAAATTGCAAAACACGAAGATTGAGCAAGGACAAATTGACATAAAAAGGATATTTTCGGCCATAATGAACAAGTCCTCGGTTGCGTCATCGAGTTCGTTAACTAGTGACACCGTTGCAAATCCGAAGGAACAATGTAAAGCCGCCTCGTCTCGTGAGAAAGGTCGTGTGATTACCCCTAACCTTGATGGATTTTGAGTTGTTCCTTCTTGTCAACCCTCGACTTCTAAGACGTCTTATTGTTCTAAAGTCGATGGGGTGAACGTGGCGACCAAGGAAAAGAGTGCACACCCTCGTGTACCTCAAATTCCATCCACGGTTCAAAAAGAGAGTTTTGTCGACCTTAAAAAAGTAACCCTTGAAGAAACTTGTGCATCGATCCTTCTTAAAAAACCCAAAAGGCGTATGCCGAGAAAGGAAAAGGATCCGGGCCAATTTCTACTACCTTGTGATTTTTCCGAGATTGAGGGATGTTTAGCCCTTGCCGATTTAGGTGCTAGCATCAATCTTATGCCTCATTCTCTTTGGAAATTGATGAGATTGCCTAGAATTACCCCCACGAACATGACAATCGAGCTAGCAAATTGTACGCCTTTAATACCAATTGGAATAGCCGAGGATGTCTATGTCAAAGTTGGAAAATTTGTTTTTCCCGCGGATTTCGTTATATCCGATTACGAGTGTGACCCTAAATGTCCCATTATTTTAGGCCGACCATTCTTATCGACGGCTCGAACCGTAATCGACGTTCACGAGGGGAGACTTACTATGAGATATGGGGATGACAAAATGGACTTTTTTGCTAGAAAATCCCAAGGCTTTAATGAGAATGAAAAAACCGAGGTTTCAAAACCTAATGATTCAAATCCTAATGATTTCAAAATGTTCACTTTAGCGGAAAGAATGAGGCTTAATGCATGTTTTGAAAGAATTAAGAAAAACGGTTTTAAAGATGATGATTTTAATGATAAAGAGTACGTGTACCTAATTCAAAAGGGTATGAGTAAATTTATGGATGAAAACTCACTTTGGGATGTTTTTAGCGAAACAATTGAAACACCAATTCCGAAGGGCGACGTTAGTGCCATCACGACAAAGACCAAAATGGGCTCGTCTTCAACACCTTCGAAGGACCACGCCTTTGAGGCTTCAACTTCTAACTCCATCGAAGTGCCTCCTTTGCCTAGCCCAATACCCGTTGAGGCTAAAGGGTTTATCAACATCGATCCTCTCGTCCTAGGAAAGTCACATAAGCATAGTCATTCGACTTGTAAGACCATGGTTGTGAGTGATCACATCGACTCTTTCTTTGACGATGACGATGGCGATTTTGCCGAGATTGATCACGTACTTCGAAATCCACATGCAATTTTTGATTCTCCTAAAAAGAAACATGTGAAGTACGATGATTATGAGTTTGATCCCGAGATTGAGGAAATCATTGAACGAGAGCTAGCTCTTATGCCTTCACTTCCACCTACGAGTGAGGTCGATCTTTCCAAAATCGAGGATGAACTAAATGAGTTGGAACGTCTTATTTTCGATGACGAACCAACTCATGTGACCACTAAGAATCCAATTCTCGAGGAGTTACCTAATCAACACTCCTCATCTGAGAATGACGTTTACCACATTCATGAGGATCTAACTTATCAACGATCCCCACAAAAGAATGATGGTTTCGTGCTTGATCGTGATCTTTTTGAGAGAGTTTCTAAGATACTCAAGGAGGGGAATGACAAACCTTGGTTTGACAAGCCTATCTTTGATAAAGAAATCGATGAGATCGACGTTCATGAGGATGACGAGTATGTAGACCCCGAGGGGGCGGTGTTCTTTATTGACAAACGTTTTGAGAACTTATATAATCCGCCACCCCCTCCCACCAAGGACTTAAATGTGAGAATTTTTAGCGCGACTAATTTTGAACTAGAAACGCCAAATATTTTCGACATCATTAAATCGGGTTTTCATAAAGAGTTTTTAAACGATGAAAAAGGAAAAGATTTTAAAAATGTTTTAAAAGATTTTTCTACATGTTTAACTCCGTCATCGCCGCGTTATATGAGTGCTACCACCTCGTCAACTCCTTTTGACGACGGTTGGTGTGGTTTTAGTGTGGGGGAAGCCCCAAATGTTCCCTCCCATTTCTCCACCGAGGACGAGATTTACGATCCCGGAATTGCTTGTAAAGGGAAATCTCGGTCTTCCACCGATGCAATAAATGGAAATCGTATCTATTTGCTTGGTGTGAGTCTACCTCGAGTAGCTGATTATATTGACTTACCCATTGCCTCACCTTTCTACTTCTCATCTCTTTTCTTCTACCCCATTGGGGATTATGTTGAAGTAGCGTTGTTTCGTCTTTCATCCGAAAACGAAGACGCTATCTTTGACCCAGGTATACGTTTATCGGGTTTTTAAAGTACTCCACGTACTTTTGGGCCTTGTTTATCATGTAAGCCCCACCAAAAATGACCAAACCAAGATTATCCCTAAATGATCACATTTATGGGGATTCGAGTCGAGCTTTTGACTCGGTTATCAAAAACAAGGCGCCTCATGGGGGATTCTCATGCTTATCCTTGTAAATATTATCGCTTTCTTAGTTTAATGTAACGAGGGGACTTGTGCTCTTCCAACCTTTGTTCCGTGGTTGTTTGTGATTGTGATTTATTAGGTTCATCGTCATCATTGAAGCCTCTCGTGTTCGTTTTACGGTCACTCGAGCTTCGATCATTGCCTTTGGAGATTCCGATATCCGATGATATCCTTTTATGTTCTAACATTTATCTTACTAGCATAATTAATAAACGGCTTTTAGGTTATTCGTTTTACCCTTTCCATGCTCGAGATTAAGCATTCGACTTTGTCTCTAGTATGGGGGTGTTTACACCCCTAGACTCGAAACATTAAGGACAATGTTTAGTTTTAGTATGGGGGGGGTGAGTAGATACTTCACCTTGCTTACGTCACCACGCTATCCAATATTCATCTTTTTGTTATCGTTTTATGCAAATAAGGCTAAAAATGGCCAAATTTTAAAATTTTCCTTATTTTTCATAATTGTTTAAGACACGAATGTAGGTTTTTTGATGGTGAGAACGAGAGTAATTTTTGACTGGACCGTGCGTGTTGAGCACTTAGCTTCGATTCCTTAACTTTTTAGGCTAAGCCCCTTAAATGAGGACGAGAAATGATAGAGTTATTTATAAGTCTCGTAATCGTCACGATCTCATGTGTAGTAATTATTAGATTATTCTCCCCACGCTTTTGCATAATAAATTGTTAATAAATATTGATTTGGCGGTTTAGTCACTATTGTTGGTTTCTAATTTGTTTTGGTAGCTTCCATGTAATAAAATTGGGAAAACATTAAGGTATCGCTAGCGTCACGGTTTTGAAGTATTGACACCCGAATAATCGAAAGCTTCACCTAATAATAAGATTTCAAGTGCTCACCTAAATTAAGCAAAAATTTGAAGCTCACAAGGCCGAAAAATCTATGCCCAAATTGAAAGTGAATCAAGCCTTAATCTTTGAAGCTTTAAAGATCCAAAATTCGCCTTAGCGTGAGGATATACGTCTATGGCTAATAAAACCACCGATGAGGCGGATAATAAAAGGCAAGGCAAGACCGAAATCATAATAAAAGCTCCATGGCGGAGTTGAATAAAAGATGGAGGTAAACCAAAGATAATAAGGCCCTTCCGTTAGGGGGCATATAAAAGTCTTGGTAATAAGTCTCATGTTCAAAACCGTTATAAAATCGTGTTTATCGATCCTTCTTGTTGACTTAATTTTTTGACATCGTTGTCTATTAGGATGAATTATTAATTTAATGATTTTGGTTACACCGTTAAAACTCTATTTTTAGACTTAATCTCTATTCACGCATAAGTCAATGATGTATCCTCGTGATCATTAAGACAAAATAAAATATAAGAGATACCAAGTAGGAATAAGGGAGTTTAGGTGTGTAATTAACACTCATGAGATGTGTTCGTGTTGCTAACTTATAATAACAATGATCTCGTTACACGCTTAGCATGGAATTGGGTGAAAATCGAGGACGATGAAATTATTTCTAACGAAGCATTCACGTGTTCTTGTTCTATGATCCTAAAAGTCACTTTATCGTGATGAAAACAATACATTATGCCTAAAACACGTGTAGTAGTTTATTTAAGTTTATATCTTCAATAAATGTCATCATAAAATGAATTTTGGAAGTGCTATGATACTTAATTCTAGCATTGCGTGGGGACACGGCAATGGTTTAGTATGGGGGAGTGATGAGACTGTATTTATACATAGTCTCATCGTCCAAATTGGGCTTAATACGCTTAAAATATCATCAAAATACCCAAAAATGTGCTTGTATTTGTTCATTGTGTATTTCAGGTACGGATATCGTGAATTCACCAAAAGATCAAAGGAATCAAGCAAAAACGAACACGGGAAACGAAGCCGCACAAAGAACCGGACCCGAATCATGATTTTCCTATCAAGTCCTTGAAGAATTGAAGATTGGCAAGAATGGTGCCTCAACTATTGAAGACTTGTCAATTTATACCCTTGCAAATCTAATTTATTGCATTTGGGTCCCTAAATTATCAAGAATTTATAAGTATGGCCCTTAAAGATCTCAAAGTTTACAAGATTAGTCCTTGTTTCCATAACTATAACTTAGAAGGACTGAAATTGACAAGCTGCCAAAGTATTTAACAAAGGAAAGTTGTTTGTGCTGATTATTTACAACATGAAAGAATGAAGGGAATAGAGGGACTATTGTTGACCAGACAGCCAAAGATCACCCTCCACTTACAAGCCTACACCTCACCATTTCTGCCTAGTCATCATCCCACATCAGCATCCACTATCTCTGATTAGTAATATTTAATAAAGTTTAAACTTATTAAATATTACTTAATTGGGCGCCAAACACACGAATTTCCCTAAACCAAGATTAAACTCACCAGTTCATAACCCTCTCATCCACATAAACCCTAATCCCAAATCAAACCCTAATCAAAGGGTTTTTCTACCAACGTTTCCAGATTGATAATTAACCCCCTTCTCACCTAAACCCACCTCACAAATCACCCAACCCGTGACTCAATGGGGCCCCCCCGTCCTTCCCTGCTTCACTCTTTTTGGCAAAAAAGGAATATGACAGCAATCAAACGGCTCCAACACTTTTCTTGGTCCCAAAGGTGTCCAATATACGTTCAAGATCAAAAGGACAACTGTCTCATCACATGGAGCTGTTTTTGACCAATTTTCAGTCAAAAATTCAAAGGGTATTCTGGGCAAATCAGCAACTAGGGTTTAGTTAATTGTATTTTTTATTTACGTTCTAGAATAGTCTGATAGCTAGTATATATATGGGTGTCCTGTGCCCATATACATTGTTCCAGTTTTTGTACCTTTTCAATTAAGTAATGAAAATGAAAACTATTTTAATTGTGTAATAGCTGAGTTCCACTTTTCTTTTTTCTGTTCTAGTTTAATATTTAAATTCATTGCAAAAGTAGTATAGGTTTCAAAGGGAAGAAATAGGAATTTGTGTTTCAAATTTCTGAAAAATCGTTTTTCTGTATTATGCAAATTTTGAATTCCAAATTCACATGAAAGTGAAAGTGGAAGTGTGAGTTTGATTTTTAGCTTTGTGTTTTAAGGGTGTTAGTGGTTTCAAAATTATTTTTGGTTTCAAAATCTGTTTTTCTTTTCAAAGTTTTTCTTTGGTTTCAAAAACCTTTTGTCCTTACTGTTTGATTAAGCCAACACCAATAAGCCTGACAAGCTTTTTGGTGCTTAGCTTAAACAAACTTGGAGTTTGTTTCCTGTTTGTGGTGTTTGTGCAGGTTCACAAGAAGTCATATTCCATTTTTTTTTCTTATTGAAGATATTGATACCCCTGGTTCAGTTGTTGAACCACAGCAGGGGTCCTCTACACATCTCTCATAAGCTCACATAAGCTTTGTTAAGCTGGTAAATTTTGGAGAGAAGGCATCAGCTTAGTAAGAAGGCTTGAACCCTCTTTAAAAATTTTCAGTTTTTTTTGTGCTTAAGTGAATTTGACATGAAATTGAGTGCTTCCTGTTTTTGGTTGTTTGTTTATGCATATTTATGTGATTAATGCATGTTAAAGTAGATAAAACTTAGATTTAAGTTGATTTGGTAAGAATTTGTTGGTTAATTTTTAATTTTAGAAATTTAAGGGGTGTTTGGGATTAGGGTTGTTACTAAAATTGGTGATAGATTTTGTGATTCAATTCTGTTTAAACTCATCCATATAGCTAATTTAGGGACATCTAATTAGTTAGTTTCACTTTGGTTAGGTTTTAGTAGTAGTTGCATGGTAAAACTTACATACAAGTAGCACAAAATCAGTTAGTCCACTTTTATTTTTGATTTAGGAGTAAATTTGCTTTGAAATCCTGTTGATTGTTAGATAATAGGTCAATATAGGATTGTGTGCAGTCTAATTAGGATTAGGTGTTGTATTGAGTAAATGTTGGAGAGCCCAAATTCACTTTTGTGCACATTAGTTCAGTAATACATTGCCTGACCCTATAGTATAAAACCGTAACTGATTTTTGCCTTTTTTTGTGCTAAATTTGTATTGTGCTTGTGTGTTTTATAGTTTAAACTGACTTCCCACACTTCCATGAGTGTGGGGGTGCCCTGGTTTCCAAAAAATACCAATCCAATCAACAGATATGGCCAAAAATATGCTTAGACCCGTTTTTCTTGTTAAAACAGTGGGAACTCATTCCCACTGGTAGTATAGGAGTTCCCACTGCTACACTAATAGACAGAAAGTGGTCAAGTGTCACTTTCACCTACTTACATTTTTGTCTTTAGTGAACTCAAATAGGTTTTAGGTCTTCAAACTTTTTTCATTATTTTTCTTATTTTATTCTTGATTTTTTAGTATAATTTATTTTCCATTCACTGTTCATTTGATTTTTTTTAGATTAATTAGCCATTTTAATTAACTTTTTATTATAGTTTAAGATTAATTAGCCATTTTAATTAACTTTTCATTCTGTTTTAAAAATTTTCTTAGATTTAGAAAAATAGTTTAAGATTTTTAGTATAGAAATATTCTACTGTTCACTTTTTAATTATTTATTTATAATTAATTTAGTTTAATTAGGGTTTTATTATTAAACTGTTTTGTCTTTTAGTGCATAATTTTACTTTTTTCAAACTTTTTCAATTTTCTACTGTTCATTAGTGTAATTTAGGGTTTTCAAAATTGTCAAATCATTTTTGGCATTTTTTTTATGATTATTTTAGTTTAAAAATAGTTTTTAGTCATTTAAAAAATGAAAAATAGTTTTTAAAATTTAGGAAAAATACTTTTTAGTCTTTAAATAATATAAGTGAGTTATTAGTTCAATAAAATAATATTTTGGACATTTTGTTAATTATATTTAATTTTAGGGCTTTAATTAGCATTAAAAATTGAATATTTAATTACTAAAAGGTTTTAAAATATATTTTTTGGATTTTTATTCTTATTTATATTATTTTAGACTTAGTTTAATCTTTTAATCAATTTTTAGGTTTAATTTTTAATTTTGTCGCGTTTTACGTATTTACGTCATCGTTTTACGTCAACGTCGTAGTTTAAATCGTAGTCGTAGCTCGTCTTTAATTTTTCTCTCTTCTAAACCAAAAACGTCACTAATCCAAACTTGATTATTTTATATTGGCACATTAATCCATACACCTCCTTCCAGAACGAACTTGGAATCACGGTTTTCCTAAATCGTGTCGATTAATACTTACCACATTTATACTCGTCTTTCCTAAGACTTGTATATAAAAACCTACACTAGTGCTTACGGTGACAAGTAGAGCAAATAGGATGAGTATATCCTCCAGCAGGTGCTCTGGCTGGCTGAGGACCTGATAAAACATTTTTCATAAGACATGATAATAGGGTACAAAGGACAATGCGAATAATCGTAAGCTTGAATACCATTGATAGCTGGACGGCTAGGTTATGAACCTCTCTGGTTCTGGTCTCTACCGTTTCCATGGTTCCTGGTAGAAGATTTGCTAGAGTGTTAGAATATGAGTTATAACATGAAATCATAAGAAAATGCGTAAGTATTAGGACCTGCTGCCGTTGGAGTGTTCAACGTTGTTACGGTAATTATCATTACCGCCACGCCTATCCATAGTAGAACGGTCGTTAGTCTGACCGTTTCCCTTAGGCTGATGAGGCTGCTGCTGAGTAGCCGGCTGAGACCGGTCCCCAGTTTTCTGCCTGAAAGATACAATTTAAAGAGATGAATAATTGACATATATGGAAAGAATACGGGTTGGTGACCGCTTGAATACAAATGTTTACCTCTTGTCGTGTTTCTCAGCTTCCCCGAACTCATCTCTCTCATGCAGCATCTCCAGCTTACGTGCCGCATCGGCCACTTGTGCTATAGTGTTGAACGTAGCACACACCAGATTGTTTGCGACCGATGTGCGAAGAGCCCACCTAAAGTGGTGTGCCTGCTCTTCAGGAGTACCTACTGATGCACCAAGGAAACCAGCTAAGCGAAGAAAGCGCTGCATAAACTCATTGCTATTCTCCCCAGCTCTCTGTCGGATCCCATGGTACTCCCTCTAGCCTTGGGAAAGAACTGCTCCATCACCCTATCTTTGAACTGAGCCCATGTCAAACCAGCCACCCAATCGTCACCTCCCTCAGACTGCATCAATGCTAACCACCAATTTAACACATCCCCTTCGAATCGGTAGCATGCCAACCTCGCCTTGAACACGGGGTCACAACCCATAGCATTGAAAATCTTCTCGATGTGAGCCAACCAGCTTTCAGCATTAATGGGGCCATCTGTTTTCTCGAAAGCTCGAGGACGGAGCTTGTTGAATCTCTCCAGCCATACTGCCAATGTCACTGGAGGAGGAGGAGGAGGTGCTTGGTTATGCTGCTGATTGTTGGCAGCTTGAACCTCAGCCCAGATGTCATTCCTCAATTGAGGAAGCAAAGCTTGCATTGCAACTTGGATTGCTGCATTGAGTTGTTCCTGTTCGCGTGTGAGAACCATCTGACAGTATAACATAAAACATATGATTAAACAGATCAAAACATAAAATATATATATACATGAAAAAAAATTTATACCAATAAATCCAGAGAAAAACTTTATGCAAGAAAATTTGTGTATGAATGCATGATGCAGTTTTATGAAAACTTTTGTATGCTCGAGAGTGAACGCCTATGGTCAGTTCACCCAAAATAAAAGACATGGCGAGGGGACGCCTATGGGTCGGTCCCAAATTTAAAAGTTTCGATAAAACACATGCGACTAAATAGGGCCAGTCCTGTACCAACCATTACTTAGTCATAAACCTTCGACAATGACATATATATGTATGCATAAAAATGATGAATGCATGAAAACGACTGTCAGTTCTATGAAGACCATAGTGACTACCCACTAATCACATGTCATATTTTGAGAGCCTACAGGTCGAAGCCTTGGCTCTGATACCATAACTGTAACACCCTATTTTGATAATGGAATGTCACACGTAATTATGGCGTGTCATCAAAGCATACAAGGATAAATGTTTAAACATTACATGACCATAAAAGGAAAATATCGGAATCAAACATCGGTAGTCCAAAAGTAAAGCCCATCACACACAAACATAAGTACTGTAAATGAAAGGAGTAAACGATGTCCATGGCAAGAGTATCAAAGTAAAGATAATGCATAAAGTAAAGAAAGGCTAGAAAGCTTCCATTCCATATGTGCGTACGCTTAAAGTCTACGAGCGTCCCAGAGTACCTGCCGTTTTGGGAACATAGAAAAGGAAAACGGCTGAGCAATATGCTCAGTGCACGGATGTACAATAAAGCATGAACAATATAAGCATATAAGCATATAACAGTGGAAGAAACTAAGTTCCGAATAACCTAGTTATGTCTTGGTAAAACTGGTTTTATAGTTTAATAAGCCTTATGTTTATCTTATAAAAACTGTTTAACATAATCTACCATTAGCCAATATAGGTCATGAAAATCCACCGTGCAGGAATACTTGGAAGGGTGACCTCATAATGCAAATTAGAGGGGCTGCCTCTAATTTAATATACTGGTTTGGGTAGGAGGGATCAACTCCTTGTGAAGGATGCAAGGCATACACCACATTCACACTAAGTAATCTGCTTGAAAACATGTAACTAGGATGCACCCATACGCCCCACATGATAAATATAATAATATGGCCAAAAGCTGAAGGGACGCCACGAGCAATCACTCCGTCGTGGGGAAGTCATAACACCAGTGCCTCTAGTGTTATGGTTATGGTACCTCCATAACTAGGTGAAACTGGTCATGCATGTATATGGCTATAGGTATTCTAAATTAAACATAAGCAAATCAAACATATAACTTATACTACGGGAAAATAGTTGGCTGCAACGGGGAAATCCTAATAAGGAAAGAATGTCCATACTGAAAGGACGGGAATCCGTACCTTATGTCCAGCGAACGAAGAAGATGAACTAAAGAGAGTCCTACTTCGGTACCACTAATGCTACATAAATACATACGTGTATAAGTATCTGATTACTAAATACGTAACTGGTTTTATGTCATGTCTTAGCTTATTTTATACGTTCATGTCATGTTTTACAATTTTAAGCTTTAAATTGTGTTTATCTTATATTCTGTCTATTCTGGTTAAGTATTACTTGTATTTCATGTATTATTATACTTATTGTGTAATAATAAGTAAATTTCTAAAAATAGCAGGTTTCCTAATATAGAAAGTTTCCAAAAATAGAAAGTTACCAAAAATAGAAAGTTTCCAAAAACAGGAAGTTTCCAAAAATAGAAAGTTTCCAAAAATAGAAAGTTTTCAAAAATAGAAACTTTCCAAAAATAGAAAGTTTTCAAAAATAGAAAGTTTCCAAAAATAGAATTACTCCTTAAAATAGATAAGTTTCTAAAAATAGAAAGTTTCCATAAATAGATTAGCTGCCTTAATTAAATAAGTTTCTAAAAATAGAAAGTTTCCATAAATAGATATAAGCTGGTTAAATAAGCTAATTATATAAGCTTAAGTGTTTTCTGATTATTTTTCTAAGTCATATTGATATAAGGTATAGTTTATTAATTATTACATGTAATTTAAATAAACTATAGGTTAAAAGTATTTAATTAAATATATCATGTTTTTAATTAAATAAAGTTAAATACTTAGGTTAAAACATGTATTATTAATTATTAATAATATAACCTAAGTCATGTTAATTAATTAATTATAGCCATGGTTTTTAATAATTAATTAATTATAAAGTCTAGAAAATATAAATACTTAGGTTAAAATTCATGATCTAATAATTAAATTATAACCTAAGTCATGTTTATTAAATTAATTATGTTATGCTTTATTAATTTAATTGTTAACATATGATTATTAAAATCATAAACCTTAACATAAACAATGAACCAGATCGTGACTAGAAACCATGAACCGAACCCGTAATCAACACCATACCTCGAACCACTTCGGGGTTTCCCCCTGTTTGCTGCTGCCGTGGGACCCACACCACCAAACCGAGACCATGAGGTCTCGGTGGTGGTTCACAAGCCAAACCGAGACCCCTTGGGGGTTCGGTTTAGGTGCCGACCACATCAAACACCCCTAAATCCAATGTTTTGATATACCCCATAACCATTTACATGTTTAATTAATTTTTTTAATTAGCTTTTTAAAAACATCATGATCTTATTTAATTTATTAAATCAAAACATAAAAGAAAAGGATTAAAAAGGTATACCGAATGCGTGGATCAAACGAGGATGAACGCACACGAATACTTGCACCAAATTCAAGATAAAAAAATCAAACGAACACCCCCTTTGTGTGTTGTATATCCGGCGGCCAAAAGGAGCAAGAAGGAAGGAGAAGATACTTTTTAGGGTTTTTGTTATTTTACTGTAATGTGAAAAATGACTAAAGGTTTTTACCGTAACCCATTATTATTTTAGTGTTCGTTCGTGTTTTATCGTGTTCGTGTTTTATGTGCTCTAACACGTGAACGTAATCATACCATAAAAGGAAAGTTTTAATCTAGTACGTACGATCTAAAGGGTACTATTCATGGTAAAAGCATGCGGGTTTTACAGTTTCTACCAACATTTTTGTAAATTCGTACCAAATGTGCTCGAGAAATCTGTACGACGACTTAGAAATTTTGTTTACCAAGTATTTCAGAATGTTTTAACTAAATAACTAACCAATCCCTGGCAGCGGCACCAAAAACTTGATGTTCGTTTGCAAGTCTTAAATTTTTATTCAAGATATTACCACACAAATGACTAGAAACATAAACACGAGCAAGTATACCCTTTCATGTATAGCATAGGTTAATGGTAAAGTTTAGTTCGTTCCACGAGATTGTTGTTATCAAAATATAAAACAATTACCTCTAGAGTGTCAAAAGTTCTAAAGATATACTAACAATTGGTATTAAAGGGTGCGTTTGGCTAACGTCATAACCATATGAAAGATAGGTAGCAATGATGAATATAAGCACATAAACAATATAAGACAACATGACGATTACTAGTCGTACATACAACATCTAATTGATATAACAAGAATCCGACTAAAGACTTCGTTATATCAAAAGCATTAAGAATGATTTATGCTTGATTTCGATAACTAAGGTAGTAGATGAGATTATGCAAGAGTTGGTATATGTTTTAATCCACTAATCGCGACAAAAGTGATTAACAAGATTCATTTACTAGATGACATGAAACTCATCCATTCACATGAGTACTAGTCATGATCATAGATGAATCCAACATATAGCAATGGTCTTACATAATCACATATAATACAAGAGCATCTAAATCACACTTATAATCAAGAACCCAGGGAAAAAGTGAGCCGCACAAAACTAATTATGCGACGCACTTTGCCCCAACAAAGCTAATAATCGTATCTACTCATAAGGTTATCAAACCTTAACCAAGTGCACAACACACTACTCCATATTAACAGTAAACAAGATCATTTCAACAATATGTAAATCAAAGTAAAGAATTAACATAATGGAAATGAGAACTATACCACAAGGTGTTAATCAATAATTGCTCCAAAAGTTTTATAAGCTTTTAAACTTATTACAATGGCTAGCAATACTCTGAGTTACTTGCTCCAGCAACAATAACATTAACCAACTAAGGTTCACCAACTCTAGTAACTATGATCAAGGATTTGGAAAATCCTTGATTATAAGATTCTCCTCAACAATGGAGAACTATGGAATGAGATATATATTATGCCAGGCCTTGGGTCTGTTTTATAATCACAATTTCGTAGCCTAAGAGTCCTGGAAGTATCCCAAGAGTTCCTCTCATAATAGCTATGCATAATGACACTTAATTGTGTAATTGCAGCAACTTTACGTTGCACTTTTCTAATTCTGTGTCGTACTTTTTTAGATGTAAATGTTCGCCGCACTTCTAGTAATTCTCCAAAATCGGGATACTTTATATGTGCGCCACACTTTTCCAATTGTGCGCCGCACTTTGGCTTCATTTCAGCATAGTTCCATCTTTAGCCCCTTTCTTCTTTATTTCTTCATTCTTTTCCTTCATAGTTTCTTTCCTAGCTACAATCCAAACAATATTCTTTATTAGTATCAATTTAACCCATAATTTATTTATTTACATAGCAAAAAAGGACAAATGCATCATTACAAACGTGTATAAATGAGGCGTTATCAATTCCAAATAAGCCAAGCAGTTTGGAATTCGATTGACATACATGCAAAGCTCGTAAAGTGCATGGCTTGAGGGATCTAAGGTACGCATTTCATCAATAACATCCCTAGCAAGCTCAGCATAGTCTAAGACATTTCTCATATAGGTGGCGAATTTGGTTGGATTATTCTTAAATATAGGGTTCTGAAATAGAACATGTGGGTTGGGTTAGGGGGCACTAGAGGACGGTGCAGAGATGGTAGTTGCATTATCAAAAACTTCTTTTCCTTTGATTCGAAGTGTTTCCTTTAATTAAGCTAGAA
Source organism: Glebionis coronaria (assembly GCA_025667525.1). Classification (NCBI taxonomy): domain Eukaryota; kingdom Viridiplantae; phylum Streptophyta; class Magnoliopsida; order Asterales; family Asteraceae; genus Glebionis; species Glebionis coronaria. The sequence goes on from CM046876.1 coordinate 551,531,199, forward strand.
CCATGTTTCTGTCAGTGAGTTGAATTTTTAAATCAGAGATTTCTATAGACTTTCGATTCAGATCGTCAATGAGTGACTTGTGTTTTCATTAAAAGCGAATCTTTGTTCTATTGAATCGTAAAGGAGTGTACATCCCTGTTTTGCTCGTTCAAACTCCCCTAGAAGATAGACGATTCTATTTTCCAAGGTATGGTTTTTAATCTCTGCGGCCTCTAGTTCCCATTTCACAGATTCTATTGGTGACTATCGCTTAAGTCTCTCAATCTATGCCTCTAATGCCTTAATCACCTTCTCACTCTTTTTTCCCTTGGGTAATTTATTTAAACAAAGAAGTCTTTCAAAAGTTGGAAGATCTTTGTTTTCACATTCATTAATTATTAAAAGAATCTCTGATTTAGTTTGTTGTTCTATTTCAAGAGAAAGACAATGCTTTTGAAGCTCATCAAAATGTTTTGAAAATGAGTTAAAAGAATCTTGAAACTTTAAAAACTCAGCGTCAGATTCGTGACAAGGTTGATTATTTACCACAACATTTACATTCTCAACAATATTCACAGAGAGAGCATTCACATTATCACAATTATTCACAAATAGAGTCATAATATCATGAGACAACACTTGTTCCAAGAGTCGGTCATTTTGTTTCAAAACTTTTTTTTTCTCAATTAACATTTGCTCATAAGTGTCGTCCATTTCATAGAAAACTCTTTGAACTTCTTTAATTTTGGATGTTAAGTTTTGATCAATAGATTTAAACGCTGATTTAATATGGTCCACAAACGCAACTTTATTGTGTTCGAATTTTCATTCTCCTTTAGTTTGTGCCGTTGGAGTCATACGTTACCTAATGACTTTGTCAAACATAGAAAAATATTTTCATAGCTCTTGAAAGCCAATAAACACCATACTCACCGGTGGAATCACATTTGGAATTTCATTAGGTAATTCCGGTTCAACAAGTGTAGGAGACGTACTAGGAATCTCACTCAATGACACTTTTTCTGGTTTGTAATTAACTTCCCTTTGTGTTTTAAAGTGAGTTTTAAATCAAGTTGATGTTTATTATGCGTTTCATAATCAAAAGGTTTAAGATTCTTAGAAATCATTTTCAACCTACTCTTTTCCATATATGCGATGGACTCCGCATCATCACGAACATATGGAGGATCTAACACATTCCCAAGTTTGGTGGCATCATAAAGTCTTGGGTGGTCAATAAGAGCTTGCTTTGCATAACTTGGATTAGTTGGAAGATCTTGTTGACTTTTTAAATCACATTCTTTAAAAGATGATGTTAATAAATGTATCGTGTGAGCCGAAGTATATTGTTTTAAAAGCAAATTATCTATCTTTTAAATTTGATTAGAAGCATTAGTTTCCGTTTCAACCTTTTTAGACTCGAATATTTTGAAATCTGTTTTAAGTTTTTGAAAATTAGTGACAGCCGACTCTTTTTCCTTAACTTCTTTAGAAAGATTTGCTCTTAAATTCCCAATCTTTTGTAAGTGAACCATTTGAATTTTTCTAAATTCATTAAATTCGGGATAGTTAGCGTAGTGGTCGTTCCAAAGTCTGAACTTTTTCCATATACAAAGCAAGCTTGACAGATAGGGTTTTATTAACACCAATGGCTTCAAGGACAGCAGTATTCATTTGGCCAAGCAACGTTGCTAGAACCATTACCAAATCTCGTTGAGCAGGGAGGTCCATATGTGAAATAGCTTCCGGTTGTATTTCGCTCAATGTCTGGGGACTTGCAATGATATTACTATCATTGTTCGTCTCCTCGTTTGAGTTATGCAGAACCGGATTCTCTTCCAGATACTTAGACTCTTGCCCAACTTGATGTGGTGCAATACTAGTATCAGTGGTAACGATTGGTACCTCAAATATTTTATATGACCCATAAACCAAAAAGTTTGCCATGAGAGCTGCTTTGGCGGTGTTGAAGTCGTTACAGTCGAAGTCGTATGCATCAAGATGATCGGCTTAATACGCTGCATTATGAGTGAAGTCTGTTGTGATTCCGTCACTATCCGCAACTCCTGGATCAGCAAGAAACGCTAACTCCTCCTCATCTAACTCACGGTCATTCGCTTGAGCGTTTACCAACAACACCTTTTTATTAAACCAAGAATCATACCTTTCCTCTTGGGTTGCTTACAATCCCTAGCCATGTGTCCTTCCCCCTTGCATATATAACACGTGATCATCTTCAGCTTGCCATTGGCATTACCTCTAGAAGCAGCGTTGTAAGCTCTTGCACCCTTGTTCGATGAACTTGGTCTCCCCTGAATTGGTTGAACCATGACTCTGCCTTCTTGAATGATAGCTTGTTGATGAGAGTTTGAAGCGATCCTAAGTTGATTGTTGTTCGTAGGAAGTCCTCTGAATGCTCGTTTTTTCAAAGTTTGAGTGATATAGGCAGACATGGCAGCTAACACTTCATTAGGATTATCACATCGTTTGAATTTTGGAAATGGAACTTCATCATCACTATAAAACGCTTGAGTTTGTTGAAATTCATATGATGGTGAAAATGCACTTGGAGGAGGGTTAACATGTTGTGAGTAGCTGGGTTGAAGAACTTCATGTGGCTGATAAGTGACCACATGAGCTGGAGGTTCTTGATGATGAATGTATGGTTGATGAACATGAGTTAATGGATATGAATCTCTACGTGATAGTGCTACTGGATGCTAATATTGTTGATGAGAACTAGATGGTTGTGGTAGCATGCAATACTATGGGAAGCTTGGAGTTTGATACAATGACTTTTGATAAGATTGTTGCCCAGTTGCATAAGGTGAATTGTTTTAGGAAAACAATTGTTGATTTGCCAATAACGCCATTGGTTCATGATAAGATGATTGAGACATACGAGACATTGTCACGTGCTTCTCGTGTTGTTGCAAAAAAAGGCATAAAGTTGATCCATATTGGTAGTGTGCAAATCCCTTACCAACTTGACATTAGTGACATAACGGCTCCCCTCTATGGGTAAAGTATTCAAGAACTTGGTGTTGATTTGAAATTGAGAAAACTTCATGTTGTGCATATTCAATTCATTAAGCAATGTAGCAAATCACCAATAAAAATCATGAAGTATTTCCCCCGGGGTGTATGTAAACTTATCAAATAGGTCATATAGTTGACACTCACATTCTTGTTTGGTGAGCGAAGTACCTTGTAGCAATACAACAAGACGTTCCCATAATTCCTTTGCTTTATCATGATGACTCACTAACCGATGAATATCTAGTGGAAGAGCTTGAAGAATGTGTGGGTATCCTTTGTATCAATATCGGCTAAGATTTGCTTTGCTGGGATTAAGTCAAAAAATTCCCTTGGTCGAGTCACACCATCCACAGAAACGGTGCCCTGATCAAGTGGTCCTTGTGCGATTGACTTGAGCACAAGTCTCCTACTGGGCGTACCCAGTATATATAGCTTCATTCGGCTCTGCCATGACTTGATTAGTTCTTTGATAAGCATCAGAGGACGGGTATCGATACCCGATATGATTGATAAGTCTGAGAGCGACGACAATGTCGGCATTGATGAATGAGGATTCATCTTTGATCTTTCTGTTGACATATTACCTTGTGATCGAGCAATGCAATAAAGTTGTTCTGTTTTTTGTTGAATAAGAAATACAGAGTTTTACTAATCGTAGAGAAACCTAGAAATAAATTCGCTGGATTTTACAAACCATCGATTAAACCGTAAATATTCCTAAGTTCGTGTGCTGTCGACGATTATCGTTGTTGAAATTTTCTAAAAAAATCACTAACCCAATTCGTAATATTAAGACTTTAATTCGCAACAAAGTTAACACTTCAACTCGCAAAAAAGGAAAGTCTCAATTCGCAGTGTTAATGAACCCCAATTCACAATATGAACTCGCTATATTTTAAGATCCAAACTCGCAATAATTAAGTATCTGATCTCGCAATAATCAATTATCTGATCTCGTAATAATTAAGTAAGTGATCTCGCAATAATTAATTACTCCCTATGTCGCAAAATTATTTTCCACTGACAAAAAATACGCAGTTTTAGAAAAGTGCCACATTTACAGCTTTCTCTCTTTTACTTTTTTCATAAAGACAGTTTTACCTTTAATAAATTAATTTAAAACCTCTAAAGTTAGTAATTATAATTTCAACTAAGGGTAATGTAGTAATCTCGATCTAAACTTCCTACTTATTTTTAGAAGTGGACAATAAATTTTTGACAACCCAAAAAGGAAAGATGGACTATAATTTTGGGACGGAGGTAGTATCAGATCTTGCAATAATTAAGTATGTGATCTCGCAATAATTAAGTATGTGATATCGCAATATTGTAAATGTGACAATCCGTCAATTTATGATCGATATTTTATTCACAAGTATTATTTAAAAACATTATTTTAATGTTATGATATGAACTCACTCATTTTTGGGAAGAAATTTGGGTTTAAGTCTTGAAGTAGCATCGACTACATCTAAACCGGAGAATTCCACGTTACGTGCTTACGTTTACATACACCGTTTTGGTGACAGTCCGACACTTCAGGAAATAAATTTATCTGTGAATATTATTTTTGAATTTTTAAATTTGTGTTGGTTCATAAACTCACAAATTTACGAGAAGAGATTAGGACTTACGTGAATAATTTAACATCTTTTACGATTAAACCGGAAACCTTAGGTTTACGTATTTACGTTTTTGAACTCCATTTTTTATGAGACAATTTTTATTAGATTTATATTGTACCGTTGATTCATAATTTAAAAAAAAAACGTTTTTCGTAAAATGACCAGAGGGCACGCAAATCGAGGAAACTAGAATCGAGGAATACCCTTAAATTAGTGGGATGAGACAAGTTTACACTTTCCTCACCCCACTCATAGGAGGGCTAAACATAAGCCACCACACACCCTTAGGTGTCAACTTGTATTAAACAAGTTGTTACACTTGGCATGCTTAACTAAATAAGCTACCAACACATCAAAACCACTAGCACCAAACTACTATCTCCATTTTCAACATGCAAACAACACATTTTTCTCTCTACTCCTCCACTATTCCGTCCATATTCAACCACCAAACACTCTCATTTGATCAAATTTAACCATAAATCCTATGTTATTTCAACATATGATTATGTCCTTTTGAATACTTGTTGATTGAAGGTGATTTTAACAACTAGCAAGGAGTTTTCATGGATATCAAGGCCTTTTTTGGAGAAGTCTACAAATATTTGGTGATCTTAGAGGTGGTGTTGATATCTCATAAGATTGGTTACCCAAAACCATGTCTTGTTCATCATCAATCCCATTTTTTCATCACATTGGTGGTATAGAGATTGTTCTTCCTATCCTTTTGTTATTTTGAATATGTAATCTTGTATTTTGTTTATTCATGTATATGTATATGATGATGAATGATGATTAAAAATATTGTGTGGGGATCATGTGTTGATAAACTTGGATAAAAAGAGGAAAAACTATATGTAAAAGTGGTAAATCTTACTTAATTTAATAGGCTGTATAAAAACAGTAAACAACCGTATGTTAAACTGATAAAATGGTATAGATGAATTGATATACAGTAAGTACTAAGACTTGTACATATGTGAGAGTTGGCCATGCAATGGAATCATTATAATGAGTGAGATATGATCAAAACAAAATTGAAGTACCAATCTGAATAGTCTGTTTTGTGAGGACTGTTAGGGACACATAGACTTGGATTGAGCAGTAGCTAAATCTAAGTTAATTGTATCACATAATATGAAGTTTATGTCATCCAAAAATGAGCTTCGAACTCCTTGTAGAACTCAAGATATGATAAAAATGGTGAAAGTAAAAATAAAAATCAGATTTGTGAAATTAAAGTATAATAATATAATAATAGCACTCAAATAAATATAGTATAAAATATAAATTCAAAACCCACTAACTTATATATTACATTTATATAAGTATGTACATTATTAAATAAATGAGGCATTTTATAAAAATGGCAATTTGATAAGTTTTATAAGTTATAAACTATAAACCTGATTTTTACGTCTTTTCGGCTAAAACCGTAAAAATAACATTTTCGCCAATTAAAACTTAGACGGTCGGACCCGTCTAAAGTAAACATTTTATAACTCATATACTGATATATAAGTACATATTACAAGTAAAAACCGATAAAACCCGAGCTTTATAACATACGGACATTAACGGGCCAAATTAGCCTTATTGGACTATTAACCCAACTAATTTGGCTAAACACTTACGGACTTACTCATTAGGCCTAACCCACTTGGGCCCAACATGTAAGCATAAGGCTGAGGTTAAAAGTGTAAAATTGGACTAATAGAATGTAATGGGCTAATAATGGGCTTATTGGGCCTTGACATGTAAACAAGTTAAACTAGTGAAACTAGTATAAAAATTTACCAACACTTGACACTATAATGAGTAAATAAAGATGCACAATCCCACTTAATCATCATCATATTTATAAAATCATCATATATATATATATATATATATATATATATATATATATATATATATATATATATATATATATATATATATATATATATATATATATATATATATATATATACATATATATATATATATATATACATATTCATTGTTTTTATAAACTCATTGGATAAGAGTCTAAGACGAGTATTATTTGTCTAAGTTTCCGTGAGTGAAGCACGTACCGTACATCCAAATCGTCGATAACCGCCTTTCCCAATCAATGTGAGTTCATAGCCTCGCACTCCTTTAAATGTTTTTATGAAATTTTTTATAAACCCGCGATGGAGATAACATGTTAGTTTTGATAAAATAGGACACCATTTGTCCCGATTGTTTGTTTATTGATTTGGACCCGAATGATTGTATGACCCGATGAATGATTATATGACCCGATGTATGAAATAAAATGGATTATTAAAGTTAGGTTATGTCACTAAAAGTCCCATTAGCATGATATGTGAACTACCGGGATTTGGTTGACGCTTATGCATATAATAGTACTATTTGGGGACGATCACCCCGGTTCGCGCCTTGACGGTTGATCCCCATCGTGCCACATTGATTGGTAAGCGAATTTATGTATGAGAAGATTTATCTAAGCGTGATTTTTGTGACGACACACTGTTTTAGATGGGAAAATGAGTTTCGGGTTAGCTACCCGTTGTTTGTTATAGTAAGGTAGCAATGTCATGCGGCTTATAATAATCCAATAACGAAAATACTACTATACGCATTGAATTACGATATATTGCCTGACTAGCAATACAGGGTCTTATTATTGATATTATGTTTGTGTTTTAGTTTTACATAACCATTTTCATATAACGGTTTTTATTTAACTCTATACAACGTTATAAGACGTATTGTGTGATTTTCTTACGACAATGGTTCGTATAATGGTTTTGAAGGCCGATGCCTATATTATGATTACAACTAATAGTTGTATAAAATGTTTTTGGCCTATTTTATAGGCTATTACAAAGATTTGTACAAAATGATTTTTGGTAATAATTATATACCAATGATATATTAATGGTTTTATTAAACTCTATGAATTCACTCGGCTTTTTCGCTGACCTTTTCTTTTAACATGTTTTATCTCAGGTACATGAAGGTAATTCTCGAGAAGACGACAAGAATTCATGGCCCACACTTAAATAACAATTTCCATTCAAATGTTTTGTAAAATTTGTATGAATTACTATGACTTGGGACCTATGTAAATTTGATATTTATGAATGGAAATGATTTATTATTAAACAACGCAATTTTTATGCGTTGTCTATGATGTGAGTAATGTGCTATCCCGTAACACCAACGACTCTTCCGCTGTATTGAATTGTGTATATTTGGGGGTGTTACAGTTTGGTACCAGTGCTCTCGTTATAGAGAACGAAAGATTTTTAAAACCAAGGTTTTGAATAAAACATTTCAAAATCTTTTAACTATAATTTTTTTTCACAAAATGTCTAAAAATCTTTTGACTATAACGGTGCCGAAGAATTTCCGAGTAACCGACAAGACCAGACTGAGAAGTGTTATTTTAATATATATATAACTTGGATTATATATATATATATATATATATATATATATATATATATATATATATATATATATATATATATATATATATATATATATATATATATATATATATATATATATATATATATATATATATATATATATATATATATATATATATATATATATATATATATGATGTAATTTTATTACATGATTAATTGATGATTATTTTAATATTTATACGAGGTATTTATACGACGTAGATTGTCACAAGGAACCCTAAATCCCCTAGCAAATCAATCGAAGATATTCCCATAGGAATTCTAGCTATTCTAGTTCTAAACCAAGTTGTGGATGCTTATGATCCCAACAAAATGGTTGATTTTGTAGGAATGTTGATATTAGTTGATTGTGATATTAAAGAAGAATTGGCGAGATTAAATCTGATATCGATGCCATGACGATCTTTCCTTATAGAGTGGAGTTTGACAAAACGTTACCACATGGAAAGGTGTCATCTGATTCGTTGTCACCGAATTCTTAAATTTGAAATCGAAAGGGTGAATGTTGCACTTGAGGCTGTCATTGGAACCATTACCCAAAAGCCTCATGCCACTAGTACCTTTCTGAGAAGTCTAATTGAATGTGTGAGTCATTTCATACTAGTGACTCATTTGATAACTATTGATGAAGGAGCTATAGGATTGGAAATTAAGTGTTGTTCATATCGAACTTTTATTGCCCTATTAAGGTCTAAGAATAAGGTTTAAAGTATTGGAAAATGAGGTAGGATATCGCATTGAGTATAAGTTGATTGAAAACTTGAATTAAGTAAAATTTAATTATAGGAAGTAACACACGACTAATAGAAAAAGAAATAGAGATGATGGAGAACAAGATTAAAACTAAGAATGGAATATTAGATTAGATGTAGACTAAGGAAGAAAGATACAAAGTAGATGATTCTAGTGAGAGAAACTAAGGAGAGTTTCTCTCTCTAAACCAAGAAGAAGAGAAAATACAATATGAGACACCCACACAAATGAGGATGGTTATGCCTTTTATACTAAGGCTTACAAGATTAGGAGGCCTTCCTCATTTGTGTGTTCGGGACTAATTCCCGTTACATACATAACAATAACATAGAACTCTCGACACCATTAAGTAGCTTTTTCCACGAGCTTCGCAACGTTATATTATATAACCATCACTTTAAATACTTCTAACAATCTCCCCCTAAGGGGTGGTCATATAATATGTGACTTCACTTCTTTGACCATAACTTTAAATATTTCCAACAATCTCCCCCTAAGTGGTGGTCATGTATTATGTGACTTCACTTCTTTGTTGTTGCAGACTTTGAAGCTTGTTTTCTTGAGAGTTCCTTCATCGTTCCTTTCATGACTTGTGATGTTGGATCTTTAATCTTTGCCTTGAATTGATCTTGAAACTTTGCCAACTTGTGTTCTTGTGTCTTTCCCCACATACTCATATTTTGTGTTGCCTTGAAAGCTTGTTAACAATCTCCCTTGATCATCAGAGTAACGAAAGTCCTTGTCTTTAGATGTTCTTGAGCTTTCTTCATTTAGATGAGCACGTGATCTTGAATTATGACTCTTGAAGTTATGCTACCGTTTGCATTCCTCCGGTTTCCCGTTATACAGTAAGAATATTGTACATGTGATTAGGTAAGTTCAAAGAACCTCCTTGACAGGGTTTCCGGCTATGGTATCCGTTCTCATTACTTGAACATCTCGAAAGATAGTTCATAGTAAAGAGTGAATCATGCAGTTCCATTCTGCTGATTAAGTCGTCAATTCATTTCCTGGAACAAGTTTGAATCAATTAAAAACCAAACCATTGTTGCTTTCCAGTTGACACAAGTTTGATTCGTATAGAATCTCACAAGTTACCTACCGCAGTGCTGTTTGATGATGACACTAGAAGGATTTCCATTCGTCACAGTAAATACTAAGAAGTATTACTCTAAATGTTCTGGCAAGATCATAAAGATATTGCATCGAGACCTGGAACGAGTTTGAATCACAGAAGAATCAAACCACTGTTGCTTTCCAGTTAACATATGTTCAATTCAAGTGAATCTTACATATGACATACCGCAGTGCTGTTTGATGCTAACACTGGAAGGATTTCCATTTATCACTGTGAATACTAATGAGTATCACTCTGAATTTTCTAGAAATATCACAAGGATAGAGCGTAGGACTCTGTAAATTATCGCATGTGTTCTTCTGATGAACAACAATTGATATATGGAATAAGTTTCCTAATGAGATTTTTTGATGAATCTCGTTGGCTCTAGACTCTATAAGTGCATGTTTATTTGGTGATCGGAGGCTGGAGCAGACTGCTACCTTTTCATTATCTACTATCTCGGAGTGAGAAAGTTGATAGAAATGAGTTGAACTCCGTGACAATAAAACAAACTTCTTTTGAGAGAAGCTTGAGTAGGCTGGGAAGGGTTGTGCATTGCATCACTTGGTCCATGATGCTTTGTCTTTAGTATCAGGAATCATCAAAGTGATTCTGATAATAGATGTAATGACCCGGTTTCTGCCTAAGTTGTATGGAGGGCTTCTTTCTTTACACCCTTTATCCTTACATTTCTTGTTCATTCTTCAACCCCTTCAATGCTTACCAAGACGTCATAACTAGCACCTTGTTGTGATTGTTCCAATTCTAGCTTAAGTCATTAGACGACATTTTTCCCACTCAATTACTCCATCTTTCCTAAGGACATCTAAATACTAATGGATTGTCCCTGGGAAGATCCCTCCGGTTCTGGTTGGATCATAGGACGAATACCTAACCACCTTTTGACACCAGTACCGTCGTGAATTAATGTGTTGAAGGGTATAGATATCATAACCAGAAAAACCTGTTGAAAAAGCAATCAAGGTGTTGATGAAATCAGTGTTTACACCTTGAAGGTTTTTTGTATCACCAAAATGCTCCCCCTACATATGTGCATCATAAAAGGAAAGGTTTTTGCACATATTAGGAAGAGAAAGCACTTATATCAAAGTTCTTATCCAAGATAACACATTTTAATCACTATTCTCCCCCTCAAAAATTGCATGACATTGAAATTTTTGTGAAACTAGTGATGAAACATGGAGAGAATAATGTTGCATGAAAGTTTGTACTCCCCTTCGAAAAGAAATTCCAATTAAAATGAGGGGAGTATATGAGCACACAGTTTTGAAATACTTTGAAAAATTGTGCTCAAAAACCCGAGAAAACTTACTTTCCCGTTGTTAAGGAATAATGTACATAAATAAACATTTTCCTTGTGTTCATGAGCTAAAAACTTTGAATCTTTGGATATAAGCCCATGACCGAGAAAAATTAATTTCTCGTTGTTGAGGATAAGTCAAAGACTTTCCTTTCTTTGGGGACCGAGTTATACTATGACATGTGACTATAAGCCATTGTGTTGAGCTTAAAACTTTGAATGTTTTGTGACAAGCTCAACCCGTGATAGATTTCTCTACCCGTTATTAGGATAAGTTATCTTTAAAGATACACTCTCCTTTATTTGAAGTTCGAGTTACAGTCTGATATTTAACTGTAAGTCGTTTACATGAGCTTAAAACATGGAATGTTTTTATCGGAAGCTCATGACCGAGAAAGTTTTATTTTCTCATTGTTAAGGATAAGTCATCATCTGTGATCAACTTTCCTTTCTTTGAGGCACGAGTCACAATCTGAGGTAATTACAAATCATTTAAAGAAAAAGCAAAATGACATGTTTTTAAAACATTTGAACTTTCATTCGAGCTTTATGTACACACCCGTGTCGTTATTGATCGACATTTCTAGGCACATCCATATTATCGAAACTGAAAGACATGTCGAGAAGAATACTATTGGTATTTTTGAAAGATTTTTTCGTTTTTATTTTGTTTTTATAGGATTTATATTTTTCTATTTTGATATTCAGTGTTTTTGTAGAAACTAGAAGGGGGGTTGAATAGTTTCTCTTCAGTTAGTCACCTAATTTAAATTACTTTGAATTAAGTGTGTATCAAAACTATCTTTTACTTGAAGCTAAGTTTTATAATGATTAGGTTCAATTCAAATGCATTAGCAATGGTAATAGGTAAGTATAATGATAATGAAATAAGTAAAGAGTAGGGAAAGTGACAACCTAGTGACAAGACACCAAGATTTATAGTGGTTCGACAACGAGGCTCTATCCTCGTTTCTACTCCACTCCTCGAGTACACCTACTCGAGATTTACACTATATCCACAAGCTCCCTTCTTGGCGGAGAAAGCCTTACATCGTTGCTTACATTATTTTCCGACACTAAGCTAAATGTCGAGACCTAATCATTAGCTAGGACCAATCTACACAATGTTGCCTACTTCACAATTTAACGACACAAGGCTAGATGTCGAGTTCTAATATCAAGGTAGAACCAATCTTCACGACGTTGCCTACTCCACCATTTAACGACACAAGGCTAGATGTCGAGTTCTAATCCAAAGCTAGAACCAATCTTCACGACTCTTCACTTTGAAGCTAAGTGAGAACTTCACAAAACACAACTACTAATCACTTTCAAGTTTAGTGAGAACTCACAAGACACAACTGTAAAACCCCAAATTTTGGGCTTTTAACACGTCACTGGTTTTACTCTTATTACTACTCATCCTATAATATTTATATCGACCACTTCTACATACAAGAACACAAGATAGTAAATATTATTTATTAATTTTTATTACTTAAAACTTGACATTTTAACCATAGTGCTATTTTATTTATTCTCTTTTTAGACAAATTTTATGTACTCAAATAATTATTAATTATATTATAATTAATGACGATCCAAAATTTTATACATTGAAACTATACACATTAATTTTTGAACAAAAACTTTTAGTACAATTAACTCGACTCAATAAAATATTTTAGAACACATAGACCTTTTAACAAAATAAAATCACATCTAATGATATACCCTCTTATCCTACACATGATAATAAGTAGCTACAAAAAAATCTCATACTTAGTATATACATATAATAGGGATACAATTAAAACTACACATCTCCTTTTTGAACATACTATCCCACGTTTTATTCTAAAAATATACAAACCCTTACATTTTCTTTTCCTAAATATCTACAACATCTATCCCTTTATACCTTCATATTTTGTAGCAAACATTTACCTACATGTTTATATACTTGGTGCAACCCTTCTTTGGCTAAAGAGTTGTACACGTCTCAAACCAAATCTCAAACCAAATCAAAGAAATGTTAACTAAATCCTCCTAGTACAAATAAAATCCTAGCAAATCTAGGAAAATCCTACCAAATCCTAACCTAACTCTTATATGTGGTATAAGCCACAGACACAACACATTGCTATTTTTCCTCTCTTCCCTCACTCATGTATAACACACACCACACACAACAATCTCATAGTCTATCTCCCTTGTTATATAAACCTACAAAATAACCACTGCAACATCCAATCTCATTTCTATATCTCTCTTACTCTCGGCATACAGTAAGCACACCCATTGTCTCCTTTACAAATGAAAACAAGCTATCATACACACTGCTTCCCTTGTTTTCCTTGGTCGACGAGTGAAAACCACGACACCCCACATATGCCCTTATCCCCATGATATGTCTTGTTCGTTGACAAGCAAAACAAACCCACGGCAACATTCGACTCTCCAAAATTAATCTCCAAAATCATTCATTCACCATCATCTTAAACGCACCAGTAGTAACTTCAAGATCTTAGTATCTTAGTCGACAAGCAAGGAAGAAGAAGTATGGTTCTTGGTTTGTGTTAGGATCGGTCCAAGAAGGATGTTGCCCACGACCCATCGGGTTCATACCTACGTTGTACCCCATAAACTCCTTGTAAGAATCGAACTCCTTCTATTTTATGCTTAATGATAGTACTAGTATGTGCTTACTTACTCCATATACTTTCAATCTTTAAAAAACAACACACATGGTAGTAGCCCATGCGTTCAAATAGAACAGAAACATTAAACAAGAAAAGTACATATTTTCTTCTATTACTAGAATGAAGCAACAAAGAAGGAAACAGTAAGATAAAAGAAACAAATTGCATTACATACGGGCTGAGTGTATGTATAGTTACCATCAATAGAGGTTTCATAAACAGAAAGTAAAATATTTTCCGAAACCAACAACAAAACTTAATATATAAGCAAAACCTCAACCTTAGAGACCCTAAACGAACCCCCTAGGATCGAGTGCCCACAAGTTTTATAGGGTCGAATGATAGACGAGCTAGCTAAGAATTCATAGTAACTCGAATCACTTAAAATGGTTAAGAAACGAACTAGGAATCACTTACCGAAACATGCCGAACATAACTTATTTTAGTCAAAATATATAAGTGTTAAAACGCGACCTTTTACGACATGATTTTGACCCTCTAAACAAGCTTGCCCCAAGACGAGTAAAGAACGAAAGTTGTACACGGCCATGTCATCTACACGGGACCATTTTTAGTTCAACCCAAAAGTCTTTATCGAAAAGCGTAGACGAGATCGAAAGTAGCTCGACAAACACTTGTCTTTTAAAATAGTTCTCGACACCTATTTCGAACATGATTTTACCCTATCAAACAATCTCGATTTATAAAACTAAACATACGGGTCTCTAGACGACCCGAATAGCTTTCTAACGATGCTTTTAGTTTGTACCATGAATCACTATTGAACTCGCTATTCACTTTCGAAAACAATGCACCATATAAATATTGCCACCGTTAGTTTATTTGTTGCCACTGTTAGTTGAAGTTTGCCACTGTTGGAAATATAAAGAAAACAATCTATGTACGTAGCATGAAATTTTCATTTTCTATAAAATGTTTCTTGTTCCCCAACATTCGACATTCTTGTCTCATGTTTCCTCAACACCAACATGCCTAGTTTCCTTAAAAGAAACATGTTTTACTTTTAGAAACACTTTAATTAAATGTTTAATTTAATTATTTAATTTAATTATTTAATTATTTTTATAATATATTTAGGATATTTGACCCGTTAATTAAACCGAATAAATAAACTGACCCAACAACAAAACATTTAGTATTTGTAAATATATCCCGATTGAACAACTACACTTTTACTAAAACACTAAAACTTTCATAATTATTATAACCACCGATTTATTTAATAAACTCAAACACATATTAGGGGATTATATACAACATATATTATTATTACGATAATGGAAACTTGTAAGACTTTTATGAAACATTATAATTAAAAGTCTTAATTAAATAAAAATCATTTTATTTAATTCATTTATATTGTTACCATTCAACTAAGGTAAATACACTTTATTAAATTAAAAGTGTACATGTTTCGATAAGTTACTATAAGTTTAAACACTTAACATGGTAACAACTTATTAAATTTGTGATCATGTATTTTCATCAACTACATTCATATGTGCATTTTATTTGTGCATTTACTGAGACACACATAAATTACATAGGTAATTCCACTGCTTCGTGATCATACTGTGCCAGCATACTCAGTGACTTATTACTACTGCTCCATTATTGAGGTGAGTTCATGACACCATCTTTACTGTTTTATAACTGGGGGAGAAAACATACAAAAACTATTTATATGCAAGCATGCACAGATAACAACAATTTATTTCCTACTGTTTGTCCCATTCCCGTGGACTGTAATAGTTAATAGTGTAGCGCGAAATGTATGGATAGATCTATTCGGGTATTGACAACACCCAACCTGTCGTGATCATCTGTCACGTGATGCTTAGGCCAAGCAACAGGTTTATGTCATTGTCGGATTAAGGGAAACCTCATCAGGATAGACCCAATGGGCGTACTGAGAATCATGTCTAGCTTCTATTACAGGGCAGTAGGAACTACTATAGTATTGGGCTGTGATGTCCTGCTATCACCGTGGTGTTTTGCATATTGATACTTATTATTTAACTAAACTCTATGAATTCACCAACCTCGTGTTGACCCCCACATTTTACTTTATATGTTTCCTCAGGAAAATAAGCTGGTTCATGTGCATTGGATTCCAGCATCATAGGAAGCATCATATTTACCATCAGGCTGGGATATTTCTACAAATAACAATAAATGTTGATTTCAAGACAGTTTCCTTTAAATCGTAAAGTTAAATTCATGTAATATGTTTTAAATGATACTTTATGATCATGCTCTGTATACTATTTTCTATCGATCCACCAAAGTAACACCCCAATTACTATTCCGCTGCATTTGACCAACTTGGGGGTGTTTTAAATGAACTACTACACAAATCTATTACAACTCAACTATACATATCCAAGTACACACATGTAGCTTGGATATACACAACACAAATCCAAGCAAACACATATGCAATGGATGTACACAACAAATCCAAGTATTCACAAATAGCTTGGATGAACACAACTAGTCCAAGTATTTCATAAATACAAATGGATTAACAAAAATAAAAAGGCTAACATGATGAACATTACTAATTCATGGATTCATCTTTATCACAAAACTAGTGAGTGAGTGATCTTCTCATTGGACAAGGTAAAGGATGGGATCAAGAGGATAATCACATGTAAACATCCTTAACACTTTAAGTGATCATTTACTAATGATTATGCTATAGAAAAGAGAAAGGGGCTGAGAAAAACGTCCAAGAGGCTTGTTGGAAAATGAGATTTGATCCACTATTTATAGAAGACAAAGTACAACGGCTAGCTGGGAGCGAATCCTTATCTAGCCGGCGGTACCTTATCGATAAGGAACCGCCTAGCTATTTAAGGTACCGCCCAGTAGAGTCCGCTCCCTTTTAATTCTTTTAGTGGGGTAGGAATATCTGAGGTTTTTTAAACCTTCAAAGGATATTCTTATGGCATATGGAATATGCCATTTTCAAATTTACATTTTCCATTTTAATAAAACATTTTCTTAAAAAGAAATTTTATTAAAAAATCTTTTGTCATATTAACAAAAGTGAGTTTTAAGGATAATCACTTTGATGATCACTAAGTATGATTAAGAAAAGTTAGTGATATGATTATTACCTTTATGATAGTGTTAGTTAAATAATTCGTTTTGTGTTTCTACACTAAATGTGTTGTATAGTTTGTTGTGATCAAAACTAAGAAAGATTAGTTAACATTAATAATGTTTTTAGGCATCACTTGCATTAACAATCTCTCCTTTTTTTATTATGACAAACTATAAACTCATTTACTTAGAAACACAAAATATCGAATTATTAACAAGTTTATCACTATCATTTCTTCCCCTTTATCGTAGCAAAAAGGTAAGCACAAGTCTTTGAAGATATCCGGACTTTGCTAGTAGCTCCCCCTTGGTGGTTGCTCCATCTTGCTTGGGGCACCAAGTGTATGAGTTAAGGTAACATGCTACACAAAGGTTAGTAGAAAGGAAAGAAACACCAATGTATATATGATCACTACCTACTAAGTAACTTGAGATGGAGAAGGAGAAGAAATCTCAAATTAGAAGCAAGTATTTGCTAAGTATGTCCAAAAAGGTAAATGACAAAATCAAGTTTCAATTGGTGGAATGGAGGTAGAGGTGAAACATCCAACCAATGAAGAGGATAAATTTTCAAGAGGTTAAAATTCAGAATTAATGGAATCACCCATAAACAATTGTAAAGATTAACCACGATCAAATCAAAAGGAAGAGAGAATGATCAAATAAAGAAAACAAACACAACACAAAGATTTCATATTACATAAATATGAAAAAGACAAACAAAGTAGATAGTCATACACACAATATGAGTATCTAAAGCAAAAGATATGGAAAATAAACCACAAAGCATAAGCTTGTCTAATAGTGATAATTTTCCAAGATTGCTTAAAAACACTAATGATTCTAAAATAACTAAAGTTTTATTGACTCCAAGGGAGTGTAGCCCTTTAGATGGAAAAATAAGACGACGATGCATCATTCGAAGTTTTATCCACGGGAACAAAAACTTTGAGAGGAGGTCGAGTGAGGAGGAATTCAAGAAAATTTAACTTCTCATACACATGAGCAAGTTCAATTTGTTGAAATCGACAACAAGCACCCGAGGATCCATGATGCAACACAAATTCGGTTGATGGGGGAAGGCCATCACACCTAGGGTTTGGTGGTGGTAAGGAGAGTGGGTAGGTAATGTTATCACAATGCCTTGTGAGGTTTGGGAAGGTTGAAAGATCATTGAGTTGAGGGGTGTCAAAGGGTTTTTGTGGTGGGGGGAGATTCTCCTTTTCTCCATTGATGGGGTTAATGGAGGGTCTCATTCCAATATTTGATTGGAGAGAAGGTGGGGTTCTTGGGTGGTTGGATGAAGAGAGTTCATTTTTCTTGATCCAAATAGGTTTAACCGAGATTTTCGGTTTCTTGGAAAGCTTGGATGAGGAAGCTTTGGGTGAGGAGGTTTGTGACAAAGAAATGTCAAGGTTATGAAAGGGAGAGTTAGGCATTGTTGAGGTGTGAGAATGAAATCTCAAGGTGGGGGTATAAGAAGAAAGTATACAAGGCAAAGGTTTGAAAATCAAATGTAAAGTGTCAAGGAATGTTTAGCCAAATTGAGTAAACAAGGAATCTTGACTGGGAATAGGGTGATGAAGAATGACCAAAAACGAGCCATAAAATGGATTTCTGTCTGCGGTACCTTATAGGGTCCGGTGGTTCCTTATTACGTAAGGAACCGCGCGTCTTTAAGGAACCGCGTGCAGTGGACTTGAAACCTAGATTTTCCAGGGTTTTGAGAAAAACTTAGACTTCTTCAAAAAATTGCAAATCTTGAAATTTTACCTCTATTAGCACTAAATTTTGCTAGGGTTGCATAAAAGCAACACATTCACCAAGAATGTCTTGACAAAGGGTGACAAAATTTTGGATAACATTTTGAACCAATTTTAGTCAAGTTTTAGAGGTTGTGATAGATTTAGGTCCAATTTTAATTTGAAATTAAAGTTGATTAATGTCCACATAAAGATAGAAGCACACAATGCTAAGTCCATAAATCATTTTCATAAAACACTCATGAAAGAGATACATAAAGAAAATAAAGAAGAACAATAATTATCTAAAAGCAAAACTAGATTAAAAACTAGGTCTTGATTAGAAGTCTTCCTTGGCTTTAATTTTCTTGAAAACTATTTTTAAAGTAAATCACCATTCATCTCCTAGGAGAAGTCATGTTAAACAAGGTGAGCAAGAAATCTTGCAACCTCATATGAAGTCCAAACATCTCCATCCTAAGGTTTTGAATGATGTAGTTATTGTAGAGGCAACATGGACAATGAGAACCATGAGCTTCTAGGAACCCAAGGAAGTAAGGATCACCCATAAAGAAGGGAAGTGGAACACCTAAAATGGGAGTGTTTGAGGGAGGTGGAGGTTGAGGAGGTATGTTCTCCAAGGGTGATGTTGGTGAGTGTGGAGGCATGCTCTCCAAGGGTAAAAAGGGTGAGTTTGGAGGGGTAAATGGTGAAGTCACCAAGGTATCATCAAAGTCATTCACAATAAGAATGCTTTGGATGGGTTTCTGGTTAGGTAGTCACATCCAAGAGATTACTTGGAGTGAAGGGTGAGGAAAGCTCATTCATCCTAGATTGGAATGAAGAGGAGGTAGAACCATGAGAATGGTTGGTTCCATGGGTTGTTGAAGTCTTGCATGGAGCAAGAGGTGGTGAGTTTGATGAAGAAATGAGAATTGGGACAATCTCATTCTTGGGACTGTGAAAGGGTGAGGAGTTATGTTTAGCCATTTTAATCTTAATCTTAAGATTTTTCTTTGTGGTGGAGGTTTTGGATGAGTTTGAGCTTCTTGTAGAAACCATGGTTGAAATGAAAGGTTAAAGGTTTAAGGAATAATGGTTTGATGTGTGAAGAACATGGCTAA
The DNA here is from genome assembly GCA_025667525.1 of Glebionis coronaria. NCBI lineage: Eukaryota > Viridiplantae > Streptophyta > Magnoliopsida > Asterales > Asteraceae > Glebionis > Glebionis coronaria. Next base: position 551,551,221 of record CM046876.1, read on the forward strand.
CAAGGTGGGTTTAAAAGGGTGAAGGGATGATCCAAACTAGTAATGGTTTAAAAACATTTTATGTGAACAATGAATTTAGCTAACCTAGTTTAGGAAATGTGCAGGTTTTTGCAAAGAGTCAAGCAAGGTTTACACAGATTATGGAAAATAGTGTAAAGCAAAGATTCTGTCAGACACAATAGCCGACGGTTCCTTATCTAAGGGTGGCGGTTCCTTATCAATAAGGTACCGCGGGTCTATAAGGAACCGCGACCAGTGGTGTTCAAAAATGGTACTTCCTCATATTTTGGTTAGCCCAGAATTTTACCAAAGGATTTTCAAGCCAGAGTTAACTACTGACCAAAATCTAGGAAGCTAACTAACACATAGGATGCACAAAGCTATGCAAATCATAATCACAATGGCAAACATTTAGGATAAATAACAAATAATCCAAACAAGCAGAATTTAGTTAATACACATCCAAGATAAAAAATTGTTCAACATTACATGTTTACCAACATTTATTCTTTGAAATACTTCAAAGTCTTCACCTTCTTTTCTTGCCCAATCCCTTGATCATATTCCCCAAATACTTGAATCCCTTCCTTGACACAACCCGATGTTCAGGCAATTCACCTCGAGTCCTAAGATTTTCACGGTAGAGATGCTCCATGTTGAGATCTTCCGGTACTTCACTAGAGGAGTAATGAGGTGGGGGAGCTAAGTCTTCAAGTCAATCCACGAATGAGTTTGAGGATGGGTGGGAATTACTCGAAGAGTTGAAGTGAGAACTAGAACCTATGCCATCACCATAACTTGTTGGCATATAGGTGTCCTCATCATCCATCTCTTAATGATCGGATTTTCTCGAACCTCGATCACTTCTAGGCTTTCTTTCATATACCACTTGAATAGGCAACATAACCCGATGAACCAGGTGAAAGCGAGAAAGGTCGAGGTGGGGAAAGTCATGAGCAACCCTTTTGAAAAGTCAAGTAAGAAGCATAGCATAGGGAAGGTTTGTTTTGGGCTTTGAAAGGGCATAATTTATTCATCGAGCGATATAGAATGCCAAATTGTACTTGGTTGATGTAAAGATGCAACTCAACATATGCACTATACAAGCCAGGATATGATCTCGGTTTCCACCAAGACAAAATACATTCTCCCTAAGGATATTTTCCCATTGGACCATAAAATCCTTAAGGTCGCTAGAGAGCACTTCATAGCGATTCACATTTCGCACATTTGAACGAAAGCTTCTCACAATGTTTCCATCACGCTCTTTTGAAATGATGTCAAGGATAAACTCCGGATCAATTTTGGTGTGGTCATTTGGAGGTTTATCATAGGATTCCAAGAGAGCATCAAGTCTCCATTTATCCGTAAAACGACAAGTGCCTTCATATGGCACACCAAGAATTTCACCAAAGTTTTCGAGAGAGTATTAAATCATTTGATCATTCAACAAGAATCGAATGAAGATTTCTAATAAGTGTGAAAACACTTATCCTTTTACCCTTATTTCCAATAATAACAAGACCAAAACGTATATTTTATGTCGTAAAAGTTAGAATTATGCGTGGTTTGTGTTTTTATTGTGTTTTAGGACCAAAAGATGAAAAAGGAAGAAAACATGGGCTATCACGAGCTTTTATCGAAGAAAACGAGAAAAGAAGAAGTCAAAAGATCAAGAGTGCAAAAAGAACGGAAGTCCAAGGCCTATTGTGAAGATTTATCGAAGAAAAAGTCTAAAGACGGAAGTTTAATGAAGTCGAAGAACTCAAGTCTAATAGAAGAAGAAAATTACAAGACAAGTTCAATTTACATCGACAAATCCCGAGACGACGTCGAGAAAGACAAAGAATTTAAATCGAGTCGAGAAGAAAGAAAGAAAGAAGGAAGCACATGCACCTCCCCATCTCCTATAAATACCCTCCTAATGACACATTAGGACGGTGTTAGCTAGATTATTTTTCTTTCTTTAGTTTTCATTTTAGAGAGAGAAAGTGTTTAACTTTCTCTCACTAAAACTTCATCTTTTCTTTCTTTCATGTTTAAGCTTTAATTCACTTTTGTAATTTTGAATCTTTAAACTACAAGTTCAAGTTTAATCTTTTAATCTTAATCTTCTTCTACCTTTGTTTATTTTTAAGTTGTTTTTGATCCGTTATAATCTTTGATTTTGCTTAAATTTGATGTTTTTGGTGACTAAAAAGTTTATCTTTTTATTCCCTACTAAGTTTATATACGGTTTTAGCTTTAAGCTTGTTGTGCTTATTGGCTTGTTTCGTATATAGCTTATTGTCTTTTAAGTTTTCTTAAAAAATTAGTCTTTTTAATGTTTGAATTATAAAGTTTGTTTATTTCGTGTCTCAAAAGTTTTTACATTTTAAGCTTGTTTTCGTTTGGTTGGGGTTCAAATAAGTGCTTATTCGTATTTGCTTATTAGTGCTTATTGAGTTTTTAGCTTATCTCCATTTTCGGATTAATTTGTGTTCCATCGCAATCTTAGGGGTTTACTCATTCCGACGCTACATTCCGATGGTTTCAGTGATCGCAATAACCTTGAAGGTTTTACTTTGCGATCAAGTGTTTTTCCCCCTTATTCCAATCGTGATTGCGATCGCTCATTGCGATCGTATATCGCGACAGGTCTTAAGGTTACCTTAAGACGAAACTCTGCTAAATTTTTGTTAGCAACATTCCGATAGGCTTACATTCCGACAGAACTGCATTCCGATAGAGTTGACTTACTATTATTCCGATAGAATTTACTTTGACATTCCGATGGTTTTGTTTGCACTCCATTCCGACAGAATTCACTGTGTACATTCCGATGGGTTAAGTTTTTCTAGTAATTTTTAGTTTAATTTTAAAGCTTTTATTTTACTCAACGACATTTTCTTATTCGCTTTTAGTTTAAAATAGATAATCAAACAAACCATTTATTTTTCCACCAAGAACGACTGAGTCGCACTCTTAACTAGTAATCAATTCGAAAAGATCGGAACAACGAATTTTCATACGAGGCAAACCCTTGTATTAATTGGCGCCGCTGCCGGCTCTTTTCGTTAAGATTAACGATTTTTAGTGAGAGACGCGTTGGATTTTGGGATCCGTTCATTCTTGAACGTTATTTTCCTTGCTTTAAAATTTTCAAAAATCGATAAAAATTAAAAAATTTCAAAAATCCAAAAAATAGAAAACCATAAAAAAAACCAAAAATATTTCTTGTCTATTTTTCTCTTCCTTTTGTAGGTGTGTATTCATAATCATGCTCGTAAGAAGAAAGCAGCTCAAGCCGAAGTCATTACTCAACCTATTGTCACCATGGAGAATCAACCAATGATAGAGCTTTTGCAATCGCATGTAGAGGGCAACACCGATGCTATTGTTATACCCGAGATTGGAGCCAACAACTTTGAACTCAAATCCGGTTTCATTCAAATGGTCTCTTCTCAACCATTCTTGGGGCGTACACTTGATGATCCTCACGACCATATCAAACAGTTTCTTCAACTCACTAATATGGTCAAGTATAATGGGGTTTCACAAGAGGTAATTCGCTTACAACTTTTTCCTTTCTCCTTAGAGGGACAAGCCCGACATTGGCTTAATAAGGAACCGCCATAAAGTATTCTTACATGGACGGATTTAGAGACTAAATTCATCAACTAATTTTTCCCACCCTCACGTACTACAGCTTTGCGGAATGAAATCATTACCTTTGAACAAAAGTACGGTGAGACATTTAGTGAATCTTGGGACCATTTTATGGAACTTTTTAAGAAAGTGTCCACAACATGGTTTCACAAAAGTACATCAAATTAGTACTTTTTACAATGGTTTAAGCATGAATGACCAAGATTCACTAAATAGTGCCTCGGGGGGGGGGGGGGGGGGGTAATATTTTGGTTAAGTCTTCTAATGTCGCATGGGATATTATTGAGAATAAGTCTAGAGTGCAAACTATGAGTGTTCAGACTAATGTGGCTAGTGCTAGCACTAGTGAGAGTGACAAGAGAATTGATAAGCTTACTTCGCTTGTTGAAGCACTTGCTCTCCAAACCGCTAACAATACCAAAGCCATCAATGCACAAGTTAATGCTATGAGTCAGTCATGTGAAATATGTGGGGGTTCTCATTCATACACTGATTGTCCTTCGACTCATGACAATCCGGAAAATGAGTATGCCGCCAACGGTAACTTTGCTACGGGAGGCTATCAAGCACGTCCTCAAGGTGACCGCAATTTGCTCAATCATTGCTCAAACAACTTTCTTTCACCACCCAGTTTTCAACCTCAAAACCCAAACAACCTAAATCGCAACAATCAAAACCAACCTCGAGCTCCAAATCAATATCCAACTCAAAGAAACCCATATCCACCTCAAGGAAACAATCAAATTCACCAACAACCCGCTTATCAACCACCTGCCTACCATCCTCTTCCTCCCAACCAACCTACCTCATTTAATTACGAAGTTGAAACTTACATGAGGACTAATGACGCAATAGTACAGAATCTTCAGCGGCAAATGGCTAGCTTGAAAGGAGATATGGTGAAACAAGGGAATGATCTTCGAGCCGATATGCGAAACTCTTTGGCCAGTCAAACGAATGACTTAAGGGATATGATGGCTAGTTTCTTCCAAAGTAATCAAGCCTCTGGTTCGGGTTCTCTTCCGAGTAACACCGTTGCTAATCCCAGAGGAGAGATGAAAGCAATCACCACTCGAAGTGAAAAAGGTTTAAAGGAACCCGAGCTTCCTACACCTACACCGGTGATTGTGACAAAGGAAAATCAGTCCCCTTCTCCAATTCCTCCACCTTCTACTTCTCCAATTCCCCCACCTTCTACTTCCACCCCTCCACCACCCAAGGATGTGAGTGAGAATTCCATTCCAAAGCCTTCATCTCAACCCAATATACCTTATCCCTCAAGGTTGAGGAAAGGAAATAGAAGAACAAGGATGATATTCAGGTTTCTAATTTTCTCAAAATGTTTAAACAACTAATTTTCAACATCTCCTTTGCCGAGGCTCTCGCTCACATGCCCAAATATGCTAAAATGTTTAAAGATCTTCTCAGTGATAAGGAGAAACTTCTTGACATCGCTCAGACCCAACTTAATGAGAATTGAGCCGCAGTGCTCTTAAGGAAATTACCCACCAAACTAGGTGATCCGGGTCGTTTTCTCATTCCTTGCAACTTCCCTGGGGTAGAGAATTGTATGGCCATAGCCGATCTAGGTGCTAGTATCAACTTAATGCCTCTAAGCGTTTGAAAACAATTGTCTCTACCTAAGCTAGTCCCCACATGAATGACATTGGAATTAGCTAACCGTACGGTTGCTTATCCGGTGGGGATAGCCGAAGATGTCTTCGTCGGCGTCGACAAATTCACCTTTCCGGTGGATTTTGTTGTTGTTGACTACGAGATTAATCCCCGTGTTTCATTAATTGTTGGACGTCCATTCTTGAGGACCGGTCACACTCTCATTGATTGAGCCGTGGGCGAATTAATCATGAGAGTTGGTGACGATAAAATCGTCTTCAACATGGGTAAGCTTTCTAAGCAGCCTTCTGAAAACGAGAGCGTTAATTTCATTGACGTTCTTGATGAGGCTTGTGAAGAACATTTCAAAGACGCTTGTAAAAGTGGTTCTTCTTCTCTACCCATTGTTGAGACCGTTGCCTCTATTGCTCCTTCACTAACTCCATTTGGAGAAAGTGATTTCCTTTTCAAAAACTTTGAAGCAACTTTGGGAGATGTGGACTTGCAATATGACGATTCTCCCTCCAATTGGGATGAAGACATTCGTACCATTGAGAAACTTCTCAATGAGGACCATATTTCTCCACCATCTCCTAAGGATATTTCTATCGATGATCCGACTTTGACTATACCTTCCATCAAAAATCCTCCGGATTTAGAGCTTAAGGATCTTCTGTCTCATCTCGAGTACGTTTTCCTTGAAGACAATAAGAAGTTACCCGTCATCATCGCAAAGGATTTGAAAGAAAACGAAAAATATTGACTTATTGCCGTGCTGAAGAATCATAAGAAAGCGATGGCTTGGAAAATCTCCGATATTCGTGGAATTGATCCTCACTTTTTCACACATAAAATTCTTATGGAGGACGACTTTAAACCCACTCTTCAAAGCCAAAGAAGGGTGAATTCCAAGATCCATGACGTTATCAAAAAAGAGGTTATCAAACTTCTTGATGCGTGAATGATCTACCCTTTCTCGGATTCACCATGTGTTAGTCTGGTCCATCGTGTGCCTAAGAAAGGCGGAATCACCGTTGTTCCCAATGAAAACAACGAGTTGATTCCTACTCGTCTTGTTACACGGTGGAGAGTTTGTATAGACTATCGTAAACTCAATGATGCTACGAGAAAGGATCATTTTCCGGTTCCTTTTATGGACCAAATGCTTGAACGTCTAGCGGGTAATGATTATTATTGCTTCTTAGACGGTTTCTCCGGGTATTTTCAAATTCCCATCGATCCCAAAGACCAAGAGAAAACCACATTCACTTGTCCTTATGGAACATTTGCTTACAAACAAATGCCTTTCGGCTTATGCAATGCTCCTAGAACTTTCCAAAGGTGTATGATGGCTATCTTCCATGACATGGTTGAAGAAACTATGGAAGTCTTCATGGATGATTTCTCGATCTATGGTAATTCTTTCTCTCGTTGCCTTGCCAATTTAGAATGTATGCTTAAGCGGTGTGAAGACACTCGCATTGTTCTAAATTGGGAAAAATGCCATTTCATGGTAAAAGAAGGCATTGTGCTTGGACATAAAATCTCTAAATCCGGTCTTGAAGTGGATCGTGCTAAAGTTGATGTCATAGTCAAATTGCCTTCACCTTCTACCATGAAGGATGTGAGAAGTTTCCTTGGTCATGCAAGCTTCAATCATCGATTCATTCAAGATTTTTCTAAAACCGCTCGCCCCGATGACCCACCTCTTGGAAAAAGATACCCCCTTTCTCTTTTCTAAAGAGTGTCTTGAATCCTTCAATCTTCTTAAGGACAAGCTAACTAAGGCACCAGTCTTGGTTACCCCTAATTGAGAGCTACCTTTTGAATTGATGTATGATGCTAGAGACTTTGCTATTGGAGCGGTTTTAGGCCAAAGAGTAAACAAACACTTCCAGCCAATCCATTATGCTAGCAAGACAATGACGGGGGCTCAATTGCATTATACCACTACCAAAAAAGAGCTTTTAGCTGTAGTGTATGCCTTTGAGAAATTTCGCCCCTATCTTGTCCTTTCCACCACCATTGTGTACACCGATCATTCCGCGTTGAAGTACTTGTTAACTAAACAAGATTCCAAGCCAAGACTTCTTCATTGGGTTTTGCTCCTTCAAGAATTTAAAATTGAAGTTCGTGACAAGAAGGGAACCGAAAACCTAGCCACGGATCATCTAAGTAGACTTGAGGATCCTTATCAAACGGATCATCCGTCTCAAGAGATCAATGACTCTTTTCCCCTTGAGGCCTTAATGTCTATCAATTCCAATCTTGATGACACCCCGTGGTTTGCGGACATTGCAAACTACTTAGCGGGTGGTATTCTCATCGAAGGGTTAACATCCCAACAAAAGAAGAAGTTCTTTAAAGATGTTAATACTTACTTTTGGGATGACCCTTATCTCTTCAAACAATGTGCTGATCTAATTATTCGTCGGTGTGTTGATGGACCCGCAGCTTTAGACATTCTCGAAGCTTGCCATAAAGGACCCACCGGTGGTCACTTTGGTCTCAACTACACCGCGAAGAAAGTGTTTGACTCGGGATTCTGTTGGCCCACCATTTATCGTGACGCTCACGAGATGGTTAAAAATTGTGATGCTTGCCAACGCCAAGGCAAGATCACACATAAAGATGGGATGCCTCAAAATTTCATACAAGAATGTGAAACCTTTGACGTATGGGGTCTCGACTTTATGGGGCCATTTCCATCATCTAAAGGAAACAAGTACATCCTCGTAGCCGTTGAATACATCTCTAAATGGGTTGAAGCTAAGGCTCTCCCTACGAACGATGCGAGGGTGGTTGTGAACTCTCTGAAGAAACTTTTTGCTCAATTCGGTGTTCCTCGTGCTATCATCAGTGACTGCGGGACTCATTTTTGCAATGATCAATTTGCTCGAGTCATGGCTAAGTACGATGTCAGTCACCATCTTTCCACCTCTTATCATCCCCAAACCAATGGCCAACCCGATATATCCAACCGTGGACTGAAAAGAATATTAGAGAGAACTGTGGGAGAGCATCGTGCCTCGTGGGCCGATAAGTTAAACGATGCTTTGTGGGCTTTCCGTACCGCTTATAAGACTCCGATTGGTTGCACTCCATATCGTCTTGTGTACGGGAAGGCATGCTACCTCCCTATTGAGCTGGAGCATAAGGCGTACTGGGCCTTGAAGTGGGATAACTTCGACATCAACAAAGCCGGCGATCTTCGGAAGATTCAACTCAACGAGCTCAACAAACTGTGGAATGAAACCTACGAGAATTCTTTGATCTACAAGGAGAAGACCAAAATCATTCATGATGCAAGGATTAAGAACCGAGAGTTCCACATCGGTGATCAAGTCTTACTTTTTAACTCTCGGTTGAAGATCTTCTGGGGTAAGCTAAAGAGCCGTTGGTCTGGTCCATTCACCGTCGCCAAAGTCTTCCCCTATGGCACCATTGAGCTTTCTCAGCCAAATGGGCCAAACTTTAAAGTGAATGGCCAGCGCGTGAAGTTGTACTTTGTTGAGGACATCTCTCATGAGATGATTCTATCCCTCGTCACGTTTCCCTGGAATTAGTTCCGGGTCGAGTCAAGCTCGTGACCCGGTTAACAAAAACAAGCGCTTCTCGGGAGGCAACCCGTTGATCTATCCTTTACCATTTTCATAATAAGTGTAGGGGGAGCCCCGTATGTGTTTGTGTCTTGTTTCTTATTCTGTGTAGGGATTCAAGCTTCAAATAGTACTTTTGATGACTTTTGACGAACCGTGATCCCGTGTACCCGTCTTCCCGGTTCTATCCTAAACTGTCGTGATTCAATATTTCATATCTTATATGTTCACATTGAAATCACTATAGTTGTCCTTTCCTTAGCAAGATTTTAACAACGTGCACAATGTCCTAAGTGTAGGGGAGTTTACTCCCACATGCCTAAACATTGAGGACAATTTTTATCTCAAATGTAGGGGGACTTCTATCGAAGTAAGTGGGCTTTTCCATGAATTTGTCCTCATATTTACCGGAAAATTTAATTTTTCGACATTTTTCAAATTTTTTAATCTAATTTGGCCTATTTGTATAGTAGTATTTTCCTTTGTTAGCGTTATTTACTTTCTTTGCTAAAAATAAAGTTTAATAAAGTGGTTTTAAGTTTTTCAAAGTCGTGAATATTTTGACTCAACCCGAGTTTACTTATCTAAGTTTACTCTAGCTAGTATCATTAACGTGTTTAAGTCAAGTTTTGCTAGGCTTTTATATAGGGAACTTTAAAACGTGAAAGTCTTAACTCTCACAGGTTAAGAAAAAGAACTTTTCGCAACTTCCTATAATTGATCCTAGAGAGTTGTTTATCAAGGGAACTTTAAAATGCGATTTCTAAACTTGAAAAAGTCTGAGAATTTGCAAGATCCTATAGATGACTCGAAAACCCAAAACTTTGATTTAATTGGCTAAGCATCCACGAGTCTCATTCCTTGAGATTTTAAAATGTGGAGAACGAGAGATGATAGAGTCAACTATAAGTTTGGTATTCTTTCATCAATTTATGTGAGTTGATTATAAACTTTTTCTCCCATCGCTTGTTAATAAAATTAATTGCAATAATAAGGTTGTACGATTTGAGAAGTTACTTAGCTTCTAGCACAAGATCGATTAAAAGTTGCTCGGTATTAATTAGAGTTCATAGCCAAGGCATAACTTATTGAAGCGAGATGCGAAGATTGGCGAGTCTGAAAAGGACCTAACAAGGCATGAGGGCTACATTTGTTGCTAAAGATCCAAAAGTGATGTGAAGAATCATTTATCGAAAATCAATATGAAGGATCGAGACACACGACGAAAAGCAAATACTCTCCTAAAGATCATGGAGAAGTCTATCCAAAAAGGCCCTAACAAGGTATGAGGATAAATAGATCCAAGTCCTAAAAAGGAGGCGGATCGTTATATATCAAAGTCTAAAATAAAGAATGGAGAAAAATGAATTAGTCGTGGTCCAAATATGAAGAATCTCTCAAAACTCCAAGTGAAGAAATTTCTATTATGAAGAGAAGACCATAATTTTAAGAACGTCTCTCAAGATTCGAAGTATGAAGTCGCTGCTAAATATCGGTCCGAGAAAGGTCTCAAATCGTGAAACGAGTTATGCCAAGATATGAACTTTAAGAGGTCCCGAGAAGCAGGTTTAAAAGATTTTGTCCTTTAGCTAACTATGGATTAAATCGTCCCACTTTATTTTCAGCCTAAATAACTATCGAAATAAGTCAAACAATGCATCCTTGTGATCATTGAAGACAAAACTAAAATATAAGAGATACACCTAGGAATAAGGGAGTCTAAGTAATAATTGGACCACATGAATTCGTGTTAGTTTGCTAACTTATAATAACAATGATCTCGTTTTTAAGCTTGGTTTGGGGAACATGAAACTTGAGGATGATGAACTTTCATGACGGCTAAAACCCCAATGTAAGCCTTTTATTTCTTTACTTGTTTTTGTATATATTTCTATCTTTTTAATAAAGCCCTAGGTGGGTTATCTATGTGAGAAATGTAATTTGTGCTTTGAAATTAATGCCTTACATGAGGGCATTGCAATGGTCAAGTGTAGGGGATTTAATAAGTGTGAAAACACTTATCCTTATACCACTTGTTTCCAATAATAACAAGACCAAAACGTATATTTAATGTCGTAAAAGTCGGAATTATGCGTGGTTGTGTTTTTATTGTGTATTAGGACCAAAAGATGAAAAAGGAAGAAAACATGGGCTATCACGGGATTTTATCGAAGAAAACGAGAAAAGACGAAGTCAAAAGATCAAGAGTGCAAAAAGAACGGAAGTCCAAGGCCTATTATGAAGATTTATGGAAGAAAAAGTCTAAAGACGGAAGTTTAATAAAGTCGAAGAACTCAAGTCTAATAGAAGAAGAAAATTACAAGACAAGTTCAATTTACATCGACAAATCCCGAGACGACGTCGAGAAAGACAAAGAATTTAAAGCGAGTCGAGAAGAAACAAAGAAAGAAAGAAGGAAGCACATGCACCTCCCCATCTCCTATAAATACCCTCCTAATGACACATTAGGAGGGTGTTAGCTAGATTATTTTTCTTTTTTTAGTTTTCATTTTAGAGAGAGAAAGTGTTTAACTTTCTCTCACTAAAACTTCATCTTTTCTTTCTTTCATGTTTAAGCTTTAATTCACTTTTGTAATTTTGAATCTTTAAACTACAAGTTCAAGTTTAATCTTTTAATCTTAATCTTCTTCTACCTTTCTTTATTTTTAAGTTGTTTTTGATCCGTTATAATCTTTGATTTTGCTTAAATTTGATGTTTTTAGTGACTAAAAAGTTTAACTTTTTATTCACTACTAAGTTTTTTACACGGTTTAAGCTTTAAGCTTGTTGTGATTATTGGCTTATTTCGTATATAGCTTATTGTCTTTTAAGTTTTCTTAAAAATTTAGTCTTTTTAATGTTTGATTTATAAAGTTTGTTTATTTCCTGTCTCAAAAGTTTTTAAATTTTAAGCTGGTTTTCGTTTGGTTGGGGTTCAAATAAGTGCTTATTCGTATTTGCTTATTAGTGCTTATTGAATTTTTAGCTTATCTCCATTTTCGGATTAATTTTTGTTCCATCGCAATCTTAGGGGTTTACTCATTCCGATGCTACATTCCGATGGTTTCAGTGTGATCGCAATAACCTTGAAGGTTTTACTTTGCGATCAAGTGTTTTTCCCCCTTATTCCGATCGTGATTGCGATCGCTCATTGCGATCGTATATTGCGACAGGTCTTAAGGTTACATTAAGACGAAACTCTGCCAAATTTTTGTTAACAACATTCTGATAGGCTTACATTCCGACAGAACTGCATTCCGATAGAGTTGACTTACTATTATTCCGATAGAATTTACTTTGACATCCCGATGGTTTTGTTTGCACTACATTCTGACAGAATTCACTGTGTACATTCCGATGGGTTAAGTTTTTAAGTTTTATAAAGTTTTAAGTTTTAAGTTCATTACGTTTTAAGTTTTATACATTTTTAAGTGTTTTTCTAGTAATTTTTAGTTTAATTTTTAAAGCTTTTATTTTACTCAGCGACATTTTCTTATTTGCTTTTAGTTTAAAATAGATAATCAAACAAACCATTTATTTTTCCACCAAGAACGATTGAGTCGCACTCTTAACTAGTAATCAATTCGAAAATATCGGAACAACGAATTTTCATACGAGGCAAACCCTTGTATTAATTTCTCCATTGTATTCAAACATGGAGTAAGTGCTAAAGAATTCTAGAAGAAACAAGGGGTAAATATCTTCTTCTATGTTGAGCAAGCAATCAAACCCCGAAAGCTCAAACATAGATTGGATATAGTCATAACCCGTTATTCCCTCGTCAACGACTCTACCCTCATAGAAACAACGAGTAGAAAGGGATGGAAAGGAGTTTCGAAGTTGAGTGGAAGCATAGGTTTCGGAAAGGTTTGGCATGTATTCTCTAGTGAGTTGATGATCCTTTTGGTATTGTGAAGGCATGATTAGTACCTAAATAAACACAAGAAAATATTTTTCCAATCACTCATATGAAAAATAAAATCAAAACTCAAAAATATGAGAATGTGTTATATCAATTTCTTCACAAACAAAGGATTGAATCCATATCATTCTCATGCTCACAATGTATCTATTTCATTATTAACCAAGAACATATGACCTATGTTGGATCAACAATGGACTAGAACATTGGTTTTTTTCAAAACAAGGTTTTTAGGTAAGCATTAACAATGCAACTACCTATTTATTCATGGGTTCATCTCAATTCCATCTTTTAACCAAAATCATTTAGCCAAAATTCGGATTTGTTCTACAAGTGGGTTTTAGTGAAATCTTAATGAATATGAATCTAAGGAACCATAGTAAAATAACCATGTCAACCCATATTCCTATTTAGGTTCTAATTCAATTTCAATTTTAAAAATCCCCAATTATGAAAGGATGAACCCTAGAGCAAAATAGATGAAACTGAAAGAAAGTACTTACAATTAATTGATGTTTGATGAAGGATGAGTGAAACCCACAACTTGGAATCAATTAATTTGAGTGATTGAAGATTTTTGAAGCTTTAACAATGGTGGAAAAGGTGAAACCCGTCGGTGTGTGTTTTTGGGAGAGAGAGGGTTTGGTTTGAAAAAGGTTATTTTCATAAAACTGGTGCTCTGACAAACTTTACTGCCCGCGGTACCTTATCGATAAGGAACCACGGGTTTGAGCCGCCAGAGATAAAGAACCGCTTGCAGAGGCTGGTTTTTATCAATGAAACACGCCAAAATTTTGAAAACCAAGTTTTCTAAAATACTTAAAAATATATCTTAAACCTTTTAGAATATCATTGGATCATCATAACACTAAGCCATATGCCTTAATGAAGGATTACGAGTTGAATCGAGATCGAAAAGAACCGAAACGGACAAACGACTACTCGTAGCGAAAAGGCAAAGTGGAGAGAAGTCAAGGGAAGTGAATCAAGACTAAGATCAATGGTCAAGCGATTAATGACAATCTTCAAATCATGGAGACGAAGAGCTTGTGTCATATATAGTGGTTTAAGACGTGCCTTTTCGGCAAAACGTTAAACGTGTAAGATATGTAAATCTTGCTTATGTTTTAGAGAGAGAAAGAGATAGAAAGATGGTGGATTACACACAATTCTAGAGAGAGAAACAAATGTTTACTATGTGAAAAATGAACAACCACACTACCCTCTCCATCAAAGGAGAGGGTTTATATACCCAAGCCCTTGTCATGGGCTTGGGCTTACATTTGGGCTGGCCTACTGATACAAGGTATTTCTATGGGTTCAAAATATTTCTCGGAATCCTCTCGAATTGATCTCAGTTAAAAGTGGAACGGTTTGTTCTTGGTGACAAAAAGTGGATTTGGTTTTCTATTCTACTAAACAGGCAAGTGAATAAAATGGTAATGAAGTAAACTTAAAACAAACAACAAATAAAAAACAAAACTTGAATCAATACTGGAAAAATACCCTATGCGGAATGTAACACCATTCGGAAAAACATGCCTATGCGGAATGATGCTCTACTCGGAATGATAGATGCTATTCGGAATATAAATTCTATTCGGAAAGAATGCTATGCGGAGAATATTGCCCTATGCGGAAAATTATGTCTACTCGGAAAAACCAGTCTATGCGGAATAATTGGCTTACACGGAAAACTAGCCTTATGCGGAAAGTACTCTATTCGGAAAAATGAATCCTATGCGGAATAATATGATCTATGCGGAAAGTTAAGGCTATGCGGAAAATATGCTCTATTCGGAAAAGTAAACTATTCGGAAAAAGAATGCTATTCGGAAAACAAGGCTTATGCGGAATATATGGTCTATTCGGAATGTCTGAGAAATTCCGAATAAAGGAGAAAAACAACCTCTACTCGGAATAATTGAAATATTCCGAATAGAGGCAATCCCAAAATTCCTATTCGGAATCTGGGAAACTCAGGTCTGATGAAATGCGAAGAACAAGGAGATCGTTTAATCCACAATCAACTCCAAAACTTAAAAAGGTTTTACCAAATCAAACACACATCATTTAAATACCATAAGAAACAAATCCCACCAATAAAAACACTAAATCAACAACTTTTTGAAATCAAACTTGAATCAAATAAGAAACTTAGAAACTTGCAATAAAAATGATGATGAACAAGATGAATGAAAAGATTGAATTGGATTAATTAATGGAAAAATAACAAGGTTAATGATTAAGGATTACAAGATTGAAAGAAAAAGATGAAAATCACCAAACTCCCTAATGGAGTTGGTGATGGAACGAACAAGGCCTGGGAAAAAGAAAAAAATGAACTAACTCCCTAATTGTGTGAAAGGAGTATCTATTTATACTCCTAGTGGTTGGTTGGTGAGTGGGCTTTCTCCCTTTCTTCTTGTCTTCTCGTCTTTTCAGAAAAGTTGACGTTTTCGATTCTGATTCGGGATTTGTCGTCGATTAAATCCAACTCGTCTTTTAATTTCTTCGTTAAATAGACTCGAGTTTCTTCGACTTATGAAAATCTTCCGTCTTTAGTCCTTTTCTTCGATAAATCTTCGAATAGGCCCAGTGACTTCAAATCTTTTGCATCTCTTGGACAATAGACTTTATCTTGAGTCTTTTTCCTTGATAAATCCCGTGCAATCCCATGTTTTCTTTAATATTCATCCGGTTAGCTCTGAAATCACAATAAACACAAAAACGACGCATAATTCCAAACAAAATGATATTAATTACGTGTTTTGGTCTTGTTTTAGCCAGAATTAAGTGGTAAAAGGATGGGTGTTTACACACCTATCAAATCCCCTACACTTAACCATTGCCATGCCCTCATGCAATGCTTAGTGATAAAGCAATTTTACATTTTTCTCATAATTAATCAACCTTGGCCTTATTTAAATTCTACTAAATAAGAATCGAATTACTAAGAGAAATAAGAACTTTAAGATAAATAAAAAGAATGGAAATAACTTGTAAAGAAATCAAGGACTTACATTAGGGCTTTGGTGTTGCGAAGATTTATCACCCTCAAGTTTTACGTTCCCCAAAATAAGCTTAAAAACGAGATCATTGTTATTATAAGTTAGTAAATCAAACACTTACACACATGGCTTAATTAAATGCTTAAACTCCCTTGTTCCTAGTTGTATCTCTTATATTTTATTTTCGTCTTAGAATGATCATGAAGATGCATTTTTGGACTTATTTCGATAGTTTATTAAGGCTGAAAGCAAAGTAGGACGATTTGATCAATAGTTAGCTAAAGGACAAAATCTCTTAAAACTGCTTCTCGGGATATCAAAAAGTTCATATCTTGGCATAACTTGGTTCACGATTTGAGACCTTTCTCGGGCCGATATTTGGCATGTACTTCATACTTCATATCTTCGAGAGACGTTCTTGAGATAATGGTCTTCTCATCATAATAGAGTTTCTTCACTTGGAGACTTTTGAGGGGTACTCCAACTTTGTTGACCACGACTTCATGATTATTTCTTCAATCTCTAATTGGGATTTTGAGATACAACGATCCGCCTCCTTTTCGGACTTGGATCTATTTATCCTCATACCTTGTTAGGGTCTTTTCGGATAGACTTCTCCATGATCTTTATGGGAGTTGATTGCTTTTCGTCGTGAGTCTTGATCCTTCATATTGACTTTAGGAATAATGCTTTTCACATCACTTTGGATCTTTAGCAATAAAATTGAATCCTCATGCCTTGTTAGGGCCTTTTAGGACTCGCCAATCTTCGCGCCCCGCTTCATAAGTTATGCCTTGGCTATGAACTCTTATCATTACCGAGCAACTTTTAAACGATCTTGGGCTAGAAGCTAAGTAACTTTTCAAATCTTAAGACCTTACTTATTGCAGATAAATTATTAGCAAGTGATGGGAGAATAGGCAAATAATTACACCAAGTGAGCTTGCGCAAGAATACCAACTTATAATTGACTCTATCATTTCTCGTCCTCCACAATTTAAAATCTCAAATAATGAGACTCGTGGATACTTAGCCTAATAAACCGATTAAGGTCTACATGGTTAAGGATACTAGCTAGAATAAACTTGGATAAGTCTATTCGGGTTGAGTCAAAATAAACGCAACGGGCCTAATATGTCAAAGACTTCTAAACTAGCTACATCACTTTATTAAAATTTTGACTTTATTGCGGGATATATACTTATGAAAGAAACGATAAAAATTTAAAAATTACGACTAAATGGCCAAAGTTAATAAAAAATTTGAAAAATGTTGAAAAATAGGATTTTCCGGTTAAATGAAGGCATTTTCATGGAAAAGTCCACTTAAAACTTCGATAGAAGTCTCCCCTACACTTAAGATAAACATTGTCCTCAATGTTTAAGCATGTGGGAAAAGTCTCCCCTACACTTATGACATTGTGCACGTTGGTTAACTCGAGTTAAGGAAGAGACGACTAAAGTGATCAATTTCAAATGTGAGTATGAAGAAAATTGAATCACGATAGTTGAGAGATAGAACCGGATTTCGGATAACACGGGAGCACGGTTCTTCAAAGATTCCAAGATTGCAGTAATCCCTGTAAGCACATCACCATACAAACACAAATGACCAAAATAGGTCCTCCCCTACACTTAGGGGGTTAAAGGGATAGATACTCAGGCTGCCTCCCGAGGAGCGCTTGTTTTTGATAACCGAGTCACGAGCCTGACTCGACCCAAAATTAGTTCATGGGAAACGTGGTGAGGGATGGAATCACCTCCTGAGAGGTGTCCTCACCAAAGTACAACTTCACTCGTTGGCCATTCACCTTAAAATTTGGTCCATTAGGTTGAGCGAGCTCGAGAGTACCATATGGAAAAATTTGGGCGATGGTGAATGGGCCGGACCAACGAGATTTCAGCTTGCCCGAAAAGATTTTCAACCAAGAGTTAAAAAGTAAGACTTTGTCTCCAACATGGAACTCTCGGTTTTTGATCTTGGAGTCGTGAATGAGCTTAGTTCGTTCCTTATAGATTAACGAATTTTCATAAGCCTCATTCCGAAGTTCATTCTGCTCATTGAGTTGGATCTTGCGTAGGTCACCGGCTTTGTTTATATCAAAATTAGCCCACTTCAAGGCCCAATAAGCCTTGTGCTCCAACTCAACGGGAGGTGGCACGCTTTCCCGTACACAAGACGATAAGGCGTACAACCGATTGGGGTCTTGTAAGCAGTACGGAAAGCCCACAAAGCATCATCGAGTTTATCAGCCCATGCGGCACGATGCTCTCCCACGGTTCTTTCCAGAATTCGCTTCAGTCCTCGGTTGGATATTTCAGCCTGGCCATTAGTTTGTGGGTGGTAGGCTGTGGAAAGACGATGATTTACACCGTACTTAGCCATGACTCTAGCAAATTGGTCATTGCAGAAATGAGTCCCACGATCACTAATAATGGCGCGAGGCACACCGAATCTAGCGAATAGAGCTTTCAAAAAGTTACAAACCACCCTTGCGTCATTAGTAGGCAAAGCTTTGGCTTCAACCCACTTTGAAACGTAGTCAACGGCTACAAGGATGTATTTGTTTCCTTTAGATGAAGGGAATGGCCCCATAAAGTCGATACCCCAAACATCAAAAATTTCACACTCTTGAATGACATTCTGAGGCATCTCGTCTTTATGTGTGATTTTGCCTTGCTTTTGGCAAACATCACATTTTTTAACCATATCGTGAGCATCACGGTATATGGAGGGCCAATAAAATCCCGAGTCAAACACTTTCTTAGCGGTGTAGTTGGGACCAAAGTGACCACCGGTGGGTCCTTTGTGGCAAGCATCAAGAATTGCAGACGCTGCCGGTCCATCAACACATCGACGGATAATCAGGTCGGCACATTGTTTGAATAGGTAAGGGTCGTCCCAAAAGTAAGTCTTAATGTCGGTGAAAAACTTCTTCTTTTGTTGAGACGTCAACCCTTCCTTGAGAATTCCACCCGCCAAGTAGTTTGCAAAGTCCACAAACCACGGGGTTTCATTCGGCTTCGAGTTTATAGACATTAAGGTCTCCAAGGGAAAAGAATCATTGATTTCCTTGGTCGGATGATCCCCTTGGTAAGGATCCTCAAGTCTGCTGAGATGATCCGCGGCTAAGTTTTCTGCTCCTTTTTTATCGCGGATTTCGATTTTAAATTCCTGGAGCAGCAAAACCCAGCGAAGAAGTCTTGGTTTGGAATCTTGCTTTGTCAACAAGTACTTCAGCGCGGAATGATCGGTATACACGATGGTGGTGGAAAGGACAAGATAGGGGCGGAACTTTTCAAAAGCATAGACAACGGCTAAAAGTTCTTTTTCTGTTGTCGTATAATGCAATTGTGCCCCCGTCATTGTCTTGCTAGCGTAATGGATCGGTTGGAAGTGTTTGTTCACTCTTTGTCCAAGAACTGCTCCAATAGCAAAATCACTAGCATCGCACATCAACTCAAAGGGAAGCTCCCAATTAGGGGTAACCAAGACGGGTGCCTTAGTAAGCTTATCCTTAAGCGTGTTGAAGGCTTCAAGGCACTCTTTGGAAAAGATAAAAGGAGTATCTTTTTCCAAGAGGTGGGTCATCGGGCGAGCGATTTGAGAAAAATCTTTGATGAATCGTCGATAAAACCCCGCATGACCCAGGAAACTTCTCACACCCTTCACAGTTGAAGGTGGAGGCAACTTTGCGATAACATCGACTTTAGCACGGTCTACTTCGAGACCGGCTTTCGAGATCTTATGTCCAAGCACGACGCCTTCTTTTACCATGATATGGCATTTTTCCCAATTTAGAACAAGGCGAGTGTCTTCGCACCGCTTTAGCATACGTTCTAAATTGGCAAGGCAAGATGAGAAGGAATCCCCAAAGACCGAGAAATCATCCATGAAGACTTCCATGGTTTGTTCAACCATGTCATGGAAGATAGCTAACATACACCTTTGGAAAGTCCCGGGCGCATTACATAAGCCAAAAGGCATTCTTTTGTAAAAAGTGCCATAGGGACAAGTGAATGTAGTCTTCTCTTGATCTTGGGGGTCGATGGGTATTTGAAAATAACCCGAGAAACCATCAAGAAAGCAGTAATATTCATTACCGGCTAATCGTTCAAGCATTTGGTCCATAAAAGGTAGAGGAAAATGATCCTTTCTCGTGGCATCATTGAGTTTGCGGTAGTCTATACAAACTCTCCACCCAGTAACGAGACGAGTGGGAATTAACTCGTTGTGTTCGTTGGGAACAACGGTTATTCCGCCCTTCTTGGGCACACAATGGATTGGACTAACCCATGGTGAATCCGAAATAGGGTAAATCATACCCGCATCAAGAAGTTTGAGAACCTCTGTTTTGATGACTTCATGGATTTTTGGATTCACCCTTCGTTGGCTTTGAATAGTGGGCTTAAAGTCGTCCTCCATGAGAATTTTGTGTGTGCGGAAGTGAGGATCAATTCCACGAATATCCGTAATCTTCCAAGCAATAGCCTTCT
This sequence comes from Glebionis coronaria, assembly GCA_025667525.1. NCBI lineage: Eukaryota > Viridiplantae > Streptophyta > Magnoliopsida > Asterales > Asteraceae > Glebionis > Glebionis coronaria. The sequence goes on from CM046876.1 coordinate 551,571,511, forward strand.
TATGATCTTTCAACACAGCGACGAGGCGAGTCTTCTCTTCATCTTTCAAATCCTTCGCAATAATGACGGGCGACTTCTTGTTGTCGTCAAGGAACACGTACTCGAGATGTGGCGGCAACTCCTTAAGTTCCAAATCCGGAGGATTTTCGACGGGAGGCGTTTTCAAAGTCGGAGTATCGATAGCAATAACCGTGGGAGATGGAGGCGAAGGATTGTCTTCGGTGAGAAGATTGTCAAAGAAACTCATGTCTTCATTCCCCTCGGTGGGAGAATCATTAGTAGCTAAATTCACATCTCCCATGGTATCTTCAAGATTGTTCCAGAATAAATCACTATCTCCAAATAGAGACAACGATGAATCAATGGAGGACACGGTCTCAACAGTGGGAAGAGAGGTAGGAATACTTTTGCAAGCATCATTAAAGTGTTATTCACAAGCCTCATCAAGAACGTCAATACAATTAACGCTTTCATATGAATAAGGCTGTTTAGATAACTTTCCCATGTTGAAGACTACTTTATCGTCACCCACTCTCATGATAAGCTCACCGGCTTCAACATCGATGAGAGTGCGACCGGTCCGCAAGAATGGACGACCAACAATAAGTGGCACACGGGGGTCCATCTCGTAGTCGACGACAACAAAATCAGCAGGAAAGGTGAATTTGTCGACTCCTACAATGACGTCTTCGGCTATCCCCACTGGATAAGCAACCGTACGGTTGGCTAACTCCAAAGTCATTTTTGTGGGGACTAGCTCGGGGAAAGATAATTGCTTCCAAACGCTTAGAGGCATTAGATTGATACTGGCACCTAGATCGGCTAGGGCCATGCAATTCTCTACTCCCGGGAAATTGCAAGGGATAAGAAAACGACCCGGATCACCAAGCTTGGTTGGCAATTTCCTTAAAAGCACTGTGGAGCAGTTCTCATTAAGTTGGGTGTTGGCAATATCGAGGAGCTTTTCCTTGTCGCTCAGAAGATCTTTAAACATTTTAGCATACTTGGGCATGTGAGCGAGAGCCTCAGCGAAGGAGATATTGAAATTCAGTTGTTTGAACATTTTAAGGAAATTCGAAACCTGAATATCATCCTTGCTCTTTTGCTTCTCTTTCCTCAACCTCGAAGGATAAGGTATATTGGAAGAAGAGGAAGGCTTTGGGAGTATAGGATCACTCACAACCACGGGTGGAGGAGGGGTTGAAAGAAGAGGTGGAGAAATTGGGGAAGGAGAAGGATGAGGAATAGGAGCAGGTGACTCGTTCTCCTTAGTCACAACCACCGGTGGAGGTATAGGAAGCTCGGGTTCCTTGGTACCTTTACCACTTCGAGTAGTGATTGCTTTCATCTCCCCTCTTGGGTTCGCAACGGTGTTACTCGGAAGAGTACCCGAATAAGAGGGTTGACTACTTTGGAAAAAACTAGCCATCATGTTCCTCAGATCATTAGTCTGGCTATCCAACGTAGTTCTCATGTCTGCTCTCAAATCATTTCCTTGCTTGACCAAGTCGGCTTTCAGGTTGAGCACTTCTCTCTGAAGATTTCCCACTATCGTATCGTTAGTCCTCATATAAGTCTCCACTTCTTGGTGAAGAGCGGTGGGTTGGTTGGGAGGAGCATTGTATGCAGGTGGTTGGTAAGCAGGTTGTTGGTATACTTGGTTATTTCGTTGAGGTGGTTGTTGCTGTTTGTGAGGTGGGATGTATGGTTGTCGAGGTTGTTGTTGTTGAGGAGGGCGGTTGAGGTTTTGTTGTTGGTTTGGGTTGGCAGGAGGGAAACCAGGTGGTGAAAGATAGTTGTTGCTGCGGTAGCTAAGCAAGTTACGGTCACCTTGAGGTCTAGCTTGATAAGCAGGTTGTTGATAGGTGCCATATGCCGCATTCACATTCTCAGCAGGGTAATCTTGGGTGGCGGTACAAGTTGTATAAGAGTGGGGCCCACCGCATATCTCACAAGGTTGGCTGACAGCGTTCACTTGAGTGTTTTTGGCATTGTTGCTGTTGTTGTTGCTGACGGTGTGGGTGACAAGCGATTCAAGAAGCGTAGTGATTTTGTCTAATCGCTTGTCACTGTCATTAGTGCTAGCACTAGCAACATTGGTCCGAACACTCTTGGTTTGCACACGAGATTTATTCTCAATGATATCCCAAGCAGCATTGGAAGTCTTAGCCAATAAATTACCCCCCGAGGCACTATTCAGTGAATCTTGGTCACTCATGCTTAAACCATTGTAAAAAGTATTGATTTGATGTACTTTGGTAAAACCATGTTGTGGGCATTTTCTTAAAAGATCTTTAAAACGATCCCAAGATTCACTGAATGACTCATCGTACTTTTGTTCGAAATTTATAATCTCATTCCGCAAAGCGGTAGTACGAGAGGGTGGAAAGAAGTAGTTGATAAACTTTGTTTCCAAATCCGTCCACGAGAGAATACTCTGTGGCGGTTCCTTAGCAAGCCAATGCCGGGCTTGTCCCTCTAAAGAAAAGGGAAAAAGTTGTAACCTTATAACCTCCTGTGGAACCCCATTGAACTTGACCGTGTTGGTGAGTTGTATAAATCTCTTGATGTGGTCATGTGGATCATCAATGGTTCGTCCCAAGAATGGTTGAGCGGAGACCATCTGGATAAAGCCTGATTTGAGCTCGAAATTGTTGGCGGCAATTGGTGGTATAACAATTGGATCCGTATTGCCATCGACATGAGCTTGCAGCAATTCAATCATTGGGCGATTATCCGGAAGGGGCTCATTGTTGTTATTATTGTTCATGTTGTTGAAAGGCGGATTGTTGTTGTTATTATTGTTGTTCGGAGGTGGTATGTTATTGTTGTTTTGTACACCAGCCATGTCTAAGGTATCGAGAGGCTCGGGCTCTTGATAAGACGTGGATCGAGTGCGCATACACCTGCAAAAGAACGAACAAAGAAAAACAAAGCAAAAATATTTTTGGTTTTTATGTTTTTTACTTTTTAGGATTTTTGAAAATTTTATATTTTTTAGTGTTTTTGAAAATTTTTGTGAAAAAGTAACGTCCACGGGGAACGGATCCCAAAATCCAAGTTCTCACAAAAAACTTTTGATCTTAACGAGAGGAGCCGGCAGCGGCGCCATTTGATACAAGGTATTTCTATGGGTTCAAAATATTTCTTGGAATCCTCTCGAATTGATCTCAGTTAAAAGTGGAACGGTTTGTTCTTGGTGACAAAAAGTGGATTTGGTTTTCTATTCTACTAAACAGGCAAGTGAATAAAATGGTAATGAAGTAAACTTAAAACAAACAACAAATAAAAAACAAAACTTGAATCAATACTGGAAAAATACCCTATGCGGAATGTAACACCATTCGGAAAAACATGCCTATGCGGAATGATGCTCTACTCGGAATGATAGATGCTATTCGGAATATAAATCCTATTCGGAAAGAATGCTATGCGGAGAATATTGCCCTATGCGGAAAATTATGTCTACTCGGAAAAACCAGTCTATGCGGAATAATTGGCTTACACGGAAAACTAGCCTTATGCGGAAAGTACTCTATTCGGAAAAATGAATCCTATGCGGAATAATATGATCTATGCGGAAAGTTAAGGCTATGCGGAAAATATGCTCTATTCGGAAAAGTAAACTATTCGGAAAAAGAATGCTATTCGGAAAACAAGGCTTATGCGGAATATATGGTCTATTCGGAATGTCTGAGAAATTCCGAATAAAGGAGAAAAACAACCTCTACTCGGAATAATTGAAATATTCCGAATAGAGGCAATCCCAAAATTCCTATTCGGAATCTGGGAAACTCAGGTCTGATGAAATGCGAAGAACAAGGAGATCGTTTAATCCACAATCAACTCCAAAACTTAAAAAGGTTTTACCAAATCAAACACACATCATTTAAATACCATAAGAAACAAATCCCACCAATAAAAACACTAAATCAACAACATTTTGAAATCAAAAGTGAATCAAATAAGAAACTTAGAAACTTGCAATAAAAATGATGATGAACAAGATGAATGAAAAGATTGAATTGGATTAATTAATGGAAAAATAACAAGGTTAATGATTAAGGATTACAAGATTGAAAGAAAAAGATGAAAATCACCAAACTCCCTAATGGAGTTGGTGATGGAACGAACAAGGCCTGGGAAAAAGAAAAAAATGAACTAACTCCCTAATTGTGTGAAAGGAGTATCTATTTATACTCCTAGTGGTTGGTTGGTGAGTGGGCTTTCTCCCTTTCTTCTTGTCTTCTCGTCTTTTCAGAAAAGTTGACGTTTTCGATTCTGATTCGGGATTTGTCGTCGATTAAATCCAACTCGTCTTTTAATTTCTTCGTTAAATAGACTCGAGTTTCTTCGACTTATGAAAATCTTCCGTCTTTAGTCTTTTTCTTCGATAAATCTTCGAATAGGCCCAGTGACTTCAAATCTTTTGCATCTCTTGGACAATAGACTTTATCTTGAGTCTTTTTCCTTGATAAATCCCGTGCAATCCCATGTTTTCTTTAATATTCATCCGGTTAGCTCTGAAATCACAATAAACACAAAAACCACGCATAATTCCAAACAAAATGATATTAATTACGTGTTTTGGTCTTGTTTTAGCCAGAATTAAGTGGTAAAAGGATGGGTGTTTACACACCTATCACCTACACATGTTGTAGGCTAGGCTTGGTGTTGTTTGTTAAATAAAGATAAGTAACCAAAATACGAGCTATTACATGGACTATTGTTGGAGTGACCGATCCTTCTTAATACGTAAAACATATTTCCAACAATCTCCCCCTAAGGGAGGTCACTCCAAACAAGGGCGTTACCCGAGTTACAATAATACGATAAACCTAGCATACTATGCTTGTCTTGAGCTCGTAGTCTTTGTCTTTCTTTTCTTTTTCTTTTCTGGTGAACATGTTGAAGTGATCTTTGATATCAATCTTGAGCATTAATCTCTTGCCTTGATCTTGTGCATCCATCACTTGTGATCTTCGCCTCTTCGTGACCTCACGTCCCACATACTTATACCTTAGTAATTCTTGAAAGATTCAGAGTTCGATACAGCGAAAGACTTAACTTTTAGGCTTTCTTGAATTAGATGAGATATTAGGTGCATAAAGTATAAGCATGCGGGGACGACTTCTTCTCAGATTCCGCAACGCCACCGTCTTCAAATGCCGCAACATAAGTAGACACGAACGAAATGTCTTTGAACATTTCGTTCTAATTCGGTAGCATTTTACCTCCGGTCGGTGAAGACCGTTGGACGATATAAAATATCGTACTTGTGGCAGGTAGATTTAATTAAAAATCTCCTTGACAAGATTTCGCGGGTAAACCCGTTCTCTTTACTCGACCGTCCAAAGCTGACTGCGAACGTAAAGAGTGAATCATTTGGATAAAATTATCCGCATGATTGAAGCCGTCAATTCTGATTCCTGGAACAAGTTTGATTCATTAAAGAATCGCACCATCGTTTCTTTCCAGTTGTCACGAGCTTGATTCATATTGAACTTGCAATTTACCTACCAAGTGCTGTTTGATGTTAACACTAGAAGGATTTCCACTCATCACTGTGAACACTAAGGTATCACTCTGAGTGTTCTGGCAAGATCACTGAGATTTTGCGTAGAGGCCTAGAATGTGTTTAAGTTTAGTTAAGAATTAAACCACTGTTGCTTTCCAGTTATCACAAGCTTGATTCATAAAGAATCGCACAAGTCACCTACCATAAGCTTTTTGATATTCGCTCAAGAAGGATTTCCATCTTCATTGTGAATACTTTCGTATTACTCGGATGTTCAGGCAAGATCATGAAGGTTTTGCGTAGGACTCTTAAGATCTTTCTTACTTTTCACAGTATGTGAAGAAGCAAGGAAATATGAAAGTGTGTCCTAATGAGATATGTGATGATCTCAAATGGCTCTAGACTCGATCGTGCACTTTGGATTTTAGTGATCGGAGGCTGGAGAGAAGTGCCACCTTTTTAATACCAATTTATTCGGAGTGAATAAATCAATAGATAATGTGTTGTCTCTGTGTGATTAAAACAAATACCTTTGAGAGATATCTGAGTTAGCTGGGATGGGTTGTGCATTGCATCACTGGGTCCATGATGTCTATCTTCAATATCGAGCATCATTAAAATGATCTCAATAGCATATGTGTTGACCTGGTTTCTGCTTAAAGTTGTAAGGAGGGCTTCTTTCTTTACACCCTTTATCTTTACAATTCTTTTTCATTCTTCAACCACTTCAATGCTTACCAATACGTCATAACTAGCACCTTGTTGTGATTGTTCCAGTGCTATCTTAAGTACTTGGTCGGCATTCAGCTGCATTCACAATCTTTCTCCATCTTTCCTAAGGACTACTATTTCTAGCTATGGAATGTCCTTGGGAAGATTCCTCCGGTTCTGGAAGAATCATAGCACTTAACATATCCTACCATCCTTATGTCACCACAATCTTCATCGTCGTGAAATAAATGGGTTTTGGGTAAGTATAAATCACCATGAAATCCATTTTTGATATGCAAATCCGTTTTGCTCCCCCTTAACATATGCCACGATATTCCAAAACGTTTCGCACATGTCCGGATGAGCCATCACGTTAAGTCAAACCATTTTTGATAATTTCCCATATTAAATCACATTTTCTCCCCCATATTAAAAATATTAACCCAATCGATGTTTTTTATATTAATTGATTTCATGAAGTTTTAACAAAGTTTTTGGGAAGAAAAATGCAAGTCTGTTTTAATCTTCATGATATCAAATTGTATGAGATATGATATCAATGTGTAACATGATCACATATTCACCATATTAGAAAAGAATTGACAAGGTTAGACCTGATAGATGAGAACATCATATGATAAGATCAAATGGTTCGTGTCATCAGATGTTGGTCGCCTCGTCACGTCTGAAGTCATCTCTTGACACCACGTGTACGATTGGTATTGTTGTCTTGACACCAACTTGTGAACTTGGCACGTTCGGCATCGAAGATTCTGAATGCTTGACAATTGCTCCCCCTCAATTGTTGACCCGTGTTCTATTGAAAGAGCTGTAGTGATCGTTTGAGTAGTCGCATCGTCGAGTATGTAGATACCAATTGTAGATAGAAATGGTTGTAGAGATGATAGCTTCATAAAAACAATACTTCTCTTGTTTTAACAAATAAATGCACTGAAACGTACATAGATTTGTGTTAGACCAAGTTATAAAGTAAACTTGATCCCTTACAAGGTTTTAAAGTAAACCTTGCCCGAGAAAATTAATTCCCGTTGTTAGCCTAACTTTCATAAGAAATACTTGGCTTTAATGTGGAAACCGGGTTGCAGTAAGAAATAACTACAAGCCATTTAGGCATGTTTTATGAAATATTTACAACTTTTGTACGAACTCTATTTATGGCGCCGTGTCAATATTAATCAACATTTCTAAGGCCGTAAATATTATCGTACCAAAAGACATGCCTTTGAAAAATAAAGTAAAAATATTTTTGGATTTTTCTAGATTTTTCAATATTTATGGTTTTTATAGGATTTTATATTTTTGTATTTTGCTTTTGTGGATAAAAATATAAACAATATATACAAATGATCACCAAGGATACGGAGAATAGTTTACCATCACTATTCTTTCGCTTCATCTGCCAATTCCTTAAGAGTCTCAGGCGAGAAGGTTCTCATTCCTAGCTTGTCGGCCAAAAATTCAATTCGAGCACGATCTAAAGCCGTCGTGAAAATATCCGCCAATTGATACTCAGATCGGACAAAGTAAAGCTCGATTACTCCATTTTCCACTTGCTCCTTGATGAAGTGGTAGCGAATGTCAATATGCTTCGACCGGGAGAATTGAACGTTGTTGTAGCATAAGGCAATTGCACTCTTGTTGTCGCAGTACATCAGAATTTTGTTGAAACCTAGACCATAGTCGGTTAATTGTGATCTCATCCAAATATTTTGAGCACAGCAACCGGACATAGCTAAGTATTCTGCTTCCGTACTTGAAATTGCTACGCTTTTCTGCCATTTCGATGCCCAACTGATTAGTCGATCTCCTAGTAGTTGCAAAGTTCCACTCGTGCTACGCCTTGTATCTTGACAACCCATGTGATCCGCATCTGCATATGCCATTAGTGCAATCGAAGAGTCCTTCGAATACCAAAGTCCCCGATTAATGGTTCCTTTAAGATATCGAAAGATCCGTTTGACCGTAACCATGTGTAACTCAGTAGGTCGAGTTTGATACCGAGCACACATACATATAGCAAAATGAAGATCAGGTCGACTAGCTGTGATATACAGAAGAGTACCGATCATTCCACGATACAGTGTTAGATCAACGGTAACTCCATGTGGATCTGCATCAAGCTTAGTTCGGTCCACCATTGGAGTATCCACGGGGTCGCAAGATTCCATCCTATACTTCTTTAGCGATTCAAGGGTATACTTGGATTGATTGATAAAGATGCCTCTAGGACTCTAAGATATCTAAAGACCTAAGAAGAATGATACCTTGCCCATCATTGACATCTTAAGCTTGGAAGACATGAGTGTCCCAAATTCGTCGGATAAGGTTTGGGTCGAGGCTGCAAATATAATATCATCAACATATATTTTGTGACAATCCGTCAATTTATGGTTGATATTTTATTCTCGAATATTATTTAAAAACATTATTTTAATGTTATAATATGAACTCACATATTTTTGGGAAGAAATTTGGATTTACGTCTTGAAGTAGCATTGTCTACGTCTAAACCGGAGGATTCAACGTTACGTGCTTACGTTTACATACACCGTCTTTGGTGATAGTCCGACATTTCAGAAAATAAATTCGTCCATAAATATTATTTTGGAGATTTAAATTTGTGTTGGTTCATAAACTCACAAATTTACGAGAAGAGATTAGGACCTACGATTTTATTTTAACGTCCTTTACGACTAAACCGGAAACCTTAGGATTACGTATTTATGTTTTTGAACTCCGTTTTTGATGAAACAATTTTTATTGGATTCGTTTTGTGACGGTGATTCATAATTTATAAAAACGTTTTTCGTAAAACGACCCGAGGGCACGCAAATCGAAGAAACTAGAATCGAGGAGTACCCGTAATTAAATGGGGATGAGACAAGTGGGACACTTGTCCCACCCCCAAAACCGGCCAACTTAAGCTACAACACATCCATGATGTGTCAAAACCTTAAGTGTCTAGCTAACACATGTCTTAGCTTCATGTGTAAGCTAAGACTTCACAAAACCACTAACACCTCAAACTAGCTAAGTCATTTCTCAACATGCAAAACCACTTCTCCCTCCCTCCTTCTCCATGGTTGCCGTCCCTCATCTCCACCAAAACACCCCTTTCATACAAATTTTAACCATAAACATATGTTATAATCAACATATGTTAATCTCCATTCAAAAAGATGAAGATTGGTGCAAGTTATAACATCAAAGGAGGAGTTTCCATGGAGTATTAGGGCTGATTTTCCACAAGTTGTTCATGAAGAATGGTGTTCTTGAAGATGGTGTTGGCTATGCACAAGTTTCTCCATCAAAATCCATGTTTTGATCAACCTACATCATCATGGTGGTATAAAGATTGTCCTCCTCATCTTCTTGTTATTTTGATTATGTAAACATGTATTTTATTTCCTATTGTATATGTATATGATGATTATATGATGATAAAAATGTTATGTGGGGATTTGGTGTTGATAAACATGCTTGAAAAAGTGAAAAACTATAAGAAACAAGTCTAAAATATTGTCTAAATATGTTGGCTGTATAAAACAGTAAAGAATCAAGTTGTGAACTGATAAAAATGGCATAGATTAATAGATTTACAGTAAGCTATGGGTCTTGTACACATGTGAGAGTTGGCCATGCAATGGAATCAAAATAATGAGTGAGATATGATCAAAACAAGTTTAGGGTATAAAACTGAGGTTACTGTTTTGGACGATTTTTAGAAAATATTTAGAAGATGATTCAACAGTATAAATGTAGCACATATCATGTAGTTTATGTGATAAAAATTTTAGCTTCTATCTCCATATAGAACTCAAGATATGGCAGTTTTGGTGAAAGTGAAGATAAAAATCAGATTTTTGAAAAATAAAGTATAATACTATTATATAAGCACTCAAAATTATATTGTATAAAATGTAAAGTTAAAACCCACTAACTCTTGGATTTTATTTATATAAATATATAAAAGGTGTAATAAGTGTATAAATGATAAAAATGGAAACTTGTTAAGTTTTATAAGTTATAAAACTATAAACATGATTTTTACGACTTTTTCGGCTATTGCCGTAAAAGTAACGTTTTTGTTAAATAAAACTTAGATGGTTGGACCCGTCTAATGAAAACTTTATAAAACTTATATACTGATATATAGACATGTATAACAAGTAAAAACCAATAAAACCCGAACTATAGGGCATACGGACATTAACGAGCTAAGTAAACATATTGGACTAATACTTGGGCTAATAATTAGACTAAATAAGATAAACACCCATAAAAAGAACTTATTGGGCTTAAACCATTTGGGCCCAACTTGAAAGTGTATGTACTGATAATATAAGTACAAAATGGATTAAAATAATTTAAATAACTTATAATAAGTTTATTGGACTTAAATTACGTAAATAGGTAAAACTAGTAAACTAGTATAAACGTTACCGACACATAACACTAAAATGAGTAAACGAGAATATGTAAACCCACTTGATCATCATATATAAATAATCATCATATGTATACATAATTGATATTTTTATAAAGTCATTGGACAAACGTCTAAGACCGAGTATTATTTGTCTAGGTTTCCGTGATTGAAGCACGTACCGTACGTCCGAATTGCCGATAACCCGCCTTCCCATACCAACGTGAGTTCATAGCCTCCCACTCTTTTAAATGTTTTTATAAATGTTTTATAAACCCGCGAGGGAGATAACATGTTAGTTTTTATTAAATAGGACACCATTTGTCCCGATTGATTGTTTATTGATTTTGGACCCGAATGATTGAATGACCCGATTGTATGACCCGATAAATGATTAAAGGACCCGATAGATGAAATAAAATGGATTATTAAAGTTAGGTTATGTCACTAAAAGTCCCATTAGCATGAATTGTGAACTACCGGGAGTTGGTAGACGCTTATGCATTTAATAGTACTATTTGGGGACGATCACCCCAGTTCGCGCCTTGACGGTTGATCCCCGTCGTGCCACATTGATTGGTAAGCGAATTTATGTATGTGAAGATTTCCATAGCGTGACCTTTGTGACGACACGCTACTTTAGATGGGCAAAATTGGTATCGGGTTAGCTACCCGTTTTGGTTTAGTAAGGTAACAATGTCATGCGGCTTATAATAATCCAAATCACCGAAATACTATTAGACGCTTCGAATTACGATGTATTGTCTGACTAGCAATATAGGGTCATACTACTTATATTATGTTCGTGTTTTGGTTTTCATAACCATATGCATATAACGGGTTTTATCTGATTTTATACAACGTCATAAGACGTATTGTATGATGTTTTTACGACATTGGCTCGTATAATGATTTTTAAGGCAAATGCCTATACTATGATTTTCGATAAGGATTTGTATAAAATGATTTTGGCTATTTCATGGCCTATCAAAACGATTTGTACAAAATGATTTTCAGTAACACTTTTATACTGATATTATATTGATGGAATTTATTAAACTCTATGAATTCACTCGGCGTTATCGCTGACCTTTTCTTTTAACATGTTTTATCTCAGGTACTTGAAGGTAATTCTCGGGAAGACGACAAGAATTCATGGCCCGCACTTAAAACAATATTTTCCATTCAAATACTTTGTAAAAACTTTGTATGAAATAATATGACTTGGGACCGATGTAACTTTGATATTTATGAATGGAAATGCTTTATTATTAAAACGACGCGACTTTTAAGCGTTGTCTATGATGTGAGTAATGTACTATCCCGTAACACCAACTAGTCTTCCGCTGTATTGAGTTGTATAAATTTGGGGGTGTTACAGTTTGGTACCAGAGCTCTCGTTATAGAGAACGAAAGATTTTTAAAAACTAAGGTTTTGAATAAAACTTTTCAAAATCTTTTAACTAAAAACATTTTTCTAAAAATGTCTAAAAATCTTTTGACTATAACGGTGCCGAAGAATTCCCGAGTTACCGACAAGGCCAGACTGAGAAGTGTTATTTTAAAAAATATATATATATATAACTTGGAATATATATATATATACATATGATGTAATTTTATTACATGATTGTTTGATGATTATTTTGATATTTATACGAGGTATTTATACGACGTAGATTGTCACAAGTAACCCTAAATCCCCTAGTAAATTAATTGAAGCTATTCTCGTAGGAATTCTAGCTATCCTAGATCTAAACCAAGTTATGGATATTTATGATCCCAACAAATGGTTGATACTCGTAGAAGTGTAGATATTAGTTGATTGTGATATTGAAAAAGAATTGGCGAGATTAAATCTGATATCGATGTCATGACGATCTTTTCTTATAAGAGTGGAGTTTGACAAAACGTTACCACCTAGAAAGATGTCATCTGATTCGTTGTCATCCAATTCTTAAATTTGAAATCGAAAGGGTGAATGTTGCACTTGAGGCTGTTATTGGAACCATTACCCAAAAGCCTCATACCACTAATACCTTTCCGAGAAGTCTAAGTTGAATGATCAAGTCATTTCATATTAATGACTCATTTGATAATTGTTGTTGTAAGAGCTAATAGGATTGGAAATTAAGTGTTGATTCATATTGAGATCGTATTGCCTTTACAAGGCCGAAGAATAAGGTTGTAAGTATTGGATAATGAAGTAGGATATCGAATTGAGTATAAAATTGGTTGAAACTTGAATAAAGTAAAATTTAACCCGTATGGAATATGAGACTGATAAAAGGAATTCGTTAAGTTATGTGATTGAATTATAAGGTTTTAATTGATTGTTAGTTTGTGTTAAGGGTTGTTCCTAGGCCATTGTCCACTAATGAGGATGCCCAGTGTCCTAGAAATAAATTGAAGAAATCTTCGTCTGAATTGGGACCGATGGATCTTCCGGGACATGTGGAACACCTAATGACTCATGTAGGTTGGTATTCATTGTGGTATATTTTAAAAATCCCTAACTTAACTGAGACATCAGTTGGTAGGATGAGTTTTGAGAATTGTATGACATAGTGACACGTAATGTGTTACGGTACAATTTGACTTGTTTGTGATTAATGTAAAGACTACCATTGATTTCTAAATTCTACATGTATCGATGTTATCTATCTTTTATTGCTTCATCCTAATGCTCGCATTAGTGATGCAACCATTGAACAAGTACTCATCTTGATTTGAGTTACGTTGTGAATCATTCTTCGTGAGTGCCATCGAGGTCATGAACCTCATGATTATTTGGCTAAGCTCATTTCCTATCATATCGTAGTTAGTTCTTGGTGAACAAGCTTTCATCACTCTTCTACAGATGACACATTGTTTTTATAAAATAAAACAGTATGCCTTGAGAAAAATTTAATTTTCATCACTACATGGATTATTTAAAGTGAGATTTATGAGTAATCATTATCGAAATGAAGTTGTTTATGAAACCCTTGGGAAAAACTTAATTGTTTTCATAACAAAGAAAATCTTTGTAAATTTATTTTTGATTCTTATTTAAGAATTAAGCATGAAAATGTTTTCATTATAAACATGATGATAACATTTTGACGAACTGAGTATTGCATAGTTGATCTTGAAATTGTATATAGTTGCGCGCCTACATACAATTTGGAATGGACTATGCAAGACTGATTAGTAGTCACCATAAAACTAATGAATAAACACTACATTTTCATTGAAGATTGTGAAAAATTAAATTTTATGAGATCTGCAAGAAGTGAAAAATAAGGACATAGTGTTAGGGACACCTACATATGTGCCTGTAGCATCTATTCTTCTGAGTTGAATTTACTCATCTGTGGAAATTGTCTTATTTGACAATTTACAATTCTTTCTTGTCCAATTTTCCCGTAGTGAGATTCTTAGGAAAAGCATCTGATTACCGAGTGTTGATACCCGACTGGATGTATTGACGTTCTTATCATTTCTTATGATTTTATTTCATTTGAATGACCTGGGTAACGATCCGAGGAGCTTTCGAATGCGTACTCAAATTCTGAAAACATGAGATATATTCATATTCGTTAAATGTTTTCGTCTGTATCTGATTTGAAATTGTATTGCGTAGATTATGCGTTGACCTTACTCTTTAGATGGTAGTTGTGTCTCCATATATCCTTGAATTTGTGAAGGATTATGAGTTATTATTAGTCTTTTGAGAAGTTCACATCTTATCGACGGCAATAAAACTGAAAAGTTGGTAATGCCAGTAGAATGGATTGATTGATTATGACATGACGACATTGACTTAATTGATGGGAACTCGAGTAGAATTCCCCTAAATGATAAGATGTTGATTATCACAAGTGATCTAAATAATTCTTGATGGATGACCATATCCTGCATTTATACTTGAAATTTTACCGTGAATGGTTGTGAATTATTTATAGATATTGTAATCTAGAAGAACATAATATGAATTTATTAAAAGATGTTTTCGTTATCTGAAACTTTAGGAAGTATTATTGAGGAATTACCTAGACTTTTGCCATTAAGGCAAGTAGAAATTGGTATTGATTATATTCCCGGTGCTGCACCTATGGCTTGTGCACTGTACGTCAGCACCATCTAAATTAAAGGAATTACCGTACAACTGAGAGTTGTCGGAGAAAGATTTCATAATACCAAGCCTGTCATCATGAAGAGCTATGGTGTTATCATTCCTTATATTTATAGATTACGGTGAACTGAGTAAAATGACAATCGAAAACGATATCCATAACTCGAAATGGAAGATTTGTTCGATCATTTACAAGGTTCTAGCAATTTGATCCTCAGCATGGTTATCATCAACTTCGCATCTGCGAAAAGGATTATGTATTCCAATCACTACATCCGGTACTTGTAATGAACATTATGAGTTTCACGTGATGTCGTTTGGATTAACTAATACACATGTAGCATTCATAAATTTGGTGAATCACGTGTGTAGGCTGTAATTTGATAAATTCATGCTTGTGATCATTAAGGACTATTTGTTTGTTTATAAGAATAAGAATGAGATAATAATTAGTTATAAATTGCCCTGAATTGGCTAAACAATGAAAACCTATACCTTAAATATTTAACATGTGATTAAGGACTTAATCCGTTATATGATTTAACCGTGTGATTAATAGATAATGGAAGCTATATTAACTTTTCAAAGATTAGAACCATTAACGCTTAGGGATTAAAAACTTAATCCTTTACATAAAATGACCGTTGGATTAATAATGGTAAGATGTATACATATAGACTCTTCAAAAATTAAGAGCCCTTTAAGACTTTGGATTTTACCAAAAAGAAATGGAAATATATTTTGACAAATGTTTTAACAAAGGATTTTAAGGGATTATTCCCTTATACACAAACCATTTACCTAAACTTCTGTTTAGGGGTAAATGTTGGTGCATACCTCAAGACATCCTAAGAGGGATTGAGGAAATATTTAAACCATGACTTAAAATTTGAAACGAAAATTTTGCTTTTCAACTAAGAAAACTTTGACCAAAGTATAAACAAAGGTTTTTCGAACATCTACGGATCTTATTAAATATTTTCGATAAATCAACATAAATCGTGTTAATTAAATTCAAATTTATTTTGAACATTTTTATATAATTGAACAAACTGAGGAAATTTAAAACTTTTACGTTTACGCTTCATAAAAATTAACTAATAATTATTTAATTAATTATAATAATTATCGACGCTTTAAACGACGGCTTGAGTAAAACGGATAAAAATGATAGTAAAGACGAAACTAAAACATAGAAGATATGAAGAAAGAATTTTGAATAAATACAGTTATGATATTTATTTCATCAGGAGAAAGTGAACGAAAATACTGACACATTATGTAGAAAATATAGAGGACCAATTAGGATGTGTTCCTTAATAATGAAGGTACAAATTAAATTGCCGAACAATTTAAAATAAACGATGTGTGTAAAAAGGATAAAATAGATAATAAAAAGGGATTCGCGGTTAATGTGAACCAACAGATTTGAGAAGCCAATGGCGTTAAATGTATAACAGACCACTTGTGATTATCTAAATATGGAAGATTTTGAGATATAGTTATGTTGGAATTTGTAAGTATAAGTATTATATGTATGTCATTTTTGACCAAAAGTATCTTTGTCTGAAGAAGTTGTACTAATGACAATTATGAAGGCAGACATCGCCGCATACATTAGTAAACGTCTAGCTATTGCAAAGGTCATCATCTGAATTTGATTCGATTTGGGTCATCATCGACAGACTGACCAAATCTGCTAATATCATTCTCGTTAATGATAAATGCAAAAGAGTTATGTAAACATAGCATGCCTGTATCGAACATCTTTATCAAGATCCTCGCTTCGCATCGAATTTCTAGAGATTTGCTCAGAAATCATTGAGAATGAACCTTGATGAGAGTACTATGTACCACCCCAAATCGAAGGGACGAGGTAAAGTAACGATACAAACTAATATAAGTGCTGTTCTATGTTGAAATGAATGACCTTTGGTAATAGACCGTATAATCGTTTTACTTTGGAAAGATTATCATTGATAATCATCGTATTAGGATTGAGATCAAATCTTGTTAGGATCTAAAATCTTAGAGCATCTGTAAGCAAGAGTTGAGATGAAGACACCCGACATACACCCATTGTGAGTTGGACATGTCTCTTAGGTTTAAGGTTTCCTATGATGGCGAACCTATCCTTGCAAAATACCCGACCCGCGAGATCTGAAATGATTGTTGAAATTAGGATCTGATTACTGACTGCCGATAGTGGGCAAGAGGTTATGTGAATATGAAATATAGATCTTGAAGTGCCAAATGGGTAGCGAAGTTATGCCACAATTTTTAACCTTGGGAAAAATGAATTCATGATCTGACAAATCATGGGATATAAGTCCCCGTTGTATGGGACCATTGAGATGATGTAAAAGTTGGGATTGAAAGGCATACAAGCTGGATCTACCCTAGGACTTCAAGAACTGCGTGAATTATGTTTCGTAAATCGAACTTGATGGAATATCTATCAAGTGAAAATCTGATTGTTCTTAGTAAAGCTTAGATCGGCGAAAAGTTGCATTCATCAGAAACCCGTGAACATCATGGATAGAGAAAGTAAGTCAACATTTAAGCCTGATCTTATTCCCGTAGTTATGTTTGATGAAACTCGCGTATTGTAACGAATTGCACTTGTTAGAAAAGACCGAATGTGGAGGAAATACCCACATGGCTTTGACTCTATAAGAAGCGAGTAGTAAGATGATCTTTGAGGACAAAGATCCTGTTTAGGGGTAAATGCTGTGACAATCCGTCAATTTATGGTTGATATTTTATTCTCGAATATTATTTAAAAACATTATTTTAATGTTATAATATGAACTCACATATTTTTGGGAAGAAATTTGGATTTACGTCTTGAAGTAGCATCGACTACGTCTAAACCGGAGGATTCAACGTTACGTGCTTACGTTTACATACACCGTCTTTGGTGATAGTCCGACATTTCAGAAAATAAATTCGTCCATAAATATTATTTTGGAGATTTAAATTTGTGTTGGTTCATAAACTCACAAATTTACGAGAAGAGATTAGGACCTACGATTTTATTTTAACGTCATTTACGACTAAACCGGAAACCTTAGGATTACGTATTTACGTTTTCGAACTCCGTTTTTGATGAAACAATTTTTATTGGATTCGTTTTGTGACGGTGATTCATAATTTATAAAAACATTTTTCGTAAAACGACCCGAGGGCACGCAAATCGAGGAAACTAGAATCGAGGAGTACCCGTAATTAAATGGGGATGAGACAAGTGGGACACTTGTCCCACCCCCAAAACCGGCCAACTTAAGCTACAACACATCCATGATGTGTCAAAACCTTAAGTGTCTAGCTAACACATGTCTTAGCTTCATGTGTAAGCTAAGACTTCACAAAACCACTAACACCTCAAACTAGCTAAGTCATTTCTCAACATGCAAAACCACTTCTCCCTCCCTCCTTCTCCATGGTTTCCGTCCCTCATCTCCACCAAAACACCCCTTTCATACAAATTTTAACCATAAACATATGTTATAATCAACATATGTTAATCTCCATTAAAAAAGATGAAGATTGGTGCAAGTTATAACATCAAAGGAGGAGTTTCCATGGAGTATTAGGGCTGATTTTCTACAAGTTGTTCATGAAGAATGGTGTTCTTGAAGATGGTGTTGGCTATGCACAAGTTTCTCCATCAAAATCCATGTTTTGATCAACCTACATCATCATGGTGGTATAAAGATTGTCCTCCTCATCTTCTTGTTATTTTGATTATGTAAACATGTATTTTATTTCCTATTGTATATGTATATGATGATTATATGATGATAAAAATGTTATGTGGGTATTTGGTGTTGATAAACATGCTTGAAAAAGTGAAAAACTATAAGAAACAAGTCTAAAATCTTGTCTAAATATGTTGGCTGTATAAAACAGTAAAGAATCAAGTGGTGAACTGATAAAAATGGCATAGATTAATAGATTTACAGTAAGCTATGGGTCTTGTACACATGTGAGAGTTGGACATGCAATGGAATCAAAATAATGAGTGAGATATGATCAAAACAAGTTTAGGGTATAAAACTGAGGTTACTGTTTTGGACAATTTTTAGAAAATATTTAGAAGATGATTCAACAGTAGCTATAGTAGAGTTAAATGTAGCACATATCATGTAGTTTATGTGATAAAAATTTGAGCCTCTATCTCCATATAGAACTCAAGATATGGCAGTTTTGGTGAAAGTGAAGATAAAAATCAGATTTTTGAAAAATAAAGTATAATACTATTATATAAGCACTCAGAATTATATTGTATAAAATGTAAAGTTAAAACCCACTAACTCTTGGATTTTATTTATATAAATATATAAAAGGTGTAATAAGTGTATAAATGATAAAAATGGAAACTTGTTAAGTTTTATAAGTTATAAAACTATAAACATGATTTTTACGACTTTTTCGGCTATTGCCGTAAAAGTAACGTTTTTGTTAAATAAAACTTAGATGGTTGGACCCGTCTAATGAAAACTTTATAAAACTTATATACTGATATATAGACATGTATAACAAGTAAAAACCAATAAAACCCGAACTATAGGGCATACGGACATTAACGAGCTAAGTAAACATATTGGACTAATACTTGGGCTAATAATTGGACTAAATAAGATAAACACCCATAAAAAGAACTTATTGGGCTTAACCCATTTGGGCCCAACTTGAAAGTGTATGTACTGATAATATAAGTACAAAATGGATTAAAATAAGTTAAATAACTTATAATAAGTTTATTGGACTTAAATTACGTAAATAGGTAAAACTAGTAAACTAGTATAAACGTTACCGACACATAACACTAAAATGAGTAAACGAGAATATGTACACCCACTTGATCATCATATATAAATAATCATCATATGTATACATAATTGATATTTTTATAAAGTCATTGGACAAACGTCTAAGACCGAGTATTATTTGTCTAGGTTTCCGTGATTGAAGCACGTACCGTACGTCCGAATTGCCGATAACCCGCCTTCCCATATCAACGTGAGTTCATAGCCTCGCACTCTTTTAAATGTTTTTATAAATGTTTTATAAACCCGCGAGGGAGATAACATGTTAGTTTTTATTAAATAGGACACCATTTGTCCCGATTGATTGTTTATTGATTTTGGACCCGAATGATTGAATGACCCGATTGTATGACCCGATAAATGATTAAAGGACCCGATAGATGAAATAAAATGGATTATTAAAGTTAGGTTATGTCACTAAAAGTACCATTAGCATGAATTGTGAACTACCGGGAGTTGGTAGACGCTTATGCATTTAATAGTACTATTTGGGGACGATCACCCCAGTTCGCGCCTTGACGGTTGATCCCCGTCGTGCCACATTGATTGGTAAGCGAATTTATGTATGAGAAGATTTCCATAGCGTGACCTTTGTGACGACACGCTACTTTAGATGGGCAAAATTGGTATCGGGTTAGCTACCCGTTTTGGTTTAGTAAGGTAACAATGTCATGCGGCTTATAATAATCCAAATCACCGAAATACTATTAGACGCTTCGAATTACGATGTATTGCCTGACTAGCAATACAGGGTCATACTA
Organism: Glebionis coronaria; assembly: GCA_025667525.1. NCBI lineage: Eukaryota > Viridiplantae > Streptophyta > Magnoliopsida > Asterales > Asteraceae > Glebionis > Glebionis coronaria. The sequence goes on from CM046876.1 coordinate 551,591,897, forward strand.
CTGATATTATGTTCGTGTTTTGGTTTTCATAACCATATGCATATAACGGTTTTTATCTGATTTTATACAACGTCATAAGACGTATTGTATGATGTTTTTACGACATTTGCTCGTATAATGATTTTTAAGGCAAATGCCTATACTATGATTTTCGATAAGGATTTGTATAAAATGATTTTGGCTATTTCATGGCCTATCAAAACGATTTGTACAAAATGATTTTCAGTAACAATTTTATACTGATATTATATTGATGGAATTTATTAAACTCTATGAATTCACTCGGCGTTATCGCTGACCTTTTCTTTTAACATGTTTTATCTCAGGTACTTGAAGGTAATTCTCGGGAAGACGACAAGAATTCATGGCCCGCACTTAAAACAATATTTTCCATTCAAATACTTTGTAAAAACTTTGTATGAAATAATATGACTTGGGAACGATGTAACTTTGATATTTATGAATGGAAATGCTTTATTATTAAAACGACGCGACTTTTAAGCGTTGTCTGTGATGTGAGTAATGTGCTATCCCGTAACACCAACTAGTCTTCCGCTGTATTGAGTTGTATAAATTTGGGGGTGTTACATATTTGTACCATAATCATATCTTTACCTCGTTTCTGAATGAACAGCGTGGGATCCACCTTGCCTTTTGCGAAGCCTTGTATAATGAGGAATTGTGACAATAGATCATACCATGCGCGTGGAGCTTGCTTCAACCTATAGAGAGCCTTCTTAAGCTTGTACACATGATTAGGATAATTAGGATTCACAAAACCATCCGGCTGTTGAACATAGACCTCTTCCTTAATTTCACCATTAAGAAATGCCGTCTTCACATCCATCTGATAGACGATCATATTCATGTGGGCTGCATAAGCGAGGAATAGTCTAATAGCTTCTAAACGGGCAACAGGCGCAAAGGATTCCATAAAGTTGATGCCTATCAATTGCTTGTATCCACGAGCTACTAGTCTAGTTTTGTTCTTCAATATTCCGCCTAACTCGTCGAGTTTCACCTTGTAAACCTATTTCAAAGTGAGTAACTGCACTTGATCCAGGCATGGGACAAGTTCCCAAAATTCAAGACGTATGCATTCGTTAAGTTCTTCTTGCATAGCTTCTATCCAACAAGATTGAGTAAAAGCTTGTTGCCATGTCTTAGGTTCAACTTCAGTGAGAAAAGCATCAAAATGACAAAACATTTCATTTTCTTGTAGCTGACTTCGTGTGGATACCGGACGATTAGGGTCACCAATAATAGAATCTATAGGATGATCCTTTGTCCACTTGCTGTCATGTTCACGAATCCGTGGATTGGAGTAAACTGTAGTTGGAGCTTCCTCTGAGGTGGATGACCAGGCTTGATTAGGGTCGGGAATTGGTACACCAAAGAATGGAAGTTCACTCATTTGAGCGAATTCCAAATCGTGATCATCATCATCCTCATCATCATCAATAGGCATGACATGGGTAGTTGAAACATGTGTTGGTTGAGAATTACTTGTTGATGGTATATCTTGACCAATTGTAGGTGCAGATGTATCTGATTGTGCAACAGTTGCTGGAGCGACAACTTCGGTTACCGGAGCTACTACCTCAGGTTCTGGAGCAACAATTCTTGGAGGAGTAAAGAGTTCATCAAAGAACGGTTGAAACAACGTATCCCATTCATTCCTCGTAGGTGGTGTAAATGATGATGAAGTGAGGTTGTTTAGGACAAGACCAGAACTAATGTTACTAGGTCCCATTTCATGAAGTGCGGGTTCAGAACTGCTTTGCTCAGAAGCCATTGCTGTCAGCTCATCAAAATCAACATTCATAGTTTCGAGGATCTTACGAGACTTACGATTGTAGATTCAGTATGCCTTCTTTGCGGGTGCGTAACCAATGAAAATACCAATATCAACCTTTGGTTGAAGTTTTCCCAAATTGTCACCATCATTATTTGCATAGCAAAGAGAACCAAATACATGAAGATATGATAAATCTGGTACTTTTCCATGGAGAAGCTCATAAGGTGTTTTACCATGGCGTTTACGAATTAGTGACCGGTTTTGGGTGTACACTACTGTAGATACTGCTTCTCCTCATAAAAACAATGGAGCCTTTGCGTAAATTAACATCGTTCGAGCACCTTCCATAAGTGTGCGATTTCGCCTTTCAACGACACCGTTTTGTTGTGGAGTGCGTGCAACGGATGTTTCATGAGATATGCCAACTTCTTCATAATAATCACGCAAGATTTGATTCACAAATTCGGTTCCATTATCTGTACGAAGCGTCGGACAGTAGTGTTGAGACGCACTTGAATCATCTTGAGAAATCCGATGATGAATTTAGGTGCCTCATTTTTTGTTGTAAGAAATTTCACCCATGTAAACCGAGAGTAATCATCGACAATAACGAGGATGTAATTTTTGCCACTAAGACTTTCAACACGCATTGGCCCACAAAGATCCATATGCAATAGATAGAGTTTCTCTTGGTTGGTGTCTTCCATCTTGGGTTTGTATGATTTCTTAGTGCTTTTCCCCATTGTACACGCGGAACATAAATGATCCTTGTGAAATGAAAGTTTAGGAAGACCACGAACAAGTTCGTTTTTCGCCAAATGATTAATAGCGTTAAAGTTAAGGTGAGATAACCGTCGATGCCATAACCATGACTTAGTCTTTGATGCTTTGGAGAGAAGACATACGGGAGAAGCGGCCATCATGTCTTGTAGAGACAAAGTATACAAATTATTCCCTCGAGTACCTTTCAATAAATCAACCCCTTCAAAATTACGAATAAAGTAGGTATGCTCTCGAAAAGCAACTTCTAGGTTTGCATCACAAAATTGTCCCATAGAAAATAAGTTGTGACCGAGACCTTCCACATAATACACTCTTGAAATAATAACATTCCCAATATGATATTCACTGTAACCCATTATCTTTGCAATATGATCATTTCCAAATCGAACCGTACCAAGAAACTTGCTAACAAAATTTCTGAGCTGAGAGCGATCTCTGGTCATATGCTTGGAGCAACCAGAGTCCAAATACCAGAGAACAATTTGGACCACCTGTTTTGAATAACAACAGTAGACAATGCATTGGAAACTATTGGTTCCGGAGTGTTAGCAGATATAGATATAAGATTATCATAATTGCTAACATTTGTGTGACCCTTAGATTTCTTGCGTTTTCTAATGTGAGTTTTATCACTAACAGGTTTTACTGTTCCAACTTGCTTAGGTTTTGGATTTTTCGCGGGCACTACAGTGGGAGTGGACCTATTTAAAGGGAACTTGGTTCCTGTGGTAGTGTTGGTGTTCCTAGTTAAAGGACACGCTTGTGTTTTGGTAGCCTTGGTGCTCCTAGTTAAAGGGCACGCTTTCTTCGCTTTAGTCGGAGTGATCCTAGTTAAAGGGCACGCATTTCCTACTATAGTGAAAGTTCTACCAGTGGGGCGCCACATCCAACCAACTTGGGTTAACACTTTCCCAGTCGGTTTCCATTCTAATCCATTTTTCCGGGCAGTCATCTCATTCACATGGTCAATAAGGCAAGAATCATGACGACTAGAAAACATACATTCATTGCAATTCCAACATTTCAAATTAGAATTCACAGTAGGCTTAGAACGCTGCACAACCGCAGAGCCTTTAGGTTTAGCTACATGATTCTTTTTATTCAAAACAGAAATAACATTCCTAGGATGGGCTTCTACTTTCTTATTCACTTGACTACTAGATGGGGGCAAGATCCTATCATTATTCTTGTTTCTTTTAAGCTTAGACCTTTGAGCCTTAGTAGTGGTGCTTACTCCTGTAGAAGGCAACACGAGAATATTAGAAGCAGTTTTAATTCCGCCTTATCTTTAGTGACCAAAGTTTGAGATGGTTTAGTCCTAGGGCCCTTGTTAAGTGGTGTGACGGCTATAAGGTTCCTTTTGATTGCACTAGAGGACGATGCTGAGACAGTAGCTGCATTATCCACAACATTCTTACCTTTTAGAGTACGAAGTGTTTCCTTTAACTCAGCCAAGACCATATTTTTATCATAAATTTGTTCCCTCAAATCAGATATTTCCACCAACTTTCGGTTCAGTTGTTCAATCAAGGATTGATTCTGTGCAGTGGTATTAGCACATGCTGACTTTACTGAATCGAAGAGTCGTGTATCTTTCTGTTTTAAGTTATTAACTTTGGAAAAAATCTTGGAAACTCGATTATCTAGATCAAGTTTAAAATTCTCAGCGGCCTCAAGTACGTTCACACAGTTAAGCTCCTTAGTTTTCTCTATGTCTATCGGCAAAGATTTAGCAACTTTGTCACTTGGCTGACGCTGTTTTGATTGTAAATTCAATCGAAAATTCTTTTCAAAGTTTGCATCATCAATATTAACACCTTCGAATGACGTTTCAAAGATTTCTTGAATAAATTGTTTCTTGCATTCAAGCGAAATACAATGTGTTTGAATCTCATCAAAATGTTTTGAAAGCGAAGAATATGAATCTTGAAGCTTTAAAAATTCAGCGTCAGATTCGTGACAAGTACTATCTACCACATTATCCACAGATTCAACATTATGCATAATAGAATCATTATCAACACTTTTATTCACACAGACGGAAACTATATCATGAGACATCACTTGCTTTAGAAGCTGATCATTTTGGCGTGAAACCCGTTCTATTTCAAGTAAACTGTTTTCATACGCATCATCCATTTCATTGTAAACACGTTTAACTTCTTCTATTTCCAAAAGCAAATCTTGATCAAGATTACTAAGACAAGCTTTAACATTGTCTACAAACGGAACAATTTCGTTTCGGAACGCAGCTCTAGTGTGCTCAAAGTTCCATTCACCTTCCGTTATGGCCGAAGTCGTCGTACGTTCCAAAATGACCTTGTCAAAATCGGCAAAGTGTTGGTGTACCGCATTTAAGTTAACGGACGCCTTACTTACCGGTGGAATTAACTTCGTTAAATCCGTTTTGACAAGTGTAGGAGACGTACTAGGAGGGTTTTCATTTGACAAACTTTGGGGCACAAGAACTGTCAAATCAGCTAATTCCTTTTGTAAGAGAATACGTGTCTTTTTAGAAAATTGATCTTTATTATGCTTATCATAATCAATCTTATGGAATTTCGAAAGCATTTTAGAATGAGTTTCTTCCGCAAGTGATTGTGTCTCCTCAGTACTACGAACAAAAGGTGCTTCTTTCGATTTCCCAATTAGGGTCATATCATACAGACACGGAATATATTCCTGAGCTTGTTTTGCATAACCAGGATTAGGTGGTAAATCTTGAAGACGCTTAAGTTCGAGTTCTTTAAACGATTTTGTTAAAAGATGAACCTTTTCTGTGGAAGCGTATTGTTTTAAAAGCTGTTGTTCTTTGAATTTAAGAAGTTTGGTAGCATTAATTTCCGATTCAAACTTTTTAGACTCAAGAGTTTTGAAATCCATTTTAAGTTTCTGAAAATCACTGACAACCGACTCTTTTGCTTTTAATTCATTGGAAAGATTAGTTTTTAATGATTATATTTCTTTCAAGTGTTCAATCTTTTCAAAACGAAATTGGTCAAATTCAGAACATGTTATTTTCTCTGCTTGAGGGACCATTTCAAAATTTTGACCTTTTCTTTATGCAACGCAAGCTCAGCAGTTAGGGTGGAATTCGTATCTACGGATTGTCTGAGTGCCATATGCATTTGATCAATAATATGTTTAGGCACCATGACCAAATCATGTTGAGCATAAGATTCCATACCCGTCGTAGCATTTGGTTGAGATTCACTCAAATGTGTTGGATTGGATACCACATCATTTGAGTTACTAGTTCCTGAATGCTGTTTGAGGTTGTCATTTTCATGCCCAACTTGATGTTGGTTATCATCGTTACCAAGATTGGTTGTGGTGGGTACCTCACTGATGACATCAGAACCGTAGTGAGAGAGATTAGCAACGAGAGCAGCTTGGGCAGAGTAAATGTCATCACAATCTGAATCATATGCGTCAAGATCATCTGCTTGATAAGCTGCATTAGAAGTGGAAACGACTTCAATGCCTTCAGTATCTGCTGCCCCTGGGTCTGCAAGAAATGCTAACTCCTCTGAATCCAAAATCTTCCCCTTAGACTGAGCATCAACCAAATACATCTTCTCACGAAACCATGCATCATCCCTTCTCCTTTTCGACTGAGTGCATTGCGTAGCCATATGACCTTGTCCTCGGCAATTGTAGCAAGTCACAACCTTTTGAGGACCAATGGGGCTTCCATTTCCATTAGCTTGAGAATTCACAGCTTGAGCATTCACAGTCCTTGTAGGAGGTCCATATGAATTTTGCCTTCCCTAAATAGGTTGCACTGTTACTTGACCATCTTTAACAGTAGCTTGTTGTCGAGGATTTGAAGAGGTGTAGAGCTGATTGTTTGTTGGTAGAAATCCTCTAGTTGCAACAAGTTTTGACAAGTAGGCAGTGAGATGGTTTAGTACATCAGCTGGCGTATCATTTGGAGTAATGACCGGTGCTTGGATTGGTGGAAGTTCATTAGAGTAGAAAGCTTGTGCTGGTTGTGCTTCTAATGGAAAATATCCTTGCTGAGGAGTATAGCCCATTGGAGAAGTGTTGGCTTGTGATGGTGATGTCTGATATGGTGGTTGCTGTGGAAAAGATTATTGATGAACACTTTATTGAAATGCTTGTTGTGGCATCATTGGTGGTTGATAAAATGGTTGCTGTGGTTGCTGATAGGTGTGTGGTGGTGGCTGCTGCAAGTATGATGGTTGTTGATAAGTATAAGCCATGTTTTGTTGAGAAGCATACATGGCAAGTGGATCATGAACTTGAGGTGTAGACAACCGAGCCTCAATCACATGGCATTCGTGTTGTTGAAGAAAAGCTTGTAGTTGATCCACATTGGTGTTATGCTAGTCCTTAGCCAATTTAACATCTGTCACGTACTTTTTCCATTATGAAGGAAGAGTGTTCAAATACTTGGTGTTCAATTGAAAGGTAGGAATTGCCATGCCATAGATATTTAGCTCATTCAACAATAGGGTAAATCTCAGATAGTAGTCATTGAGAGTCTCCCCTGGCACATAGGCAAACTTATCAAAAGTATCATAAAATTTACACTCTCGTTCTTGTTTAGTTAATGAGGTGCCTTGTATTAGAACACGAATTCTATCCCATAACTCTTTGGCAACTTTATGTTTGCTGACGAGTTTGTAGACATCTGGAGGAAGGGCTTGGAGAATGATATTTGTAGCTGGTTTATCACACTTGTTTTGTATCTTAGCATCTCCAGTTAGTTCACCCGTAGTGCGAGGACGAGTAACAGCACCTTCCGTCACAGTACCATATACCAATGGTCCATTGAGCACCGATGCCCAAATTAGATGTCCATTCTCCTTGTTCAACATATAAAGTTCCATTCGCGAAGCCCATTCCTCATACATAGTCTTCACCAACATTGGTGGACGATTATCCGTACCCGAGAGAATGGACTTATCCGTAAGAGATGTGTACTCCATTTCAATAATTTAAGATTTACAAAGTTGATCGATCAATGAAAGAAAGTAAATGTGTTTGTTGTCGTGTGTAGAAGCCGAGAAATAATGTTAAAATCCCCTAAACATGTTATTGAAAAATCTTGGAATACTTGTTGCCCTATCGCAATGTCTAAAAAGGAATGTTGTCGCAATGTTGTATCGCAATGAGTCCAGTCGCAATAAATCCTATCGCAATACCTCCAATCGCAATACTCCAATCGCAATACTGTCGCAATACCCTGTCGCAATACCCCTGTCGCAATGCCCTGTCGCAATACCCCTGTCGCAATACCCTGTCGCAATATTACCAAAAACAATCCCTGTCGCAATATGAATCGCAATATGGATCGCAATAACAAGGAACTCCAATCGCAATCTGGATCGCAATGACTAAAAACACTCCAATCGCAATCCCAATCACAATGTGGATCGCAATGTCTAAACCATAGATATTGCGATGGAGAGGCTGTCGCAATAGTACAAACAGTATGCTATTTTCCACTTTTCTCGGACAAAACACACCAAATTCGAGATTTTAAGCCAAAAATTGATCCAAACACCAAAAAATTTTGCATTTTTAAGCAAAGAAACAATACCAAATCACTACCACAACTATGTAGATGATTTGTATCAAGAAAAAACCATAAAAAACACAAAAAAAATTTTGGTACTTTTGAAATCGGATCAAAATAGCCGTGTAATTCAAGAACACAAACACAAAAACCAAGCAATCATCCCATGGCTCTTGAGACCATTTGTAGGATATGTAAATCTTGCTTATGTTTTAGAGAGAGAAAGAGATAGAAAGATGGTGGATTACACACAATTCTAGAGAGAGAAACAAATGTTTACTATGTGAAAAATGAATAACCACACTACCCTCTCCATCAAAGGAGAGGGTTTATATACCCAAGCCCTTGTCATGGGCTTAGGCTTACATTTGGGCCGTCCTACACATGTTGTAGGCTAGGCTTGGTGTTGTTTGTTAAATAAAGATAAGTAACTAAACTACGAGCTATTACATGGACTATTGTTGGAGTGACCGATCCTTCTTAATACGTAAAACGTATTTCCAACAAAACGACTTTGGTAATGAATAAACACAAAGCAATTATTCATGTATAGACTAAGATCACTTTAAATAATAGTCTTAGTCTAAACCAAAATATGAGAAAGGTATTGATTCACTTTCTCTCCCATAAAGGGCCTACTAACCGTATGGGCGCAAACCATGGAAATCATGCTTGATACTTTAAGCTACTACTAACTCACTCTACATCACCATAGTGAGTCAAGTATCCAAGCAATGAAGGTTTGAGAGGATAAAAGAAAAGAATCACAAACCAAAAACAAATGTCAAGGCAAGGATGCCAAGAACAAGCACATAATCAAGTAATGATCAAAAGAATTATCAAAGGGCGAGTGGAAGAACAAAAGCATACCTTGGCCACAAAGAGCAATCCATCAAGGAAACAATGCAATTCCCAACAAAGACTATGATGAATACTAAGTCTTCAAGGACTAGTATCATTCCCAATCATCTTGATATCATCATTCAAGGATGTTGAAGATCAATGAAGATGAGTGTTCTACAAGTGCAAGTGACTTAATCCACAACCAATTAAATGATTGATCTTCATGAGTACCTAGACAAAGCAAGATGCAAACTAGTAGATACATTTCAAGAGTAGATCTAAAATGCATAAGGGCTACTAATCTAAGAGGGATGCAATATTACCAATTAAAAGACCTATTTTCCAAAAAAAATAGTTTTAACCAAAGAGAAACTTTAGTACAACTTGACCTTCTAATTTGAGGAGACAATGGATCGATCCAAGTTTTAAAGTACAATATACTTCAAAGATCTTGAGTGACCATCGCCCTGACACCAATTGTAGAAACTAAAAGGAGGGGTTGAATAGTTTCTCTTCAATTAGTCACCTAATTTAAGTTATTTTGAATTAAGTGTGTATCAAAACTATCTTTTACTTGAAGCTAAGTTGCATAATGATTAGGTTCAATTCAAATGCATTAGCAATGGTAATAGGTAAGTATAATGATAATGCATTAAGTCAATATTAGGGAAAGAGACAACCTACTGACAAGACACCAAGATTTATAGTGGTTCGACAACGAGGTTCTATCCTCATTTCTACTCCACTCCTCGAGTACACCTACTCGAGATTTCCACTATATCCACAAGCTCCCTTCTTGGCGGAGAAAGCCTTACATCGTCGCTTACATTATTTTCCGACACTAAGATAAATGTCGAGACCTAATCATTAGCTAGGACCAATCTACACAACGTTGCCTACTTCACAATTTAACGACACAAGGCTAGATGTCGAATTCTAATCTCAAGGTAGAACCAATCTTCACGACGTTGCCTACTTCACCATTTTACGACACAAGGCTAGATGTCGAGTTCTAATCTAAAGCCAGAACCAATCTTGACGACTCTTCACTTTGAAGCTAAGTGAGAACTTCACAAAACACAACTACTAATCAGTTTCAAGTTTAGTGAGAACTCACAAGACACAACCACATCACTTTATTGTTTAGTGAGAACTACTACACAAATCTATTACAACTCAACTAGACATATCCACGTACACACATGTAGCTTGGATCTACACAACACAAATCCAAGCAAACACATATGCAATGGATGTACACAACAAATCCAAGTATTCACAAATAGCTTGGATGAACACAACTATTCCAAGTATTTCATAAATACAAATGGATTAACAAAAATAAAAAGGCTAACATGATGAACATGAAGAATTCATGGATTCATCTTTCTCACAACACTAGTGAGTGAGTGATCTTCTCATTGGACAAGGTAAAGGAGGGGATCAAGAGGATAACATATGTAAACATCCTTAACACTTTAAGTGATCATTTACTAATGATTATGCTATAGAAAAGAGAAAGGGGGCTGAGAAAAATGTCCAAGAGGCTTGTTGGAAAATGAGATTTGATCCACTATTTATAGAAGACAAAGTCCAACGGCTAGCTGGGCGCGGATCCTTATCTAGCCGGCGGTACCTTATCGATAAGGAACCGCCTCGCTATTTAAGGTACCGCCCAGTAAAGTCCGCTCCCTTTTTTGTCTTTTAGTGGGGTAGGAATATCTGAGGTTTTTTAAACCTTCAAAGGATATTCTTATGGCATATGGAATATGCCATTTTCAAATTTACATTTTCCATCTTAATAAAACATTTTCTTAAAGTTTATTAAAAAATCTTTTGTCATATTAACAAAAGTGAGTTTTAAGGATAATCACTTTGATGATCACTAAGTATGATTATGAAAAGTTAATGATATGATTATTACCTTGATGATAGTGTTAGTTAAATAATTCATATGTGTTTCTACACTAAATGTGTTGTATAGTTTGTTGTGATCAAAACTAAGAAAGATTAGTTAACATTAATAATGTTTTTAGGCATCACTTGCATTAACAATTTTCGAAAATAATCCAAAATGGACCTTTGTCCAGCAGAAGAAGGTGATGTCGAATGTACAGAATTGGAGCCCTTTGAAGAATTGGATTCAGAATCCGTTGTTGTATCTGCAATGACAGAAGAAGAGTTTGCACAAATACTAGTGTTAGGATTAACAAATGCATTGTCTACATTCAGAACACTCGCATTAGTGCTGGAGCAGGTGTCATCACTCTTCTCGATGGGAATCCACTTAAGACCAACTTCCTTGAAGATCCTACCCGTTGGTTGCCATTGAAGACTAGATCTAGGAGTAATGTTCTCTTGCACAGCGGAAGACTTCTTAGGAGAGAAACTAGTTCCTACATTGATCCGTTTTGAAGATTTCTTGTCATTGCTTTTCTTTGTGATGGGTGTGAATCTTCTTGTTGTCTTATGGGATTCTTCATTCTTTCTCTGTGTGAAGGCACGAGAGTTTACCTTATAGAGGTATTGAAGAATTCAATGAGCATGGTTTCCATGGTGAATGCCCTTTTTGCGCGTGGGACATGCAGGGAGTTTGGGATTCTCGAAAGGCCTTGTGTACCTAGGGTTTACTGACCGTTCAGGCACCATGTTCGAAACATGACTACTCATTGGTGGTTGCCAATTCCTAGGTTGTTGGGAAGGGGTCCTAGGTTTTGGTTGATTACCATTAGGAGTGTGTTGAACTCTAGAGGTTGTTTGGTTACTAGGTGGTGAATACACATGGTTTACTTTCTTAATGTTCCCTGTTTGCTTACCATCCCCTAGGTTGTTGATTTGAACAATGTCATTTGAACCTTTAGATTCCTTTGTGGGCGTAAGAATCACATGCTTAGGAGTACTCTTAGGAGTAGTGGAAGGTGCATTCACATGGTTGGGTTTAGCAAAAGTGGGTTTTCTAAATGGAGGAACATAGGGTTATATGGCTGGATTTGGAACACTTGACTGCACATCAGTATTAGGAGGTAACCTAGAAACATTAGAAGGCGGTTTTCCTAAGATAGATGGCTTTGGTACTTTGTACGCATTGGGTTGTCTAACAACTGGTTTTAAAACCTTAGGTTCCATAGTTTTTCCACCCATCTTTCCAACAAGTTTCTTCAACTCAGCAATCGCGATGGCCTTTTCTTGCAACTGCGCTTTTAGATCAGAAATACCCTTACTCTTTTCATTCAATTCGCGAAATGATTCAGAGAGTTTTACTTGTAAATTACTGTCATCGGGAACTTCTCCAACTTTGTTTTGCAAAGCAAGTTCAAGAGAATGACAATGTTTCTGAAGAAAATCATATCGGTGTTGAAGAATCGTGAACTCTTTTTGAGCAACATTTGTTGAAGGTCACTATCGCGACATTCACCTCCTAACTGAGCTTGTAGTTGTTCGATTGTTTGTTGTAGTTCATTGTAAGCTTTATCATACGAGAGTTTGTCATCCTTACATTCATCACATTTTTTGACATATTTATTCCAAAGATCGGTGAATTCGTTATCCTTTTTGATGACATAAGACTCCATTTTCTCTTTTGTACGATCAAGCTCATTTTGGAGGGTTGCATTGTCTGACCCAGAGATGTTTACCGCAACGGGGTTACTATCAACACAATCACCACTGTCACTTGATTTCGAGAAACATGCAAGGTCGCTTTCCAAAACTTTAATTCTATCAAGAGATTCATCAGCCACCTTCGCCAAAGATTTAAAGTCTTCAACAATTTTGGCTAGTTCTTTTAGAAAAGCGTTCTCAAGATTGCCTATCCTCGCGTCAACTTGATTAATAATCAGATTGATTTTAGTATGAAGCACTTTTTGTAACTCGACATGAACGGGTGGTGTAAAGCTTCCTCCAGTCATTTTGGCGTTAACAACCCGTTTGAGAATGACAAAATTATCTTTGAGCTCGTTTAGATACCTACGTGTGATACTTGGTTTCGGAGGGTCATCAGACAATTCCTCACTTGGTAGCAAAAGCATTCAGAACTCGTTTTAGACCGAACAAAAACAGTTAGAGGATTAACTTTCGGATAATAAACGGGTGTCACTTCTTTATCAAGCTTTTTCATTTTTAAACGAGTCTCTACTGCAAGTTCATTAGTTTCCTCGGAATCATGCACACTAGGAGGATCATGCTCATCCTCTACCATTATATAAGGTTTCATTAGTGGCCTGAACTTGCTTAAGATATCCTGGATTAGGAGGAAGGGGACAACCTAAGGCCAATTTGTATCGAGTGTAGTTTATCTCATTCACTTTTGGTGCGAGCATATTTATTGTCTCAGAGGAACCGTTTGAATCATACACAGGAGCTCTGTCAGGTTGAACTACCGATGTGAATGATTGTTGCGAATTAGCCATCAAGATGGAGTGGGTAGTTACCTCTTCTTCCTCATCATATGCTGCTGCAGATTCCATGAGACCAAACTCTTCAGCTAGAAGTGGAATTCCTGCTTCTTCCTTTTGTGCTATAAGAAGCTGAGACTAGAGATGGGCAGCATTCCTCTTCTTTCTTACATGGCTATCACGATGCTCAAAACCCGCAGATCACTGTCTTGTTGATAAGTCATAGTAGAAATCGTGTGAAAAACAGGATCTCAATTCGTAGAAAGCGTGTGTTGGAATGTCAACGAAATCAAACTTTGCCTAAATTTTCCAGCCCGACAAAAAATTCCCCAGTCCGACAAAATGGTAAGACGAAAAAAATTTGAAACACTAAATTTTGAAATCGAGTTAGAAATAGCCAATAACTAGTAGGGAAAAAGTTTGAAAAAATGAAATTTTTAATGAAAAATAAAACCTAAAAAATTTGAAATTTGGCCTAAAAATTTGAATTTTGGTCCGAAAATTTGAATTTTTGGCCGAAAATTTTTTCGCATTGGCAAAATTTGAAATTGAAGCTTAAATGGCCTAAAAATGGTCTAGGAAAAAATAAATTTTACAATGATTTTCCCGGAATTTTTTTTTTAATCTTCGTGTAAACTATGTTCCGGGACTAGTCTAGATAGTGGCTAAGTCTACAAAATACTCAAACAAATTTTAACCAAACAGATCTCAATGTCTCATCGCAATGTCACAATTCTGTCGCAATCCAATCGCAATGAGGAAGTAATTCTGTCGCAATCCCAATCGCAATCCCCAGTCGCAATCTCGATCGCAATATTACCAGTCGCAATCTCAATCGCAATAACACCTGTCGTAATCTCAATCGAAATATCACCAGTCGCAATCTCAATCGCAATAACCAGTCGCAATCTCAATCGCAATAACCAGTCGCAATCCCAATCGCAATAACCAGTCGCAATCCCAATCGCAATAACCAGTCGTTAAGTCCTGTGATTGAATTATGAGGTTTTATTTTATTGTTGGTTCGTGTTAAGGGTTGTTCCTAGGCCATTGTCCAATAATGAGGATCCCCAGTCTCCAGGAATTAAATTGAAGAAATCTTCTTCTGAATTGGGACCGATGGATCTTCTGGGACATGTGGAACACCTAAATGACTCTGGTAGATTAGTATTCATTGCAGTATCTTTTAAAAATCCCTAACTTAACTGAGACATCAGTTGGTAGGATGAGTTCTTGGAATTGTATGACATAGTGACACGTAATGTGTTACGGTACAATTTTGACTTGTTTGTGATTAATGAAAAAGCTGCCTTTGATTGCTAAATCCTACATCTATCGATGTTATCTATCTTTTATTGCTTCATCCTAATGTTCACATTAGTGATGCAACCATTGAACATGTACTCATTTCGGATAGAGTTGTTATGTAGATTCTTCTCTTTATATTCATGAGTGCCATCGAGGTCACGAACCTCATGATTAATTGGCTAAAGCTCATTTCCTATCATATTGTAGTTAGTTCTTGGTGAACAACTTTTCATCACTCTTTTGCAGATCACTCATTGTTTTTATAAATTTAAAAAGTATCCCTTGATAAAAATTTGAATTTCTATCACTATATGGATTATTTAAAGTGAGATTATGAGTAATCGTTATAGAAATAAAGTTGTGTATGAAACACTTTGGAAAACTTAATTGTTTCCATAACAAAGAACATCTCTGTAAATTCATTTTGAATTAAGCATGAATATAAATATTTTAAACATGATGACAAAGTTTTGACGAACTGAGTATTGCATCGTTAATCCTAAAATAGTATATAGTTGCGCGCCTACATACAATTTGGAAGGGACCATGCAAGGCTGATTAGTAGTTGCCATAAAATTGATTAATAAACACTACATTTTCTTTGAAGTTATGAAAGATTAAATTTTATGAGATCTGCAAGAAGTGCAAAATAGGGACATATTGTTAGAGACACATACATATGTGCCCGTACCATTTATTCTTCTGAGTCGAATTTACTCATCCGTGGAAATTGTCTTATTTGACAATTGACAACCCTTTCTTGTCCTATTCTCTCGTGGTGAGATTCCTTGGAAAAGTATATGATTACCGAGTGTTGATACCCGACTGGATGTATCGACATTCCTATCATTTCTTTTGATTAGATTTCATTTGAATGACCTGGGTAACAATCCGAGGAGCTTTCGAATGCGTACTCAAATCAAGAAAACATAGGATATATTCATATCGTTAATGTTTTCGTCTTTATCTAATTTAAAATTCTCTCTCATAAATTATGCGTTGACCTTACTATTTTAATGATAGTTGTGTATCCAGATATCCTTGAATTTGTGAAGGGTTATGAGTTATTATTAGTCTTTTGAGAAGTTCACATCTTATCAACGGCAATAAAAACTAAAAAGTTGATAGTGCCAGTGGAATGGATTGATTGATTATGACATAATGTCATTGTCTAAATTGATGGGAACCCGAATAGAATTCCCCTAAAAGATAAGATGTTGATTATTAAAAGTGATCTAAATAATTCTTAATGGATGACCATATCCTACATTTAGACTTGAAATTATACCGTGAATGGTTGTGAACTAGTCATAGACCTTGTAATCTAGAAAGAATTATTAAAAATGTTTCTGTTATCTGAAATTTATTGGAGGTATTTGCTAGTGAATCACCTGTGGCGTGTGCACTGTACGTCAGCACCATCTAAATTAAAAGAATTACCGTACAACTGAGAGAGTTGTCGGAGAAAACTTTTATTTTACCGAGCAAGTCATTATGAAGAGCTATGGTGTTATTATTCCTTATAACTGTTGATTACCGTGAATTAAGTAAATCGACGATCGAAATCGATATCCATTACCCAAGATGAAAGATTTGTTTGATCATTAACAAGGTTCTAGCGTATATTCAAAATTTGATCCATGGCATTGTTATCATCAACTTTGCGTCCGCGAAGAAGATTATCTATTCCAATCACTACATCCAGAACTTGTAATGAACATTATGAGTTTCACGTGATGTCGTTTGGATAAACTAATACACATGTAGCAGCCATAAATTTGTTGAATCAAGTGTGTAGGCTGTAATTTGATAAATTCATGCTTGTGATCATTAAGGACCATCTGTCTGTTTATAAGAATAAGAAGGAGTTAGTAATTATTTATAAACTTCCCTGAATTAGCCGAGCAATGACAACCTGTACCTTTAGTATCTAACATATGATTTAGAGATTTGATCCTTTACATTATTTGAACATGTGATTAATAGAGAATGGAATATATTGACTCTTCAAAAAAAATTTAGAGCCATTTAAGACTTTGGGTTATACCAAAAAGAAAGTGAAAATATGTTTTGACAAATGTTTTATCAAAAGATTTTTAAGGAATTATTCCCTTATACCCAAATCATTTAACTAAACTCATGTTTAGGGGTAAATGTTTGTGTATACCTCAAGACAACCTAAGAGGGATTGAGGAAACCATTTAAACCATGACTTGAAATTTGAAACGACAATATTTGGTTGTCAACTAAGAAAATTTTGACCAAAGTATAACCAAAGATTTTTCGAACATTACAAATCTTATTAATTATATTCAATAAATCAACAAAAATCGTGATAACTAAATTAAAATTTATTTTGAATATTTTTATAATTGGTCGAACTAAGAAGTTTATTACTTTTTACGTTTACGTTTCATAAAATTGAAAATTTATTATTTGATTACTTGTAATAATTATCGACGCTTTAGACGTCAGATTGAGCAAAACTAATAAAAATGATAGTTGAGACGAAACTAAAACTTAGAAAATATGAAGAAAGAATTTCTGAATGAATTGTAGTCATGAAAATTATTTCATCAGGAAAGGTGAATGTAGATACTGACACATCATGTAGAAAGGATAAAGAATCAATTAGGATGTGTTCCTTAGTAATGACTGCGCAAAATAGTTTGCCCGAACAATTTAAAAGCAGCTGATGTTTGTAAAAAAAAGGATAATATAGATAATAAAAGGGGTTTGCGGCATGTGAACCACTAGAAATGAGAGCCGATGGCGTTAAATATTTAAAAGGCCGCTTGTGGTTGCCTAAATATGGAGGATTTCGAGACTTAGTCATGTTGGAATCTCGTAAGTATAAGTATTCTATTCATGTCATTTCTGACTAAATGTATCTTTATCTGAAGAAGTTGTACTGATGGCAAAATCTGAAGGCAGACATCGCCTCATACATTAGTAAACGTCTAACTATGGAAAAGGTCATCATCTAAATTTGATTCGATTTAGATCTTGAAGTACATGATGGGTAGCAAAGTTATGCCCAAAAAGTTTACCTTGAAAAATTAATTGATGATCTGAAAGATCATGGGAAATAAGTCCCTGTTGTATGGGACCATTGAGATGATGTAAAAGTTGGTTTGAAGGGCATATAAGCTGGATCTACCCTAGGACTTCAAGGGCTGCATGAATTATGTTTGTATATCGAACTTGATAAAACATCTATCAAGTGAAAATTTGATTACTTCTTGATGAAGTTTAGATCGGCGAAAAGTTGCATTCATAAAAAACCCGTGAACATCATGTATAGAGAAAGTAAGTCAAGATTAAGCCTGATCGTATTCCCGTAGATATGTTTGATGAGACTCGCGTATTTTAATGAATTAAACTTGTGAGAAAAGACCGAATGTGGAGGAAATACCCACATGGCTCTAACTCTATAAGAAGCGAGTAATAAGATAAAATGATCTTTGAGGACAAAGATCCTGTTTAGGGGAAAATGCAGTGACAATCCGTCAATTTATGATCGATATTTTAGCCACAAGTATTATTTAAAAACATTATTTTAATGTTATGATATGAACTCACTCATTTTTGGGAAGAAATTTTCGTCTACGTCTTGAAGTAGCATCGACTACGTCTAAACCAGAGAATTCTACGTTACGTGCTTACGTTTACATACACCGTTTTGGTGACAGTCCGACACTTCAGCAAATATATTTATTTGTGAATATTATTTCTGAATTTTTAAATTTGTGTTGGTTCATAAACTCACAAATTTACGAGAACAGATTAGGACTTACGTGAATAATTTAACGTCCTTTACGATTAAACCGAAAACCTTAGGTTTACGTATTTACGTTTTTAAACTCCGTTTTTTATGAGTCAATTTTTATTAGATTCGTATTGTGCCATTGATTCATAATTTATAAGAACGTTTTTCGTAAAACGACCCGAGGGCACGCAAATCGAGAAACTAGAATCGAGGAATACCCGTAAATTAGTGGGATGAGACAAGTTTACACTTGCCTCACCTCACTCATGGGACGGCTAAACATAATCCACCACACACCCTTAGGTGTCAACTTGTATTAAAAAAGTTGTTACACTTGGCTTGCTTAACTAAATAAGCTACCAACACATCAAAACCACTAGCACCAAACCACTATCTCCATTTGCAACATGCAAACCACACATTTTTCTCTCTATTCCTCCAACATGCCGTCCATATTCAACCACCAAACACCCTCATTTGATCAAATTTAACCATAAATCCTATGTTATTTCTACATATGATGATGTCCTTTTGAAGACTTGTTGATTGGAGGTGATTTAAAAAACTAGCAAGGAGTTCCCATAGAGATCAAGGGCTGATTTTTGGAGAAGTCTACAAATATTTGGTGATCCTATAAGTGGTTTTGATATCTCATAAGATTGGTTACCCAAAACCAAGTCTTGTTCATCATCAATCCCATCTTTTCATCACTTTGGTGGTATAGAGATTGTTCTTCCTATTCTTTTGTTATTTTGAATATGTAATCTTCTATTTTCTTTATTTATGTATATGTGTATGATGATGAATGATGAATAAAAATATTGTGTGGGGATCATGTGTTGATAAATTTGGATAAAAAGATGAGAAACTATATGTAAAAGTGGTAAATCTTACTTAATTTAGTAGGCTGTATAAAAACAGTAAACAACCGTATCTTAAACTGATAAAATGGTATACATGAATTTATATACAGTAAGTTTTAAGACTTGTACATATGTGAGAGTTGTCCATGCAATGGAATCATTATAATGAGTGAGATATGATCAAAACAAAATTGAAGTACCAATCTAATTAGTCTGTTTTGTGAGGACTGTTAGGGACACTTATACTTGGATTGAGCAGTAGCTAAAACTAAGTTAATTGTAGCACATATTATGAAGTTTATGTAATCCAAAAATGAGCTTCTATCTCCATGTAGAACTCAAGATATTATAAAAATGCTGAAAGTAAAAATAAAAATCAGATTTGTGAAATTAAAGTATAATAGTATAATAATAGCACTCAAATAAATATAGTATAAAATATAAATTTAAAACCCACTAACTTATATATTACATTTATATAAGTATGTACATTAATAAATAAATGAGGCATTTTATAAAAATGGCAATTTGATAAGTTTCATAAGTTATAAAACTATAAACCTGATTTTTACGTCTTTTCGGCTAAAACCGTAAAATTAACGTTTTCGTCAATTAAAACTTAGACGGTTGTACCCGTCTAATGTAAAATTTTTAAAACTCATATACTGATATATAAGTACATATTACAAGTAAAAACCTGATAAAACCCGAGCTTTATAACATACGAACATTAACGGTCCAAATTAGCCTTATTGGACTATTAACCCAACTAATTTGGCTAAACACTTATGGACTTACTCATTGGGCTTAACCCACTTGGGCCCAACATGTAAGCATAAGGCTGAGGTTAAAAGTATAAAATTGGACTAATAGAATGTAATCGGCTTATAATGGGCTTATTGGGCCTTGACATGTAAACAAGTTAAACTAGTGAAACTAGTATAAAAATTTACCAACAATTGACACTATAATGAGTAAATAAAGATGCACAATCCCACTTGATCATAATAAAATTTATAAAATCATCATATATATATATATATACATAGTCATTGTTTTTATAAAGTCACTGGACAAGAGTCTAAGACGAGTATTATTTGTCTAGGTTTTCGTGATTGAAGCACGTACCGTACATCCAAATCGTCGATAACCGCCTTTCCCAATCAAAGTGAGTTCATAGCTCTTTTAAATGCTTTTATGAAATGTTTTATAAACCCGCGAGGGAGATAACATGTTAGTTTTGATAAAATAGGACACCATTTGTCCCGATTGTTTGTTTATTGATTTGGACCCAAATGATTGTATGACCCAATGAATGATTATATGACCCGATGTATGAAATAAAAAGGATTATTAAAGTTAGGTTATGTCACTAAAAGTCCCATTAGCATGAATTGTGAACTACCGGGATTTGGTAGACGCTTATGCATATAATAGTACTATTTGGGGACGATCACCCCAGTTCGCGCCTTGACGGTTGATCCCCGTCGTGCCACATTGATTGGTAAGTGAATTTATGTATGAGAAGATTTATCGATGACACGCTGTTTTAGATGGGCAAATGAGTTTCGGGTTAGCTACCTGTTGTTTGTTATAGTAAGGTAGCAATGTCATGCGGCTTATAATAATCCAATAACGAAAATACTACTATACGCATTGAATTACGATATATTGCCTGACTAGCAATACAGGGTCTTATTATTGATATTATGTTCGTGTTTTGGTTTTACATAACCATATTCATATAACGGTTTTTATTTAAATCTATAGAACGTTATAAGACGTACTGTATGATGTTTTTACGACAATGGTTCGTATAATGGTTTTGAAGTTTGATGCCTATATTATGATTACAACTACTAGTTGTATAAAATGTTTTTGGCCTATTTTATAGCCTATTACAAAGATTTTTACAAAATGATTTTTGGTACTAATTATATACCAATGATATATTAATGGTTTTATTAAACTCTATGAATTCACTCGGCGTTTTCGCTGACCTTTTCTTTTAACATGTTTTATCTCAGGTACTTGAAGGTAATTCTCGGGAAGACGACAAGAATTCATGGCCCGCACTTAAATAACAATTTCCATTCAAATGTTTTGTAAAATTTGTATGAATTACTATGACTTGGGACCTATGTAAATTTGATATTTATAAATGGAAATGCTTTATTATTAAACGACGTGATTTTTATGCGTTGTCTATGATGTGAGTAATGTGCTATCCCGTAACACCAACGACTCTTCCGCTGTATTGAATTGTGTATATTTGGGGGTGTTACAGTAAGTATGTGAATTCACAATATTGAGAACACTGATCTCGCAATAATCTAAAGAACACTGATCTCGCAATAATCTAGAGAACACTGATCTCGCAATAACCTAGAAAACACTAATCTTGCAATGACCTAGAGAACACTGATCTGGCAAAAATCTAGGATACTGATCTCGCAATAAGCCTGAATTCGTAATAAAGCCTGAATTCGCAAAAATTAGGGTTTGTCGACTCGCAAAAACGCCTGATATCACAAAACACTATTTTCGAGGATTTTCACCAAAAACGAGCCAAACGCCAATTTTTTTGTGTTTTTGACCAAAACAAAGAAACCAAATCACTACCACAACTATGTAGTTGAATTTTAGAAAGATTTAGACCTCAAAAACACGAATAATTTTTGAGATAGGCGTTGTTGATCCTTAAAAACTCACGAACATAATAAAACACGAAAAAAAAACAAACCAAAACTCTATTTCATCCCATGGCCCTTGATACCAATTGTAGAATCTTGGTAATCTATAAACTAGAGTAAGGTTGATGATTTTATAGAGAGAGAAAGTAGTGAGATAAATTAGAGAGAAACTTTGTGAAATATTATTAGAAAAGTGAACTAACCAACACCCTCTCCATCAAAGGAGAGGGTTTATATACCCAAGTTCATAGTGGACTTGAGCCACCATCCCATGGACAACCCATGGGTCGGTTTAGTTAATAAATGTTTACTATAATTCAGCTACGAGCTAGAAATGTTAATAATATTGTTTGAGTGACCGATATTCTTGTATACTTTAAAAACTGTTAATGCAAAGTAATGCATAAAAATATTATGAGTGTTAACTAATCTTTCTTAGTTTTGATCACGACAAATTAAAAAGACATTTATTGTCAAATACAATCATAAGACGAATTATCTAACAAACACTATCATCGAGGTAATAATCATTTAAGTATTGCACTAACATATCTTAATCATGATTAGTGATCATAAAGGTGATTAGTCCTAAACTTACATTTTGTCAAATGTGACAAAAGATTTTTTTAATAAACTTTCTTTTTAAGAAAATGTTTTATTAAAAAGGAAAATAAAAATTTGAATATAGCATATTCCAAATGCCATAGGAATATCCTTTGAAGGTAAAAACTTACCTCAAATATTACTCCCCTACTAAAAGATAAAAGGGAGCGGAGTCTTTGAACACTGATCCTTAAATGCCTATGCGGTTCCTTAGTAATAAGGAACCGTAAGACAATTAAGGAATCGTAGGACAATTAAGGAACCGCGCTCAGAGAGCCGTTGGATTTTGTCTCCTATAAATAGTGGATCAATCTGCATTTTCCACAACCCTTTTTTGGACACTCTTTCTGCTATCCTTCTCCTTTCTAATTCCTAATCATTTGTAAATGATCACTTAATGTGTTAAGTATGTTTACTTATGATTATCCCCTT
Source organism: Glebionis coronaria (assembly GCA_025667525.1). Taxonomy (NCBI): domain Eukaryota; kingdom Viridiplantae; phylum Streptophyta; class Magnoliopsida; order Asterales; family Asteraceae; genus Glebionis; species Glebionis coronaria. The sequence continues at coordinate 551,614,928 of CM046876.1, forward strand.
GATCTCCTTCTTTACCTTGTTCAATGAGAAGATCACTTACACACTTGTGATGTGATTAAAGATTAAGCCTTGATGAAGATCATCCTCTCCTAAAGATCTAGTCATGTTCATCATTTGTTTTATTTGAGTCTTGTGTAGATCCAATGTATTGGTGAATACTTGGATCTAGTCTTATGTAAATCCATTGTATATGTGTATACTCGGATTTGTGTTGTGTAGATCCAAGTTACATGTGTATACTTGGATATGTGTTTTATTGCGTTGTAATAGTTGTGAGTTCTCACTAAACTATAAAGTGATGTGGTTGTGTCTTGTGAGTTCTCACTAAACTATAAAGTGATGCGTAGTTGTGTCTTGTGAAGTTCTGACTTAGCTTCAAAGTGAAGAGTCATGTTGGTTCTACCTTTCAATTAGAACTTGACATCTAGCCTTGTGTCATAAAATGGTGAAGTAGGAAACACTGTGAATATTGGTTCTATCTTTCGATTAGAACTCGACATCTAGCCTTGTGTCATAAAATGGTAAAGTAGGCCGTTGTGAAGATTGGTTCTATCTTTCGATTAGAACTCGACATCTAGCCTTGTGTCGTAAAATGGTGAAGTGGGCGACATTGTGTAGATTAGTCCTAGCTAAGATTAGTTCTCGACATGTAACTTAGTTTCGGAAAATAATGTAAGCGACGTTGTAAGGTTTTCTCCGCCAAGAATGGAGCTTGTGGATATAGTGTAAATCTCGAGTAAGGTGTACTCGAGGAGTGGAGTAGGAACCAAAATGGAGCTTCGTTGCCGAACCACTATAAATCTTGGTGTCTTCCTATTAGTTTGTTTCTTTCCTTACTCTTTACTTACTCTTATTATCACATCATTCACATCTAATATTTGTCATTGTTAATGCATTGGAATTGAACGTAATCATTATGCAACTAGCTTTCAAGTAAAAGGTATTTTTGAGACAAACCTAATTGAAAGGAATTTTAATTAGGACATAAACCGAAGAGAAACTATTCAACCCCCTTCTAGTTTATACAATTGGTATCAGAGAGATGGTCACTCAAGGTCTTTGAATTATATTGTATTTTAAATATTGGATCGATCCATTGTCTCCTCAAATTAGAAGGTTTCATTGTACTAAAGTTTCTTTTGGTCAAAACTATTTTTCATTGAAAATAGGCCTTTTAATTGGTAATATTGCATCTCATCTAGATTAGTAGTATTTATACATTTCAGATTTATCCTTGAAATGTATTTACTAGATTGTATCTTGCTATGTTTAGGTACTCATGAAGAATTAACCACTCAAGTGATTGTGGATCGAGTTACTTACACTTGTAGAAGACTCAACTTCTTTGATTCCCAACATCATTGAATGATGATACCAAGATGGATGAGAATGATACTAGTCCTTGAAGACTTAGTAGTCACTTTAGTCATGTTTGGGCTTTGCATTAGCTCCTTGAAGTCTTGGAATGCTCTTTGCGGCTAAGGTACGTTTTCGTCCTTCCACGGGCCCTATTAATCATTCTTTTGATCATTACTTGACTATATGTAACACCTCATTTTAATAAATGGAATATCACAGGATAATTATGGCGTGTCATCAAAGCATGCAAGGTAAATGTCTAAACATTAATTGACCATAAAGGGAAATACTGGAAACAAACATTGGTAGTCCAACATAAGCTCACACACATGAATATAAGTACTGAAAGGAAAGGACTAAACAATGTCTAAAAGAAATAATGTATGAAAATGCATAAGGTAAAGGAGGATGAATATAGCTTTCATCCATATGCACATACTCTCAAGGTCCTAAGTGCGTCCCTAGGTACTTGTCGTTTGGGAACATTAAAAGGAAACAGCTGAGCAAAACGCCTAGTGAACGGATATATAACATAGTATGAATGACATAAGCATAATAAAGACTGATAGCAGTGGAAATGTATAAGTCCTGGAAAAACTGGTACATATTAATAAAACTGGTTTTATAGTTTGAAAAGACTTATTTTCTTATATGAAAACTATAGTTTAATTAGCCAAGAGCCCATATAGGTCATGAGGTTTCATCTTGCATGAATACATAGCGGGGTGACCTCATCATGAAATTAGAGGGGTTGACTCTAATTATATTAGTCTGGGTAGAAGGGATCAATTCCTTGTAAATGATGCAAGGCACACACCACATTCACCATGAAAATCCTGTAAAACATGTAACTAGGATGCACCCATACGCCCACATGATAATATAAATAAATGGCCAAAACTGAAAGGGAAGCCACGAGCAATCTCTCCGTCGTGGGGAAGTCATAACACTGGTGCCTATAGTGTTATGGTTATGGTACCTCCATAACTAGATGACGTGGCATGCATGTATATATAGCTTAGGCATTTAAAACAGAACATATGCATTCAAAACATATAAAATAACTAGGGAAAACAGTTGGCTGCAAACGGAGAATCCTAATCATAAATACGAAGGAATGTCCATACTGAAGGACGGAATATCGGTACCTTGTGTCCAGTGAATGATGAAAGTTGAAAAGATGGAAAGTCCTACTCCGACTTCACAAGTGCTACATAAATAAGGGACATGTATGAGTTGTCTGATTATTCAGTGTGTTACTGGTTCTGTGTGTTCTTAACTTATTTTATATATTCTTGTCATGTTTTACCGTTTTAAATGTTATCTTGTATTTATTCATGTTTTACATGTATTCTGATTATGTATTTCATGTGTTATAGTATTACTGTACTTGTAGTGTCATAATAAGTAACTTTCTAAAAATAGCAGGTTTCCAAATATAGAAAGTTTCTAGAAATAGAAAGTTTCCAAAAATAGAAAGTTTCTAAAAATAGAAAGTTTCCAAAAATAGAAAGTTTCCAAAAATGGTATGTTTCCAAAAATAGAAAGTTTCCAAAAATAGTAAGTTTCCTGAAATAAAAAGTTTCCATAAATAGAAGTAAGCTGGATTAATAAGTCTAAAAATATAAGCTAGTGCTTATTAATCATAAGTTATAAGTCATGATAAATTATTAGTAAAGCCTATTAAATTAAATACTTAGGCTAAAATAATTATTAATTAATAATGATAAATCATAGTTTATTAATTAATAAAACGTCATGATCTAATTAATAAACTTTACCTTATACAATTAAATTAAATTAAATCATGGTTTAATTTAATTAAGTCAAATAAATACTTAGGTTATAACATGATTTATCTAATTAAATAAATAACCTAAGTCATAAATTAATCAATTAATTACTAGTTCATGTAAATTAAGTAAAATAACTAATTAATAAAGCAAATGTCTAAATAAAAATACTTAGGTTAAAACATGTATTATTAATTTTAATAATATAACCTAAATCATGGTTTTAATTAAATAAATTAATTAGTCATGAATGTTAATTTAATTAATTAACTTAATAAAATAAATTAATAAAATGTATCCCGAGCCCGAAACACGAGACAAAAAAACCCGACACCAACTCACCACCACACAGCCGCAGCTGGTGGTGGTGGCCAGTGGCTATACAGCCGGCGATTGCTGCCCTGGTTGCCGCTGCTGGCTGCGATTCCCACTGCCGGACAAAAGTTCACACCGCCGAAGCTGGTGCTTCCCAATGCCTCACCTGCATAGCCACTGCAGCACCAAGGTTCCCACTGAACCTTGGTTTTTGTTGCTGCCCGAACCAAAACACCACCGAGCCCATATGGGGGTCTGATTGGTGTATTTTGCATACACCTAATAGCATGTTAATTTAGCTTAGTTGTATATTTATTTTTCGTTATATAGGTACTTTGAGTGTGTTTTGTGATTATGTAGGTTACGAGCGAAATGGAATAAAAGGGCCGCTTAATTAATTTTTTGGAGAAAAGACATTGTGAGAGCCAATAAATGAAGAAAAAAATATTGAAGAAAAATATTTGAGCGCGTCGCAATATTTTCGGTCATTTTTTTTATTTGTCCGGGCTTCGTTCGAGCAATTATTGATGTTGGGTTATTTTTTATTGGGCCAAAGTTATTATATGCCAAAAGAAAAAAAGGAAAAAAAAGTTATTTTGGCCCAATTAGCCCAAATAGTGAACCGACTAAAAAACAGAATATATATACAAAGAAGAGGAGACGTGAGGAAAACTTTGGAGACAACCGATTATCAACTTGCGGGGGGGGGGGGGGGGGGGGGGTCACCATCAGTCGACCTTGATTAAAAGAATAAAGAAAAAAATCAATTCAAAAGGGGGTGTGAAAACATCTAAATATCAATTTGATATTGACTTTTGGAGGTGGGGATTTGAATCAAAAGAGGGCTGGCAAGATTATTAAAAAAAAGAATGGAGACATTGTGTGGTATAAGGCGGGTCGAGTGCACCGCGATGTCCGACTAATTTTGTTGTAATTCCTTCCGGTAACTTTATTTATGGTTTGATCATTACTTTTGGGTTATTATACTTTTGTTACACTGATTTATAATTTTATTTATAAATTATATTATTTGATTTGGTATTATGTTTAATTATTTGTGCAAGACAATTTATTGTTAGTTAGCGATTCATACTTATTTTATTTAGTTTAAAAAAGATGGTCGTATAATAAAAATAAATTGTACCTAAATAAATTGTTAAAACATAATTATTGGTTGGATTAATATAAGATTTATTATCACGAGTCATTGATAAACATAATAAATGCCAACATTAATTCATTCATATTAAGTCAAAATAATCTTTGTAATCGGTTCTAAAAAGTTTCGATAATCCATAAGTGTGACCAACCATAAATATTAGGAGCTGGAAGGGATTACATTTTTCTTTTAATTGTTTACATCTTTATTATATTTTTCTAGCTTTATTATTAGTTTAATAATTATTTTAATTTTTAATCAGCATTTTTATTATCAAAAGTATTTTAGTCGTTAGATTCCAAAAGCAAAACTTTTATTGATCAGTGATCACCCCAAAACTTAAACTAAAACCACATAGTCCTCGTGGATCGATACCCGCTTACCCTATCTAGTATAAGGTAATTAGGTTATTTTTGACCGGCACTTCGACGTCGATCAAAAATTTGGCGCCGCTGCCGGGGACTCAGTGAGCTTTTCGTTTAAGTTTTTGTTAATATTTTTCTTTAATAAAATACAAAAATACAAAAAAAAAATATTTTTCTTGTTTGTTTGTTTGTTTTGTTTGTTTTGTTTTGTTTCTTGTGAGTGTGCAAGTTAGTGTATGTGCACACGTAGATCGGGACATCACCATTATCTTACGATCCTGAGGTTGAGAAAAGTGCAAGGTTAAGAAGGAAGACGTTTCGACAGTTTTCTACTAATCTTGATTTTTCAGGTTTAGCAGAGCTTTTCGCTGAAATGCCAGGTGACGAAGATGTTGGCGGAAGTGCTAGCGGCAGTAGTAGCGGAGAAGAATCTCCACCACGGGGTGTTGATTCTTATTAAAGGCCGGGGATCTTCGAGGATCCATCGCCTATCGTTTATCCGGATCCGGTTAAAGGGGTTACAAGTAACTTCAAGATTCAGCCGAACCTCATAGCAATTTTGCCAGTGTTTAGAGGTCGTGAGGAGCCATACGCACATCTGCGAGAATTCTTCTCAATTGCTGACACACATCAGGTTAATAACATTACTAAGGATGAGGTAAGACTTCGCCTTTTTCCTTTTTCTCTTAAAGATCAAGCTAAGGACTGGTTCTCATCTCTCGAGCCAGGTAGTATTAACTCATGGTCTGAAATGCAATCTGCTTTTCTTGAGGAATTTTATTCTATAAGTAAAACTGCTGCCATTAGAAATAAGATTAAATCCTTTAGTCAAATCCCAGGCGAGCATTTAGTAGACTTAAGGAGTTATTAAGAACATGCCCACATCACGATGTTCCAAAATGGGAGCTTGTCAAAGTCTTCTATGATGGGTTGGATTATAACAACCAACAATTTATGATGGCCACTAGTGGGTATATGTTTTTCTCGCGACCTATGGAGGAAGAATGGGAGTTTTTTGAAAAACTAAGCAAAGGTTCCAAGACCCAAGCTTTAGTGGATCGAAACAACAACCCGTCTTCCGCCAATTTTGTGTCTAACCAACGTGGCACAAATTCTGAAATTAGCGAGTTAAGTAAGAAAGTTGATCTTTTGTTGAAAAATCTAGGAAAAGGTGTGCCAAATGTGTCTAAGGCATCGCATAGTGGTGTTCAATGTGTGGCGATCCAAGTCACTCTGTCAATAATTGTAAAAGTTGGGGGGCGCCACCCAATGAGGAGGTAAATGGAGTCTATGGTGGTCGTCCACGAAATGACCCATTCTCCGAAAGTTATAATCCTTGATGGTGCAATCACCCCAATCTCCGTTGGAAAGATGAAGACAATCTCCCTAATAATACCCAACAACAACACTATGGTTACAAACCAAGGTATGAGGGTGGCGATTCATCTAATTTTCAACAAAATTCTTACAATCATAGGCCACAACAACAATATCCAAATCAGGGCCAAGGCCAAGATGACAACCGTCTCTTGAACCTTGACCGAAAGTTTGATAGGCTTATGGATTCATTATCTACCAACAATCAAGAGATCAATAGAAAATTTGAGGTCACTAATCAAAGACACGAGACCACTACTAAATCTATTGTAGCTCTTAAGAGACAAATTGGTCAATTGGCGGATCAATTAAGCAAAAGAGACGAGGGGAGGCTACCGAGCTACCCCACCATGAATCCCGCACACAATAAAAATGGAAATGAGCACGTGAATATGGTGATGTCTCTTCGAAACGGTAAAATCTACAACAACGGCAAGGGAATTCCATATTCTCCTGATGTCGAGGATTTCTTTACTGATGACGAAATTATTGTTGAAGGTAAAAATTATGATAATGTTAAGTCCGGTTCTGAGTTGGTAAATGATTTGTTAAATGATTTTCCTAAACCAACAACACCGAATCCTAAAGCTACTGAATCTCACGAAGTTGGGGAGGGTGGTGTGTCCAGCACACCTTACCCTACGGCTTTAGAGAAATCGACATCTGCAAGGTTAGCTAAAAAGGGTCCTCATGCTGAGGATATGTGGGAGACTTTCAAGCAAGTTAAAATCAATCTCCCCCTTATTGATGCTATCAAGAAAATTCCTGCATATGCCAAGTTTTTAAAGGACTTGTGTACTCAGAAGAGGAAGCTGAAGGCGTCTTTGCCCAAAAAGATTGACCTAACTGAGCATGTTAGTGCGGTCTTATCAAGATCTCTTCTTCCTAAATTCAAAGATCCTGGAGCACCGTTGATTTCAGTTGTGGTCAGAAATATTGCCATTAAGAAGGCGCTCCTTGATCTTGGTGCCAGTATCAACATCCTTCCTGCTAGTTTGGTTGATAAGTATGACTTAGGAACTCTTCGTAAGACATACACCATTATTTCCTTAGCCGATCGATCTACCAAAATTCCTAGAGGTATCTTAGAGGATGTTATTGTGAAAGTTAATGACTTCTATTACCCAGTTGACTTCTTTGTTATGGACACCGAGTCACAATACAAGGATGTTCAACCAACTATTATCCTTGGGCGTCTGTTCTTAGCCACGATAGATGCTAGGATTAATTGTCGAACTGGTGCCATGGATATTGCATTCGGTAATAAAAAGATAAGATTGAATGTGTTTAATTCTATGAATTCTCCTACGATGAATGAATGTTACCAAGTAGATGTGATTGACGAGGAAGTTCAAAAGCATGCATCCCGTATGCTTAAGGATGATCCTTTGGAATTATATCTAACTGGTGATAATGAGAAGATTCTTGATGTTGCTGAAGTTCAAGAGGTTTAAGAGTGTTTGGTCAGTTCGTTGGACCATCAAAAACCACCTTGGTCTTATAAAGGGGAACCCTTACCTTCTACTTTTGACACGGCCACGAAGCCGTCTCTAGAGGTGCCTCCAACTCTTGAACTAAAACCTTTGCCACCTAATCTCAAATATGCTTTTCTAGGTCCTAACAATACTTTACCCGTTATTGTTGCTTCTGATCTTTCTGAATCACAAGAGGTAGCACTTTTAAAAGTGCTTTCCAAGTACAAAGCAGCAGTAGGATGGACGATTGCAGATTTAAAAGGGATCAGCCCTTCATTATGTATGCATCGAATTATTACGGACCCAGATATTAATCCATCAAGAGATGCGCAAAGGCGTCTGAATCATAATATGAAAGAGGTAGTGAAGACGGAAGTTCTTAAATGGTTAGATGCCGGTATCATCTATCCCATCTCGGATAGTAAATGGGTAAGTCCTACTCAAACGGTGCCTAAAAAGGCTGGAATCACCGTTGTAGAAAGCGAGAATGGAGAAAAACTCACAACCCAACTAGTTACTCGGTGGAGAGTTTGTATAGATTACCGTAAGCTGAATAATGCCACATCTAAAGATCACTTCCCACTACGCTTCATTGATCAAATAGTTGAGAAGCTTTCTAGTAAGAAATTATATTGCTTCTTGGATGGGTACTTCGGTTATAATCAAATACCCATCCATCCTGATGACTAGGCCAAAACTACGTTTACCTGTCCATATGGGACGTTTGCATTTCGAAGAATGCCTTTTGGCCTATGTAATGCACCCACTACCTTTCAGCAGTGCATGATGAGTATCTTTTCTACACGAAGTGGTAAAACTTTCAAAGAACCCATTTCTCATCCAAGTACTTCTATGGAGAAGGAAAAAGAGAAAGAACCCGAGGTGGTGGTAGAAAAGGAGCACATTCCAAGCCCACGAAGTACCGCTCAAACCACACCTACGGTTGAACCCATACCAATCATGGAACCCGAGATTCCAAGGCCGATGCCTATGCCTATGCCCCAACCCACAACACCTTTACCATACCCTTCAAGACGAGACAAGGAAAAGGCACAAGAATGAAATAATTATCAATTTGAACTTTTTATGAAAATGTTTCGCGACTTGCATTTTAATATAAGTTTTGCCGACGCCTTAGTCATGATGCCTCGATTTGCCGCGAACTTCAAAAGTATGTTGAATAACAAAGAGAAATTGCAAAAACGGTCTAGTTGTTCATCGGTTTTTCTTAGCCGCATACCTCAAAAAGTCGGTGATCCTTGCAAGTTTTTAATCCCATGTGCTATACAAGACATGGAAGAATGCTACGCCTTGGCCGATCTTGGTGCTAGTATTAATTTGATGCCTCTTGAGATTTTTAAATCGCTCAATCTTCCCAATCTCACTCCTTCAAGAATGTCAATCGAGATGGCCGATCATTCTACGATTCTAGATTGTGGAGTAAACGAGGACGTCTTTGTGAAAGTTGGAAAGTTCTACTATCCCGTAGACTTTATTGTTGTTGACATTCCCATCGATCCTAAAGTTCCTCTAATTTTAGGTCGATCATTTTTGGATACCTCGAGAGCACTTATCGATGTGCACGCTAGGAAAATCACTCTTCGTTTCAATGAGGAAGAACTCGTCATTAATGCAACTCAAAACTCTACACTTTCTCATGTGTACTCTATCACGTCTTTGTACAATGTCAATCCCATCAAAAACATTTGCAAAAAGATTTCAAAAAGAGTTTTAGAAGTTGTTGATAAAAATGAAGTTCCGTCCCCTCCGCCGGTAGAGGTTAAGAGTGTTAAGCCTACGATTCCAATCTCGAATGATTCTTCAGGTGATGAATATGTTGATCCCGATGGGGGAGTTTTCTTTGTTGATAAACGTTTTGAGAACTTACCACCACCTTTACCAAAACGGTTTTCAAATGTGAGAATTTTTAGTGTGACTAACATTGCTTTAGAAACACCAAATATTTTTGACATAATTAAATCGGGTTTTCACAAGGAGAGTTTAAAAGATGAAAAAGGAAAAGATTTTAAATTGGATTTAAAAGATTTTTCTTCAACTCTAACTCCGTCATCACCACGTGTTTTGAGTGCTACAAGCTCGTCTTCTCCTTTTGACGATGCTTTGTGTGGACTTAGTGTGGGGGAAGCCCCTTATGTTCCCTCCCCTTTCTCCACCGAGGACGAGATATTTGATCCCGGAATTGCTTATAAAGGGAAATCTCGGTCTTCCACCGATGCAATAAATGGAAAATCTTTTTATTTGATTGGTGCTAGTCTACCTCGAGTAGCTCAATGTTTGTATGACTTACCCATTGTCCCACCCTTCTATTTCTTCTCATCTATTTTCTTGAAACCCTTTGGGTTTTTGTTAACACATGATGAAGTGGCGTTGATTTGTTTTTCCAATGAAAACGAGAACGCCATCTTCGATCCCGGTATTTTGCACCATCTAAGGACTTAGTCCTTAATACCGGTTGTTTTTAGGCCTTGTTTATCATGTAAGCCCCACTAAAAATTGACCATACCAAGATAATCCCTAAATGATCACATTTATGGGGATTCGAGTCGAGCTTTTGACTCGGTTATAAAAAACAAGGTGCCTCGTAGGGGAGACCCATGCTTATCCATGTACATATTATCGCTTTCTAATGTAGTTAATGTGAGGGGATTTGTGCCCTTCCAACCTTTGTTTCGTGGTTGTTTGTGGATTGTGGTTTTTAGATCATGATCTTCACGATTGGAGCCTCTCGTGTTCGTTTATTGGGAGCACTCGATCGTTTTCTTTGAAGAATTTCTCAATATCAAAATGATATATCCTTTTGATGTTCTATACTTAGGTTTTTAGCACACTTCATAAACGGCTATTAATTTATTGGTTACACCCTTTCCATGCTAGATTAGGCATTCGACTACGTCTCTAGTATGGGGGTGTTTGCACCCCTAGACTCGAAACATTGAGGACAATGTTTAACTTTAGTATGGGGGGGTGAATAGATACTTGCCTTGCTAAACCTTCACGCTTTCCAAAGTTTATCTTTTTGTTTATCGTTTTGTTGCAAAATAAGGCTAAAAATGGCCAAATTTTAAAATATTTCTCATGTTTTATAAGTGTTTGAAGACACGAATGTAGGTTTTCCGATGGCGAGAATAAGAGTAATTTTTTACTCGACCGTGCGTGTAGAGCACTTAGCTTTGATTCCTTAACTTCACATTAGGCTAAGTCTCTTAAATGAGGACGAGAAATGATAGGGTTAATTATAAGTTACTATGCTAAACATAGAGTACTCGTATTCTTTCAAAAACTCATGTGTTCTCGTTGTTTGCTTATTCTCCCTTCGCTTGTAAATATTTTTTGCTTAATAAATATTGACTTAGCGGTTTAGTTAGGATTGTTGGGTTTCTAGTCTTTTCTAGTAGCTTCCGTGTAATTAAATTGGGAAGACATTAAGGTATCGCCAGCGTCACGGTTTTGAAGTATTGGCACCCGAATAATCGAAAGCTTCACCCAATAATAAGATTTCAAGTGCTCACCTAAATCTAGCAAATAATTTGAAGCCCCACAAGGCCGAAAAATCTATGCAAAATTGAAAGTGAATCAAGCCTTAACCTTCGAAGCTTTAAAGATCCAAAATTCGCTTTAGCGTGAGGATATACGTCTTTGGCTAATAAAACCACCGATGAGGCGGATAATAAAAGGCAAGGCAAGACCGAAGTCATAATAAAAGATTCATGGCGAAGTTGAATAAAAGATGGAGGTAAACCAAAGATAATAAGGCCCTTCCGTTAGGGGGCGTATAAAAGTCTTGGTAATAAGTCTCATGTTCAAAACCGTTATAAAACCGTGCTTATCGATTCTTCTTGTCAACTTAATTTTTTGACATCGTTGTCTATTAGGAGGGGTTATTGATTTGATGGTCTTAGTTACACCGTTAGGACTCTATTTTTAGACCTAAATCTCTATTATCGCATAAGTCAAACAATGTATCCTCGTGAAACATTCAAGACAAAATAAAATATAAGAGATACAACTTAGGAATAATGGGAGGATAAGTACGTGATTAGGGCATATGAGTAGTGTTAGCATTACTAACTTATAATGACAATGATCTCGTTGCACGCTTGGCATGGAATTGGAGTGAAAATCGAGGACGATGAAATTATTTCTAACGAAGCATTCACGTGTTCTTATTCTATGAACCTAGACGTCCCATTTTGCGATGAAAATCATACATTATGTCTAAAACACAAGTAGTATTAATAGTAGTAGTATATCTAGTTTATCATTCAATAAAGTGAATAAAAATGAATTTTGGAGATGCTACGATACTTAATTATAGCATTGCGTGAGGGCACGACAATGGTTTAGTATGGGGGAGTGATGAGACTGCTTTTATACATAGTCTCATCGTCCAAATCGGGCTTAAATGCATAAAATATCATTAAAACTGCCAAATATATGCTCGTGTTTGTTGCTTGTGTATTTTAGGTACGGATATTGAGGAAATGACAAAAAGATCACAAGAATTAATCAAAAACGAACACGGGAAACGACCCTACCCATTTACCCAACCCAAAACCAGTCCAAACCCAACCCAAACCCACCACCCAGGTTTATTAATAAACCTGGTCAACCCAGTCAAACCCCACACTAATTTCCCCCCAAACACAAAATTTAAATATTAAACCCCCAAAAACGGATTAAACCCACCTTAATTATCCTATAAACCCTAGTTTACCCCAGGATCGATTGACCACAAAACAAGGGGTTAATGACTGATTCGCTCCAGAACAGTGATTGCCAACTATCTCACTTAAACCCACAAACAACCTTCCTCACCCCGTGACTCAAATGGGCCCCACAACCCTCCCCTGCTTCACCATTTTGGGAAAAAATCGAATCTCTCATACCAATCAACGGTTAAAAGCTCAAACGTGATCCCAAAGCTAGGAATGGGCGTCCAAGATCAAAAATGATGGGCTGGCAACATCACATGCTACATTTTGACCAAGATTCCCAAGGGCTTTTCTGGAAAATCACCCATTAGGGTTTAGGGCTTTAATTTTCCTTGTATTTTTTATTCAAGTGTTCTAGATTATTCTATTAGTTGTATAAATACAACCGTATGTGGTTGTATTCACTTGTTCCAGATTTGCTAAATCATTTTGTAATCCCTTTTTATGCAATTAAAAGTTGGTATTTTTAAGTTAAATATAATTCCTTTTTACTTGATAAAAGTTGGTGTTTGTGAGTTTAAGCAATCTGAGTTCCATATTTGTTCATTGGTTCAAAGATTTTCAAAATTCATTCTTGTTTTCAAATTTCTAAAAAAGGTGGATATTTGGTAAAATCTTGTTCTAAAGTTTTGTTTTCCAGGTTTGTAAGTTGATTGGTGTAAGTGTTTTGAAAAGAAAAACATTTGAGAAAGTTATTTGAAAAGGATTTAAAAAGAAGAAAAAAATCAGAAATTGGATATTGTGTTTTTCACCCTTGTTGATCTTAGCAGGTAACACTTGGAGTTCTTGACTGATCTTCCAAAGATCTGCACAGACCCGAGTCTGTTTGGAGATGGCAAAGCATCCATTGTGGGACCTGGATGTAGGTCCCACAAGGTAAAACCCTTGTTAACTCAGTTTTCAGTTTTCAAGTATATGATTTATGAGAATATTGTGATTTGTGTGAAAGTTGTTTAAAGGTTTGTTAAATGGTTTGATTCTACTTTTTAGAGGTTATTATGCATGTTAGAGTTGATTAGGATCAATTTGTTGGATTTGTGATTGAATTTGGTGTATAATTTTGAATTTCAGTAAGTTAAGGGGTGTTTGGATCTGGTATTTAATTAAGGTTGGTGAAAGATTTTTTGGTTATAAACTAGTTAAATACACTCCTTAGGTTAGTTATAGGCTATGTGTTAGTTTGGGTTTCTGTTTGGTGAAGTTTAAACACATTTGTATGCTTAAAATTTTGGAAAATAGCTCCTAAATCAGTAACTGCCTATTGTGCATGTTTTTGTGAAAATTTTGCCATCAAATCTTGGTAGATGTTAGATACTAGGTCTACTTAGGGTTGTGTATCAGTTTTATGCCATTTAGTTGGATTGTATGCAAGATTTGAGGCCTTGAATCTCACTTTTGTGCAAGTAAAACCAGCAAAACACTCCCAGACCTGTGCAAGTAAAATTAGAAACTTTTTGTGCATTTTGTGAGATTTTTGTGAAAGGACTTGTGTTTTTCTTGTTTAACTGACTTCCCACAACCCAACTGGTTGTGGGAGTGCCCATTTGTCCAATCAAAAACCAAGCACAAGCTTTCCTAAGCTCAATTGGTCAACTGACCAAGATTTTGCACTATCAGTGGGAACATAATTCCCCCTGCTTGCCTTATTGTTTCCACTGCTCAGCATAAGGACAAAAGTCCTGTGCATGTCACTATCAGAATTTGGAATTTTTGTCTTTAGTGCACTTATTTAAGAGTTAGACATTGAAACAAATTGCAATATTTTTCTAATTTAATTTGTGATGTTTCAGTTTAAGTAAAATTTTTATTACTGTTCATTCGCTATTTTTAAGGTTTAATTGCTATTTTAAATACTTTTTATTAATCTGTTTTTGGCATTTAGTGTAAAAAATTATCATTTTTCAGTTTTAACATTTTTCATAGATTAAGAAAAACATTTTAAGATTTTTAGTCAAAAATTATTTTACTGTTCACCTTTTAATTATTTTTTAGAATTAATTTAGTTTAATTAGGGTTTTATTTAAATTGTTTTTGTCTTTTAGTGAAAAATTTAATATTTTTCAAACTTTTTCATTTTTTACTGTTCATTAGAGTAAATTAGGATTTTTAAAATTGTCAAATCATTTTTGGCATTATTTTATTATTTTTTATAATTATTTTGGTTTAAAAATCGTTTTAAGTGATTTAAAAAATAGAAAAATAGTTTTTAAAATTTAGGAAAAATACTTTTTAGTCTTTAGATAATATAAGTAAGTTACTGGTTCAATAAAATCATATTTTGGACATTTTGATTAATTATATTTAATTTTAGGGCTTTAATTAGCATTTAAAATTGAATATTTAATTAATAAAAGGTTTTAAAATATTTTTATTGGATTTTTATTCTTATTTATATTATTTTAGACTTCTTTTAGCTTTTAATTAGTTTTTTGGTTTAAAATTTTTAATTTGTAGCCTTTTTACGGTTTTACGTGAACACCTTTTCGTCTTAGCTCGATCCGTCTTCGTAACCGTCATTCTCTTCTCACCCCATTTCTATTTATTTTTCTTTTTCTCAATATAATCACAAACATTAATCAATTCACTACACAACACACTTGCCTCCTCGAGAACGAACTCACTCTTATTTTGGGTCATAACTTGTGGTTTTCCTAAACTACTCGTAAATACTTGCCACTTTTGCTCTCTTTTCCTAAAGGGTTTCAAAAACACTACATCAATGAGATATTTTCACCTAAGCGAATGCTTGATGAGCTCAAGGCTATGTTTGAGAAGCCGCAAGCTGTGGAGATCTACGACTTAGTAGATGCTTTGTATAGCTGTAAGCAAGCTCCAGGAAAGTCTGTCAGTGCCCATTACTTAGAGATGAGGGTTTATATGGAACAACTCATTGCACTAGGAAAACCCTATGATCATAATATGGCTATCAAATTGATCAATAGGTCCCTTAACAAGGACTTCAATGATTTTGTTAGAAACTCTAATATGCATTACACGGGGAAGACAGTTAATGATTTGCATGCAATGCTCATTGACTATGAAAAGGGGTTGAAAGACAAGTCATCTACCGCTACGCCTTTTGTACTAACCATACAAAACGGTAGAGTGAGTAAGCCAAAACCGCAAGCGAATAAGAAGAAAGGCAAAGGCAAGGGTGATAAGGGAAAACAAGTTGCGACTTATTCGAAACCTAAGCAGAACTTTGTCAAGAAGAATAGATCTCAGAAGGATGAGACTTGTCACCATTGCAAGGCAAGTGGTCACTGGAAGAGGAATTGCCCTCTTTACCTCGAAGAGTTGCGAGAAATAAAGAAGAAGTCTGAGAAGAGCACTACAGCTTCACGTACTTTATTTATGATTGAATTGTTCAGTTTAACATACAAATTAAATTCCTGGGTATATGATACGGGATGCGGTATTAACATTTGTAATACGTTGCATGGATTTAATCTGGAAAGGAAGCCATCCTATGGGGAATAAATTCTGCAAGTGGGCAATGGCGCACAAGCAGCGGTTGAAGCGATAGGAACATTTAATTTAGTTTTACCTTCGGGTTTAGTACTAATTTTAAATGATTTTCATTATGCACCTACAATTGTTAGGGGTGTTATTTCCTTTTCTTGTTTGTTAAATAATGGATTCGTTCACACGATTGATAATAATGGAACTTCTGTTTGGAAAAATGGTATTTTATATTTTAATGCAATTTCTGTGAATGGTGTGTTTGAATTAGACATGCATGATAATGAATCCAAGAATTAAAAATATATCTTTAGCATGAGTAAGAAGAGAAAGTTTGACAAGAACTCTTCTTATCTTTGGCATTATAGACTTTCCCATATTGGGAAGACTTGTATACAAAAGCTTCAACGTGAAGGTCTTTTGAAAAATATCAATGATGAATCATTTGATAAATGTGAGTCTTGTATCTCTGGAAAGATGACCAAGAAACCTTTTAATAGCAATAGTGAAAGAGCTACTGATCTACTTGGATTAATACATACTGATGTGTGTGGACCACTTAGACATTTGTCAAGGAAAGGTGCTAGCTACTTCTTAACATTTACGGATGACTATAGCCGTTATGGTTATGTTTATTTACTTAAGCATAAACATGATGTATTTGAAACATTCAAAGTATTTAAAGCAGAAGTAGAACTGAAATTAGGGAAGAAGATAAAAGGTCTTCGTTCTGATAGAGGTGGTAAATATTTAAGTCAAGAGTTTATAGATTATCTAAGTGAGAATGGAATTGTTCAGCATCTTACTTCTCCCTATACTCCACAACAAAATGGTGTATCTGAAAGGAGAAATCTTACATTATTGGATATGGTACGATCTGTGTTTAATCTTACAACTTTAACTTTATACTTTTGGGATTATGCTTTAGAGTCTGTTATTTTAATTTTTAATATGGTTCCCACAAAGAAGGTCGATAAGACACCATATGAACTATGGCATGGCAAGAAGCCATATTTGCCTTATTTAAAGGTCTATGGTTGTGAGGCGTATGTGAAACGTGACTCAGGGGGACAAGCTCCAACAACGATATGTAAAATGTATCTTTGTATGATACCCTAAGGAAACTATGGGTTACTACTTTTATTATCCACCTGAGAACAAAGTGATTGTTGCTAGGTATGGAGACTTCCTTTAATCAAATCTTGTAAAACAAGAATTCAGTGGGAGAAATTACGATCTTGAAGAGAGTCATATAGATACATTACCTTCTGAAAACACTAGCGATATAATTCCTGTAGAACCCGAAAATCTTGCAGTTCCACCAGAATTAGTTCCTCTATGTAGATCCAAAAGGATTAAAAACGCAAATAGTAATATATTTCTTAACATAGAGGATGATGATGAGTTAGGGGATCTTGGTGAACTCGCTAATTATAAATCCTCCATACTTGATTGGGAAGGATAAGTGGATGGTTGCTATGGATGAGAAAATGAAATCCATGAAAGTAAATGATGTTTGGATTCTTGTAAAACCACTACCAAATGCTAAAGTAGTGAGGCATATGTGGATATACCAGAAGAAAACCGACATGGACGGAAAAGTACAATCCTATAAAGCTCGTTTAGTTGCTAAAGGTTTTACTCAAAGTTTTAGCGTAGACTACGAGGAGACATTTTCTCCTATCACAGACTTAAGAGCTATTAGGATTCTCATTGCTATAGAAACATACTATGACTATGAGATATGGAAAATGGATGTTAAAACTGCCTTCTTGAACGATCGCTTAGATGAAGACATCTATATGTAGCAACCAAAAGGGTATGTTGATCATGAGAATCCAGGACATGTGTGCAAACTACAAAGATCCATTTATGGTTTGAAGCAAGCATCACGTCAATGGAATAAAAGATTTGACGAAGAAATCAAAAAGTTTGGATTTATTCAGAATCATGACGAGAAATGTGTATATCGCAAAGCTAGTGGGAGTGATGTAGTATTCCTAGTCCTGTATGTTGATGACATATTAATCATGGGAAGTAACATTCCAAGACTTAAAGCTGTTAAGGATTATCTTGGTAAATGTTTTTCTATGAAGGATTTAGGAGAAGTTGCATACATTCTAGGAATTAAGATCTATCGGGATACGAAAAGACGGTTAATTGGTCTAAGTCAAGATGCTTATATAGATAAGATTTTGAAGAAGTATAATATGCATAATTCCAAGAAAGGTTTTGAACCTATGGAAGTTAAGCATAATCTGAGTCATGAGATGGATGCATCAACTCCTGAAGAGGAGGCATACATGCAGAAGGTGGCTTATGCTTTGGCTATAGGATCTATTATGTATGTTGTTAGATGCACAAGGCCTGATGAGGCGCTTGCTCAGAACTTAGTCAGTAGATACCAACATAATCCAGGGTAGCTCCACTAGATTGCTATTAAAACATTTTTTGCAGTATTTGAGGAATACGAAAAGAAATGTTTTGGTATTCAGAGGGTATCCGTATACATAACTAAATATGGTTTGAATTAGGAAGTTTTATTGGAGATCTTGGGATGATGCTTGTGAAGAAACTAGAAGGGGGGTTGAATAGTTTCTCATCGGGTTATCTCTTAATTAAAATTCCTTTCAATTAGGTGAGTGCACAAAACTATATTTTACTTGAAAGCTAGTTGCATAATGATTAGGTTCAATTGTAATGCATTAACAATGTATAGTAAGTGTAGTGATAATGAATGTAAGTAGAGAGTAAGGAAAGAACCAACCTAGTAGGAAGACACCAAGATTTATAGTGGTTCGGCAAAGAGGCTCTATCCTCGTTCCTACTCACTCCT